>CM033470.1:23529627-23981474 GCA_019447015.1 Hymenochirus boettgeri | reverse complement strand
ACTAAACCCCTTATCACAGACCCCAAACCCCAAGGTTATCACAGACCCCAAACCCCATGGTTATCACAGACCCCAAACCCCCATGGTTATCACAGGCATAGTAACCCCCATGGTTATCACAGACCCTAAAACCCCATGGTTATTCACAGACCCCTAAACCCCCTGGTTATCACAGACAGCTAAACCCCCATGGTTATAGACCCCCCCCCAACCCCCATGGTTATCACAGACCCCAACCCCCATGGTTATCCAGACCAACCTCCATGGTTATCACAGACCCTAAAACCCCATGGTTAATCACAGACACAAACCCCATGGTTATCACAGACCCCAACCCCCATGTTATCACAGACAGCTAAACCCCCCATGGTTATTAGACCCAACCCCCATGGTATCACAAGGCAGCTAAACCCCCATGGTTATCACAGACCCTAAACCCCCATGGTTATCACAAGACCTAAACCCATGGTTATCACAGACAGCTAAACCCCATGGTTATTAGACCCCAAACCCCATGTTTTCAAGACCCCAAACCCCATGGTTATCACAGGACAGCTAAAACCCCCATTGTTGTTATCACAGACCCCAAACCCCCATGGTTATCACAGACCCAAACCCCCATGGTATCACAGACAGCTAAACCCCATGGTTATCCATACCCCAAACCCCATGGTTATCACAGACCCCAAACCCCCATGGTTATCACAGACCCCAAACCCCCATGGTTATTACAGACCCCCAAACCGCCATGGATATCACAGACAGCTAAACCCCCATGGTTATTAGACCCCAAACCCCCATGGTTATCACAGACCCAAACCCCCATGGTTACACAGACAGCTAAACCCCATGGTTATCACAGACATAAACCCCCATGGTTTCACAGACAGCTAAACCCCCATGGTTATTAGACCCCAAAACCCCCATGGTTATCACAGACCCCAAACCCCCATGGTTATCACAGGCAGCTAAACCCCCATGGTTATCACAGACCCTAAACCCCCATGGTTATCACAGACCCTAAACCCCCATGGTTATCACAGACAGCTAAACCCCCATGGTTATTAGACCCCAAACCCCCATGGTTATCACAGACCCCAAACCCCCATGGTTACACAGACCTAAACCCCCAGGGTTATCACAGACCCTAAAACCCCATGGTATCACAGACCCTAAAACCCATGGTTATAACAGACCCAACCCCATGGTTATCACAGACAGCCTAAACCCCCATGGTTATCACAGGAACCTAAAACCTCCATGGTTATCACAGACCCTAAACCCCCATGGTTATCACAGACAGCTAAACCCCCATGGTTATCACAGACCTCTGAACCCCCATGGTTATCAAAGACAGCTAAAACCCCCATGGTTATCACAGACCCTAAAAACCCCATGGTTATCACAGACAGCTAAACCCCCATGGTTATCACAGACAGCTTAAACCCCATGGTTATCACAGACAGCTAAACCCCCATGGTTATCACAGACCCCTAAACCCCATGGTTATCACAGACAGTAAACCCCCATGGTTATCACAGACAGCTAAACCCCCATGGTTATCACAGACCCTAAAACCCCATGGGTATCACAGACCCTAAAAACCCCCATGGTTATACAGACAGCTAAACCATGGTTATCACAGACCCTAAACCCATGGTTATCACAGAAGCTAAACCCCCATGGTTATACAGACAGCTGAACCCCCATGGTTATCACAGACCCTAAACCCCATGGTATCACAGACCCTAAACCCCATGGTTATCACAGACAGCTAACCCCCTGGTTATCACAGACCCTAAACCCCCATGGTTATCACAGACAGCTAAACCCCATGGTTATCACAGGACACTAAACCCCCATGGTTATCACAGACAGCTTAAACCCCCATGGTTATCACAGACAGCTAAACACCCATGGTTATCACAGACAGCTAAACCCCCATGGATCACAGACCTAAACCCCATGGTTTATCACAGACAGCTAAACCCCCATGGTTATCACAGACCCTAAACCCCCCATGGTTATCACAAACAGCTAAACCCCATGATTATCACAGACAGCTAAACCCCCATGGTTATCACAGACCCAAAACCTCCATGGTTATCACAAACAGCTAAACCCCTGGTTATCACAGACAGCTAAACACCCATGGTTATCACAGACAGCTAAACACCCATGGTTATCACAGACAGCTAAACCCCCATGGTTATCACAGACATCTAAACCCCCATGGTTATCACAGACAGCTAAACACCCATGGTTATCACAGACAGCTAAACCCCCATGGTTATCACAGACCCCAAAGCTCCATGGTTATCACAGACCCCAAAGCTCCTGGTTATCACAGACAGCTAAACCCCCATGGTTATCACAGACCCCAAACCCCCATGGTTATCACAGACCCTAAACCCCCATGGTTATCACAGACCCCAAAGCCCCATGGTTATAACAGAACCCAAACCCCCATGGTTATCACAGACCCCAAACCCCCATGGTTATCACAGACAGCTAAACCCCCATGGTTATCACAGACCCTAAACCACATGGTTATCACGACAGCAAACCCCCATGGTTTTACAAACAGCTAAACCCCATGGTTATCACAGACAGCCTAAACCCCCATGGTTATCACAGACCCCAAAGCTCCATGGTTATCACAGACCCTGAAACCCCAGGTTATCACAGACAGCTAAACCCCCATGGTTATCACAGACAGCTAAACCCCCATGGTTATCACAGACAGCTAAACCCCCATGGTTATCACAGACCCCAAAGCTCCATGGTTATCACAGACCCTGGAACCCCCCATGGTTATCACAGACAGCTAAACCCCATGGTTATCACAGACCCTAAACCCCCATGGTTATCACAGACAGCTAAACCCTCGTGGTTATCGGAGACAGCTAAATCCCTATGGATATCGGAGACAGCTAATCCCCCATGGTTATCACAGACAGCTAAACCCCATGGTTTTCAGAGACAGCTAAACCATCGTGGTTATGGAGAAGCATAAACCTCGTGGTTATCAGAGACTGCTAAACCCATGGTTATCAGAGACTGCTTAAACCCCCATGGTTATTAGAGGACTGCTAAACCCCCATGGTTATCAGAGACTGCTAAACCCCATGGTATCAGAGACTGCTAAACCCCCATGGTTATCAGAGACTGCTAACCCCCATGGTTATTCGAGACTGCTAAACCCCCATGGTTATCAGAGACTGCTAAACCCCTCATGGTTAAACCTCCCTTTAAATATTTAAACCCCTAACCCTTAACCTACAGACTTTGATATATTTTTTTTAGATGCAATTGTTCTGATTGTGTTTTGCAAATATCTAGAGTTCGTCAGTGTTTGCTGATGGACTTTTAGGCTCCACTGCATTGTGTGCGTTTGGCCATTTTTACGTTTACAGTTTTCCTAAATGATTATGGATTTAAATGTACAAAACCAAAAGCATTTGTCCATGCATGTGGACCGCATAGGATGAGAAACTCAACAAACATAGCTGGAACTGGTTTTGATGATTTCATTTACAATGGGGATGTCATTGCAGATGACCTGTGTGCATTATTTAACTGGAAAACGTGGCCATAAAACCGCGGTTGTACAATGGTTAGCGGCATTTTATAAACCACGGTTTTTTAATGACTGCAATATAATATAAGAAATGGGATAGTATACATCCACGCAGAGTGCAACTAGAGACCAAGTTAATTCAATACATACAAAAATTAGAAGCCTAGTGCACATCCAATTAATTGCTTACATGTTACTTTACCATTGTAATCGACTTAAAAGCCTGCCCTTCTCTCTGGATAAAATTAAAGCAATTAGTTCAAAAACTTGGTCAAATTATTTTAAGCCCAGCAACCACTTCCACTTCAGGTTGCTTTATTCTGCTGGGTCCTAACTTTTAACCTTCTTTACCTTAGTAACTTTTTACCTTCATATGAGACGTAATTCTCAACCTTTATCTTTATATCAGTACCCTGCTTTTATGAGATGGAAGTCCCTTCTGCTAATATAAGATAAAGGTTGAGAATCATGTCTCATAAGAAGGTAAAAAGTTACTATGGTAAAAATAGGTTAAAAGTTAGGACCCAGCAGAATAAGACAGCAAACCGTGAAGTGGTGTCTGGCTTAAATAATTTCCAAGTATTGAATAATGTTTTTAATTTATCCAGAGAGAAGGGCAGGCTTTTTAAGTCACATTACAATGGTAAAGTAAAATGTAAGCAAATTAATTGGATGTGCACTAGGCTTCTAATTTTTGTATTTATTTAAAGGGACTGTCCACCCCTCTTTGAATAATAATATATGGTAGATTAGCCCCAAAAACTAGACATCGTTTAAGGTCTCAAGCTGTAATTCGGCTCCCCACACAGAGATATTATACTTACATCCTCCTCCTCGTTCCACGCCGCGGGCTGCACCTTCCGGGTAAGGCAGTCAGTGTCGGCCGTGACTGTGACGTGACGGCCAATCACTGACTGCCATCCTGGAGCAGTCTCCACTGCGGCTGCTCGGGAACAGAAAAAGAAACGAGCAGCCACAGTGGAGACTGGGAGAAGAACCCGGAAGCGGCGGTGGGAGCGAGGAGGAGGTGTAAGTATAATAGCTCTGTGTGGAGCCGAATTACAGCTTGAGTCTTAAACGATGTTCTAGGTTTTGGGGGCTAATCTACCATATATTAATTTTTCAAAGAGGGGTAGACAGTCCTTTAATGACTGCGCCAAAAAATACCGATAAGTAATTCAAATGGCCAATGCTGCGTGGCACCAAATATGCATCATTGGTAATTTACGGCATGGTCTGTATTTTACACTAAATTTCTCATAAAATGCTGTGTCCTATTTTACAACCGTGTTGGTAACACAAATAGCACTTAGTGACCCCCCATTTATGTAATGTGAAGCTAGCGTACCACATGTAGATTTTTTGTCCCCATTGACCAATCGGCACCATAGAGACTGCACGATTGGGCGTGGTTATCAGACACGTCCGATTTACCATTCGTCAAATGGAAAGAACAGCCGGTCGCAGATGAATGAAGGAACCCTCAATATTTTGGCCCAATTGACCAATATATATGGACTTGATATTAATTTTCAATATGGTACAAAACTTTTCTTATCCTTCAGACTTCTAACTATAGTAATGACCTTGTCAGTGAATGTCAGTGGTCTTGATGTGACGGAAAATACAGAAAATTAACCCTCCCTTTCCGCCCCTTTATGAGTAGAACCACTTGCCTGTATGAAGAGGCTTATAAAGGCAGCATGGTGGCTCCAGTGGTTAGCACTGATACCTTGCAGCGCTGAAGTCCGAGTTCGATTCACCCTTGGACACATCTGCAAGTAGTTTGTATGTCTCCCCGTGCTTGCGTGGGTTTCCTCCGGGCACTCGAGTTTGTGGCTGAGAATGAAATCTGAAAATTTTCCAAAAGTTTTTTTAAATCACATTAATTTTAATTACAATAAAATCGACCCATGTGTAGCCTAAGAGTAGGAGAGAAATTGCATTTATCTCCAGGAGTCACACATCTGTACTTTATTTTCTATTTACTTCTATTTAGACACTTACAGTTCAGAAGGTCGTGAGTTTAATTCCCCAAACATTTATTTTTTGTTTCCATTATGTTCCTAGTACAATATTCTACATGTACCGATGGTTCTATAGTATATCTCTGTTAGCCTAGAGGAAAGAGAGCTGCTTTTAGCAAGACAGAGTAAATGTACAAGTGTGCAGGTTCTATTCCCAGACTACTTTTATTTTTCTGAAAGTTAGTATTCCGTTTCTTACATCCATGTATCTATGAAATACACTGCAAAGATTACTTTTCTCTTTGTATGAAAAGTAAAGGATTATATCATTGTTAGGACAGGAGCCTGAATGTGTTTGAAAACAAAAAATCTGAAATCCCTGTTCTGTGTCAGTGAGAGGGAGGATCTCTGTTGTAATGTGATTGGCTGACAGCTTCTAGGAAGACAAGGCTGCAACTCCTTGTTTTGATCTGTTGAACTCTACAGAGCAGTGCCTGTATGCAGACATTTTGCTGGAGGTTTACCCAGCTAAGGGTGGAGTGGGAGCTGACCCCCTAGTACTCACAGGTTATTTTCATAATTCACCCAATGGCACAGCAAAGGGAGAGGTGAGACACAGCTTGTTGTATGTTTGTGAATGTGCTCTGTCTATTGGGACAATGTTCTCTGGAGACTTTAGTTCCCCTTTAAAGTTCTTACCCCCTCCCCCAATGAACCGGACAAACAGGTAAAAATCAACAGTCCACCCCATTCAAATTATTCAGCCAGCTGATGATGTCACATTTATAATATATCCACTCCCCAGACAAAAATGTATACTTATCTTCCTCACCCCCAAAACCCAAGTCCACAATACTTTTAGGCAGCAGCAGTCAATAGTGGCCAAATTGCTCATGTCATGGGTAATGACTGACTACTGCTCCTGAAACTGTCCCCTCTGGGCAGATGGGGCCAGCTAAGACCTTCAGGAATTTCTGACAGGTAAGTATCGCAGTATGGTGTTTTAGAGGAGAGAAAAGTAGGTATACATTTTTGTCTGGGGGGTGGGGGGTGAACATGCTTTAATGAAGCTTAGATTTAACAACAGTAATAAACTCAATATATGTAAATTTCAGTGCTATAAAACCAACGTAATGAAGACATTACAATAAATAAGCTTTTTTGGGGTGAGAAAGCTCCACATCAGTATATGGAGGTAAAGTGAAAACTAATCCTTGGGTTTCGAAGAGCTTTATTGTAGGACACAATATCATTTATTTTCCAGACTGCTGGATGACAGTCAACTATTCTCGGTATTTAAAATTTTGCATCCAAGTTTACAGCCAAAAAATGTACTACTGTTTTTTATCATCAGTTTCAGTTCATCAGGCATAAAATTGTCCACACAGCAGATTCCATTTTGAAATGTTCTACCCATCATTAAAGTGACACTATACTGGAAAAATGACTGCCTCGCCTTAATCTATAATTGAATACATGTAAGTAGCACTTACTCTGATTTGCGTGTGTTGCTGCATGCGTTCAATCCAGCAACATTTTGTTTAGGAGCAGTATCCCCCCCTCCCTCTTTTAACCACTCCCACTTCCATGACCTGACTTTTTCCCCACAAACCAAAGTCAAGCCTGCACACAGCCTACAGCATTCCAACTGTCACCATTCCAGATACAGTAAAACTACTCCAGAAGAATAGTTTTGAGAGCAAGGAACTTGATTGACAGCTGAAATATAAGAAGTTTAGATTGGATATCTAAAGAAATAGGGGGCAGATCAACAAAAAATGACAGTGGTGGTTGGGAAGAATTATGTTTCCAGTTATGGTCAATGTAAAATAACCTGTTTTTATTTAAGGATAATTAGTGAACACAACTCCTGAGAGTAAGCTGGCTCCTCCCTCATTCCTCCCTCAGTCATTCAAGGTTGTGACAGCTGACATCACAACCAATGATTTTACTGCTGTTTCCCCTGCTGCCTCCACTGCACATGCCAAGCTCATTGAGCAGAGGGAGGAGGCAGATACCTTTGCCAGAAAGGAAGATAATTATCATCAAATACTTGGTAACTAATGCATGTAAAAAAATGTTTTTTTAAAAAAACATTGGGGTTGCAGGCAGTTAACTGACAAGTCACCAGGTGTTAATTTGGACATGCACTTTTAGTGTAATATAGAACAAAAATGTATTTGTCCTATCTTATAGCCCAAACACCAATGATTAAAGTGATAGCTCACTTGCCTTTCTAAGTAATCCTAACAAATAAAAGAAAGTGAGTAAAATGTTTACTTCCTCCCTTCTCCACTGGGGAGACACGCTCAGTGTGCCAGATCTAGGTATGATCCCTGTACGTATAAAAGGAAAGTGATATGTTGTTTTAATTTGATGTTCTTCAGCTGTCATTTAGATAAAAATGTGTTTTTGGACAAACAATGCAGAGTCCTCCATTTTAAGGGTAAATGTGTCTCCATTTAAGTGCCATCTATTAAAAGAGCTCTTTCAAACAAGTCTAGGGTGATGTCTCTAGTTCTCGGGATCTCGTAAGTGTACTCCACTGCTTAAACACATTTTTTGTATTCAGTTTTATTAAAGAATGGGAGGTAAAGGGTCTGTGTCTTACTATGTGTATGCGCAAGTGCGATGCGCATAGAAGACACAGTCTGTCGGGACCTGCCAGACTACGCAGCGGAGGAGCAAGCGATCGGGTAAGTTTCTTACCTTCTCTCCCGGCTCTAGGCAGTTTAATTGAAGAACAGGAGGTAGACACAGCTCCTTTACCCCCTGTTCTTCAATAAAAATAAATGGAAAAAAACATATTTTACCTTGGAAATACCCGTAAGAAGGCTTAAGTTGCAAATCAAATTTCTTTTGTAGTACACTAAAAAGTATGATGTTGTTATAGATAACACCTTCCATCCTATTTACTAACATTGTCTGCCATGGCCGCGGTCAATATTGTACGGCCATCTGGGTGGCATAGGTATGTAATATAGTCCACCTTTAAGTATTGTGCCAAAATTAGCTCCACTGTTGGAGTCTCAGAGCCTGGCTTTACCCAATCTCATTGTATCGGAGTTGTCCCGCTAGGTAATAAAGCCTACGATTGGATAGGAACAATCCTGCCTGACCTTTCGGGCATTTCAAAGCAGAAATGCTTCACTCTCATTCTGCCAGCTACCCAGAGAAATGATGCCAATAGGCTTTTACCATATATACTCGAGTATATATATAATATATATACTTTCAGACTATATACTTTCAGGCTGTAAAATCAGCATGAAAACCGAGCTCGGTTTATACTCGGGTCAGTCACTCACTCTGCAAATCCGGCCCTCCCTCGCTCTCTGTACCAATCAGTACAGGCAGCGAGCGAGCGCCAGGCAGATTTGCAGAGTGAGTGAGCTAAATTGCGGATTAAGTACAGGTAAGATGGATGGAATACCCACTTACCGGTAATTCCTCTTGCCCACTGAACTGGGGGGTGAGGGGTGCTTGCACTGCAGACGTTTGGAAACAACAAACTTCCAGTAGTAAAGAATGCTGGGAGTTGTAGTTTCCAAACATTGGAGTGCAAGGAATGAGGCTTTAGTTGCCCTTTAAATGGACAGCAGATTCCCATACTGTAATAGCCAAATTCATTATGGCTATTACTGCATGGGACTACTGTATAGGAATTGGGCATAGGTTGTCTAGTGGTGTTTCCGGGCTTTCCAGGCAGATTATTATTATGAATTTATAAAGCGCCAACATCTTCCATGGCGCTTTACGTTCACATCAGGCCCTGCCCGAGGAGCTTACAAACTAATTACATTTATTGGACACTAAAACCTATCAGTATGTCTTTATGATTGTGGGGAAACGGAGTGCCCAGAGGAAACCCACGCAAGCACGGGGAGAAACATACAAACTCCTGTGCGTGTTTCCAAGGCTGGAATCAAACTCATAGCATTATGGCTAACCACTGAGCCACCGTGCTGCCCTATCAGCATATCATCCACATAAGGGCTAGGGATTTTGTATACGGGTATCTTTAGTTTTGATCTAATTGTTTGCAATAGACTGCCATGTCCCTCTAGTTAGATTGAGGTGGGCTGAAGTTCTGGCATTGACTGAATGGGTGATTGGTTTTCTATATTTTGATCTAGTTAATAAATATTAAAAAATATTGGGCAGAAGCCGAACCTATGTAGACAAGCGAATAAAAAGTCCCAGTCGAGGCGAGGTTTTTTTGACTGATTCTATTTAACACTATTGTTAGCTTGGTCAACTAAAAAGAGGACTTAGCTACAAGCTGACCATACTGTCAGGGAATTAAACCAAACTCTTACAGTAGATCAATAGGCCAATGATACCCACATGGCATGAGTGGAGGGAATGGAGCAGAATACAGTATAAGAAACATCAGAAATATTATATACAATCATCACCATGTAAACGCAGATGGAAACTTTTCATGGCTTTTCATTTTTAAATATGTTCAGGGAGATTCAAAAAAGTTCTTATTGTTAAAAATGGTGCTAATTTTGCCCCAACCAATCAGATGTTATTTAACATTTGAAAGCTAACATCTGATTGGTTGGGGCAAAATTAGCACCATTTTATTAGTAACATTTAATATTATATTATAAGGGTCAACAGACATCCGGGGAACATGATAGATGTTAAGAAGAAGGTAAAACCTTCACACTAATTAAAGGCCACGTAAGACTGATTCCAAGGAATTCACACGTCGAACTTTACGTATCTACGGTACAAGGTTTAGCATATGGCCCTCAAATAATTAAAGGCCATTTTAACGTGAAGATCTGGTGGTATAACCTAATAACACCCCAAAGTATTTTTATAAAAGTGCATGGGTTAAACTTGAATTAAACTTTCTGTAACACGAACCTTTACGCTCAGTTTAACAGAACGGGTTTATAATCTTGTGGGTTTTTTTAATCTTGTTTTTTAACTGAATCTTGCGCCCAGAAAAATAATAAAAAGAATGTGTTTGTTTATCCTCTGTTG
Organism: Hymenochirus boettgeri; assembly: GCA_019447015.1. NCBI lineage: Eukaryota > Metazoa > Chordata > Amphibia > Anura > Pipidae > Hymenochirus > Hymenochirus boettgeri. The sequence goes on along the minus strand of CM033470.1, from coordinate 23,970,926 downwards.
GCGCCTCTGTGCCTTAGTAGGCTAATGGTAGAAGGCGCGCGGTTCCTTGAACGACCCCCTGCTGTGATTGGATGCAGCTGAAGGATTAAACAACAGAATTCTTCTATTTTTTTACATGACCCCCGTCCTTGGTAAAACGTTTTGGGAACACACAAAATAAACTTTACTCTAACACGGAGAAAGTGAGTTTTGTTCAAAATCCCTGAATGGACGTTAGCAATCGAACAAAATATTGATGAATATCTCTACTTACCTTCCCCATTCCCTAGATTGCCAAAGTTACTTACCCACTCGATGTTCTTGAAGAAAGTTTATTACTCTGGTAGTCACCAGCTCCCTCTACATCCAAGATTGCCTTCTCCTCTATAGCTGAACAGCTCGAATATGCAGAGAGTATGTGGCAGCACAGTCAGCAGTAGTCATTGCTGTGATGTTACCCGTCATGCCATGATTGACTGCTTCGCCTGGAAGAAGATGGAAGAAAATGGCATGGCATTGTGATCTTCAAGGATGGGGAAGGTAATATAACCTTCCTCCAGAAAACCACTGTAGATGAAGCGACAAGTCGCCCCATTATATTTTGCTTGTAGGGGACAGTGATTCCGAGTTGCCACATTGTGACATGCCCTTTAAAACAGTAAAAGTCTTCAAATCTGTATGTTGACTGGATTTTGTACTCCAAATTACTGTGAATTGTATACATTAGTAGAAGATGGCCTCTTGCACTCTCCGCAATCTAGTTGTACTTCTTTTACCTCACTGTCTCGTTAGTATATTTATTTTTTAGCTGTTGGTGGGGCGCCCACAAGTGTTGGTATCATTGGAAGCTTAGAAAGTGTGTGGTGGTTCAAGACCGCAACTCCCTGTGCGAACTTACATGATCTTCTGAAGAGATGATAATGCTTCATTCCATGCTATGAAGGAGGCTATGTCATTTGCCCAATTATTTAGTTGTGAAAAGTTTGGCAGACTGTTAAGTGGGATTGTATGAATGGAGGATTCTGTGTTGATATCCACCAATGGAAAATGTTGAGTTGCTAAATAAAAGGTCAGACTTGTAGTGCCAATCTGTCCCCCCCTCTCACAGTCCAGGACTGCTCATTACAGAGTAGGAGAAGGCTAGAGGTAGATCACAAACTTTATTTTTTATTCTGTGTTTATCATTGGGTCTCCTCCAACTTTCTTGGATTTGCATTTTATTATTGACTGACCCGTAAGAGATCAATTTTTATATATTCAGCTTTCTATCTCATCTCGTTCTCCTAAACCAAGTAAATCTATCGCGACTTTACAGCCAGCTCTAACTATTAACCTGTAGAACCACTTTAGATAAAGGATCATGAGTTTGGTTTATGTCCTTTGTATGTCACCTGCCCCCCAAAAATGTGTATTTTATAATTATATTAATCTATTCTTTTAGGATGGACTTGCCCTTTAAAGTCAAAACTTTAGGAAAATCTGGGCATTGCATTGAAGGACATAAAAGTTAATTTAATAAAGTTTGTGTGCTACAAAAACCCCAAATGGCACAAAAAATGAATGAACACCTGAAATAAACAGCATTAGATACAGTATATATCTCCTTGACTAGTTCATTTTTCAGCTTCCACCTGCCAGTTACATTAAAATGTGCTGTAAACATGTTTGACAAACTCTCTATTTGGTAGACACTGAACAAGATGGCCGCACATCTGCCCCATGCCGGAATCTGTATTCCGTACATCATGTTTCTAATTCTGTTTATTGCAAACTTTCCCACAGCAAATAAACAGGACAGTCCAGTCGGCATATCTGGTTCGTGGAGTTTTCCAGTCCAGACCAGGACACACTAACCTCTTTCATTGCCCTCAGCCAATGATTTGATATTTAACGAGGTATGAAGCTCGGTCTGACAGCCATCACTATATCACGTTCACATGGTGGTTGGTCAGTCGTTATTTAATTGGTTGGAATAAAAAGAGAGAAAAGTAAGGTCCACATTAAATTGAAATGAAAAATATTGTTTTGACTCACGCTATAGAAGTCTATATTAATGTACTTCTATTTATATAAGTTCAGTTGTAAAGGTCAGTGCCAGCTTTTAAAATGAAGCACACAAAATATAAAAAGATTATTTGCACCCATGCAGGTTTTTTTTTTTAATGCAATTTGAAGGAGAACTAATGTCACCTACCATTTTGAAGCAAAGGATCATGGTATCTGAATGGAGGTGGAGCTGACTCACAAATGGATAATTTATTGTTAAAGGAAGCAAGCTTTCTTGTAGTGAAATTACATATAGTGTAGCAGTACAATGCCCATTTATCCTGCAGTGTTTTGTTAATTATGTATGTGTCTTTAAATGTACTTTTTTTAAAAAAAGCAGGCAGGTAACAAAGCCCCATTGCTAAACAGGGGGGCTAGCGGAGGAAGTGACTGGATTGTCTGCTCAGGTTACAGATTTTCATGTCTATATAGTACCTTATGAGTCTTAGTGGTACCTGCAGAGTTCCCATCCTAATGGTTATTTTGTCATCGTTTCCAACAAAATTGGTTGTGCTCCAAATTATCATACTCAGCCTTCCAGTATTCGAAAGGTGGGATTGGTAGAGTGAAAACAGCCAATCAAACCCCACTTTCATTCAAAATCCAATTTATAACTCACAGGAAATGGGCTGTGGTGGTGATCTATAGGTGTGAATTTGGGGGGCCAGGAGTATGGCCTCATCTATACAATCTCCTGGTGGAGTAAATCATTTAACAGTGTATTTGTCTGTGACATGTGGGTTGTAGAATGTATTTAACTGAGCCAATGGGATCCCAAAGCTCCAATTGTGTCAAGAAGAAAAACCAGCCAGAATGTCTGTCCAACACTATAACAGTTCACACTCAGCCAAAAGTCAAAAATGATTTATTAGATGTCTAGAAATGTATTCCCAGGCCAAATAAACTAATATGGTGCAATAGCAAAATGTATTTACCAACGTAACTGTAAATAAACTAATTCGGAATAGGAAACAGATTTGTGGAGGAATAAAAATTCCTTCAATGATTAACCCAGGGATGTTAGAGATTTCTGGCTATGGAGAAGTGGAAAGACGGACGCCCTTAAACTAAGTGGAACTAATGAGATAGAGGCGGGTTTTCAGTTTACAAATAAATTGTACATACCTTAGTAATCCACATAAATATAAGGCAAATAATGTGGGAACTCATAGGGTAGTTATGTAAATATTAGCGTGTAAAGGATATTGGAACAAAACTTCAATGACAAATTAAATTAATGTCTAAATTAATTTTTACTGACTTGTACCACAAAAACTTCTGATTAAAAGGATGTAAAGCTTGTCTTTCAATCAATTTTGAACCAAAGATACATCTGTGTTAAAATATATAGATTTCCTTATCTTGCATCTTCCTCTCTCACACTGGGATAGACATGCTCAGTGCTTTATCCAGGACAAGAGAATTAGTTACTTGTATTTTCTATACTAAGAGAAGAGGGATGAATACTTAAAACTGCAGGGTTTGTTATAATGAAAGACAAGTTACATGTTTATATCATTTTAGGAAACAAAAAACCCAACTGATATATTCAGCACTTTCATAGCAGGGACTGTAATAATTGAAGGGTTATATAGGAAATTCACTCTGTTACACTATAGAGAATCCTAGTCCTTAAGCAGGGACGTAATAATATGAAGGGTATAAATGGGAGGAATATTCACTCTGTATACACTATAGAGAATCCTAATCCTTATGCAGGGACTGTAATAATATGAAGGATATAATGAGGAATATTCACTCTGTAAACACTATAGAGAATCCAGTCCTTATACAGGGGACTGTAATAGCATGAAGGGATATAAATGAGGGAATATTCACTCTGTATTCACTATAGAGAATCTAGTCCTTATAGCAGGGACTGTATAACATACGTCCATCTAGTCCAACCTTTATACCCTACCCATAATGTCTGCCTAACAGTTACATAGTAACATAGTATTGGAGGTTGTATAAAGATATACGTCCATCTAGTCCAACCTTTATACCCTACCCATAATGTCTGTCTAACAGTTACATGGTAACATAGTATTGGAGGTTGTATAAAGACATACGTCCATCTAATCCAACCTTTATACCCTACCCGTAATGTCTGTATAACAGTTACATAGTAACATAGTGTTGGAGGTTGTATAAAGACATACGTCCATCTAGTCCAACATGTATACCCTAGCCATAATGTCTGTATAACAGTTACATAGTAACATAGTGTTGGAGGTAATATAAAGTTTAGTGTCATCAGCAAACACTGAGACCTTGCTCTCAATGCCCCCCTTCAAAGTAATTTATAAACAAGATTAAATTAATTATAAGAAGTGGCCCCAGAACAGAATCCTGTACACTCCACTTAGAACTTTAGCCCATATAAATGTAGTTCCGTTGACCTCCACTCTCTGTTTTGCATTCCAATAACCAGTTCTCTGTCCATGTACAAATGTTTTCTTCTAGGCCAACAGTCCTCAGTTTATAATTTAGTCTCTCTATGTGGCACAGTATCAAAAGCTTTAGCAAATCCAAGTATACTACAGCTAAATTTTTACTCACTTCTTCTATAAAAACCAAGTAAATTTGTCTGGCACAATCTATTTCTCATAAATCAGTTCTGGACAAAGTCAAGGTATGATCCCGTAACAAAGTGTCCAGTACCTTCCCTACCACTGATATAAGGCTTACAGGTCTATAGTTACAAGGCTGGAAATGACTACCCTTTTTGAATATTGGTATTAATTACATTGGCTTTTTTTTAAATCCAGTGGCACCATCAACACAAAGTGAATCTGAAAAGATAAGAAACAGTGGTCTAGATAGAACTGAACTAAAGCTGGGTACACACAGTAACGATAAAGCCCCGATACCGTTGGATCTGACGGTATCGGGGCTTTATCGTTACTGTGTGTACGTCGTTTCCGAACGAGCGCGCGGCCGCGAACGATCGGTCGGCCGTACCCTCGTTCGGGAAAGGCCGAAAATTTCCATCGCCCGCGCTAGACTCCCTATAAGGGAGTCTACGCGGCCGATGGAAACACGCTCGACTGTGTGTATGCGATCTTTGAAAGATGGCAGACGGATCTTGCAGATCCTGTCTGTCATCTTTCAGAAATCGTTACTGTGTGTACCTAGCTTAAGCTCTCATAAGATCAAAGGATGTATTTCATCCAGGCTTTATTGAAATTAATTTTGTCTAATTGTTTCTACACCATATCTTCTGTCAGCCAGAATTACTCATTTATACCCTTCATATTATTACAGTCCCTGCTATAAGGACTAGGATTCTCTATAGTGTATACAGAGTGAATATTCCTCATTTATATCTTTCATATTATTACAGTCCCAGCTATAAGGACTAGGATTCTCTATAGTGTATACAGAGTGAATATTCCTCATTTATACCCTTCATATTATTACAGTCCCTGCTATAAGGACTAGGATTCTCTATAGTGTATACAGAGTGAATATTCCTCATTTATAACCCTTCATATTATTACAGTCCCTGCTATAAGGACTAGGATTCTCTATAGTGTATACAGAGTGAATATTCCTCATTTATACCCTTCATATTATACAGTCCCTGCTATAAGGACTAGGATTCTCTATATGATATACAGAGTGAATATTCCTCATTTATACCCTTCATGCTTATTACAGTCCCTGTTATAAGGACTAGGATTCTCTATAGTGTATACAGAGTGAATATTCCTCATTTATATCCTTCATATTATTACAGTCCCTGCTATAAGGATTAGGATTCTCTATAGTGTATACAAGAGTGAATTTCCTCATTTATACCCTTCATATTATTACAGTCCCTGCTATAGGACTAGGATTCTCTATAGTGTATACAGAGTGAATTTTCCTAATATATACCCTTCATATTATTACAGTCCCTGCTAATGAAATGCTGAATATATCAGTTGGGGTTTTTTGTTTCCTAAAATGATATAAACATGTAACTTGTCTTTCATTATAACAAACCCTGCATTTAAGTATTCATCCCTCTTCTCTTAGTATAAAAAATACAAAGTAACTAATCTCTTGTCCTGGATAAGCACTGAGCATGTCTATCCCAGTGTGAGAGAGGAAGATGCAAGATAAGGAAATCTATATATTTTACACGATGTATCTTTGGTTCAAAATTGATTGAAAAGACAAGCTTTACATCCTTTTAATCAGAAGTTTTTGTGGTACAAGTCAGTAAAAATTAATTTTAGACCATTAATTTAATTTGTCATTGAATTTTTGTTCCAATATCCTTTACACAGCTAATATTTACATAACTACCCTATGAGTTCCACATTATTTGCCTTTATTTATGTGGATTACTAAGGTATGTACATATTTATTTGTAAACTGAAAACCCGCCTCTATCTCATTAGTTCCACTTAGTTTAAGGGCGTCCGTCTTTCCACTTCTCCATAGCCAGAAATCTCAACATCCTGGGTTAATCATTGAAGGAATTTTTATTCCTCCACAGAAATCTGTTTCCTATTCCGAATTAGTTTATTTACAGTTACAGTTGGTATAATCATTTTGCTATTGCACCATATTATGTTTTTGGCCTGGGAATACATTTCTAGACATCTAAATCATTTTTGACTTTTGGCTGAGTGTGAACTGTTATAGTGTTGGACAGACATTCTGGCTGGTTTTTTCTTCTTGGACACAATTGGAGCTTTGGGATCCCATGTGGCTCAGTTAAATACATTCTACAACCCACATGTCACAGACAATACACTGTTTAAATGATTACTCCACCAGAGATTGTAATAGGATGGCCATACTCCTGGCCCCCCAATATTCAACCTATAGATCAGCCCACAGCCCATGTCCTGTGAGTTAATAATTGGATTTTGAATGAAATTGGGTTTGATTGGCTGTTTTACTCTTACCAATCCCACCTTTCGAATACTGGAAGGCTGAGTATGATACAATTTGGAGCCACAACCAATTTTGTTGGAAACGATGACAAATAACCATTAGGATGGGAACTCTGCAGGTACCACTAAGACTCATAAGGTACTATATAGACATGAAAATCTGTAACCTGAGCAGACAATCCAGTCACTTCCTCCGCTAGCCCCCCTGTTTAGCAATGGGGCTTTGTTACCTGCCTGCTTTTTTTAAAAAAGTACATTTAAGACACATACTAATTTAACAAAACACTGCAGGATAAATGGGCATTGTACTGCTACACTATATGTAATTTCACTACAAGAAGCTTGCTTCCTTTAACAATAAATTATCCATTTGTGAGTCCTCTCCAGCCTCCATTCAGATACCATGATCCTTTGCTTCAAAATGGTAGGTGACATTAGTTCTCCTTCAAATTGCATTAAAAAAAAAACCTGCATGGTGCAAATAATCTTTTTTATATTTTGTGCTTCTTTTAAAAGCTGGGCACTGACCTTTACAACTGAACTTATATAAAATAGAAGTAACATTAATTATAGACTTTCTATAGACGTGAGTCAAAACAAGTATTTTTCTTTCAATTTAATGTGGACCTTACTTTTCTCTCTTTTTATTCCAACCAATTAAAATCACTGACTGACCAACCACCATGTGAACGTGATATAGTGATGGCTGTCAGACCGAGCTTCATACCTCGTTAATATCAAATCATTGGCTGAGGGCAATGAAAGAGGTTAGTGTGTCCTGGTCTGGACTGGAAAACTCCACGAACCAGATATGCCGACTGGACTGTCCTGTTTATTTGCTGTGGGAAAGTTTGCAATAAACAGAATTAGAAGACATGATGTACGGAATACAGATTCCGGCATGGGGCAGATGTGCGGCCATCTTGTTCAGTGTCTACCAAATAGAGAGTTTGTCAAACATGTTTACAGCACATTTTAATGTAACTGGCAGGTGGAAGCTGAAAAATGAACTAGTCAAGGAGATATTACTGTATCTAATGCTGTTTATTTCAGGTGTTCATTCATTTTTTGTGCCATTTGGGGTTTTTTTAGCACACAAAACTTTATTAAATTAACTTTTATGTCCTTCAATGCAATGCCCAGATTTTCCTAAAGTTTTGACTTTAAAGGGCAAGTCCATCTCTAAAAGAATAGATTAATATAATTATAAAATACCATTTTTGGGGCAGGTGACATCAAAGGACATAACCCAACTCATGATCCTTTATCTAAAGTGGTTCTACAGGTTAATAGTTAAGAGCTGGCTGTAAAGTCGGCGATAGATTTAACTTGGTTTAGGAGAACGATAGATAAGAAGCTGATATATATAAAAATTATCTCTTACGGGTCAGTCAATAATAAAATGCAAATCCAAGAAGTTGGAGGAGACCCAATGATAACACAGAATAAAAATAAAGTTTGTTGATCTACCTCTAGCCTTCTCCTACTCTGTCAATGAGCAGTCCTGGACTGTGAGAGGGGTGGGACAGATTGGCACTACAGTCTGACCTTTTATTATAGCAACTCAACATTTTCCATTGGTGGATATCAACACAGAATCCTCCATTCATTACAATCCCACTTAACAGTCTATGCCAAACTTTTCCACAACTAAATAATGGGCAAGGATGACATAGCCTCCTTCATAGCATGGAATGAAGCATTATCATCTCTTTCAGAAGATCATGTAAGTTGCACAGGGAGTTGCGTCTTGAACTCCACCACATCACCTTTCTAAGCTTTCAATGATACCAACACTTGTGGGGCCCCACCAACAGCTAAAAAATAAATATACTAACGAGGACAGTGAGGTAAAAGAGATACAACTAGATTGCAGGAGGGTGCAAGAGGCCATCTTCTACTAATGTATACAATTCACATTAATTTGGAGTAAAAATCCAGTCAACATACGATTTGAAGACTTTTACTGTTTAAGGGCATGTCAATCAATGGTGCAACTCGGAATCACTGTCCCCTACAGCAAAAATATAATGGGGCGACTTGTCTGCTTCATCTACAGTGGTTTTCTGGAGAAGGTTATATTACCTTCCCCATCCTTGAAGATCACAATGCCATGCCATTTCCTTCCATCTTCTTCCCAGGCGAAGCAGTCAATCATGGCATGACGGGTAACATCACAGCCAATGACTACTGCTGACTGTGCTGCCACATACTCTCTGCATATTCGAGCTTGTACAGCTATAAGAGGAGAAGGCAATCTTGATGTAGAGGGAGCTGGTGACTACCAGAGTAATAACTTTCTTCAAGAACATCGAGTGGGTGTAAAACTTTGGCAATCTAGGGAATGGGAAAGGTAAGTAGAGATATTCATCAATATTTTGTTCGATTGCTAACGTCCATTCAGGATTTTGAAACAAACTCACTTTTCTCCGTGTTAGAGTAAAGTTTATTTTGTGTGTTCCCAAAACGTTTTACCAAGGAGCGGGGTCAGTGTAAAAAATAGAAGAATTCTGTTGTTAATCCTTCAGCTGCATCCAATCACAGCAGGGGGTCGTTCAAGGAACACGCGCCTTCTACCATTAGCCTACTAAGGCACAGAGGCGCCAAGAGGATTAAACACACATTCTTTTTATTATTTTTCTGGGCGCAAGATTCAGTTAAAAAACAAGATTAAAAAAACCCCAAGATTATAACCCTGTTCTGTTAAACTGAGCGTAAAGGTTCGTGTTACAGAAAGTTTAATTCAAGTTTAACCCATGCACTTTTATAAAATACTTTTGGGTGTGTATTAGGTATACCACCAGATCTTCACGTTAAAATGCCCTTTAATTATTTGAGGGCCATATGCTAAACCTTGTACCGTAGATACGTAAAGTTCGACGTGTGAATTCCTTGGAATCAGTCTTACGTGGCCTTTAATTAGTTGTGAAGGTTTTACCTTCTTCTTAACAATCTATCTGTTCCCCGGATGTCTGTTGACCCTTATAATATAATAATAAATGGTACTAATAAAAATGGTGCTAATTTTGCCCCAACCAATCAGATGTTAGCTTCCAAATGTTAAATAACATCTGATTGGTTGGGGCAAAATTAGCACCATTTTAACAATAAGAACTTTTATTGAATCTCCCTGAACATATTTAAAAATGAAAAGCCATGAAAAGTTCCATCTGCGTTCACATGGTGATGATTGTATATAATATTTCTGATGTTTCTTATACTGTATTTCTGCTCCATTCCCTCCACTCATGCCATGTGGGTATCATTGGCCTATTGATCACTGTAAGAGTTTGGTTTAATTCCCTGACAGTATGGTCAGCTATGTAGCTAAGTCCTCTGTTAGTTGACCAAGCTAACAATAGTGTTAAATATGAATCAGTCAAAAAACTACCCGCCTCGACTGGGACTTTTTATTCGCTTGTCTACATATTTCGGCTTCTGCCCAATATTTATTATTATTTATTAACTAGATCAAAATATAGAAAACCAATCACCCATTCAGTCAATGCCAGAACTTCAGCCCACCTCTAATCTAACTAGAGGACATGGCAGTCTATTGCAAACAATATATCAGAACTAAAGATACCCGTATACAAAATCCCTAGCCCTGTATGTGGATGATATGCTGATAGGGCAGCACGGTGGCTCAGTGGTTAGCACTAATGCTATGAGTTTGATTCCAGCCTTGGAAACATCTGCAGGAGTTTGTATGTTTCTCCCCGTGCTTGCGTGGGTTTCCTCTGGGCACTCCGGTTTCCCCACAATCATAAGACATACTGATAGGTTGTATGTGTCCAATAAATGTAATTAGATTGTAAGCTCCTCGGGCAGGGCCTGATGTGAACGTAAAGCGCCATGGAAGATGTTGGCGCTTTATAAATTCATAATAATAATCTGCCTGGAAAGCCCGGAAACACCACTAGACAACCTAGTAGCCCAATTCCTATACAGTAGTCCCATGCAGTAATGGCCATAATGAATTTGGCTATTACAGTATGGGAATTCTCTGTCCATTTAAGGGCAACTAAGCCTCATTCCTTGGCACTCCAGATGTTTGGAAACTACAACTCCCAGCATTCTTTACTAGCTGGAAGTTGTTGTTTCCAAACGTCTGCAGTGGCAAGCACCCTCAAAACCCCCCAGTTCAGTGGGCAAGAGGATTACCGGTAAGTGGGTATTCCATCCATCTTACCTGTACTAATCCAGCAATTTAGTCACTCACTCTGCAAATCTGCCTGGCGCTCGCTCGCTGCCTGTACTGATTGGTACAGAGAGCGAGGGAGGGGCCGGATTTGCAGAGTGAGTGACTGACCCGAGTATAACCGAGCTCGGTTTTTCATGCTGATTTTACAGCCTGAAAGTATATAGTCTGAAAGTAATATATATATATATATACTCGAGTATATATGGTAAAAGCCTATTGGCATCATTTCTCTGGGTAGCTGGCAGAATGAGAGTGAAGCATTTCTGCTTTGAAATGCCCGAAAGGTCAGGCAGGATTGTTCCTATCCAATCGTAGGCTTTATTACCTAGCTGGACAACTCCGATACAATGAGATTGGGTAAAGCCAGGCTCTGAGACTCCAACAGTGGAGCTAATTTTGGCACAATACTTAAAGGTGGACTATATTACATACCTATGCCACCCAGATGGCCGTACAATATTGACCGCGGCCATGGCAGACAATGTTAGTAAATAGGATGGAAGGTGTTATCTATAACAACATCATACTTTTTAGTGTACTACAAAGAAATTTGATTTGCAACTTAAGCACTTCTTACAGGGTATTTCCAAGGTAAATATGTTTTTTTCCATTTAGTTTTATTGAAGAACAGGGGGTAAAGGAGCTGTGTCTTACCTCCTGTTCTTCAATTAAACTGCCTAGAGCCGGGAGAAAGGTAAGAAACTTACCCGATCGCTTGCTCCTCCGCTGCGTAGTCTGGCAGGTCCCGACAGACTGTGTCTTCTATGCGCATCGCACTTGCGCATACACATAGTAAGACACAGACCCTTTACCTCCCATTCTTTAATAAAACTGAATACAAAAAATGTGTTTAAGCAGTGGTAGAACACTTACAGATCCCGAGAAGCTAGAGACATCACCCTAGACTTGTTTGAAAGAGCTCTGTTAAATAGATGGCACTTAATGGAGACCACGTTACCCTTTAAAATGGAGGATCTCTGCATTGTTTGTCCAAAACACATTTTTATCTTAAATGACAGCTGAGAAACATCAAATTAAAACACATATCACTTTCCTTTTATACAGTACAGGGATCTATACCTAGATCTGGCACACTGAGCGTGTCTGCCCCAGTGGAGAAGGGGAAGTAAACATTTTACTCACTTTCTTTTTATTTGTTAGGATTACTTAAAGGCAAGTGGCTTACACTTTAATCATTGGTGTTTGGGCTATAAGATAGGACAAAATACATTTTTGTTCATATTACACTAAAAGTGCATGTCCAAATAAACCCTGGTGACTTTGTCAGTTAACTGCCTGCAACCCCAATGTTTTTTTAAAAAAACATTTTTTTACATGCATTAGTTACCAGTATTTGATGATAATATATCTTCCTTTCTGGCAAAGGTATCTGCCTCCTCCTCTCTGCTCAATGAGCTTGAGCATGTGCAGTGGAGGCAGCAGGGGAAACAGCAGTAAAATCATTGGTTGTGATGTCAGCTGTCACAACCTTGAATGACTGAGGGAGGAATGAGGGAGGGAGCCAGCTTACTCTGCAGGAGTGTGTTTCACTAATTATCCTTAAATAAAACAGTTATTTTACATTGACCATAACTGGAAACTATAATTCTTCCCAACCACCACTGTATCATTTTTTGTTGATCTGCCCCCTATTTCTTTAGATATCCAATCTAAAACTTCTTATATTTCAGCTGTCAATCAGTTCCTTGCTCTCAAAAACTATTCTTCTGGGAGTAGTTTTTACTGTATCTGGAATGGTGACAGTTGGAATGCTGATGCTGTGTGCAGGCTTGACATTTGGTTTGTGGGAAAAAAGTCAGGTCAAGATGGAAGTGGGAGTGGTTAAAAGGGGAGGGAGACTTGCTCGTAAACAAAATGTTGCTGGATTGAACGCATGCACAACACACGCAAATCAGAGTAAGTGCTACTTACATGTATTCAATTATAGATTAAGGCGAGGCAGTCATTTTTCCAGTATAGTGTCACTTTAATGATGGGTAGAACATTTAAAATAGGAATCTGCTGTGGACAATTTTATGCCTGAATGAACTGAAACTGATGATAAAAACAGTAGTACATTTTTTTGCTGTAAACTTGGGATGCAAAATTTTAAATACCGAGAATAGTTGACTGTCATCCAGCAGTCTGGAAAAATATGAATTGTGTCCTACAATAAAGCTCTTCGAAACCCAAGGATTAGTTTTCACTTTCCTCCATTACTGATGTGGACTTTCTCATCCCCAAAAAAGCTTATTTATTGTAATGTCTTCATTACGTTGGTAATTTATAGCACTGAAAATGACATATTATTGAGTTATTACTGTTGTTAAACTAAGCTTCATTAAAGGCATGTCCCCCCACCCCCCAGACAAAAATGATACCTACTTTCCTCCTCTAAAACACCATACTGCGATACTTACTGTCGAAATTCCTGAAGGTCTTAGCTGGCCCCTACTGCCCAGAGGGGACAGTTCAGGGAGCAGTAGTCAGTCATTACCCTGACATAGCAATTTGGCCACTATTGACTGCTGCTGCCTAAAAGTATTGTGGACTTGGGTTTTGGGGGTGAGGAAGATAAGTATACATTTTTGTCTGGGGAGTGGATATATTATAAATGTGACATCATCAGCTGGCTGAATAATTTGAATGGGGTGGACGTTTGATTTTTACCTGTTGTGTCCGGTTCATTGGGGGGGGGTGAAGACTTTAAAGGGGAACTAAAGTCTCCAGAGAACATTGTCCCAATAGACAGAGCACATTCACAAACATACAACAAGCTGTGTCCACCTCTCCCCTTTGCTGTGGCCATTGGGTGAATTATGAAAATAACCTGTGGATACTATAGGGGGTCAGCTCCCACATCCACCTTAGCTGGGTAAACCTCCAGCAAAATGTCTGCATACAGGCACATGCTCTGTAGAGTTCAACGATCAAAACAAGGAGTTGCAGCCTTGCTTCCTAGAAGCTGTCAGCCAATCACATTACAGCACGAGATCCTCCCTCTCTACTGACACAGAACAGGGATTTCAGATTTTTGTTTTCAAACACTTCAAGGCTCCTGTCCTAACATGATAAACCTTTACTTTTCATACAAGAGAAAAGTATCTTTGCAGTGTATTTTCATAGATAGCATGGATGTAAGAAAACGGAATCTAACATTCAGAAAAATAAAAGTAAGTCTGGGGAATAGAACCTGCAACTTGTACATTACTCTGTCTTGCTAAAAGCAGCTCTCTTTCCTCTAGGCTAACAGAGATCATATGAACCATCGTACATGTAGAATATTGTACTAGGAACATAATGGAAACAAAAAAAATGTTGGGGAATTAAACTCACGACCTTCTGAACTGTAAGTGTCTAAATAGAAGTAAATAGAAAATAAGTACAGATGTGTGACTCCTGGAGATAATCTAATTTCTTCCCTACTCTTAGGCTACACATGGGTCGATTTTATTGTAATTAAAATTAATGTGATTTAAAAAAACTTTTGGAAAATTTTTCAGATTTCATTCTCAGCCACAAACTCGAGTGCCCGGAGAAACCCACGCAAGCACGGGAGAACATACAAACTACTTGCAGTGTGTCCAAGGGTGAAATCGAACTCGGACTTCAGCGCTGCAAGTATCAGTGCTAACCACTGAGCCACCATGCTGCCTTTAAAGCCTCTTCATACGGCAAGTGGTCTACTCATAAAGGGGCGGAAAGGGAGGGTTAATATTCTTGTATTTTCCGTCACATCAAGACCATGACAGGTCACTGACAAGGTCATTACTCATATTTAGAAGTCTGAAGTATAGAAAAGTTTTGTACCATATTATGAAAATATTACAGTCCCATTATATATTGGTCAATTGGGCCAAATATTGAGGGTTCCTTCATTCATCTGCGACCGCGCTGTTCGTTCCATTTGACGAATGGTAATCGCGTGTCTGATAACCACGCCCAATCGTGCAGTCTTCTATGGTGCCGATTGGTCAATGGGGACAAAAAATCTACTGTGTGTACGCAGCTTTCACATTACATAAAAATGGGGGGTCACTAAGTGCTATTTTGTGTTACCTAACACGGTTGTAAAATAGGACACAGCATTTTATGAGAAATTTAGTGTAAATCACAGACCATGCCGTAATTACCAATGATGCATATTTGGTGCCACGCAGCATTGGCCATTTGAATTACTTATCGTATTTTTGGCGCAGTCATTAAAGGACTGTCTACCCCTCTTTGAAAAATTAATATATGGTAGATTAGCCCCCAAAACCTAGACATCACAAAACGAGCCCAACAACCACCCGCCCTCCCCTGCCCATAAAGAGCTGCTAATTCGGCTCACCAGAGCTATTTACTTACATCCTCCCTCCCGCTCCACCTGCCGCTCGGTTCTTCTCCAGTCCCACTTGCTGCTCTTTCTTTTTCTGTTCCCGAGCAGCCGCAGTGGAGACTGCTCCAGGATGGCATCATTGATTGGCCGTCACGTCACAGTCACGGCCGACACTGACTGCCTTACCCGGAAGTGCAGAGCCGCGGCGGTGGAGCGAGGAGGAGGATGTAAGTATAATATCTCTGTGTGGAGCCGAATTACAGCTTGAGACTTAAACGATGTCTAGGTTTTGGGGCTAATCTACCATATATTATTATTCAAAGAGGGTGGACAGTCCCTTTAAAATAATACAAAAATTAGAACCTAGTGCACATCCAATTAATTTGCTTACATTTTACTTTACCATTGTAATGTGACTTAAAAAGCCTGCCCTTCTCTCTGGATAAATTAAAACAATTAGTTCAATAACTTGGCCAAATTATTTAAGCCCAGACACCACTTCACGGTTTGCTTATTCTGCTGGGTCCTAACTTTTAACCTATTTTTACCATAGTAACTTTTTACCTTCTTATGAGACTGATTCTCAACCTTTATCTTTATATTAGCAGAAGGGACTTCCATCTCATAAAAGGCAGTACTGATATAAGATAAGGTTGAGAATACGTCTCATATGAAGGTAAAAAGTTACTAAGGTAAAGAAGGTTAAAAGTTAACCCAGCAGAATAAAGCAACCGTGAAGTGGAAGTGTTGCTGGGCTTAAAATAATTTGACCAAGTTATTGAACTATTGCTTTAATTTATCCAGAGAGAAGGGCAGGCTTTTTAAGTCGCATTACAAGTGGTAAAGTAACATGTAAGCAAATTAATTGGATGTGCACTAGGCTTCTAATTTTTGTATGTATTGAATTAACTTGGTCTCTAGTTGCACTCTGCGTGGATGTATACTATCCCATTTCTATAATATATTGCAGTCATTAAATAAGACCGTGGTTTAAAAATGCCGCTAAACATTGTACAACCGCGGTTTGTATGGCCACGTTTTCCAGTTAAATAATGCACACAGGTCATCTGCATGACATCCCCATTGTAAATGAAATCATCAAAACCAGTTCCAGCTATTGTTTGTTGAGTTCTCATCCTATGCGGTCCACATGCATGGACAAATGCCTTTTGGTTTTTGGTACATTTAAATCCATAATCATTTAGGAAACTGTAAACGTAAAATGGCCAAACGCACACAATGCAGTGGAGCCTAAAAGTCATCAGCAACACTGACGAACTCTAGATATTGTGCAAAACACAATCTGAACAATTGCATCTAAAAAATATATATACAAAGTCTGTAAAGGGTTTAAAGGGTTAAGGGGTTTAAATAATTTAAAGGGAGGTTTAACCATGAGGGGTTTAGCAGTCTCTGATAACCATGGGGGTTTAGCAGTCTCTGATAACCATGGGGGTTTAGCAGTCTCTGATAACCATGGGGGTTTAGCAGTCTCTGATAACCATGGGGGTTTAGCAGTCTCTGATAACCATGGGGGTTTAGCAGTCTCTAATACCATGGGGGTTTAGCAGTCTCTGATAACCATGGGGGTTTAGCAGTCTCTGATAACCACGAGGGTTTAGCTGTCTCCGATAACCACGAGGTTTAGCTGTCTCTGAAAACCATGGGGGTTTAGCTGTCTGTGATAAACATGGGGGATTAGCTGTCTCCGATATCCATAGGGATTTAGCTGTCTCCGATAACCACGAGGGTTTAGCTGTCTGTGATAACCATGGGGGTTTAGGGTCTGTGATAACCATGGGGTTTAGCTGTCTGTGATAACCATGGGGGTTTCAGGGTCTTGTGATAACCATGGAGCTTTGGGTCTGTGATAACCATGGGGGTTTAGCTGTCTGTGATAACCATGGGGTTTAGTGTGTCTGTGATAACCATGGGGGTTTAGCTGTCTGTGATAACCGGGGGTTCAGTGGTCTGTGATAACCATGGAGCTTTGGGGTCTTTGATAACCATGGGGGTTTAGGCTGTCTGTGATAACCATGGGGTTTGCTGTTTGTAAAACCATGGGGGTTTAGCTGTCTGTGATAACCATGGGGGTTTAGGGTCTGTGATAACCATGGGGGTTTAGCTGTCTGTGATAACCATGGGGGTTTGGGGTCTGTGATAACCATGGGGGTTTGGGGTCTGTGATAACCATGGGGGTTTGGGGTCTGTGATAACCATGGGGTTTAGGTCTGTGATACCATGGGGGTTTGGGGTCTTGTGATAACCATGGGGTTTAGCTGTCTGTGATAACCATGGAGCTTTGGGGTCTGTGATAACCATGGAGCTTTGGGGTCTGTGATACCATGGGGGTTTAGCTGTCTGTGATACCATGGGTGTTTAGCTGTCTGTGATAACCCTGGGGTTTAGATGTCTGTGATAACCATGGGGGTTTAGCTGTCTGTGATAACCATGGGTGTTTAGCTGTCTGTGATAACCATGGGTGTTTAGCTGTCTGTGATAACCATGGGTGTTTAGCTGTTTGTGATAACCATGGAGGTTTAGGGTCTGTGATAACCATGGGGGTTTAGCTGTCTGTGATAATCATGGGGGTTTAGCTGTTTGTGATAACCATGGGGGTTTAGGGTCTGTGATAACCATGGGGGTTTAGCTGTCTGTGATACCATGGGGTTTAGGGTCTGTGATACCATGGGGGTTTAGCTGTCTGTGATAACCATGGGTGTTTAGCTGTCTGTGATAACCATGGGGGTTTAAGCTGTCTGTGATAACCATGGGGGTTTAGGTCTGTGATAACCATGGGGGTTTAGCTGTCTGTGATAACCATGGGGGTTTAGGGTCTGTGATAACCATGGGGGTTTAGCTGTCTGTGATAACCATGGGGGTTTAGGGTCTGTGATAACCATGGGGGTTTAGGGTCTGTGATACCATGGGGGTTCAGCTGTCTGTGATAACCATGGGTTTAGCTGTCTGTGATAACCATGGGGTTTTAGGTCTGTGATAACCATGGGGGTTTACTGTCTGTGATAACCATGGGGGTTTAGGGTCTGTGATAACCATGGGGGTTTAGGGTCTGTGATAACCATGGGGGTTTAGCTGTCTGTGATAACCATGGGGGTTTAGCTGTCTGTGATAACCATGGGGTTTAGGGTCTGTGATAACCATGGGGGTTTAGCTGTCTGTGATAACCATGGGGTTTAGCTGTCTGTGATAACCATGGGGGTTTAGCTGTCTGTGATAACCATGGGGGTTTAGGGTCTGTGATAACCATGGGGGTTTAGCTGTCTTGATAACCATGGGGGTTCAGGGTCTGTGATAACCATGGGGGTTTAGCTGTCTGTGATAACCATGGGGGTTTAGGGTCTGTGATAACCATGGAGGTTTAGGGTCTGTGATAACCATGGGGGTTTAGCTGTCTGTGATAACCATGGGGGTTTAGGGTCTGTGATAACCATGGGGGTTTAGGGTCTGTGATAACCAGGGGTTTGGGGTCTGTGATAACCATGGGGGTTTAGGGTCTGTGATAACCATGGGGGTTTGGGGTCTGTGATAACCATGGGGTTTGGGGTCTAATACCATGGGGGTTTAGCTGTCTGTGATAACCATGGGGGTTTAGGGTCTGTGATAACCATGGGGGTTTAGGGTCTGTGATAACCATGGGGGTTTAGCTGCCTGTGATAACCATGGGGGTTTGGGGTCTGGTGATAACCATGGGGGTTTGGGGTCTAATAACCATGGGGGTTTAGCTGTCTGTGATAACCATGGGGGTTTATGGTCGTGTAACCATGGGGTTGTAGCTGTCTGTGATAACCATGGGGGTTTGGGGTCTGTGATAACCATGGGGGTTTGGGGTCTAATAACCATGGGGGTTTAGCTGTCTGTGATATCCATGGCGGTTTGGGGTCTGTAATAACCATGGGGGTTTGGGGTCTGTGATAACCATGGGGGTTTGGGTCTGTATACCGGGGGTTTGGGGTATGTGATAACCATGGGGGTTTAGCTGTCTGTGATAACCATGGGGGTTTGGGGTCTGTGATAACCATGGGGGTTTGGGGTCTGTGATAACCATGGGGGGTTTAGCTGTCTGTGATAACCATGGGGGTTTGGGTCTGTGAAAACATGGGGTTTGGGTCTAATAACCATGGGGTTTAGCTGTCTGTGATAACCAGGTGGGTTTGGTCTGTGATAACCATGGGGGTTTAGGGTCTGTGATAACCATGGGGGTTTAGCTGCCTGTGATAACCATGGGGGTTTGGGGTCTAATAACCATGGGGGTTTAGCTGTCTGTGATAAGCATGGGGGTTTGGGGTCTGTGATAACCATGGGGGTTTGGTGTCTGTGATAACCATGGGGGTTTAGGGTCTGTGATAACCATGGAGGTTTGAGTCTGTGATAACCATGGGGGTTTTGGGGTCTTTGATAACCATGGGTTGGGCTAATAACCATGGGGGTTTAGCTGTCTGTGATAACCATGGGGGTTTAGGGTCTGTGATAACCATGGGGTTTAGGGTCTGTGATAACCATGGGGGTTTAGCTGCCTGTGATAACCATGGGGGTTTGGGGTCTGTGATAACCATGGGGTTTGGGGTCTGTGATAACCATTGGGGTTTGGGTTCTGTGATAACCATGGGGGTTTAGCTGTCTGTGATAACCATGGGGGTTTAGGGTCTGTGATAACCATGGAGGCTTAGGGTCTGTGATAACCATGGGGGTTTAGGTCTGTGATAACCATGGGAGTTTAGGGTCTTGATAACCATGGGGGTTTGGGGTCTGTGATAACCATGGGGGTTTAGCTGTCTGTGATAACCATGGGGGTTTGGGGTCTGTGAAAACCATGGAGGTTTGGGGTCTGTGATAAACATGGGGTTTAGGGTCTGTGATAACCATGGAGGTTTGGGGTCTTGATAACCATGGGGGTTTAGGGTCTGTGATAACCATGGGGGTTTGGGGTCTGTGATAACCATGGGGGTTTAGGGTCTGTGATAACCATGGAGGTTTGGGTCTGTGATAACCATGGGGGTTTGGGGTCTGTGATAACCATGGGGGTTTGGGGTCTGTGATAACCATGGGGTTTGGGGTCTGTGATAACCATGGGGTTGGGGTCTGTGATAACCATGGGGGTTTGGGGTCTGAGATAACCATGGGGGTTTAGCTGTCTGTGATAACCATGGGGGTTTAGGGTCTGTGATAACCGCATGGAGGCTTAGGGTCTGTGATAACCATGGGGGTTTAGGGTCTGTGATAACCATGGGGGTTTAGGGTCTGTGATAACCATGGGGGTTTATTTGTCTGTGATAACCATGGGGGTTTATGGTCTGTGATAACCATGGGGGTTTGGGGTCTGTGATACCATGGGGGTTTGGGGTCTGTGATACCATGGGGTTTGGGGTCTAATAACCATGGGGGTTTAGCTGTCTGTGATAACCATGGGGGTTTGGGGTCTGTGATCACCATGGGGGTTTGGGGTCTAATAACCATGGGGGTTTAGCTGTCTGTGATAACCATGGGGGTTTGGGGTCTGTGATAACCATGGGGGTTTGGGGTCTGTGATAACCATGGAGGTTTGGGGTCTGTGATAAACATGGGGTTTAGGGTCTGTGATAACTATGGAGGTTTGGGGTCTGTGATAACCTGGGGGTTTGGGGTCTGTGATAACCATGGGGGTTTGGGGTCTGTGATAACCATGGGGGTTTGGGGTCTAATAACCATGGGGTTTACTGTCGTGATAACCATGGGGGTTTAGGGTCTGTGATAACCATGGGGTTTAGCTGTCTGTGATAACCATGGGGGTTTAGGGTCTCCGATAACCATGGGGGTTTGGGGTCTGTGATAACCATGGAGGTTTGGGGTCTGTGATAAACATGGGTTTTAGGGTCTGTGATAACCATGGAGGTTTGGTGTCTGTGATAACCATGGGGGTTTGGGGTCTGTGATAACCATGGGGGTTTGGGGTCTAATAACCATGGGGGTTTAGCTGTCTGTGATAACCATGGGGTTTAGGGTCTGTGATAACCATGGGGGTTTAGCTGCCTGTAATAACCATGGGGGTTTGGGGTCTGTGATAACCATGGGGGTTTAGCTGTCTGTGATAACCATGGGGGTTTGGGGTCTGTGATAACCATGGAGGTTTGGGGTCTGTGATAAACATGGGGGTTTAGGGTCTGTGATAACCATGGAGTTTTGGGGTCTGTGATAACCATGGGGGTTTAGGGTCTGTGATAACCATGGGGGTTTGGGGGTCTGTGATAACCATGGGGTTTAGGGTCGTGATAACCATGGGGGTTTAGCTGTCTGTGATAACCATGGGGGTTTGGGGTCTGTGTAACCATGGGGGTTTGGGGTCTGTGATAACCATGGGGGGTTTGGGGTCTGTGATAACCATGGGGGTTTGGGGTCTGAGATAACCATGGAGGTTTAGCTGTCTGTGATAACCATGGGGGTTTAGGGTCTGTATAACCATGGAGGCTTAGGGTCTGTGATAACCATGGGTTTAGGTCTGTGATAACCATGGGGGTTTTAGGGTCTGTGAATAACCATGGGGTTACTGTCTGTGATAACCATGGGGGTTTATGGTCTGTGATACCATGGGGGTTTGGGGTCTGTGATAACCATGGGGGTTTGGGTCTGTGATAACCATGGGGTTTGGGGTCTAATAACCATGGGGGTTTAGCTGTCTGTGATAACCATGGGGGTTTGGGGTCTGTGATAACCATGGGGGTTTGGGGTCTAATAACCATGGGGGTTTAGCTGTCTGTGATAACCATGGGGTTTGGGGTCTGTGATAACCATGGAGGTTTGGGGTCGTGATAAACATGGGGGTTTAGGGTCTGTGATAACAGGAGGTGGGGTCTTTATCCAGGGGGTTTGGGGGTCTGTGATACCCATGGGGGTTTGTGTCTGTGATAACCATGGGGGGTTTGGGATCTAATAACCATGGGGGTTTAGGCTGTCTGTGTGATAACCGGGGTTAGGGTCTGTTATAACCTGTAGGTTTGGGGTCTCCGATAACCTGGGTTTGGGGTCTGTGATAACCAGGGGGGTTTAGCTGTCGGTGATAACCATGGGGTTTAGGGGTCTCCGACTAACCATTGGGGTTTGGGGTCTGTGATAACCATGGAGGTTTGGGGTCTGTGATAAACATGGGGGTTTAGGTCTGTTATAACCATGGAGGTTGGGGTCTGTGATAACCATTGGGGTTTTGGGTCTGTGTAACCATGGGGTTTGGGGTCTTCTGATAACAATGGGGGTTTTGGGGGTCTATAACCATGGGGTTTTGTTCTGTGATAACCATGGGGGTTTTGGGGTCTGTGATAACCATGGGGGTTTGGGTCTGTGATACCCTGGGGGTTTGGGGTCTGTGATAAACCATGGGGGTTTGGGGTCTGTGATAACCCTGGGGGTTTGGGGTCTGAGATAAACCATGGGGTTTTACTGTCTGTGATAACCATGGGGTTAGGTGTCTGTGATAACCATGTGAGTCTTAGGGTCTGTGTAACCATGGGGGGTTTAGGGGTCTGTGAAACCATGGGGGTAGGTCTGTGATAACCATGGGGGTTTATTTGTCTGTGATAACCATGGGGGTTTATGGTCTGTGATAACCATGGGGGTTTGGGGTCTGTGATAACCATGGGGGTTTGGGTCTGTGATAACCATGGGGGTTTGGGGTCTAATAACCATGGGGGTTTAGCTGTCTGTGATAACCATGGGGGTTTGGGTCGTGATAACCATGGGTTTGGGGTCTAAAACCATGGGGGTTTAGCTGTCTGGAGATACCCATGGGGGTTTGGGGTCTGTGATACCCATGGGGGTTTGGGGTCTGTGATCACCATGGAGGTTGGGGTCTGTGATAAAACATGGGGGTTTAGGGTCTGTGATAACTATGAGGTTGGGGTCTGTTGATAACCATGGGGGTTGGGGTCTGTGATAACCATGGGGGTTTGGGTCTGTGATACCATGGGGGTTTGGGGTCTAACTAACCATGGGTTTTAGCGGTCTTTGATAACCATGGGGGTTTGGGTCTGTGATAACCATGGGGGTTTAGCTGTCTGTGATAACCATGGGGGTTTAGGGTCTCCGATAACCATTGGGGTTTGGGGTCTGTGATAACCATGGAGGTTTGGTTCTGGAAACATGGGGGTTTTAGGGTCTGTGATAACCATGGAGGTTTGGGTTCTGTGATAACCATGGGGGTTTGGGTCTGTGATAACCATGGGGGTTTGGGGTCTAATACCATGGGGGGTTTAGCTGTCTGTGATAACAGGGGGTTTTGGGTCTGTGATAACCATGGGGTTTAGCTGCCTGTGAACCTGGGGGTTTGGGGTCTGTGAAACCATGGGGTTTTTCTGTCTGTGATAACCATGGGGGTTTGGGGTCTGTGGATAACCGAGGTTTGGGGTCTGTGATAAACAATGGGGGTGTTAGGGTCTGTGATAACCATGGAGGTTTTGGGGTCTGTGATAACCATGGGGTTTAGGGTCTGTGATAACCATGGGGGTTTGGGGTCTGTGCATAACCATGGGGTTTCGGGTCTGTGATACCAGGAGGTTTAGGGTCTGTGATAACCATGGGGTTTGGGGTCTGTGATAACCATGGGGTTTGGGGCTGTGATAACCATCGGGGTTTGGGTTCTGTGAAATCCCATGGGGGTTTGGGTCTGAGATAACCATGGAGGTTTAGCTGTTTATCTGTTATCTTAATAACCATGGAGGCTTAGGGTCTGTGATAACCATGGGGGTTTAGGGTCTGTGATAACCATGGGGTTTAGGGTCTGTGATAACCATGGGGGTTAGCTTCTGTGATAACAATGGGGGTTTATTGGTCTGTGATAACCATGGGGTTTGGGTCTGTTAACCATGGGGGTTTGGGGTCTGTGAGTAAACCATGGGGGTTTGGGTCTAATAACCATGGGGGTTTAGCTGTCTGTGATCCCCAGGGGGGTTTGGGGTCTGTGATAACCATGGGGTTTGGGGTCTAATAACCATGGGGGGTTTGGCTGTCTGTGATAACCATGGGGGTTTGGGGTCTGTGATAACCATGGAGGTTGTGGTCTGTGATAAACGGGGGGTTTAGGTCTGTGATAACCATGGAGGTTTGGGTTCGTGATAACCATGGGGGTTTGGGGTCTGTGATAACCATGGGGGTTTGGGGTCTGTGATAACCATGGGGGTTTGGGGTCTAATAACCATGGGGGTTTAGCTGTCTGTGATAACCATGGGGGTTTAGGGTCTGTGTAACCATGGAGGTTTGGGGTCTCCGATCCCTGGGGGTTTGGGGTCTGTGATAACCATGGGGGTTTAGCTGTCTGTGATAACCATGGGGGTTTAGGGTCTCCGATAACCATTGGGGTTTGGGGTCTGTGATAACCATGGAGGTTTGGGGTCTGTGATAAACATGGGGTTTAGGGTCTGTGATAACCATGGAGGTTTGGGTCTGTGATAACCATGGGGGTTTGGGGTCTGTGATAACCAGGGGGTTTGGGGTCTGTGATAACCATGGGGGTTTGGGGTCTAATAACCATGGGGGTTTAGGGTCTGTGATAACCATGGGGGTTTGGGGTCTGTGATAACCTGGTGGTTGGGTGGGGTCTTGTAACATTGGGGGTTTGGGGTCTGTGATAACCATGGGGTTTAGCTGTCTTGAATAACCATGGGGGTTAGGGTCTGTGATAACCATGGGGGTTTAGGTCTGTGATAACCATGGGGGTTTAGGGTTTTGTGATAACCATGGGGGTTTGGGTCGTGTAACCATGGGGGTTAGGGTCTGTGATAACCATGGGGTTTGGGGTCTGTGGATACAATGGGGGTTTAGGGTCTGTGATAACATGGAGGTTTAGGGTCTGTTGATAACCATGGGGGTTTGGGGCTGTGGATAACCATGGGGGTTTGGTTCTGTGATCAACCATGGTGGTTTTGGATCTGTGATAACCATGGGGGTTTGGGGTCTGAGATAACCATGGAGTTTAGCTGTCTGTGATAACCATGGGGGTTTAGGGTCTGTGATAACCATGGAGGCTTAGGGTCTGTGATAACCATGGGGTTTTAGGGTCTGTGATAACCATGGGGGTTTAGGGTCTGTGATAACCATGGGGGTTTAGCTGTCTGTGATAACCATGGGGGTTTATGGTCTGTGATAACCATGGGGGTTTGGGTCTGTGATAACCATGGGGGTTTGGGGTCTGTGATAACCATGGGGGTTTGGGGGTCTAATAACCATGGGGGTTTAGCTGTCTGTGATAACCATGGGGGTTTGGGGTCTGTGATAACCATGGGGGTTTGGGGTCTAATAACCATGGGGGTTTAGGGTCTGTGATAACCATGGGGGTTTGGGGTCTGTGATAACCATGGAGGTTTGGGGTCTGTGATAACAGGGGGTTTAGGTCTGTATAGCCATGGATGGTTGGGTCTGTGATAACCATGGGGTTTGGGAGTTTTGATAACCATGGGGGTTTGGGGTCTGTGATAACCTGGGGTTTGGGTCTAAGAACCATGGGGGTTTTAGCTGTCTGTGATAACCTGGGGGTTTAGGGTACTGTGATAACCATGGAGGTTTGGGGTCTCCGATACCCTGGGGTTGGGTCGTGTAACCATGGTGGGTTAGCGTCTGTGATAACCATGGGGGTTTAGGGTCTCCGTAACCATTGGGGTTGGGGTCTGATACCATGGAGGGTTTGGGTCTGTGAAAACATGGGGGTTTATGGTCTGTGTAACCATTGGAGGTTTGGGGTGTCTGTGATAACCATGGTGGGTTTGGGGTCTGTGATAACCATGGGGGTTGGGTCTGGTGATAACCATGGGGGTTTGGGTCTAATAACCATTGGTGGGTTTTAGGGTTCCTTGTGATAACCATGGGGGTTTGGGGTCTGTGTAAACCATGGGGGTTTGGGGTCTGTGATAACCATTGGGGTTTGGGGTCTGTGGGGCTTTATAACCATGGGGTTTATTGTCTGTGAGACCATGGGGTTTAGGGTCGTGATAACTGGGTTTAGGTCGTGATAACCATGGGGGTTTAGGGTTTGTGATAACCACCATGGGGGTTTGGGGTCTGTGATAACCATGGAGGTTTGGGGTCTGTGATAACCATGGGGGTTTATGGGTCTGTGATAACCATGGGGGTTTGGGGTCTGTGATAACCATGGGGGTTTAGGGTCTGTGATAAGATAACCATGGGGTTTGGGGTCTGTGATAACCATGGGGTTTTGGGGTCGTGATAACCATGGGGGTTTGGGTCTGTGATCCATGGGGGTTGGGGGTCTGTGTAACCATGGGGGTTTGGGGTCTGAGATAACCATGGGGGTTTTAGGGGTCTGTGATAACCATGGAGGTTTAGGTCTGTGAAAACCATGGGGGTTTAGGGTCTTTGATAACATGGGGTTTAGGTCTGTGATAACCATGGGGGTTTAGGTCTGTTAACCATGGGTTTAGGGTCTGTGATAACCATGGGGGTTAGGGTCTGTATAACCATGGGGTTTAGGGTCTGTGATAACCATGGGGGTTTAGGGTCTGTGATAACCTGGCAGGCTATAGGGGTTTAGGTCTGTGATAACCATGGGGTTTTGGTCGTGATCCTGGGGTTTAGGGTCTGGATACTGGAGTTTAGGCTGTGATAACCATGGGGGGTTTAGGGGTCTGTATACATGGGGTTAGCGTCTGTGATAACCATGGGGGTTTAGCTGTCGTGATAACCATGGGGTTTAGGTCTGTGATACTCCATGGGGGTTTAGGGTCTGTGATAACCATGGGGGTTTTGGGGTCTGTGATAACCATGGGGGTTTGGGGTCTGTGATACCATGGGGGTTTGGGGTCGTAATACCATGGTGCTTTAGCTGTCTGTGATAACCGGGGGTTTGCTGTTGTTATAGCTGTCTGTGATAACCATGGGGTTTAGCTGTCTGTGATAACCATGGAGGTTTAGCTGTCTGATAACCTGGGGTTAGTGGTCTGTGATAACCATGGGGTTTGGGGGTCTAATAACCATGGGGGTTTAGCTGTCTGTGATAACCATGGAGGTTTAGCTGTCTGTGATAACCATGGGGGTTTATGGTCTTGATGACCTGGGTTTGCTGTCTGTGATAACCATGGGGGTTTGGGTCTGATAACATGGGGTTTGTGGGGTCTAAACCATGGGGGTTTAGCTGTCTGTGATAACCGTGGGGTGTTGGGGTCTAATACATGGGGTTAAGCTGTCGTTGATACCATGGGGGGCTGTTAGCTGATCCTGGTGACTGTCGATAACCATGGGGGTTTGCGTGCTGTGGATACCATGGGGGTTATAGTGTCTGATTACCATGGGTGTTTAGCTGTCTGTGATAACCAATTGGGGTTTTAGCTGTCTGTGATAACCATGGGGTTTTGTGTCTGTGATGCGTTAGCTATTGGGGTTTAGCTGTCTGTTGCATACCTGTGGGTTTGGGTCTGTGTTAACCATGGGGTTTGGGGTCTAATAACCATGGGGTTTAGGCTGTCTGTGATACTGGATAGCTGCTGGAGTATACTGGGTCTGTGATAACAGTCGTGGTTATTCGTGAACCATGGGGGTTTCACGCTGCCTGTTGATAACCGTGGGTGTTTGGGTGCTTGATTAACCATGGGGTTTTGGGGTCAATACACCATGGGGATTGGGGTCTGAGTATAATCGTGGTCGGTGACGTCATGGAAGGTTCCCTGACACACTGGTAATTGACACGATTGATCACAGATCAACAAGGGCGGAGCTAAATAGGAGGATAAGAGGTAGGGGTCCCGGGGGGGGCGGAATCTGACTGACTCTCGCACTGCTGTCCTTTAAGCTAGGTCCGGGAATTTTATCACTTCGGTGTCAACAGCGTCGGTGTTTGGTGGGAATGTGAACCCCGCGTCTCCTACTCGGGATCCCACTCTGGCCCAATACGAGCTGTCCGCCCTAACCCTGAAGCCAGCAGAGGGTAGTTCCTGTCCTAGTAGGGGGAGTGGATCCACGTGGTGTCAGGTAATGAGTCTGGGGGCACCGATGGAGGGTGTGTGCCCCAGAACCTATAAATGATTGGAATGTGTGGGAGAGAGACTCCCTTATCTAATTTACCATTAGATAATCCTGTTATGTAATTTATATAACTAGGTATTTATCTGGTCTAACCAACATCATCATCTATCTTGTGTCTGTCTACAATCTGTCTATCTGTGTCTATAGCATATCTATCATCTATTTTCTACTATCCTAGTGTTTTCTATCTTTCTCAAGTACATATCTACTATCTATCGTGTCTTTATCTATCTATCATCTCTATCTATCACTATCTATTTATCTTCTATCTCTTCTCTCTATATATATCTATCATCTATCAATCATCTCTCTATCTGCCTATATCTATCTATTTGTCTATATTTATCTGTCTATATCCATCCTATCCGATCATCTCTCTCACTTATCTATCTATCTGTCTTACATCTAGCTATATACATCTCTATCTATCACATTTGTTATCTTTCTACATCTATCTATCCATCTTATCATCTATCTATCTATCACTATCCATCTCTTCTACAACTAATCGTTTATCTGTCTACGCTATTATCTATATATATCTCTTATATTCTCTATCTAATCACTATTTATTAACTAGAGACCAAAGTTAATTCAATACATACAAAAATTAGAAGCCTAGTCACATCATAATTGCTTACATGTTACTTTACCATTGTAATGCGACTTAAAAAGCCTGCCCTTCTCTCTGGATAAATTAAACAATAGTGTCAATAACTTGCAATTATTTTAAGCCCAGCAACCACTTCCACTTCACGGTTTGCTTTATTCTGCTGGTCCTAACTTTGAACATTCTTACATTAGTAACTTGTACCTTCATATGAGACGTAATCTCAAACCTTATTCTTTATATCAGTACCTGCCTTTATGAGATGGAAGTCCTTCTGCTAATATAAAGATAAAGGTTGAGAATCATGTCTCATAAGAAGGTAAAAAGTTACTATGGTAAAAAATAGGTTAAAAGTTTAGGACCCAGCAGAAAAAGCAAACCGTGAAGTGGTGTCTGGGCTTAAAATAATTTGGCCAAGTTATTGAACTAATTGGTTTAATTATCCAGAGAGAAGGCAGCGGCTTTTTTAAGTCACATTACAATGGTAAAGTAAAAGTAAGCAAATTAATTGGTGTGCACTAGGCTTCTAATTTTTGTATTTTTAAAGGACTGTCCACCCCTTTTGATAATTAATATTGGTAGATTAGCCCCCAAACCTAGACATCGTTTAAGTCTCAAGCTGTAATTCGCTCCCACAGAGTATTTACTTACATCCTCCCCTCGCTCCAACGCCGCGGCCTTGCACTTTCCGGGTAAGGCAGTCAGTGTCGGCCGTGACTGTGACGTGACGGCCATCACTGACTGCCATTCCTGGAGCAGTCTCCACTGCGGCGTGCTCGGGAAAAGAAAAAGAACAGAGCAGCCACAGTGGAGACTGGAGAAGAAACCGGAGCGGCGGTGTGACGGCGGTGGAGGAGGAGGGATGTAAGTATAATAGCTCTGTGTGGGAGCCGCAATTACAGCTTGAGTCTTAAACGATTGTCTAGGGTTTTGGGGGCTAATCTACCAATATTAATTTTTCAAAGAGGGGTAGACAGTCCCTTTAATGACTGCGCCAAAAATACGATAAGTAATTCAAATGGCCAATGTGCGTGGCACAAATATGCATCATTGGTAATTTACGGCATGGTCTGTATTACACTAAATTTCTTCATAAAATGCGTGTGTCCTATTTTACAAAACGTGTTAGGTAACACAAATAGCACTTAGTGACCCCCCATTTTATGTAATGTGAAAGCTGCGTACACACACTGTAGATTTTTTGTCCCCAATGACCAATCGGCACCTAGAAGAATGCACGATTGGCGGGTGGTTATCAGACACGTCCGATTACATTCGTCAAATGGACAAGAACAGACCGGTCGCAGATGAATGAAGGAACCCTCAATATTTTGGCCCAATGACCAATATATAATGGGACTGTAATTAATTTTCATATATGGACAAAACTTTTTTATCCTTCAGACTTCTAACTATAGTAATGACCTTGTCAGTGAACGTCAGTGGTTTTGATGTGACGGAAATACAGAATATAACCCTCCCTTTTCGCCCCTTTATGAGTATAGACCACTCTGCGTATGAGAGGCTTATAAGGCAGATGGTGGCTCAGTGGTTAGCAACTGATACCTTGCACGCGTGAAGTCCGAGTTCGATTCACCCTTGGACACATCTGCAAGTAGTGTATGTTTTTCCCCGTGCTGCGTGGGTTTCCTCCGGGCACTCGAGGTTGTGGCTGAGAATGAAATCTGAAAAAAAATTTCCAAAAGGTTTTTTAAATCACATTAATTTTTAAAACAATAAAATCGACCCATGTGTGAGCTAAGAGTAGGGAGAGAAATTAGCATTTATCTCCAGGAGTCACACATCTGTACTTTTATTTCTATTCTTCTATTAGACACTACAGTTCAGAAGGTCGTGAGTTTAATTTCCCCCAACATTTATTTTTTTGTTTCCATTGTTTCCTAGTACAATTATCTACATGTACCGATGGTTCATATAGTATCTCTGTTAGCCTAGGGAAAGAGAGCTGCTTTTAGCAAGACAGAGTAAATGTACAAGTTGCAGGTTAATTCCCCAGACCTACTTTTTTTTTTTCTGAAATGTTAGTATTCCGTTTCTTGACATCCATGCTATCTATGAAATACACTGCAAAGATTACTTTTCTCTTTGTATGAAAGTAAAGGATATATACATTTTAGGACAGGAGCCTTGATGTGTTGAAAAAAAAATCTAAATCCCCTGTCTGTGTCAGTGAGAGGGAGGATCTCTGTGCTGTTAATGTGATTGGCTGACAGCTTCTAGGAAGCAAGGCTGCAACTTCCTTGTTTTGATTTGTTGAACTCTCCAGAGCATGTGCCTGTATGCAGACATTTTGCTGGAGGGTTACCCAGCTAAGGTGGATTGTGGGAGCTGACCCCCTAGTACTCACCGGTTATTTTCAAATTCACCCCAATGGCCACAGCAAAGGGAGAGGGTGAGACAACAGCTTGTTGTATGTTTGTGAGATGTGCTCTGTTATGGGGACAATGTTCTCTGGGACTTTAGTTCCCCTTTAAGTTCTTCACCCCTCCCCCAATTGAACCGGAACCAAACCAGGTAAAAAATCAAAACCGTCCACCCCCATTCCACTGCGGCGGTGGAGCGAGGAGGAGGATGTAAGTATAATATCTCTGTGTGGGAGCCGAATTACAGCTTGAGACTTAAACGATGTCTAGGTTTTGGGGGCTAATCTACCATATATTAATTATT
Source organism: Hymenochirus boettgeri (assembly GCA_019447015.1). Classification (NCBI taxonomy): domain Eukaryota; kingdom Metazoa; phylum Chordata; class Amphibia; order Anura; family Pipidae; genus Hymenochirus; species Hymenochirus boettgeri. The sequence goes on along the minus strand of CM033470.1, from coordinate 23,939,172 downwards.
CAAAAGAGGGGTGGACAGTCCCTTTAAATAAATACAAAAATTAGAAGCCTAGTGCACATCCAATTAATTTGCTTACATGTTACTTTACCATTGTAATGCGACTTAAAAAGCCTGCCCTTCTCTCTGGATAAATTAAAGCAATTAGTTCAATAACTTGGTCAAATTATTTTAAGCCCAGCAACCACTTCCACTTCACGGTTTGCTTTATTCTGCTGGGTCCTAACTTTTAACCTTCTTTACCTTAGTAACTTTTTACCTTCATATGAGACGTAATTCTCAACCTTTATCTTTATATCAGTACCTGCCTTTTATGAGATGGAAGTCCCTTCTGCTAATATAAAGATAAAGGTTGAGAATCATGTCTCATAAGAAGGTAAAAAGTTACTATGGTAAAAATAGGTTAAAAGTTAGGACCCAGCAGAATAAAGCAAACCGTGAAGTGGTGTCTGGGCTTAAAATAATTTGGCCAAGTTATTGAACTAATTGTTTTAATTTATCCAGAGAGAAGGGCAGGCTTTTTAAGTCACATTACAATGGTAAAGTAAAATGTAAGCAAATTAATTGGATGTGCACTAGGCTTCTAATTTTTGTATTTATTTAAAGGGACTGTCCACCCCTCTTTTGAATAATTAATATATGGTAGATTAGCCCCCAAAACCTAGACATCGTTTAAGTCTCAAGCTGTAATTCGGCTCCCACACAGAGATATTATACTTACATCCTCCTCCTCGCTCCACCGCCGCGGCTCTGCACTTCCGGGTAAGGCAGTCAGTGTCGGCCGTGACTGTGACGTGACGGCCAATCACTGACTGCCATTCCTGGAGCAGTCTCCACTGCGGCTGCTCGGGAACAGAAAAAGAACAGAGCAGCCACAGTGGAGACTGGGAGAAGAACCCGGAAGCGGCGGTGGAGCGAGGAGGAGGATGTAAGTATAATAGCTCTGTGTGGGAGCCGAATTACAGCTTGAGTCTTAAACGATGTCTAGGTTTTGGGGGCTAATCTACCATATATTAATTTTTCAAAAGAGGGGTAGACAGTCCCTTTAATGACTGCGCCAAAAAATACCGATAAGTAATTCAAATGGCCAATGCTGCGTGGCACCAAATATGCATCATTGGTAATTTACGGCATGGTCTGTATTTTACACTAAATTTCTCATAAAATGCTGTGTCCTATTTTACAACCGTGTTAGGTAACACAAAATAGCACTTAGTGACCCCCCATTTTTATGTAATGTGAAAGCTGCGTACACACCTGTAGATTTTTTGTCCCCATTGACCAATCGGCACCATAGAAGACTGCACGATTGGGCGTGGTTATCAGACACGTCCGATTTACCATTCGTCAAATGGAACGAACAGCCGGTCGCAGATGAATGAAGGAACCCTCAATATTTTGGCCCAATTGACCAATATATAATGGGACTGTAATTAATTTTCATAATATGGTACAAAACTTTTCTTATCCTTCAGACTTCTAACTATAGTAATGACCTTGTCAGTGACCTGTCAGTGGTCTTGATGTGACGGAAAATACAGAAATATTAACCCTCCCTTTCCGCCCCTTTATGAGTAGACCACTTGCCTGTATGAAGAGGCTTATAAAGGCAGCATGGTGGCTCAGTGGTTAGCACTGATACCTTGCAGCGCTGAAGTCCGAGTTCGATTTCACCCTTGGACACATCTGCAAGTAGTTTGTATGTTCTCCCCGTGCTTGCGTGGGTTTCCTCCGGGCACTCGAGTTTGTGGCTGAGAATGAAATCTGAAAATTTTCCAAAAGTTTTTTTAAATCACATTAATTTTAATTAACAATAAAATCGACCCATGTGTAGCCTAAGAGTAGGGAGAGAAATTAGCATTTATCTCCAGGAGTCACACATCTGTACTTTTATTTTCTATTTACTTCTATTTAGACACTTACAGTTCAGAAGGTCGTGAGTTTAATTCCCCAAACATTTATTTTTTGTTTCCATTATGTTCCTAGTACAATATTCTACATGTACCGATGGTTCATATAGTATCTCTGTTAGCCTAGAGGAAAGAGAGCTGCTTTTAGCAAGACAGAGTAAATGTACAAGTTGCAGGTTCTATTCCCCAGACTTACTTTTATTTTTTCTGAAATGTTAGTATTCCGTTTCTTACATCCATGCTATCTATGAAATACACTGCAAAGATTACTTTTCTCTTTGTATGAAAAGTAAAGGATTATATCATTGTTAGGACAGGAGCCTTGAATGTGTTTGAAAACAAAAATCTGAAATCCCTGTTCTGTGTCAGTGAGAGGGAGGATCTCTGTGCTGTAATGTGATTGGCTGACAGCTTCTAGGAAGCAAGGCTGCAACTTCCTTGTTTTGATCTGTTGAACTCTACAGAGCATGTGCCTGTATGCAGACATTTTGCTGGAGGTTTACCCAGCTAAGGTGGATTGTGGGAGCTGACCCCCTAGTACTCACAGGTTATTTTCATAATTCACCCAATGGCCACAGCAAAGGGAGAGGTGAGACACAGCTTGTTGTATGTTTGTGAATGTGCTCTGTCTATTGGGACAATGTTCTCTGGAGACTTTAGTTCCCCTTTAAAGTTCTTCACCCCCTCCCCCAATGAACCGGACAAACAGGTAAAAATCAACAGTCCACCCCATTCAAATTATTCAGCCAGCTGATGATGTCACATTTATAATATATCCACTCCCCAGACAAAAATGTATACTTATCTTCCTCACCCCCAAAACCCAAGTCCACAATACTTTTAGGCAGCAGCAGTCAATAGTGGCCAAATTGCTCATGTCATGGGTAATGACTGACTACTGCTCCCTGAACTGTCCCCTCTGGGCAGTAGGGGCCAGCTAAGACCTTCAGGAATTTCTGACAGGTAAGTATCGCAGTATGGTGTTTTAGAGGAGAGAAAAGTAGGTATACATTTTTGTCTGGGGGGTGGGGGGTGAACATGCCTTTTAATGAAGCTTAGATTTAACAACAGTAATAACTCAATAATATGTCAATTTTCAGTGCTATAAATTACCAACGTAATGAAGACATTACAATAAATAAGCTTTTTTGGGGATGAGAAAGCTCCACATCAGTATATGGAGGTAAAGTGAAACTAATCCTTGGGTTTCGAAGAGCTTTATTGTAGGACACAATATCATTTATTTTCCAGACTGCTGGATGACAGTCAACTATTCTCGGTATTTAAAATTTTGCATCCAAGTTTACAGCAAAAAAATGTACTACTGTTTTTTATCATCAGTTTCAGTTCATTCAGGCATAAAATTGTCCACAGCAGATTCCTATTTTTGAAATGTTCTACCCATCATTAAAGTGACACTATACTGGAAAAATGACTGCCTCGCCTTAATCTATAATTGAATACATGTAAGTAGCACTTACTCTGATTTGCGTGTGTTGCTGCATGCGTTCAATCCAGCACACATTTTGTTTAGGAGCAGTATCCCCCCTCCCTCTTTTAACCACTCCCACTTCCATCTGACCTGACTTTTTCCCCACAAACCAAATGTCAAGCCTGCACACAGCATACAGCATTCCAACTGTCACCATTCCAGATACAGTAAAACTACTCCCAGAAGAATAGTTTTTGAGAGCAAGGAACTTGATTGACAGCTGAAATATAAGAAGTTTTAGATTGGATATCTAAAGAAATAGGGGGCAGATCAACAAAAAATGATACAGTGGTGGTTGGGAAGAATTATAGTTTCCAGTTATGGTCAATGTAAAATAACCTGTTTTATTTAAGGATAATTAGTGAACACACTCCTGCAGAGTAAGCTGGCTCCTCCCTCATTCCTCCCTCAGTCATTCAAGGTTGTGACAGCTGACATCACAACCAATGATTTTACTGCTGTTTCCCCTGCTGCCTCCACTGCACATGCTCAAGCTCATTGAGCAGAGGGAGGAGGCAGATACCTTTGCCAGAAAGGAAGATATATTATCATCAAATACTTGGTAACTAATGCATGTAAAAAAATGTTTTTTTTAAAAAAACATTTGGGGTTGCAGGCAGTTAACTGACAAGTCACCAGGGTTTAATTTGGACATGCACTTTTAGTGTAATATAGAACAAAAATGTATTTTGTCCTATCTTATAGCCCAAACACCAATGATTAAAGTGATAGCTCACTTGCCTTTCTAAGTAATCCTAACAAATAAAAAGAAAGTGAGTAAAATGTTTACTTCCTCCCTTCTCCCACTGGGGCAGACACGCTCAGTGTGCCAGATCTAGGTATAGATCCCTGTACTGTATAAAAGGAAAGTGATATGTTGTTTTAATTTGATGTTTCTCAGCTGTCATTTAAGATAAAAATGTGTTTTGGACAAACAATGCAGAGATCCTCCATTTTAAAGGGTAACTGTGGTCTCCATTTAAGTGCCATCTATTTAACAGAGCTCTTTCAAACAAGTCTAGGGTGATGTCTCTAGCTTCTCGGGATCTGTAAGTGTATCTCCACTGCTTAAACACATTTTTTGTATTCAGTTTTATTAAAGAATGGGAGGTAAAGGGTCTGTGTCTTACTATGTGTATGCGCAAGTGCGATGCGCATAGAAGACACAGTCTGTCGGGACCTGCCAGACTACGCAGCGGAGGAGCAAGCGATCGGGTAAGTTTCTTACCTTCTCTCCCGGCTCTAGGCAGTTTAATTGAAGAACAGGAGGTAAGACACAGCTCCTTTACCCCCTGTTCTTCAATAAAACTAAATGGAAAAAAACATATTTTACCTTGGAAATACCCTGTAAGAAGTGCTTAAGTTGCAAATCAAATTTCTTTTGTAGTACACTAAAAAGTATGATGTTGTTATAGATAACACCTTCCATCCTATTTACTAACATTGTCTGCCATGGCCGCGGTCAATATTGTACGGCCATCTGGGTGGCATAGGTATGTAATATAGTCCACCTTTAAGTATTGTGCCAAAATTAGCTCCACTGTTGGAGTCTCAGAGCCTGGCTTTACCCATATCTCATTGTATCGGAGTTGTCCAGCTAGGTAATAAAGCCTACGATTGGATAGGAACAATCCTGCCTGACCTTTCGGGCATTTCAAAGCAGAAATGCTTCACTCTCATTCTGCCAGCTACCCAGAGAAATGATGCCAATAGGCTTTTTACCATATATACTCGAGTATATATATATATATATATACTTTCAGACTATATACTTTCAGGCTGTAAAATCAGCATGAAAACCCGAGCTCGGTTTATACTCGGGTCAGTCACTCACTCTGCAAATCCGGCCCCTCCCTCGCTCTCTGTACCAATCAGTACAGGCAGCGAGCGAGCGCCAGGCAGATTTGCAGAGTGAGTGACTAAATTGCTGGATTAAGTACAGGTAAGATGGATGGAATACCCACTTACCGGTAATTCCTCTTGCCCACTGAACTGGGGGGGTTTTGAGGGTGCTTGCCACTGCAGACGTTTGGAAACAACAACTTCCAGCTAGTAAAGAATGCTGGGAGTTGTAGTTTCCAAACATCTGGAGTGCCAAGGAATGAGGCTTTAGTTGCCCTTTAAATGGACAGCAGAATTCCCATACTGTAATAGCCAAATTCATTATGGCTATTACTGCATGGGACTACTGTATAGGAATTGGGCTACTAGGTTGTCTAGTGGTGTTTCCGGGCTTTCCAGGCAGATTATTATTATGAATTTATAAAGCGCCAACATCTTCCATGGCGCTTTACGTTCACATCAGGCCCTGCCCCGAGGAGCTTACAATCTAATTACATTTATTGGACACATACAACCTATCAGTATGTCTTTATGATTGTGGGGGAAACCGGAGTGCCCAGAGGAAACCCACGCAAGCACGGGGAGAACATACAAACTCCTTGCAGATGTTTCCAAGGCTGGAATCAAACTCATAGCATTAGTGCTAACCACTGAGCCACCGTGCTGCCCTATCAGCATATCATCCACATACAGGGCTAGGGATTTTGTATACGGGTATCTTTAGTTCTGATCTAATTTGTTTGCAATAGACTTGCCATGTCCCTCTAGTTAGATTAGAGGTGGCTGAAGTTCTGGCATTGACTGAATGGGTGATTGGTTTTCTATATTTTGATCTAGTTAATAAATATTAATAAATATTGGGCAGAAGCCGAACCTATGTAGACAAGCGAATAAAAAGTCCCAGTCGAGGCGAGTGTTTTTTGACTGATTCATTTATTTAACACTATTGTTAGCTTGGTCAACTAACAGAGGACTTAGCTACATAGCTGACCATACTGTCAGGGAATTAAACCAAACTCTTACAGTAGATCAATAGGCCAATGATACCCACATGGCATGAGTGGAGGGAATGGAGCAGAAATACAGTATAAGAAACATCAGAAATATTATATACAATCATCACCATGTGAACGCAGATGGAAACTTTTCATGGCTTTTCATTTTTAAATATGTTCAGGGAGATTCAATAAAAGTTCTTATTGTTAAAAATGGTGCTAATTTTGCCCCAACCAATCAGATGTTATTTAACATTTGAAAGCTAACATCTGATTGGTTGGGGCAAAATTAGCACCATTTTTATTAGTACCATTTAATTATTATATTATAAGGGTCAACAGACATCCGGGGAACATGATAGATTGTTAAGAAGAAGGTAAAACCTTCACACTAATTAAAGGCCACGTAAGACTGATTCCAAGGAATTCACACGTCGAACTTTACGTATCTACGGTACAAGGTTTAGCATATGGCCCTCAAATAATTAAAGGCCATTTTAACGTGAAGATCTGGTGGTATAACCTAATAACACCCAAAAGTATTTTTATAAAAGTGCATGGGTTAAACTTGAATTAAACTTTCTGTAACACGAACCTTTACGCTCAGTTTAACAGAACAGGGTTTATAATCTTGTGGGTTTTTTTAATCTTGTTTTTTTAACTGAATCTTGCGCCCAGAAAAATAATAAAAAGAATGTGTTGTTTAATCCTCTGTTGGCGCCTCTGTGCCTTAGTAGGCTAATGGTAGAAGGCGCGTGTTCCTTGAACGACCCCCTGCTGTGATTGGATGCAGCTGAAGGATTAAACAACAGAATTCTTCTATTTTTTTACACTGACCCCGCTCCTTGGTAAAACGTTTTGGGAACACACAAAATAAACTTTACTCTAACACGGAGAAAAGTGAGTTTGTTTCAAAATCCCTGAATGGACGTTAGCAATCGAACAAAATATTGATGAATATCTCTACTTACCTTCCCCATTCCCTAGATTGCCAAAGTTACTTACCCACTCGATGTTCTTGAAGAAAGTTTATTACTCTGGTAGTCACCAGCTCCCTCTACATCCAAGATTGCCTTCTCCTCTTATAGCTGTACAAGCTCGAATATGCAGAGAGTATGTGGCAGCACAGTCAGCAGTAGTCATTGGCTGTGATGTTACCCGTCATGCCATGATTGACTGCTTCGCCTGGGAAGAAGATGGAAGAAAATGGCATGGCATTGTGATCTTCAAGGATGGGGAAGGTAATATAACCTTCCTCCAGAAAACCACTGTAGATGAAGCAGACAAGTCGCCCCATTATATTTTTGCTGTAGGGGACAGTGATTCCGAGTTGCACCATTGATTGACATGCCCTTTAAACAGTAAAAGTCTTCAAATCTGTATGTTGACTGGATTTTGTACTCCAAATTACTGTGAATTGTATACATTAGTAGAAGATGGCCTCTTGCACTCCTCCTGCAATCTAGTTGTACTCTCTTTTACCTCACTGTCCTCGTTAGTATATTTATTTTTTAGCTGTTGGTGGGGCCCCACAAGTGTTGGTATCATTGAAAGCTTAGAAAGGTGATGTGGTGAGTTCAAGACCGCAACTCCCTGTGCAACTTACATGATCTTCTGAAAGAGATGATAATGCTTCATTCCATGCTATGAAGGAGGCTATGTCATCCTTGCCCAATTATTTAGTTGTGGAAAAGTTTGGCATAGACTGTTAAGTGGGATTGTAATGAATGGAGGATTCTGTGTTGATATCCACCAATGGAAAATGTTGAGTTGCTATAATAAAAGGTCAGACTTGTAGTGCCAATCTGTCCCCACCCCTCTCACAGTCCAGGACTGCTCATTGACAGAGTAGGAGAAGGCTAGAGGTAGATCAACAAACTTTATTTTTTATTCTGTGTTATCATTGGGTCTCCTCCAACTTTCTTGGATTTGCATTTTATTATTGACTGACCCGTAAGAGATCAATTTTTATATATATCAGCTTCTTATCTATCTCGTTCTCCTAAACCAAGTTAAATCTATCGCCGACTTTACAGCCAGCTCTTAACTATTAACCTGTAGAACCACTTTAGATAAAGGATCATGAGTTTGGTTTATGTCCTTTGTATGTCACCTGCCCCAAAAATGTGTATTTTATAATTATATTAATCTATTCTTTTAGAGATGGACTTGCCCTTTAAAGTCAAAACTTTAGGAAAATCTGGGCATTGCATTGAAGGACATAAAAGTTAATTTAATAAAGTTTTGTGTGCTACAAAAACCCCAAATGGCACAAAAAATGAATGAACACCTGAAATAAACAGCATTAGATACAGTATATATCTCCTTGACTAGTTCATTTTTCAGCCTTTCCACCTGCCAGTTACATTAAAATGTGCTGTAAACATGTTTGACAAACTCTCTATTTGGTAGACACCTGAACAAGATGGCCGCACATCTGCCCCATGCCGGAATCTGTATTCCGTACATCATGTCTTCTAATTCTGTTTATTGCAAACTTTCCCACAGCAAATAAACAGGACAGTCCAGTCGGCATATCTGGTTCGTGGAGTTTTCCAGTCCAGACCAGGACACACTAACCTCTTTCATTGCCCTCAGCCAATGATTTGATATTTAACGAGGTATGAAGCTCGGTCTGACAGCCATCACTATATCACGTTCACATGGTGGTTGGTCAGTCGTATTTTAATTGGTTGGAATAAAAAGAGAGAAAAGTAAGGTCCACATTAAATTGAAATGAAAAATACTTGTTTTGACTCACGTCTATAGAAAGTCTATAATTAATGTTACTTCTATTTTATATAAGTTCAGTTGTAAAGGTCAGTGCCCAGCTTTTAAAATGAAGCACACAAAATATAAAAAGATTATTTGCACCCATGCAGGTTTTTTTTTTAATGCAATTTGAAGGAGAACTAATGTCACCTACCATTTTGAAGCAAAGGATCATGGTATCTGAATGGAGGCTGGAGCTGACTCACAAATGGATAATTTATTGTTAAAGGAAGCAAGCTTTCTTGTAGTGAAATTACATATAGTGTAGCAGTACAATGCCCATTTATCCTGCAGTGTTTTGTTAAATTATGTATGTGTCTTTAAATGTACTTTTTTTAAAAAAAGCAGGCAGGTAACAAAGCCCCATTGCTAAACAGGGGGGCTAGCGGAGGAAGTGACTGGATTGTCTGCTCAGGTTACAGATTTTCATGTCTATATAGTACCTTATGAGTCTTAGTGGTACCTGCAGAGTTCCCATCCTAATGGTTATTTTGTCATCGTTTCCAACAAAATTGGTTGTGCTCCAAATTGTATCATACTCAGCCTTCCAGTATTCGAAAGGTGGGATTGGTAAGAGTAAAACAGCCAATCAAACCCACTTTCATTCAAAATCCAATTTATTAACTCACAGGACATGGGCTGTGGCTGATCTATAGGTTGAATATTGGGGGGCCAGGAGTATGGCCTCATCCTATTACAATCTCCTGGTGGAGTAAATCATTTAACAGTGTATTTGTCTGTGACATGTGGGTTGTAGAATGTATTTAACTGAGCCACATGGGATCCCAAAGCTCCAATTGTGTCCAAGAAGAATAAAACCAGCCAGAATGTCTGTCCAACACTATAACAGTTCACACTCAGCCAAAAGTCAAAAATGATTTATTAGATGTCTAGAAATGTATTCCCAGGCCAAATAACATAATATGGTGCAATAGCAAAATGTATTATACCAACTGTAACTGTAAATAAACTAATTCGGAATAGGAAACAGATTTCTGTGGAGGAATAAAAATTCCTTCAATGATTAACCCAGGGATGTTAGAGATTTCTGGCTATGGAGAAGTGGAAAGACGGACGCCCTTAAACTAAGTGGAACTAATGAGATAGAGGCGGGTTTTCAGTTTACAAATAAATATGTACATACCTTAGTAATCCACATAAATAAAGGCAAATAATGTGGAACTCATAGGGTAGTTATGTAAATATTAGCTGTGTAAAGGATATTGGAACAAAACTTCAATGACAAATTAAATTAATGGTCTAAAATTAATTTTTACTTGACTTGTACCACAAAAACTTCTGATTAAAAGGATGTAAAGCTTGTCTTTTCAATCAATTTTGAACCAAAGATACATCTGTGTAAAATATATAGATTTCCTTATCTTGCATCTTCCTCTCTCACACTGGGATAGACATGCTCAGTGCTTTATCCAGGACAAGAGAATTAGTTACTTTGTATTTTTCTATACTAAGAGAAGAGGGATGAATACTTAAACTGCAGGGTTTGTTATAATGAAAGACAAGTTACATGTTTATATCATTTTAGGAAACAAAAAACCCCAACTGATATATTCAGCATTTCATTAGCAGGGACTGTAATAATATGAAGGGTATATATTAGGAAAATTCACTCTGTATACACTATAGAGAATCCTAGTCCTTATAGCAGGGACTGTAATAATATGAAGGGTATAAATGAGGAATATTCACTCTGTATACACTATAGAGAATCCTAATCCTTATAGCAGGGACTGTAATAATATGAAGGATATAAATGAGGAATATTCACTCTGTATACACTATAGAGAATCCTAGTCCTTATAGCAGGGACTGTAATAGCATGAAGGGTATAAATGAGGAATATTCACTCTGTATTCACTATAGAGAATCCTAGTCCTTATAGCAGGGACTGTATAATATGAAGGGTATAAATGGGGAATATTCACTCTGTATACACTATAGAGAATCCTAGTCCTTATAGCAGGGACTGTAATAATTGAAGGGTTATAAATGAGGATATTCACTCTGTATACACTATGAGAATTCTATCTATAGCAGGGACTGTTATAATATGAAGGGTATAAATGAGGAATATTCACTCTGTATACACTATAGAGAATCCTAGTCCTTATAGCGGGGACTGTAATAATATGAAAGGTATAAATGAGGAATATTCACTCTGTATACACTATAGAGAATCCTAGTCCTTATAGCAGGGACTGTAATAATATGAAGGGTATAAATGAGTAATCTGGCTGACAGAAGATATGGTGTGTGTAGAAACAATTAGACAAAATTAATTTCAATAAAGCCTGGATGAAATACATCCTTTGATCTTATGAGAGTTAAGCTAGGTACACACAGTAACGATTTCTGAAAGATGACAGACAGGATCTGCAAGATCCTGTCTGCCATCTTTCAAAGATCTGCATACACACAGTCCGAGCGTGTTTCCATCGGCCGCGCTAGACTCCCTTATAGGGAGTCTAGCGCGGCCGATGGAAATTTTCGGCCTTTCCCGAACGAGCGTACGGCCGACCGATCGTTCGCGGCCGCGCGTCGTTCGGGAAACGAACGTACACACAGTAACGATAAAGCCCGATACCGTCAGATCAACGGTATGGGGCTTTATCGTTACTGTGTGTACCCAGCTTTAGTTCAGTTCTATCTAGACCACTGTTTCTATCTTTTCAGATTCACTTTTGTCTGGTGATGTGCATGGATTTAAAAAAAGCCAATGTAATTAATACCAATATTCAAAAGGGTAGTCATTTCCAGCTTGTAACTATAGACCTGTAAGCCTTATATCAGTGGTAGGGAAGGACTGGACACTTTGTTACGGGATCATACCTGACTTGTCTCCAGAACTGATTTATGAGAAATAGATTGTGCCAGACAAATTTACTTGGTTTTTATGAAGAAGTGAGTAAAAATTTAGCTGTAGTATACTTGGATTTTGCTAAAGCTTTTGATACTGTGCCACATAGACGACTAAATTATAAACTGAGGACTGTTGGCCTAGAAGAAAACATTTGTACATGGACAGAGAACTGGTTATTGGAATGCAAACAGAGAGTGGAGGTCAACGGAACTACATTTATATGGGCTAAAGTTCTAAGTGGAGTGTACAGGATTTGTTCTGGGGCCACTTCTTATAATCTAATTTTAATCTGTTTTAAATTACTTTGAAGGGGGGCATTGAGAGCAAGGTCTCAGTGTTTGCTGATGACACTAAACTTTATATTACCTCCAACACTATGTTACTATGTAACTGTTATACAGACATTATGGCTAGGGTATACATGTTGGACTAGATGGACGTATGTCTTTATACAACCTCCAACACATGTTACTATGTAACTGTTATACAGACATTACGGGTAGGGTATAAAGGTTGGATTAGATGGACGTATGTCTTTATACAAAACCCCAATACTATGTTACCATGTAACTGTTAGACAGACATTATGGGTAGGGTATAAAGGTTGGACTAGATGGACGTATATCTTTATACAACCCCAATACTATGTTACTATGTAACTGTTAGGCAGACATTATGGGTAGGGTATAAAGGTTGGACTAGATGGACGTATGTCTTTATACAACCTCCAATACTATGTTACTATGTAACTGTTAGACAGACTTATGGGTAGGGTATAAAGGTTGGACTAGATGGACGTATGTCTTTATACAACCTCCAATACTATGTTACTATGTAACTGTTAGACAGACATATGGGTAGGGTATAAAGGTTGGACTAGATGGACGTATGTCTTTATACAACCTCCAATACTAGTTACTATGTAACTGTTATACAGACATTATGGGTAGGGTATAAAGGTTGGACTAGATGGACGTATGTCTTTATACAACCTCCAATACTATGTTACTATGTTAACTGTTATACAGACATTATGGGTAGGGTAAAGGTTGGACTAGATGGACGTATGTCTTTATACAACCTCCAATACTATGTTACTATGTAACTGTTAGACAGACATTATGGGTAGGGTATAAAGGTTGGACTAGATGGACGTATGTCTTTATACAACCTCCAATACTGTGTTACTATGTAAGATAACTGATAAGTGACCAGGTTTTCATTTTAAGGAGGGACATGCCCTTTAATAGTGGTTTCTCTTTCCTCCTGCCGGTAAGTAGAAAGGTGAAGCCAACAGATTTGTGTCTTATAAACCAATTTTCTTTCTTGCCAGCAGGTAGAGAGACTGATTTACATTCCAGTACAATATTATTACTGTTACATAAATGACCTTGATTTAATCCTCTCTGAGCACAAAGCTCCAAAATAAAATGCTTTCTAAGTTCTCATCGGATAAAAGAAACGGGACATTTTTTGCAGATTTCAGCCTCTTGCTTCAATTTCCTCACCCAATTCCTCATAAATAACTCGTGCAAAGCGAGAGGAAAATTCCACTGGAACACTTGCCAGTTGCGTCTGTTTTTAATTCGCATTCGTCCAATTCGGGGGGTCACTACAGTGTGACATTTAATGGAAATGTACTCGCACTCAACACATGGACATTTAATAGGGATGACTGTATTAAAGGGAACATATAGGCAGAAACCCTCTCGCTTCTGATAAGCATCTTGAGGGCAGCGATTGGATCTTGCACCCTGGATTTTAGGACATATTCTGGGGGATGTGTGGGTTTAGCGATAACATTCTGGTGTGCATTGTAACGTGTAAAGGCCTTTACACGCCTTAGATTGGTGTCAACCTGGAGCAGCCCATCACACGTGGTGGTGGCAGGGGTTTTTCATTGATCTGGCAGAACAAACTGCCACACACATGGGATTTTCGGCGAACACAATCGTTAGTGTGTATAAAGGCTGGGTACGTGTTCCAATAAATCCCATCCAATCTAGTACAGTGATCAGCAAAGTAAGCGTTCCAGCAACTCACAAATTCTCCCGTGTCCACTCCTGTATGATGGAAATCCTTAGACGTAAACATTGCAGGAAGACACCTGCCATACCTTACCTATGATTAAGCACCGCCGGTACGAAAACCGTCAGGTGACTGGTTCTAGGGTGTCCTAATGGTTTTACTAATTTTGAATAAAGGTGTTCCATTGTTCGCTGTGCACGCTCGCTTACCTCTCCTGGATACGTTATTAGTATCTGTAGTGACGGGTTGCTGCATCCGAGCACCTTCCAAGTCGGGGAGTGTGTCTGCGTATTTCATTCCTACTGTTTAGGATGATAACCAGCTTGGTTTAAGTGAGGCTCGTCTCCAGTGCCCCGGGGCAACTTTACTACATTGTGAGTGATTATTGACTCTTTTGCTCACATATTGCATTTACTTTTCACATTATTAGTTACCTTCGGTGCGAAGGTGTTGTTGAACTGTAGCGTGGCAAGACTGGTTAGGTGGCCATCTAGACCCACCTGTTGTTTGCTCTATCAATTTAAAGATTGCCACCATTTTGGGTCTAATAAGAGAAACTAAGCACTATTAACTAACATTCCCAGAACCCTCTGGAAGAAATTATAGGCTTGATACATCTGTTGTATTCAATTGATCAACTGGACTTGAAGTTTAGTTCTTGAAGACGTTTCGCTAGTCATCTGACTTGCTTTCTCAATCAGAATGACTTGTACAGAATCTGTGGCAATTTGTTCCCTGGAAAAACCCAATTACATATCACAGCCAGGTGTTAAGGGTGGGATTGGATAGTGGCTAAGAGGTGTTATAGGAACGCCCAGAGTAAGGTGTTTAAAACAGCATTGTACATGGCAGACAGTTGGTGTCGAACCCCCCTACCTCTATTCAGGCTTGGTTTCTTTATTTTCACATAAATGGCCTCCTTAACACTCTCTTGAACCAGTCACGTTCCTTCGCCAATATGTTAACATTACAATCTTCAAAGGTATGTCCTTTATCCTTAAGATGCATGTACACGGCTGAGTCCTGACCCGAGGAATTGGCTCTTCGTTGCTGGGCATACGTTGATGCAGTTGCTTGTTGGTCTCCCCACATACAAAATCAGAGCATTCTCACTGCACTGCACTGCATATATGATGTCGCTTTCTTGTGTTTGGTATTGGGTCTTTCGGATGTACCAATTGCTGCCTCAGTGTGTGTTGTCGGTTTAAAGCAGACAGGGATATGGTGTTTATTGAAAATTCTTCTTAGTTCTCGGAGACCCCGCTACAAATGGGATGACCATGTTCTTTCTCCTGTTGCTTTTGACCTTCACTGTTGGTATTTGTGTTTTTCTTTCCTTCTGCTTCTTTTGACAAAGGCCCAGTCTGGATATCCACAAGTTTAAGGGCTCCTTGAGATGTTTCATTTCTTTGGCCTTTGCCTCTGTGCTAGTGGGGATGTTCCTCGGGGCAGGACTCAGCTGTGTACCTGCATCTTAAGGATAAAGGACATACCTTTGAAGATTGTAATGTTAACATATGGCAAAGGAACGTGACATGGTTCAAGAGAGGTGTTAAGGAGGCCATTTATGTGAAAAAAAGAAACCAAGCCTAAATAGAGGTGGGGGGGGTTCGACACCATCTGTCTGCCATGTACAATGCTGTTTTAACACCTTACTCTGGGCGTTCCTTTAACACTTAGCCACATCCAATCACACCTTAACACCTGGCTGTGATATGCTAATTGGGATTTTCCAGGGTAATAAATTGCCAGATTCTTGTACAAGTCATTCTGAATTGAGAAAGCCAGTCGGATGACTAGCGAAAAGTCTTCAAGAACTAAACTTCAAGTCCGGTTGATCTAATTGAATACAACCGATATACCATGACCTGGATGAATGAGAACCTTCACAAGCATAGGCTTGATACACTTTTACAAGAACTTCCTCTTTACACTGTTAACTGTGCAGTTTATTTTATCCAGCTCTGCCAGTAAAGAACTTCCTCTTTTTACATATAAGACTAACTCTAGCAGAAACACATACATGCCAGCTACTGAAAGACACAGGAAAACTGATATTGCCTTATATGGTGGGTAGAGGGTCTGGAAGTATAATCCAATAAATTAACAGTACCCAATGATGTGTAATTTACAGTAAATTGAGAAATGTAATGTGACGTATATTCAATAATTAATATGTAATGATATGTGTGTGCTGCCTTGAAATATAATCCAATCATGTATCAGCACCAATGTAAGCTGGCCCAGAATGTGTTGTAATGTCCTGAAAGTTACCTATATAAAATTGAAAGAAACAGAAATATCTGAAGCTTGCTAGAATATCCCTGATTCTGTAAGTTACCTTTGCAAATAAATAATCATCTTATTGAAGCAAAATTTAGGATATCCTGTGGATTATTTGGGGCATGATCCCCACTGCGAGAAGGGAAAGCGGTGCTAACAAATTGTTTGTAATTATTACCTGGTGGAGAAAAATGGCTTTTATAGACTCCAGTCCTTTCCACGAGAAGTCATACATACCCCAAGGGACATTTTCAATACATGCAAACCAAACACCACTCAAAACACAAAGTAAAAATGTTGGGAGGAGCAGAAATACTTTCCGAAAAAAATACGTTTAGATACCCAAAGCCAGGGGAAATTCATCCAGAAATTACTAAATAACTACGATATACAAAAGAAAGATAAGTACCAACTGGCAGATCTCAATACAACTATACTCCCCACTTAATGGTCTGACATATACGAAACCACAAACAACGGTAGCCTCAACTAGCTTTACGCGAAACCACTCAACAAGTTATGTACAGAGTTCCTGCAGGTTCAGCCAAAATCTTCCCCCACATCACCCTTTATGCTTTCGGGGTTGCACACAATAGGAAACTTTTATCACATATGGTGGACCTGCCCCATAACACAAACGTTTGGTCCCAAATCTTCAAATAATATCAAACGTTTTTAGAAATACCACCAAACCCCGAAAATAGCATTACTATGAGACACCGTGTATTTATATGATAGAATATGGACGCCATAGCTGGCAAGCCCTTTGCAACTTAGAATTGAAGCAACACAACTCTCAACCTCATATACCAACATATAACCCTCTTACAAAACAATGCTTGTTTATTATTTTCCATTGCTGTAGGAGCCATGATGGGGGGGAGGAATCTTATATTCAATGGAAAATTCCATCATTACCTATTCCCAAAGCTGTGGACAGAAGCAGTCAGCCAATCACTGCACAGCGACCATAACGAGCTATTCTCGCCTTAAGAAGTTCATGTATGATTGCTAAATAGGAAAATGAGTCAATTTAAATGGATGTGCGATAATCGTGGACTTGGAACCTCCACCTGGCAATGTTTACAAAGTCAATACGTAGGATGTGCCATTGTTTAGTCTTTGACCCTATTATGTGTCTGTAACACAATCCCAGGGCCAATCAGTCCATTGACATTGCGGGATTTAAAGGGACGTTTTGCTACCACAGTAGGTTATCAGTGTGACCGTACAGACTGACATATTGTATCATAGCCAATCCACTGACTTTATATCCTCTTCCCAGAATCCACTAGGTCTATCGCCTGCCATTCAGGTTATCATGCTACCACTGTGACCTCATGCAAAGCCAACAGGCCATGCGGATAAGGGGCACAGGGCAGTCCATTTAGGGAGCTGGGAACAATGTATTCATCGCTGATAAAAAACAGGGAAATGCAATGCTGAAAGTTACATGGCTGGTTTAATGCAGAGAGCCTATGCAAACAGCAAAGGTTTGAAAACTACCACTCCCAGCATTCCTGTTTTCAGAATCATAGACGAGTCACAAAAATGAAAAAACAAATCCAGAATTTAGCCTTTGAGCTGGACAGAACAAACCAGGAGGTGAATATTCAACCTCTAAAGCAAAATTGAAGCAAAGTATAAAGAGCCAAGAATGCTAAGAGGTTATTTGCATTTATTTAGACCTGTGGGAACTACCATAGTGCTTGATTTTACACAATGCACATAAAAGCAAACATTCAAAGAGTGTTATATACACACACACACACACACACACACACGGACTGTGCATCAAAACTCTTGTCCCTTCTTGGGAGCGGGCATGGGAGCCACTCTGTGGAGCCTTTAAGGTACACACTTCTTCCCATACGGCTGGGTACACACAAAAGGAATTTTCATCCCGACCACCACTAGCAAGCAACGGCCAGGACGAATCACTGTTGGCTGCGGCCAATTGTGTCGTCTACACCATACAATATATTGGGTCGACCAAATGATACGTGGTAATATTGGTCCGCCGGTCGGAAATATTGTACATGTGTACCCACACACTCCTGTCTGGGATTAGTTTTAAAGGTTCGTACACACCTGCAATCGCGGGTCCTGAGATGCACGATGTGTACGAACCGTTCGTTTACGGGCGATAATCAGCCTGTGTATGGGCACTTTATCGGCCGAAATGGCCAGTCGTTCAAAGATCCGCCCAGCCGGTCGGGCAACGATCCCCGTCCGAACAGCGTTTCGGCCGATATAAAGTGCCCATACACGGGCTGATTATGCCCAAAACAAACGTTCGTACACATCATGCTTCGCCGGTCGGGACCACAATCGCACGTGTGTACGAACCTTAAGATCCACCAATGTTTCTCTGGACACCATGGTTCCCCAAAGTCATGAAAACAATGATAGGTGATAGGGTGTGTGTGAGATAAAGTCATTGATTGTAAGCTCTTCAGAGCAGGACCAGATATCTGAATGGATTAAACCAGATGTATCAGCCTTTTAGCATTGCCGATTGTTATTTAAAGGGAGGATGTGGCGACCCTACCCTGGACTGATGTGTTTATTATAAAAGAGAAATAGATGGTTTTGTGTTCCCTGTTTATGGGATTATCATTGACGTTCACTCTAAAAAAATCGGCTACGGACGGGCACATGGTTGGATAGACTGTTAGTCATGAGTATCGCCTGATTGGAATGTTCCGAGTTGGCCTGTTGCTAAGCAACGCTGCCGTGCATTCTACCAGGGATCTCTTACCGGTGAGCTCCTACTTGGCACGAAAGCTGATTGCTGCCACGCTGCTTCCAACACACCGAAAATAACATTGAAAGACGCACATCTTGGATGATGTTTTTTTTTTTCATTCAGTCATATTCAATGGGGCTTTGTGACCAGATAAATATCTCACGCCTCAATGCCAAGAGCTGAGAAATAGAAAGAGGAAATTGGCTTTTCAATGGTAATAAACATTTATACTTCAGATAAGAGCAGCCATCTCTGAATAGGGCAACCAAGGCTTTTAAGTAAAAAACAGGAGGTAGGAGGTGTGGAAATTACACATTCATTATACTAGTCATGCAAACACGTAGTATAATAGTAAACCGGAACCGATGTGCCACTGGATTTAAAAAAAGCCAATGTAATTAATACCAATATTCAAAAAGGGTAGTCATTTCCAGCCTTGTAACTATAGACCTGTAAGCCTTATATCAGTGGTAGGGAAGGTACTGGACACTTTGTTACGGGATCATACCTTGACTTTGTCTCCAGAACTGATTTATGAGAAATAGATTGTGCCAGACAAATTTACTTGGTTTTTATGAAGAAGTGAGTAAAAATTTAGCTGTAGTATACTTGGATTTTGCTAAAGCTTTTGATACTGTGCCACATAGACGACTAAATTATAAACTGAGGACTGTTGGCCTAGAAGAAAACATTTGTACATGGACAGAGAACTGGTTATTGGAATGCAAACAGAGAGTGGAGGTCAACGGAACTACATTTATATGGGCTAAAGTTCTAAGTGGAGTGTACAGGATTCTGTTCTGGGGCCACTTCTTATAATCTAATTTTAATCTGTTTATAAATTACTTTGAAGGGGGGCATTGAGAGCAAGGTCTCAGTGTTTGCTGATGACACTACAGTACCTGATTGATTGGGTCAGGGGACCCGCAGTACCTGATTGATTGGGTCAGGGGACCCGCAGTACCTGACTTACTCTCCTACTCACGCCCAAACGCTACTCTCTTTTCTATACGACAAACGCTTACTCTCCTACTCACGGCAACTCCTACTCTGCCTACTGACGGCAAAAAATCCTCCTCTCCTACTCACGCAAACTCCTACTCATCCTACTACGCAAACCGGCTACTCCTCCTACTCACGGCAAGCTCATACTCTCATACTCCGCAAAATCCTATTCTCCTACTCACGCAAAATCCCTACTTCCTAACTGACGCAAAATCCATACTCTCCTACTCGACGGAAGCTCATACTGTCGCCTACTCACGCAAAAATTCCCTATTCTCCTACTCACGCAAAAATCTAATCTCCTACTGACGCAACTCATACTTCCATCACTGAACACTCCTACTCTCCTACTCTCTACTGACGCAAAATCCTCATCTCTTACTCACGTAAACTCCTACTCTCATACTCACGCAAACTCATAACTTCCTACTCACGCAAAATCCTACTCGCCTTACTCACGGCAAGATCCTACGCTCCACTCAGCAACCCTATTCTCTACTCACGCAGAATCGCCTACTCTCGCCTACTGACGCAACTCCTACTCTCCTACTCACGCAAAATCCTATCCCTACTCCTCTACTCACCGCACAAACTCCACACTTCTACTACTCCCTAACTGACGCAAAATCCTCCTCTCCTTACTCACGCAAGACTCTACTCTCCTGTACTCACGCAAACGCTACTCTCCTTACTCAGCAAGGGCTCATACTCTCACTACCACGCAAAAATCCTACTCTCCTACTCACGCAAGCTCCTCATTCTCCTACTCACGCAAAGCTCCTACTCTCAGCCTACCACGCAAAAATCTACTCTCCTCTCACGCAAAACGCTACTCTCATACTCACGCAAGCTCCCTACTCTCCTCCTCAAGCAACATCCTACTCTCCTACTCACGCAAGCTCCATATTCTCCTACATCACGCAGATCCTACTCTCCTACTCACGCAAAATCCTCTCCTCTCATACTCACGTAAACTCTACTCGCCTAGCTCACGCAAACTCCTCTTCTCCTGTTACTCACGCAACTCATACTCTCCAACTCAACCAAACTCTCTGTCCTACTCACGCAAACTCCTTACTTCCAACCACGCACAATCCTACTCTCCTACTCACGCAAAAAATCAAGCTCTCCTACTCACGCCAAAAATTCCTACTCTCCTACTGCACGCAAAACTTCCATTCTCCTACTCACGCAAGAAACTCTATTATCCAATTCCGCAAACTCCTATTCTCCACTCACGTAAATCCTACTATCCTACTCACAGCAAAACTCATATTCCTCCACTCACGCAAGCTCCTACTCTCCAACGCACACAAACTCCTCCTGTCCTACGCACGCAAACTCATAATCATCCAACTCACGCAAAAGCCTACTCTCCTACTCACGCAAAATCCTACTCTCCGCATTCACGCAACTCTCTATTCTCTACCACGCAAACTCCTATTCTCCTATACACGCAAAAATCCTATTTCTCCTGCTCACGCAGACTCCTATCTCCAACTCATGCAAAATCCTTATCTCTCCTATCACACGCAAAATCCTACTTCTCCTAATCACGGCAAAAATCCTACTCTCCTACTCACAGCAAAAATCCTACTCTCCTGACTCACGCAAAAATCCGACTCTCATCTACTTCACGCAAACTCCTATTCTCACTCACCAAACTACCTAATCGCCAACTCACGACAAAATCCTACTCTCCTACTCAGCAAAATCCTACTCTGCCTACTCACGCAAATCAACTCCTCCACTCACGCAAAATCCAATCTCCTACTCACGCAAAATCCTACTCTTCCTACTTACGCAACTCCTATTCTCCTACTCACGCAAAGCTCCTACTCTTCCGACTCGCAAGCTCCTACTCTCCTACTCACGCAAGCTCCTACTTCTCATACTACGCAAATCTCCTACTCTCCTCTCACGCAAACCACCCTTTCCTACTCTCTACTCCACGGCAAACTCCTACTCTCCTTACTCACGCAAACCTCACTCTCCTACTCCTGCAAAACGCTCTCTGTATTCTCCTACTCACGCAAAATCCTACCACGCAAACCTCTACTGTCTCCTACTCACGCAAAACGCTACTCTCCTACTCACGCAAAACGCTACTCTCCATTAACTCACGCAAAACGCTACTTCGCGCTACTCACGCAAACTCTATTCTCTACTCACGCAAGCTCCTACTCTCCTACTTTCACCGCAAGCTCAGTAATCTCTACTCAAGCAAGCTCCTACTTCTACTCACGCAAAACGAACTACTCTCCTACTCACGCAAAACTCTACTCTCCTATCACGCAAACCTCTCTTCCTACTCACGCAAAACCTCTACTCTCAACTCAAGCAAACTCCTACTCTCCTACTCACGCAAACGGCCTACTCTCCTACTCACTGCAAACGCCTAATCTCCAAAATCACCAACTCCTACTCTCATATTCACGCAAAATGCCTAATTTTGATTGAGCGCGATCAGTAGCAGCACTTCCACAAAATGTAATTGTAAATAGGCCTAAAATGGAAGTTCAGTGCAAATACACCTTAATAAAAATAAAAAAAAGAGCAGATATTTTCTTCCAATCCTAATGAGCCTATCTGTAATTCAGCATTTTGTCTGTGCAGTTTTTAAGGTAAATGCAACGGAGCAATACTGACTTCCTGTTTGCAGGACCCTAGTAGAGACCGTTATGGTCTTGCCCTTGGAACAAGCGCCTGGGTGGATTCAGTAGCTCCATAGGGAATATGAGCATGTTTGACCCATCCAAAGCCAAATCAGTAGAAATATGTTAGGAACATTCAAGGATGTGGTGCTTCTGGGAAGGAAGAAGAAGAAGGACCGGTGATAGAAAATGAAAATGTGAGCTCAATAATGTCAACAGAGTGGAACAGCAAAGTGGCATGAAATCAAATGATTTTCTCAATAAGGAAGAGATATGTGAGATAAACTAAGATGTTGGTAATAAGAATTTTAAAAATAATATTCACTAAACTTCCTGTTCCATAAGGTAGTGTGTTAAAGGGTTGCCAGCAAAGTATGTTTCTAGTCTGGATTTACTGAAGAACAGGAGGGTAAGATGTTCACCATCTCGTAATCTTCCCGTTCTTCAAGTTAATTCTTCCAGGAAAGAGGAAGGAGACACTTACCCGCGGACCCGCTCAGCGCCGAACGGAAGGCCGCGGGGATTGCGGCGCTGGAGCGGGTCTGGTCGGTGGTAAGGTTTCTCCAAGGACCCAGGATGTGTGGCTGCATTATGTCCTTTTATATATGATGCGCGGCTAGAAGCCCGGACGCCAGTTGTCGGGGGGAACAGGATTCCAAGTGGTAGGTTACGGGCAGCAATCCTGGATGGATAACCGCCAGTTTCAAGGTTCAGTCAATCAAATTGGGAACAGTCATCCCACACAAATTTGGCATTGCTGTGTTATCCACAATGAAAATCTTACGTAAAAAAGACCAAGGAGTGCTGTTAGTAATACCCACTCTATATATGATAATAGGTTGCCGGACTGTTGTTATATTCAGGTTGACTCCTTCATCTGGTGTGGAAACCAAAATGCAGTGGCATGTATCATGTCCTAATGCTAGTGCTACACTCGTAACCTGACCTTGGCGGGATTGTTAGTAGTTCTAACGAGTTTGGTTGATAAGGAAAGGACTCCAAAGGGTTGTAGCAGGACATGGCGTTTTTAACATGAAATCCAGACACGTGTGTATTTATGTTGGTGCTGGGCTGTCCAATCTCTCTGTGCTGGGTAAACCCTGCCTGGCTGTTACCAAGTTATTTGTTTAAAAGGGAGGTTTCACGAAAATGAAAATCAGGGCATTAAATCTGGTTAGAAACCATGGCCGATTGCCTCTGCCCGAGCCCACTAGGGGCGCCTCCTGGTGCATTAAAATAATCGTACAGGGGTCAATCTGTCTATGTCAGCTATTCCGCCTCTGTGAGAACAGTATCAATCACAGTAACCAGGTCCGCCAGGCTGTTGCACAAAACCCAATGTGTTATAGAAACACGCACTGCCATCTCAGTGCTTTGATTTTGCACAAAATGTAATCTTCTATGATTTCCACGTTAGATGCACAGCTAATGTAGCTTTCCCAGAATCCCCCTGGGCACGGGGATGACGGATTGGTTGTGAAACATGTCCGAGGTGTTTAAAAAGGAAAAGGTAGATGTGTACGTGAGTCACATACGAAGCGATCACTAACATGGTTCATCACGTAAGGGTAGGCAACACGGGACGCAGTTTCTTACACACTTGGGAATCACAGGCGCCAGTCCATGTCAAGTCAGAAGAAAAAGAAGATGGTGTAAGGAACAGCTGCAGGACTATCAAAGCCGGAGCATTCTGATTGGTTCATTGGCAGAAGAAGGAACACCACTAAAGCTCTGGGGAAAGAAGCAGGATTTAGCAGCAGGATTTTTAAAGGGTTAAAATTTAAAGGAATAAAGCTATTTATGAATGAATGAAGCCTTTGAGAAAGCTCCTTCGGTATTTCAGGCCACTAACGGATTTAAGCATTTTGGACAGTACTGTACACCCCACAATCAGAGTGGCAGCCAATCACAGACGACGGCGGCGGCTGCCGGCAACCAAGGCAGAGTGCCGGGGGGACAAAATTAATGTAACATTTCTGCTGCTTTGTGTTTAACAAAAACGAACATGGTGTATTGGATAGATAGACTTACAATATGGGAAAGGGCACCAAGCAGCAAAGATGGAATTGGATGCGATGGAAAAGAGGGGGAGGGCTCCCACTGCACATGCCTGAGACCTTACTGAGGACAAGGACAAAGAAGCGGGAGAAGCCCGAGGGGACGCATACACGACGATATCGGAATTATCGTCCGAAATGGACATTCGTGCTGGTGTACATGATGCCCTTAAGCGCCACCAGGCTCCTGAACAATATGGAAAGCGAGGAAAGGCGTAAAAAAAATGTTGTTCTTTAAAGGTAAAAGTAAGAAGCGATCTGGGGGTTTCATCACATAGGAGAAATCCACTGGCGATGATCCTGGGTTAAATCTCCCAGATCCAATATAATATAATATATATATAAGATATTTCGATTCAAAGTTGGTATCTTATCCAATGTTTGGAGAGGAGTTGACCTTACGAAGTAGCATCAAAGACGAAGAAAATGAACCATATCCCCGAACTCCCCATAGACCTCTAGTTCCAGCGAGGAAAGGTGAGGATATAGGACTGTCTCACCCAATAACAAGCCACCAAATGCTAGATGAAAAGTAAAATTGAAACCGACTAATATGCAGATGGGAAAAAGGACCAAAGTTTTAGGGCCATGTTCTATTCATGGATTTAAGTACCCTTGAATAAATTTGCAAGAATGAGCATGTTCTGTCACTATGTATAGTAGAAGATCCTACTATGAAAAGAAGCTTGGTGGTTGGATTCTCTGTAATATCTAATAACCTGGAGCCCAATAGGAGGTGAAGACTCGGGTCCTAAGGGAACTGACGTTCAGTTTCTCACAGGGCATTGTTACTTATTTGTCCAAGATTTCTTCCATGTCCGGAAACGTGGCCTCGGGATTGTAAAATCCGTATTCAAAAAGTCGTTTGTAGTCTGGTAATTACAGACATGCTTTTTGCGACCCGGCAATCCCGCTGTCACGGACAGTTTGTTAAAACCCCCTTTGTTTTTTTTTATGTGCCAGAGTTCCAGCACCTGTTTATTTAAAAAAAAAAAAAGCGAAGGGAATGGTACTGGTAGTTCTGAAATTGTTCAGTCAATGCATGTGCAGAGCTCCACCACCAGACAGATTAACGAACTTCCCCTGTAACATCTGGCACTCTCTGAGCAAGGCAGGAGGCCAAAGATATGAGTAAAAAAAAAAAGAAAAACCTTGGCTGTTCCGCTTGTAAAAAGTCAGGAAGGGGGGAGAGTTTAAACCCTGTCTAAGGTTCATTGCTTGCAGGACAGGTTACTGGAAATTCTTATCTGCACACACAAATTGTTGCATTGGTTATAGGGGTTGCTGGGGTAAGGGTACATGGCTGAAGCATCTGTGACAGACACAATAGTGTCTAACACCCAGTGGTTAGTTAGCTTCCAGGTACAGTAGCCCTTCAGTTCAGTAGCAGTTTCGTGCAGACCTGAATTCATATCCAATTGTGGTCAACCCTCCAGTTTCATTTGCCAGGATAGGGTGAGTAAGCCCGGGTACAGGTGTGCATTATTCAGTGTGGTCAGTCGCCTCGCCTCCAAAGTTTATATTATCCATCGATGTTCAAGCCCTCCAAGAGTTCATAACTCAGTGTTTAGAGGGTAGTATAGTTAAGCCTTGCAGTCAGTGTTTCCTTACTACTTCATTTTGCAATGGATATGGGGTTGACCACACTGGAGAATAAAACTAAATGCCAGTGTTTTCCCCAGTTTATTATCAGTGTGGTCAGTCCTTCTCATATTTACATTGCGAGTCAGGCGCTCCAGTTTATATCCAGTGTCGACTTCAGTTTATGTATTCAGTGTAGTGGTCAGTCCTTCTCATCTCTTACATTGCGATCAAAAGCCCTCCAGTCATTTATTCCAGTGTCGTTAGAATTCCAGTTTATTATCCAGTGGGCAGTCCTTATCATTATACATTGCGATCAGCCCTCCCGTTCATCTTCCAGTGTTAGACTTCAGTTTATTTATTTAGTGTGGGTCAGTCCTTCTCATTTTAATTGCGATCAGCCTCCAGTCATTATCCAGGTTCGAATCCAGTTTATTATTTCAGTGTGGTCAGTTTTTCCGTTTTTTAATGTTTCCTTTTATTCTAAAATTTTTAATTTAGTTTTGCATTTTATCCATTATAAATTTTTTTTTATTTGTTGTGTTCTTTTATTATTTTTTGGTTTGGGTAAATTAGATTTTGTTACTTTTTTTTCTTTCTTTTTTTTTGTCTTCTTATTTTTTTTCTTCCTTCCTTTCATTTTCTTTTTTTCCTTTTCATCCTGCCTCCTTTGTTTTTTTTTTTTTTCCTTTTTTCCTCTTTTCATTATTTGTTTTTTTTCTTTTTTTCCCTTTTACTTTTTTCCCCTTCCGCTTTTGGTCGTTTTCCTTTTTCCCTTATGTTCTTTTCCTGTGTTCTTTTTTTTATTTATCCTATTCGTCCCTTTCCTTTTTTGTCCTGCCGTTTTGATTTGGTTTGTCCTTTTTCTTTTTTTTTTTTATGCCTTTCTCCTCCACTTCTTTTACTTTGTTTTTTTTTCGTATTATTTCCTTGGCTTTTTCTCCTCTCATTGTAACATGCGATCAGGCCCTCAGTTCATATCCCGTGTCACTTCCGTTTATTATTCAGTTTGTGGTCAGTCCTTCTCATTGTACATGCAGCATCAGCCCTCCAGTTATTATCCAGTGTCGAATTCAGTTATTATTCAGTGTGGCAGTCCTTCTAATTGTAGCATGGCGATTCAGCCCTCCAGTCATTATCCAGTGTTAGACTTCCTGAGTTTATTATTCCAGTGTGGTAGTCCTTCTCATATACATTGACGATCAGGCCCTCCAGTTCAATTATCCTAGTGTTAGACTTCCAGTTAACTTCCAGTTATATTCAGGGGTGGCAGGTCCTCCATTCATTAGCCTCGAGTTTATTAGTAGTTATGTTATACTTAACACATCATACAATTGACATTGTAGAATGGAAATAGTGGACTTTATAGTGGACAAAAAAAAATCGGTACTCCTCCCCTATCGCCCTGTCCCTCTTTTGCAATCACTAAAGGGTAGTGAGGATGCATAAAACCTCCCCTGTACACAGAAAACCCCACCCTGTCTGCGTAAAACCACATCCCTGTACATGTAAAACAATGCCAGTCCTGTACAGTAATCCATGCCATTACACGTAAAATCACAGCCTGGGTACCACATAAAACCCCAACCCTTTACACGTAAAAGCCACGTCCAATGTAAGACATTAAAATCAAACCCTTGTGATCAGTATAAAACTAACCCCAAAAAAAACCCTGTAAAAAAAGTACAAATTAGCTGGTTGGTGAATTGAAGCCTCTTTAATTCTGCTACACAAAGATCAGGCCAATAATGGATGACAAATAAAGAACTCTCATAAATCTCAAGTGCCGAGATGATTTGTGAACCCTTCCGTCTAAGCATTGTGAATAAACATCCAAGGGTCTTTTCTGTTTGGCAGCCCCTCTTATGATAACGCCCCGGAAAGCGACACGTGTCGCCAAACTGTAAAAATAGACTGTGACAAGCCCCACAGGGACCTGAAAATGCAGACGACTATTTGATTTCTCAGGCCGTCACTAAGCCAAAGCAAATTCCTTTTCCAAGTGAGAAGAAACCATTCAAGAATTGTGTACAGGGAGTTTTAGAAAGGGGATTTAACAGGCCCTTCAAGGAGCGAAAAAATAACCGTCCCTTGCCGCGGAGGGAGACGAGACAACTGTGAAACAGAATAGGTACAGCTAAGGCAAGAGTAGCTAAACATAATCATTAACGCACATGGTTCAATCGCGGGTCATCTGGCACAGGGAATAGGCGCACAGAAGGATACGAGAACGAGCTATCAATGAGAAGCCAACGCGTTTCGCCTCTGTAAACTAATAAAGACCAAAGCTGTTGAATGCCAAAAAGCAATGTTAAACAACATTACCAACATACCCCTAGTCAGTTACAATGTATAGGGAGTAAAATGAAAAATGTAAGGTTGCGATTTAGAGAAAAGGGCAAGATCTAGGGCCATGAAGGTCAGTGCCACATTGAGTGACTTATGTACAATCAGAAAAATCTGAGGAATATGAGTTCTGAGAACTAAACAATACACTATTATAATCAAAGGGACCTGGGGCTTCAAAATTGGTGGGAGCATGGAACACCCATTTTAAAATGTTTTATTTTTAGATATTAAATTAAAGATTTAAAGCTTAAAACAAAGTGAATTGAGGACGCTAATGACAAAGAAAACAACAAATGGGGACATCACAATGGAGGTTCAGTTTTTGAGCTCAGTGACATCATTCATAGGCAGATCCAAATAAGATCTTCAGTATTCCTGGTATCAGTGGAAAAATGGGTAAGAGGAACAAGGATGTTTCAATCAAATTATGTATTTATTAAATAGAATCTGGAAGTAGACTAGTTATTTAAAGTAACAATATAGGCCTGGTTCAATCTCTATGTTGTCCCAAATTAACAGCTGCCTACAATATTTGCCGACATTCGAGTCCAAACTGCTTTATAACGTCCAACAGACCATGTTTGCCATATATTGGCCACGCACGAATCAAGCCTATTCAGTGATTCTGCCTTAAAAACTGGAACTGGAAATCAACAGAAAAATGCTTTTTGTCTATAAGAAGAAAACAGGGAAATGTGAAAGGTGGCAAGGAAACTCTAGCCATATCAATTCTTTGGGGCACACCTCGCAACCCTCTGAATTAATCAGTAGGAAAATATTGGCATGTACGAGGCTCAAGACTCAACAAAATAACCAACGAAAAAAGTTCAATTTGTAAGTGGAGACCATAATCAATGTTTTTCATCACATAATCGCCATTGTGTTAATGACTGAAATATAATATTCGATAAATACAGAGGAAGGTAGGCAAGGGAGAGGTAAGGAAAGTTGATGGGAAAGATAAAACTAACCAAAGACAGGAAGGACGAAGGGAAGAACTGTCACCAGCTTCCTAAAGACTAATTAATCAGAAGGTAGCCAGCAGGTATTAATTGGGATGAGGAAAATAAAGTGATAATCTTTGTCCCAACAAAAACCGTATTTCAGGAGGTTTCTGTAACATGTTAATTGATCGCTTAGCAATAAAGAATTAGACCTCGGGGGCTAAACAACAATGAAAAACATGGCTGAAGGACCAAAAAGGGAAATCAATGGGCTCTAAATTATAGCAGGAATTTTGTCAACATTACAAAACTTCAAGGTGGAAGTAGGGTCAATAGAGAAACCCCAACAACAAAAAGCTGGTGGAGGGGGATGTCAACCCATTGTGAATAAGATGGGAATGAAAATGGTGGATGGTTAAAGATTGAGTCAACTGCACAATACTAACCCGCCGAGGTGACCGTTGCAACGACTAGGTACTATGAGTCCAGGCGAGGTCGTTATGCCTATCGGCCCGACGAATGGGTAGGCCCAGAGGGGCTAGATAGAGGTAACTTTCCGCGTTTTCGGATGGCGAGACTAGTTATTTGGAAATGCAACAGAAGTGAGGTCAACGGAACTACATTATATGGGCTAAAGTTCTAAGTGGAGTGTACAGGATTTGTTTGGGGCCACTTCTTATAATCTAATTTTAATCTGTTTATAAATTACTTTGAAGGGGGGCATTGAGAGCAAGGTCTCAGTGTTTGCTGATGACACTAAACTTTATATTACCTCCAACACTATGTACTATGAACTGTTATACAGACATTATGGCTAGGGTATACATGTTGGACTAGATGGACGTATGTTTATACAACCCCCAACATTGTTACTATGTAACTGTTACAGACATTACGGGTAGGGTATAAAGGTTGGATTAGATGGACGTATGTCTTATACAACCTCCAATACTATGTTACCATGTAACTGTTAGACAGACATTATGGGTAGGGGAAAAGGTTGGACTAGATGGACGTATATCTTATACAACCTCCAATACTATGTTACTATGTAACTGTTAGGCAGACATTATGGGGTAGGGTATAAAGGTTGGACTAGATGGACGTATGTCTTATACACACCTCCAATACTATGTTACTATGTAACTGTTAGACAGACATTATGGGTAGGGTATAAAGGTTGGACAGATGGACGTATGTCTTTATACAACCTCCAATACTATGTTACTATGTAACTGTTAGACAGACATTATGGGTAGGGTATAAAGGTTGGACTAGATGGACGTATGTCTTTATACAACCTCCAATACTATGTTACTATGTAACTGTTATACAGACATTATGGGTAGGGTATAAAGGTTGGACTAGATGGACGTATGTCTTTATACAACCTCCAATACTATGTTACTATGTAACTGTTATACAGACATTATGGGTAGGGTATAAAGGTTGGACTAGATGGACGTATGTCTTTATACAACCTCCAATATATGTTTACTATAACTGTTAGACAGACATTATGGGTAGGGTATAAAGGTTGGACTAGATGGACGTATGTCTTTATACAACCTCCAATACTGTGTTACTATGTAAGATAACTGATAAGTGACCAGGTTTTCATTTTAAGGAGGGACATGCCCTTTAATAGTGGTTTCTCTTTCCTCCTGCCGGTAAGTAGAAAGGTGAAGTCCAACAGATTTGTGTCTTATAAACCAATTTTCTTTCTTGCCAGCAGGTAGAGAGACTGATTTACATTCCAGTACAATATTATTACTGTTACATAAATGACCTTGATTTAATCCTCTCTGAGCACAAAGCTCCAAAATAAAATGCTTTCTAAAGTTCTCATCGGATAAAAGAAACGGGACATTTTTTGCAGATTTCAGCCTCTTGCTTTCAATTTCTCTCACCCACTTCCTCATAAATAACTCGTGCAAAGCGAGAGGAAAATTCCACTGGAACACTTGCCAGTCTGCGTTCCTGTTTTTAATTCGCATCTCGTCCAATTCTGGGGGGTTCACTACAGTTGTGACATTTAATGGAAATGTACTCGCACTCAACACATGGACATTTAATAGGGATGACTGTATTAAAGGGAAACTATAGGCAGAAACCCTTCGCTTCTGATAAGCATCTGTGAGGGCAGCGATTGGATCTTGCACCCTGGATTTTAGGACATATTCTGGGGGATGTTGTGGTTTAGCGTATAACATTCTGGTGTGCATTGTAACGTGTAAAGGCCTTTACACGCCTTAGATTGGTGTCAACCTGGAGCAGCCCAATCACACGTGTGTGGTGGCAGGGGTTTTTCATTGATCTGGCAGAACAAACTGCCACACACATGGGATTGTTCGGCGAACACAATCGTTAGTGTGTATAAAGGCCTGGGTACGTGTTCCAATAAATCCCATCCAATCTAGTACAGTGATCAGCAAAGTAAGCGTTCCAGCAACTCACAAATTCTCCAGTGTCCACTCCTGTATGATGGAAATCCTTCAGACAGTAAACATTGCAGGAAGACACCTGCCATACCTTACCTATGATTAAGCACCGCCGGTACGAAAACCGTCAGGTGACTGGTTCTAGGGTGTTCCTAATGGTTTTACTAATTTTTGAATAAAGGTGTTCCATTGTTCGCTGTGCACGCTCGCTTCACCTCTTTCCTGGATACGTTTATATGTATCTGTAGTGACGGGCTTGCTGCATCCGAGCACCTTCCAAGTCCGGGGAGTGTGTCTGCGCTATTTCATTCCTACTGTTTAGGATGATAACCAGCTTGCTTTAAGTGAGGCTCGTCTCCAGTGCCCCCGGGGCAACTTTACTACATTGTGAGTGATTATTGACTCTTTTCGCTCACATATTGCATTTACTTTTCACATTATTAGTTACCTTCGGTGCGAAGGTGTTGTTGAACTGTAGCGTGGCAAGACTTGGTTAGGTGGCCATCTAGACCCACCTGTATGTTTTGCTCTATCAATTTAAAGATTGCCACCATTTTGGGTCTAATAAGAGAAACTAAGCACTTAAACTACATTTCCCAAGAACCCCTCTGGAAGAAATTACAGGCTTGATACATCTGTTGTATTCAATTAGATCAACTGGACTTGAAGTTTAGTTCTTGAAGACGTTTCGCTAGTCATCTGACTGGCTTTCTCAATTCAGAATGACTTGTACAAGAATCTGTGGCAATTATGTTCCCTGGAAAATCCCAATTAGCATATCACAGCCAGGTGTTAAGGGTGTGATTGGATAGTGGCTAAGAGGTGTTATAGGAACGCCCAGAGTAAGGTGTTAAAACAGCATTGTACATGGCAGACAGTTGGTGTCGAACCCCCCTACCTCTATTCAGGCTTGGTTTCTTTATTTTCACATAAATGGCCTCCTTAACACCTCTCTTGAACCAGTCACGTTCCTTCGCCAATATGTTAACATTACAATCTTCAAAGGTATGTCCTTTATCCTTAAGATGCATGTACACGGCTGAGTCCTGACCCGAGGAATTGGCTCTTCTGTGCTGGGCCATACGTTGATGCAGTTGCTGTTTGGTCTCCCCCACATACAAATCAGAGCATTCTTCACTGCACTGCACTGCATATATGATGTCGCTTTTCTTGTGTTTTGGTATTGGGTCTTTCGGATGTACCAATTGCTGCCTCAGTGTGTTGTTCGGTTTAAAGCAGACAGGGATATGGTGTTTATTGAAAATTCTTCTTAGTTTCTCGGAGACCCCTGCTACAAATGGGATGACCATGTTCTTTCTCCTGTCTTGCTTTTGACCTTCACTGTTGGTATTTGTGTTCTTTTCTTTCCTTCTGCTTCTTTTGACAAAGGCCCAGTCTGGATATCCACAAGTTTTAAGGGCTCCTCTGAGATGTTTCATTTCTTTGGCCTTTGCCTCTGTGCTAGTGGGGATGTTCCTCGGGGCAGGACTCAGCTGTGTACCTGCATCTTAAGGATAAAGGACATACCTTTGAAGATTGTAATGTTAACATATTGGCAAAGGAACGTGACTGGTTCAAGAGAGGTGTTAAGGAGGCCATTTATGTGAAAATAAAGAAACCAAGCCTAAATAGAGGTGGGGGGGTTCGACACCATCTGTCTGCCATGTACAATGCTGTTTTAACACCTTACTCTGGGCGTTCCTTTAACACCTCTTAGCCACTATCCAATCACACCCTTAACACCTGGCTGTGATATGCTAATTGGGATTTTCCAGGGTACATAATTGCCACAGATTCTTGTACAAGTCATTCTGAATTGAGAAAGCCAGTCGGATGACTAGCGAAAAGTCTTCAAGAACTAAACTTCAAGTCCGGTTGATCTAATTGAATACAACAGATATACCATGACCTGGATGAATGAGAACCTTCACAAGCATAGGCTTGATACACTTTTACAAGAACTTCCTCTTTTACACTGTTAACTGTGCAGTTTATTTTATCCAGCTCTGCCAGTAAAGAACTTCCTCTTTTTACATATAAGACTTAACTCTAGCAGAAACACATACATGCCAGCTACTGAAAGACACAGGAATAACTGATATTGCCTTATATGGTGGGTAGAGGGTCTGGAAGTAATATCCAATAAATTAACAAGTACCCAATGATGTGTAATTTACAGTAAATTGAGAAATGTAATGTGACGTATATTCAATAATTAATATGTAATGATATGTGTGCTATGCCTTGAAATATAATCCAATCATGTATCAGCACCAAATGTAAGCTGGCCCAGAAATGTTGTAATGTCCTGAAAGTTACCTATATAAATTGAAAGAAACAGAACTATTCTGAAGCTTGCTAGAATATCCCTGATTCTGTAAGTTACCTTTGCAAATAAATAATCATCTTATTGAAGCAAAATTTTAGGATATCCTGTGGATTATTTGGGGCATGATCCCCACTGCGAGAAGGGAAAGCGGTGCTAACAAATTGTTTGTAATTAATTACCTGGTGGAGAAAAATGGCTTTTATAGACTCCAGTCCTTTCCACCAGAGAAGTCATACATACCCCCAAGGGACATTTTCAATACATGCAAACCAAACACCACTCAAAACACAAAGTAAAAATGTTGGGAGAGACAGAAATACTTTCCGAAAAAATACGTTTAGATACCCCATAGCCAGGGGAAATTCATCCAGAAATTACTAAATAACTACGATATACAAAAGAAAGATAAGTACCAACTGGCAGATCTCAATACAACTATACTCCCCACTTAATGGTCTGACATATACGAAACCACAAACAACGGTAGCCTCAACATAGCTTTACGCGAAACCACTCTAACAGTTATGTACAGAGTTCCTGCAGGTTCAGCCAAAATCTTCCCCCCACTCACCCTTTATGCTTTCGGGGTTGCACACAAATAGGAAACTTTTATCACATATGGTGGACCTGCCCCATAACACAAAACGTTTGGTCCCAAATCTTCAATATAATATCAAACGTTTTCTAGAAATACCACCAAACCCCGAAAATAGCATTACTATGAGACACCGTGTATTTATATGATAGAATATGGACCGCATAGCTGGCAAGCCCCTTTGCAACTTAGATATTGAAGCAACCCAACTCTCAACCTCATATACCAACATATAACCCCTCTTACAACAATGCTTGTTTATTATTTCCATTGCTGTAGAGCCATGATGGGGGGGAATCTTATATTCAATGGAAAATTCCATCATTACCTATTCCCAAAGCTGTGGACAGAAGCAGTCAGCCAATCACTGCACAGCGACCATAACGAGCTATTCTCGCCTTAAGAATGTTCATGTATGATTGCTAAATAGAAAATGAGTCAATTTAAATGGATGTGCGATAATCGTGGACTTGGAACCTCCACCTGGCAATGTTTACAAAGTCAATACGTAGGATGTGCCATTGTTTAGTCTTTGACCCTATTGATGTGTCTGTAACACAATCCCAGGGCCCAATCAGTCCATTGACATTGCGGGATTTAAAGGGGACGTTTTGCTACCACAGTAGGTTATCAGTGTGACCGTACAGACTGACATATTGTATCATAGCCAATCACTGACTTTATTATTCCTCTTCCCAGAATCCACTAGGTCTATCGCCTGCCATTCAGGTTATCATGCTACCACTGTGACCTCATGCAAAGCCAACAGGCCATGCGGATAAGGGGCACAGGGCAGTCCATTTAGGGAGCTGGAAACAATGTATTCATCGCTGATAAAAACAGGGAAATGCAATGCTGAAAGTTACATGGCTGGTTTTAATGCAGAGAGCCTATGCAAACAGCAAAGGTTTGAAAACTACCACTCCCAGCATTCCTTGTTTTCAGAATCATAGACGAGTCACAAAAATGAAAAACAAATCCAGAATTTAGCCTTTGAGCTGCAGAACAAACCAGGAGGTGAATATTCAACCTCTAAAGCAAATATTGAAGCAAAGTATAAAGAGCCAAGAATGCTAAGAGGTTATTTTGCATTTATTTAGACCTGTGGGAACTACCATAGTGCTTGATTTTACACAATGCACATAAAAGCAAACATTCAAAGAGTGTTATATACACACACACACACACACACACACACGACTGTGCATCAAAACTCTTGTCCCTTCTTGGGAGCGGCATGGGAGCCACTCTGTGGAGCCTTTAAGGTACTACACTTTCTTCCCACTACGGCTGGGTACACACAAAAGGAATTTTCATCCCGACCACCACTAGCAAGCAATCGGCCAGGACGAATCACTGTTGGCTGCGGCCAATTGTGTCGTCTACACCATACAATATATTGGGTCGACCAAATGATACGTGGTAATATTGGTCCGCCGGTCGGAAATATTGTACAGTGTGTACCCACACACTCCTGTCTGGGATTAGTTTTAAAGGTTCGTACACACCTGCAATCGCGGGTCCTGAGATGCACGATGTGTACGAACGTTCGTTTCGGGCGATAATCAGCCTGTGTATGGGCACTTTATCGGCCGAAATGGCCAGTCGTTCAAAGATCCGCCCAGCCGGTCGGGCAACGATCCCCGTCCGAACAGCCGTTTCGGCCGATAAAGTGCCCATACACGGGCTGATTATTGCCCAAAACAAACGTTCGTACACATCATGCTTCGCCGGTCGGGACCCACAATCGCACGTGTGTACGAACCTTAAGATCCACCAATGTTTCCTCTGGACACCATGGTTCCCCAACAGTCATGAAAACACTGATAGGTGATAGGGTGTGTGTGAGATAAAGTCATTAGATTGTAAGCTCTTCAGAGCAGGACCAGATATCTGAATGGATTAAACAGATGTATCAGCCTTTTAGCATTGCCGATTGTTTATTTAAAGGGAGGATGTGGCGACCCTACCCTGGACTGATGTGTTTATTTATAAAAGAGAAATAGATGGTTTTGTGTTTCCCTGTTTATGGGATTATCATTGACGTTCACTCTAAAAAAATCGGCTACGGACGGGCACATGGTTTGGATATGACTGTTAGTCATGAGTATCGCCTGATTGGAATGTTCCGAGTTGGCCTGTTGCTAAGCAACGCTGCCGTGCATTCTACCAGGGATCTCTTACCTGTTGAGCTCCATTACTTGGCACTGAAAGCTGGATTGCTGCCACGCTGCTTCTCCAACACCGAAAATAACATTGAAAGACGCACATCTTGGATGATGTTTTTTTTTTTTCATTCAGTCATATTCACATGGGGCTTTGTGACCAGATAAATATCTCACTGCCTCAATGCCAAGAGCTGAGAAATAGAAAGAGGAAATTGGCTTTTCCAATGGTAATAAACATTTATACTTCAGATAAGAGCAGCCATCTCTGAATAGGGCAACCAAGGCTTTTAAGTAAAAACAGGAGGTAGGAGGTGTGGAAATTACACATTCATTATACTACGTCATGCAAACACGTAGTATAAATAGTAAACCTGCACACTATTGGTAGGGCAGCAATTTCAGTGTGTGCCACTTTAAAGGAGAATTATACTTCTGCAGTAACTGACTGACTACTTTCTGACTCCTCCCACCATCATTGTCACTGACGACCTGACCTCAGACATACGTATGAAGGAATGTAAATGAACATTTTTATCATCAGCTACATCATAAGCCCTGTCCCTGAACTTCTTAATCATTTTTAAAGCTAGCCTGAAGTCTGAATTTGTTTTCCCTACAGTGTCCAAAGGTACAGGAAAGGACAGAGAATGGATGCAGGGCTGTAATAACCGTCAGAAAATATTGTTTTTTGGGGGGTGGGGCTTTTAACACAGCTCAACGTGTTCATGTCACATAATCAGAGAGACAGGAAGTGTAACTTCACAAGCATATAACTTAAGATCCAAAGAAGTTAGGGATATCATCATTGGTTTGTTTGAAATGTTAAGAGCTCTTTTCAATAGAGGACACTTGCATGGAGACCACATTTACCCTTTAAAAGGCAATAGTTGAGGCGGTCCCCAAAACACATCGGATGACGATGTTGTATGTGCAATAAAGTTGTTTTTACCGGAAGTGCCGCCTGTTTGCTGTATGATTAAAGAAAACTATAGCAAGCTTTCGGGGGTCCTAAGCCCCTTCATCAGAACTCCCAAAAGCTTGCTATACTTTTTTTATTGTCTAGTTAACCAATAAAAGGTATCACAGCTCTACTTTTCTTCCCTTTAAAAGACATGTCCATCCCTCAAATAAAAATTCATATTTAGCTTGCAAACTGTGGGGGTGACATTTATATGGAATTTTGATAGATTTATGGAAATGATCGACAAAAGAACTTTCCACATATTTCACCCTTCTCCTGAGCATAGGCAAGATGTATTCAAGCAGCTGTAGGTGTTCTCCTTATGGTGAGAAAGGCAACATCACTAATGTGCCACCTGTTAGGGTGGGCCAAGGTTGTGGTTTGCTTATATCTACAATCTTCTCGTGGATATAAACTGAAATAACTTAGAACAGGGTTTCATTACCTACTGCTCCCTGTACTGACGTAAGATTCGAGGGGTCCCAACCACAGAGAGTTTGGCCACACATGGGCCACGAGGAGAGAGCCCAGAGATTCTGGGGCACAGTGTGATTTGTGGTTGTTGGATGGAACACTCAAATACTAGAATAAACTGTGGAACCAGCTTGATATTCTACAGTATTTCAATAGAACAGCACAATCACCTCATGTAACCCTAGGCAATATGACTCACCCCATAATAGGCCTAGTGAAATAAAACCGAACACTTCCAATCATAGGTCAGTCCCCAGTATATTAAATGCCTCATGATGGCCCGGTGGTTCCTAGTTACACCACTGACGTGGACAAATAATACAGATCTTCAGTAACTTTTCTGTTATATGTGAGAGTGATATTTCCTTAATAACCAGACCAAGCAATAAAATAACCCGTGTCTGATTTGGCCCCACATATGGTTTGGGCTCACATTCAAATTGTGGACACCAAAATCTGTCAGAGCCTTGGAATGTGAGTTTGTCTCATAACCAGATTATTTACCAGTCAAACTAGTCTTAGGCTATTGTCTAGGGCCCAGAAAATATCACAGGGCCCAATTACTTCTGCAGAGACTGTAATATGGTCCAGATTTGTTATTTAAAGTGATCTCCAAAAGACAAAATCAGCAGGGTAATGAGCAAATTATATATAGAAAAGAAGGACACAAAATCACAATATTACATACTACCTAGACATAGTACATAGACTCTAATTCCATACTACCTAGACATAGTACGTAGACTCTAATTCCATACTACCTAGACATAGTACGTAGACTCTAATTCCATACTACCCCCCCTAGACTAGTACATAGACTCTAATTCCATACAACTAGACATAGTACGTAGACTCTAATTCCATACTACCTAGACATAGTACAGTAGACTCTAATTCCATACTACCTAGACATAGTACATAGACTCTAATTCCATACTACCTAGACATAAGTACATAGACTCTAATTCCATAACTACCTAGACATAGTACATAGACTCTATTCCATACTACCTAGACATAGTACTAGACTCTAATTCCATACTACCTAACTAGTACATAGACTCTAATTCCATTACCTCAGACATATACATAGACTCTAATTCCATACTACCTAGACATAGTACAAGACTCTAATTCCATACTACCTAGACATAGTACTAGACTCTAATTCCATACTACCCTAGACATAGTACATAGACTCTAATTCCATTACTCACCTAGACATAGTACATAGACTCTAATTCCATAACCTAGACATAGTACATAGACTCTAATTCCATACTACCTAGACATAGTACATAGACTCTAATTCCATACTACCTAGACATAGTACATAGACTCTAATTCCATACTACCTAGACATAGTACATAGACTCTAATTCCATACTACCTAGACATAGTACATAGACTCTAATTCCATACTACTAGACTACTAGTACATAGACTCTAATTCCATACTACCTAGACATATCGTATAGACTCTAATTCATACTACCTAGACATAGACTAGACTCTAATTCCATACCTACCTAGACATAGTACTAGACTCTAATTCCATACTTACCTAGACATAGTACATAGACTCTAATTCCATACTACCTAGACATAGTACATGACTAGTAATTCCATACTACTCAGACATAGTACTAAACTCTATAATTTCCATACTACCTAGACATAGTACATAGACTCTAATTCCATACTACCTAGACATAGTACGTAGACTCTAATTCCAAATACCTAGACATAGACGATAGACTCTAATTCCATACTACCAGCCATAGTAATAGACTCTAATTACATACTACCTAGACATAGTACATAGACTCTAATTCCATACTACCTAGACATAGTACGTACTCTATAATTCCATACTACCTAGACATAGTACTAGACACTCTAATTCCATACTACCTAGAATAGTACATAGACTCTAATTCCATACTACCTAGACATAGTACGTAGACTCTAATTCCATACTACCTAGACATAGTACCTAGAAGCATCTAATTCCATACTACCTAGACATAGTACGTAGACTCTAATTCATACTACCTAGACATAGTACGTAGACTCTAATTCCATACTACCTAGACATAGTAATCATAGACTCTAATTCCATACTACTAGACATAGTACATAGACTTAATTATACTACCTAGACATAGTACATAGACTCTAATTCCATACTAACTAGACATAGTACGTAGACCTAATTCCTACTACCTGACTAGACATAGTACATATAGACTCTAATTCCATACTACCTAGACATAGTACATAGACTCATTCCATACACCTGATACCATACAGTATAACATAGATAGACTAGACTCTAATTCCATACTACCTAGACATAGTACGTAGACTTAATTCATATACCTAGACATAGTACATAGACTCTAATTCCATACTACCTAGACATAGTACATAGACTCAATTCCAATTACCAGACATAGTACAGATCTAATTCCATATACTGACCTAGACATAGTACATAGACTCTAATTCCATACTACCTAATAGACATAGTACATAGACTCTAATTCAATACTACCTAGACATAGTACATAGACTTCTAATTCCATACTACCTAGACATAGTACGTAGACTCTAATTAAATACTACCTACAATAGTAGTAGACTCTAATTCCATACTACCTAGACATAGTACGTAGACTCTAATTGCCATACTACCTAGACATAGTACTAGACTCTATTCCATACTACCTAGACATAGTACATAGACTCTAATTCATCACTCTAGACATAGTACATAGACTCTAATTCCAATACCTAGACATAGTACGTAGACTCTCATTACCATACTACCTAGGACATAGTACATAGACTCTAATTCCATACACCTAGACATAGTAATAGACTCTACTTGACATACTACCTAGGACATAGTACGTAGACTCTAATTCCATACTACCTAGACATAGTAAGTAGACTCTAATTCCATACTACTAGACATAGTACGTAGACTCTAATTCCACAACTACCTAGACATAGTACAGTAGACTCTAATCCATACTACCTAGACATAGTACATAGACTCTAATTCCATACTACCTAGACATAGTACGTAGACTCTATTCCATAATACCTAGACATAGTACTAGACTCTAATTCCATACTACCTAGACAAGTACGTAGACTCTAATTCCATACTACCTAGACATAGTACGTAGACTCTAATTCCATACTACCTAGACATAGTACGTAGACTCTAATCATACTACCTAGACATAGTACATAGACTCTAATTCCATACGACCTAGACATAGACGTAGACTCTAATTCCATACACCTAGACATAGTACGTAGACTTAATTCCATAATACCTAGACATAGTACGTAGACTCTAATTCCATACTACCTAGACATAGTACATAGACTCTATTCATACTACCTACATAGTACATGACTTTAATATACTACCTAGACATAGTACGTAGACCTAATCATACTACCTAACATAGTACATAGACTCTAATCCATACTACCTAGACATAGTACTAGACTTTTAACCATACTACCTAGACATAGTACTAGACTCTAATCCATACTACATAGACATAGTACATAGACTCTATTCCATACTACCTAGACATAGTACATAGACTCTAATTCCCTACACCTAGACATAGTACATAGACTCTAATTCCATACTACCTAGACATAGTACATAGACTCTAATTCATACTACCTAGACATAGTACATAGACTCTAATTCCATACTACCGAGACATAGTACATAGACTTCATTCCATACTACTAGACATAGTACATAGACTTAATTCCATACTACTAGACATAGTACATAGACTCTAATTCCATACTACCTAGACATAGTACATAGACTCTAATTCCATACTACCTAGACATAGTACATAGACTCTAATTCCATACTACCTAGACATAGTACATAGACTCTAATTCCATACTACCTAGACATAGTACATAGACTCTAATTCCATACT
The DNA here is from genome assembly GCA_019447015.1 of Hymenochirus boettgeri. Taxonomy (NCBI): domain Eukaryota; kingdom Metazoa; phylum Chordata; class Amphibia; order Anura; family Pipidae; genus Hymenochirus; species Hymenochirus boettgeri. The sequence continues at coordinate 23,896,676 of CM033470.1, read as the reverse complement.
ACCTAGACATAGTACGTAGACTCTAATTCCATACTACCTAGACATAGTACGTAGACGCTAATTCCATACTACCTAGACATAGTACATAGACTCTAATCCATACTACCTAGACATAGTACGTAGACTCAATTACATACTACCTAGACATAGTACCTAGACTCTAATTACCATACTACATGACATAGTACGTAGCTCTAATTTACTAACCTAGACATAGTACATAGACTCTAATTCCATAATACTAGACATAGTACGTAGACTCTAATTCCATACTACCTAAGACATAGTACATAGACTATATACTTAATTACTACCTAGACATAGTACGTAGACTCTAATTACATACTACCTGACATAACATAGAATCTAATTCCATACTACCTAGACATAGTACGTAGACTCTAATTACAACTACCTAGACATAGTACATAGACTCTAATTACACATATACTAGACATAGTACCTAGACTCTAAGTACATATACATAGACATTAGACATAGACTCTAATTACATACTACCTAGACATAGTACATAGACTCTAATTCCATTACCTAGACATAGTACATAGACTCTAATTCCATACTACCTAGACATAGTACATAGACTCTAATTCCTACTACCTAGACATAGTACGTAGACTCTAATTCCATAATACCTAGACATAGTACGTAGACGCTTAATTCCATACTACTAGACATAGTACATAGACATCTAATTCCATACTACCAGACATAGACGAGACGAATCCATTACTACCTAGACATAGTAATAGACTCTAATTACATACTACCTAGACATAGTACAGTAGACTCTAATTCCATACTACCTAGACATAGTAACGTAGACTCTAATTCATACTACCTAGACATAGTACATGACTTTAATTACATACTACCTAGACATAGTACTAGACTCTAATTAACATACTACCTAGACATAGACGAGACTCTAATTCATACTACCAGAAATCGTAGACTCTAATTACAACACTAGACAAGTACGAGACTCTAATTACATACTACCTAGACATAGTACATAGACTCTATTACTACTACCTAGACATAGTACATAGACTCTAATTACATACTACCTGACATAGTACATAGACTCTAATTAAATACTACCTAGACAATAGTACATAGACTCTAATTACAAACCTAGACATAGTACATAGACTCTAATTACATATACCTAGACATAGTAAATAGACTCTAATACATACTACCTAGACATAGTACATAGACTCTAATTCCATACTACCTAGACATAGTACATGACTATAATACATACTACCTAGACATAGTACATAGACTCTAATTCCATACTACTAGACATAGTACAAGACTTAATTCCATACTACCTAGACTAGTTACATAGACTCTAATTACATACTACCTAGACATAGTACGTAGACTCTAATTCCATACTACCTAGACATAGTACATAGACTCTAATTCCATACTACCTAGACATAGTACGTAGACTCTAATTCCATACTACCTAGACATAGTACATAGACTCTAATTACATACTACCTAGACATAGTACATAGACTCTAATTCCATACTACCTAGACATAGTACATAGACTCTAATTCCATACTACCTAGACATAGTACGTAGACTCTAATTACTACTACCTGACAGAGTAGAGTAGACTCTTAATTCCATCATACACTAGAACATAGTACATAGACTCTAATTCCATACTACCTAGGACATAGTACATAGACTCTAATTCCATACTACCTAGACATAGTACGTAGACTCTAATTCCATACTACCTAGACAATAGTACATAGACTCTAATTCATACTACCTAGACAAGTACATAGACTCTAATCCATACTACCTAGAATAGTACATAGACTCTAATTCCATAATACCTAGACATAGTACATAGACTCAATTCCATACTACTAGACATAGTACATAGACTCTAATTACATACTACCTAGACATAGTACGTAGACTCTAATTTCCATACTACCTAGACATAGTACATAGACTCTAATTATACTACCTAGACATAGTACATAGACTTAATACATACTACTAGACATAGTACTAGACTCTAATCCATACTACCTAGACATAGTAATAGACTCTATCCATACTACCTAGACATAGTACTAGACTCATCATTATACTACCTAGACATAGTACGTAGACTCTAATTCCATACTACTAGACATAGTACGTAGACTCTAATTCCATACTACCTAGACATAGTACATAGACTCTAATTCCATACACCTAGACATAGTACGTAGACTCTAATTCCATACTACCTAGACATAGTACGTAGACTCTAATTCCATACTACCTAGACATAGTACGTAGACTCTAATTACATACTACCTAGACATAGTACGTAGACTCTAATTCCATACTACCTAGACATAGTACGTAGACTCTAATTCCATACTACCTAGACATAGTACATAGACTCTAATTACATACTACCTAGACATAGTACATAGACTTTATATACATACTACCTAGACATAGTACGTAGACTCTAATTCCATACTACCTAGACATAGTACATAGACTCTAATTCCATACTACCTAGACATAGTACATAGACTCTAATTCCATACTACCTAGACATAGTACAATAGACTCTAATTCCATACTACCTAGACTAGTACTAGACTCTAATTCCATACTACCTAGACATAGTACATAGACTCTAATTCCATCCTACCTAGACATAGTACACTAACTCTAATTCCATACTACCTAGACATAGTACTAGACTCTAATTCCATACTACCTAGACATAGTACATAGACTCTCATCCTATACTACCTAGACATAGTACTAGTCTCTTCATCATACCTAGACATAGTACATAGACTCTAATTCCATACTACCAGACTAACGTAGACTCTAATTCATACTCACCTAACATGTACATAGACTCTAATTCCATACCTACCTAGACATAGTACATAGACTCTAATTCCATACTACCTAGACATAGTACATAGACTCTCAATTCCATACTACCTAGACATAGTACTAGATCTAATATTCCATACTACCTAGACATAGTACATAGACTCTTTCCATACTACCTCACTAGACATCAATAGACTCTAATCCATACTACCTAGACATAGTACATAGACTCTAATTCCATACTACCTGACATAGACATAGACTCTAATTCCATACTACCAACATATACATAGACTCTAATTCATACATACTACCTAGACTATAACTAGACTCTAATTCCATACTACCTAGACAATGTACATAGACTCTAATTCCATACTACCTAGACATAGTACATAGACTCTAATTCCATACTACCTAGACATAGTACATATCCTCTAATTCCATACTACCTAGACATAGTACATAGACTCTAATTCCATACTACCTAGACATAGTACAATAGACCTCTAATTCCATACTACCTAGACATAGTACATGACTCTAATTCCATACTACCTAGACCTAGTTACTAGACTCTAATTCCAACTACCTAGACATAGTACTAGACTCTAATTCATACTACCTAGACATAGTACATAGACTCTAATTCCATATACCTAGACATAGTACTAGACTCTAATTCCATACTACCTAGACATGTACGTGACTCAATTCCATACTACCTAGACATAGTCTAGACTCTAATTCCATACTACCTAGACATAGTACGTAGCACTCTAATTCCATACTACCTAGACATAGTACTAGACTCTAATTCCATACTACCTAGACATAGTACGTAGACTCTAATTACATACTACCTAGACATAGTACCCGTAGACTCTAATTCCATACTACCTAACATAGTACATAGACTCTAATCCATCACTACCTAGCATTACTATACTAATTACATAGTACCTAGACATAGTACATAGACTCTAATTCCATACTACCTAGACATAGTACGTAGACTCTATTCCATACTACCTAGACATAGTACATAGACTCTAATTCCATACTACCATAGACATAGTACTAGACTCATTCCATACTACCTAGACATAGTACGTAGACTCTAATTCATACTACCAATAGACATAGTACGTAGACTCTAATTCCATACTACCTAGACATAGTACGTAGACTCTAATTCCATACTACCGTACATAGCACTAGAATAGTACATACTCATTCCATACTACCTAGACATAGTACAGACTCCTAATTCATACTACCTAGACATAGTACATGACTCTAATTCCATACTACCTAGACATAGTACATAGACTCCTCTAATCCATACTACCTAGACATAGTACATAGACTCTAATTCCATACTACCTAGACATAGTACATAGACTCTAATTCCATACTACCTAGACATAGTACGTAGACTCTAATTACATACTACCTAGACATAGTACGTAGACTCTAATTCCATACTACCTAGACATAGTACGTAGACTCTAATTCCATACTCCATAGACATAGATACGTAACTCTAATTCCTACTACCTAGACATAGTACTAGACTCTAATTCATACTACTAGCATAGTACATAGTACCTAATCCATACTACTAACATAACTAGACTCTAATTCATACTACTACTAGACATAGTACATAGACTCTAATCCATATCTACCTAAGACATAGTACGTAGACTCTAATTCCATACTACCTAGACATAGTACGTAGACTCTAATTCCATACTACCTAGACATAGTACGTAGACTCTAATTCCATACTACCTAGACATAGTACATAGACTCTAATTCCATACTACCTAGACATAGTACGTAGACTCTAATTCCATACTACCTAGACATAGTACATAGACTCTAATTCCATACTACCTAACATAGTACGTAGACATCTAATTCCATACTACCTAGACATAGTAACGTAGACTCTAATTCCATACTACCACTACCTAGACATAGTAACTAGACTCTAATTCCATACTACCTAGACATAGTAATACTACTCTAATCCATACTACCTAGACATAGTACGTAGACTCTAATTCCATACTACCTAGACATGTACAGACTCTATTCCATACTAGCTAGACGTAGTAGACTCTAATTCCATACTACCTCTACTAGTACGTAGACTCTAATTCCATACTACCTAGACATAGTACTAGACTCTAATTCCCCCCCCCATACTACTAGACATAGTACATAGACTCTAATTACTACTACCTAGACCTAGTACAACAGACTTATATACATACTGACAACTAGTACTCTAATTCCATACTACCTAGACATAGTACATAGACTCTAATTACCATACTACTCTAGACATAGTACGTAGACTCTAATCTCATACTACCTAGACATAGTACGTAGACTCTAATTCCATACTACCTAGACATAGTACATAGACTCTAATTCATACTACCATAGACATAGTCTAGACTCTAATTCCATACTACCTAGACATAGTACATAGACTCTAATTCCATACTACCTAGACATCTATACAATAGACCTCTAATTCCATACTACCTAGACATAGTAACGTAGACTCTAATTCCATACTACCTAGACATTTACTAGACTCTTATACGCCTGTACTACCACCTAGACATAGTACATAGACTCTAATTCCATACTACCTAGACATAGTACATAGACTCTAATTCATACTACCTAGACATAGTACATAGACTCTAATTCCATACTACTCCTAGACATAAGTACATAGACCTAATTCCATACTACCTAGTACCTAGTACATAGACTCTAACAATCCATACTACCTAGACATAGTACATAGACTCTAATTCCACTACCCTAGACATAGTACGTAGACTCTATTCATACTACCTAGACATAGTACGTAGACCTAATTCCATACTACTCAACATAGTACATAGACTCATAATCATCCTTACTACCTAGAAACTACCTTAGATAGAGACTCTAATTCCATACTACCATACATAGACAATAGTACGATAGCTCCTAATTACATACTACCGAAACATAGTACCGTAGACCTCAATTACATACTACCTAGACATAGTACTAGACTCTAATTCCATACTACCTAGACATAGTACGTAGACTCTAATTCCATACTACCTAGACATAGTACATAGACTCTTACTTACTACTACCTAGACATAGTAACGTAGACTCTAATTACATACTACCTGAGACATAGTACATAGACTCTAATTACATACTACCTAGACATAGTACGTAGACTCTAATTACATACTACCTAGACATATACAATGACTTAATTCACATTACCTACATAAGTACATATACTCTAATTACTACATACACCTAGACATAGTACATAGCTCTCAATTACATACTACTAGACATAGTACATAGACTCTAATTCACACTACTAGACCTAGTCATAGTACTCTACAATTTCACCTTGACATACTACCTAGACATAGTACATAGACATCTACATTCATACTACCTAGACATAGTACGTAGACTCTAATTCCATACTACCTAGAGACATAGTACGTAGACCTAATTCCATACTACCTAGACATAGTCACATATACTCTAATTCCATACTACCTAGACATAGTACGTATGACCTAATTCCTACTACCTAGACATAGTACATAGACTCTAATTACCTACTACCTAGAACATAGTACGTATGACTCTAATTCCATACTACTCGACATAGTACGTAGACTCTAATTCCATACTACCTAGACATAGTACATAGACTCTAATTACATACTACCTAGACATAGTACATAGACTCTAATTACATACTACCTAGACATAGTACGTAGACTCTAATTCCATACTACCTAGACTAGTACATAGACTCTAATTACATACTACCTAGACATAGTACATAGACTCTAATTAATACACTGAGACATAGTACATAGACTCTATACATACTACCAGCTAGACATAGTACAAGACTCTAATTACATACTACCTAGACATAGTACATAGACTCTAATTACATACTACCTAGACATGTACATAGACTCTAAATTACACATTAACCTAGACATAGCTACATAGACTCTAATTCATACACCTAGACATAGTACATAGACTCTAATTTACATACTACCTAGACATACTACCTAGACTCTAATTACATACTACCTAGACATAGTACATAGACTTCTTAATTAACTACTACCTAGACATAGTACATAGACTCTAATTCCATACTACCTAGACATAGTACATAGACTCTAATTACATACTACCTAGACATAGTACATAGACTCTGGCATATGTACTATCTGGGACACAAAACCCCCTAGAAAGAGTTCTCCTGGCCCGCATAGGAGTTTGAGGTGGTCTCGCGGGTGAATGGGAGACCCCCCCAGAAGCTGGGAGACTCCCGGAACTACTGGGAGGGGTTGGATACCTGCACTACCTAACTTTGGTAGAAAGATATCATGTCATTATGTGTGCGCAGAAATATATTTTCTGTGCGCATACAAAATTACATTTTGTGCGCTCCATACTGCAGCACTTGTTTTCCAGAAGATTTTTATGTGCGCACCAGTTGAACCTGTGTGCACAGGCCAGCAGGGTTGTGTACGCACGCATGAGCGCACAGTTTACAGGGAACACTGGTGTCATGAACCTGCATGCCCAACTCTTCTATGGACCCGCCCCAGAACACCCGGAACTAACATTCCAGCAAAGAATGTTATTAAGTGGGTACTGGGTAGGATCAGTTTCCCAGCTCTCTGAATAATCAGGGACCTGGGCAATTTCTCCATCTGGCTGCTCTCTGTCACATCTAGGGACATTCTGCAGGACAAAAAGGTAAAATGCAAAACCAGGAACTGTTGGCAACTATGCCTGGGGCCCCATTCAATTTACATCCTGCTCAGGTTTGGCTACAAACAACACCACAGACTCATCTGACACTATTCCCAGCAGTTTAAGGTAAAATCTGTAAGGTTTGTAGCTATATCAATGGTAGAGACAATATTACAGCTAATAAATCTCATAACACCGTGGGCAGCACAGTGGCTCAGTGGTTAGCACTGATACCTTGTAGCGCTGAAGTCCTGAGTTCGGTTCCACCCTTGGTCACATCTGCAAGGAGTTTGTATGTTCTCCCCGTGCTTGCGTGGGTTTCCTCCGGGCACTCCGGTTTCCCCCACAATCATAAAGACATACTGATAGGTTGTATGTGTCAAATAAATGTGCTTAGATTGTAAGCTCTTCGGGGCAGGGCCTGATGTGAATGTATACATGTAATTGTAAAGCGCTACGGAAGATGTTGGCACATGTAAATAAGTATCTAGATCAGGGACCCTCAGTCTAGGACCCTCCAGATGTTTGAAAACTCCCAGCATTCCTCAATTTCAGAGGGAACGCCGCTTGTAGTTTTTTAACATCTCTCGGGCCATAGTTTGAGGATCCCTGACATACAGTATGGACATTAGATAAGACACCAGTGTATCCGGAACCCTTCCCCCAGCTATCACATTAAGTGGCAACTGTTACAATACAAAGGAAGGAAGGAGCTCAGTGCACACTAACCACACCTGCCACTGTCAGTCTCACACTACCAGTGAACTACAGAGATGTTTTTATATAAAGCCCCTCAGCTAAAGCCTCATTGGATGGAACACCAGCCCTCCAACCCCATTGGTGATCCAACGTTCCATAGCAGTGAAAGCCCCGCCCCAAGGGGGTGTTATAAAGCAGTGTGGGCTGGGGAGTAGAAACCTTGTGACGTGGGAGCTGTGCATGCAGGATGCCTGAGTTTAACTGGAAGGTGAGTGGGTTAAAGGGGAAGTGGATGGTAAAAGTGACTTTACACAGAAAAGCAGTTACAGTCCATTTCATAGAAATCCTCTGCAGGAAAGGGGATTACTGATCTGATCATGCAGTATGGCAGAGTTGGAGTGAATGCTGTTTAACTGCAATCACTTTTCAATCAGTGCAGCCCTGCCAATAACATAACATGCCCAGCGTAAGGCTGAACGATCACCACTGCATTCTGTACTGAAATGACGTAGCCCTTTAAACTGCCCACATGGCTGAAAATTCATTTTAAGAGCAAAAAAAAATAACTTCCTGAGTGACAATAGCGCCATCTGGTGTTGCTTTGCGCTCTTGTCCTTTTCAACATTTTCAAATGTGTAAGGTAGGCCACACTGGCAGAATTCTGTCAAACTTACGATGGCGTTTTGTGATCCGTGTGAGAACTGAATGACGACAATGAGACATGCCACACGGTTTGTGCTTCGTTCCGTCATGCGATCACCATTTTTTTTATTCAGATCTCGTAAAATATAAGAATATTGGGAAAATTTCACCGCAAACGCACAATAATGCACGTAAAATACACGCTGCATGGTGATCATGCTTTTCACACGTGTTACCGTGTGTTGTAGTGTGGCCACAGAATAAAATATACTTAAGTTGTGTTAAATCTTTTAGAATTTAGGTACATAGCATAGGAAAATTTCCATCAGAAATTTGGCTAATTTAGTGATTTAGGTTTTATAACCTTCTAAATTGTTTATAGGAAATATCCTGTTTTTCTATAGTTAAAAATGCCCCTCTGACAACTCTTGTTCTACAGGTTTTGGAAAACTTCCCCCTACTCCTGTACATATTAGCAGCAAAAACCCTTATCCTGTGTTTAGCCTTCGGTGGGGTGAAAATCTACCAGAGTAAGAAAATCGAAGCAAAGTTAAAGAGCGAGCGTGAAGAGAGGCAAAGGAGGAAGATTGAAAAGGAAGAATCTGAAAAGGAGGACTAAGGTATTTATAACCGAATATTAACATTATGGCAAATTCTAAAGTATTTTAACCCACAAACACTGTACAATATACAGTAAAAAAAAGCAAACTCTGGATTGGTAAATCTGTTTAAGCCCCAGTCATTTTGATCGACAGATGTACAATATTAATTGTACGTAGATGCACCACATTCAATTCGTTTGGCGATAATTGTCTAATGTCGTCTATTGTGAGGTTACATTACATTTAATATGAACTTCAGAAAACGATCATTTAACCAATCGACCAAAACCACTTTCCTGATCATATTACGACCCAATATCTGGATAATAAGATCAGGAAAACATACAATTTTAGGACCAATCAATGGAAATGTCTACTTGCATGTCTGAACATAATATCGGCCCAGTGTATGAGCACCAGGGTATCTCCACCGCTAAATTAAACTTTTTACTATCTCCCCCTCAACTGCTCATTTACTTTTGCAAGAAAAGCCACAGAAAGATACTTGATTCCGCTCTGTTCCCGGCTCTCTGCCAGCCGGAATCAGCAGAGAGGGGTGGGACCGGCAGACCACAGAGGGAACAAAGGTCTAAGTATCTTTCTGTGGCGTTTCTTGCAAAAGTAAATAGGCAGTTTGGGGTGGGATGAGGGGGGCTACACACAGTAACTTTTATATAGCTTGGGGATGCAGCAGACAGAAGGGATCTAGAGGGGGGTCTCCCCTGTGCGTGCCAGAAACCTCTGAGAGGACAGAGAGAAAGCAGGGACCTGATGAATCACTGACACCTCTTACGCTTTCACTTTTCTTAACTTTGCACAGGCACTGCAGGAGAACCATAAGGAGCAGAGATGCAATGTAAGGATTTTTAAACACTACACAGTGGGGCGAGTACGGGGTTAGATTTTAGTTTTAGGGATGGACATGCCCTTTAACGCGGTGAAATTATGTTCTCCCCTTTTCCTCTGCCTCTCTGAAGTTTCCTCCTACTCTTCGAACTCTCCAAGAAAGGGGAATATCATTCAGTCATTGGCTGTGATGTCATCTGTTACATCCATGTTGCTAACAGAACATCAGGCTGCATGTCAGGTTAGACTTGCTTATCTCTGATTTCTAACTATTGCAGTTTGGGGGGTGATTCACTTATATACAATAAACTGTCAAATCCCACTCCAATCAATGGCATTAAAGCAAATGTTACCCCTGAAGATAAATGTTTCATTGACAAATCTAGACTGCCTAGGATTGGCTAGAGTCTACTACTGGGTGTGGCCTGCTGTCACAAGCTCTCGCTTTACCCCTGAAGATAAATGTTTCATTGACAAATCCAGACTGCCTAGGATTGGCTAGAGTCTACTACTGGGTGTGGCCTGCTGTCACAAGCTCTCGCTGTAGTTTAGCACAAGCATGTGTGACAGTCAGTGACCAAACTGGAATGCTGGGAAATAAAATACACAAGACTCTTGTTCATAAGGTTGATTTCCTTGCACCCACATCAAAGTGGGAGATGAGACGCTGCTTTTTGTCAAGGTGCTATGCTTTCTAATGCGATGTTGCTTTGAGGCTTTATTTGCCCTTTAATTGCTATTAGATTTCTTTTAGAAATATTTGCATTTTGTTGTCCTTGTTATGGCACATTGATAGGAATGATATTTTTAAGCCCATTCATTCTAAAGGAATTTCATTTTGTGCTTTTAAATTCTTGCTCACCATTCCCTACTTTTTATTTTTAGGCTTTCTTATTCGGAGACTGATCCAATTCAAGGAAAATTCTAATAGAGGAAGAATGTGCAGCTTTGGATACGTTGTTTTAATTTATTTATATAGAGAGATTGTCATGTTTTGTATGCAATAAATACATTTTTAAAGTGTACGTTAAATCTTTAGCTCTGCAGTCCCTGAATCATCAAATATATATTAATAAATAGGTAATGTCCTTGCATTTCATGTAAAAATCTACAGGCCTATGTAACAAAAGTTCTTGTTAAAAATGGTGCTAATTTTGCCCCAACCAATCAGATGTTTCGTACCATTTGAAAGCTAACATCTAATTGGTTGGGGAAAAATTAGCACCATTTTTAACAATAAGAACGTTTGTAACATAAGCCTGCTAGTTCTTCCCTGATAAGGAATATACATGTGCTAAATTCCCTGCTTAAGGGCTAGGTCACACTAGCGTGTTTTGCGATTGTGCCTGCGATTTTCGCTAAAATGGAAATGGCGGGAACATGAAAATTCTCACAATTTCCCGATGCGTTTGCGCGTCCGTTCGTGTTTTAGTAACGCATGCATTCACCATTTTTGGTGCGTTAATGCATGCATTTCCATAACGGAAAATGGCAAAACGCACAAGAATCGTTGTAGTGTGGCCTCAGCCTTAAGGCATGGTAACTTATTTAATACACGTTCGCACGACATCAGGAGATGTGTGGCGATTTCCTGAAATTGCCGTAACCCGGTCTAGTATTGGAATAGTGCATCTTTTTCGCAAAAATATTTAACAGAGGTGCAATTGTGATATTAATTGGCGCATATAGTTGCTGCTACTTACCTGTGGGGCCACACAGAATGTCTCCGTTGACCACCAGTTATTCAGACACAAGGTGAAACGGCACTGCGACATGGATTAAGCAAACAGACTCACAAGGGAGATTACCCATGTGACCAATAGCTGTCTCTTGCTATATGAGAGTTCTGTATCACACTTAAGATGGAAGAGCTGCTATCTTTATTCTGCAGAATAGTCTAATTTGCTGAAAGATCTAATTTTTGACCATTTCTAATGACGGACGCCCATAAAAATAATGTATACACCAAAGATGCATTGACAGTGTTTTTTTTATTGGGCTACGTGTGTGTTATGGTGCTTCAATAGTAGTTGTAAACTTATTTGATCTGCTACATTCAGTTGGACAAACTAGAAATCATCCAGGATAGAGACTGCACTGTGTGATCTTCTGTGTTTTAGCCATATATACAAAAAATATTATTTGTGCAATCAGATGTGAGTCAAATATCATTTCAAGGTGATTATAACATTATAAACTGTTTTCACATAATAGCAACTATTTCCAAAAACCCCTCCTGCATTCCAGAAAGGGTCCTCAATAGGTCCAATGATACCAAAAAAATACCAATCTTGTGCAAATCCAGGGACTTAAAGAGGCAGAGAGGATCAAACCAAAGACTTTGTACTACCATCTGGACTGGAGAATGTACTTTGGTGTGGAGAAGGTAAAAAGGTGTTCCGTGGTGAGTTTGGAGGGGTAAGTATGACACTCTCCACTCTATCAAAGACCTTAGTCTGGCTTTTAAGATGAATTGTCCTTTGGGTCAAAACCCTGCACTTAGAAAGGATATCTTCATTATCATCCGGTGTATTCTCCACCATGTTTATCATGGTCAACAGAGACTTTAACAGAATGAGAACACCGATGAATCCCACAATGAACAGCCCATCTCCGATTGAAAACTGCATCTCGTATTTATTGCTTGTCTCGTTTTGGAAGCCCGTGGAGATCAAGGTGATGCAAGTGGGCTGTATTCCGCTTCTGTTGAGCAAATCCATTTTGTCATACACCATGTTTACATGATCCTTAAAAAGAGTTAACCATGTAATTGAATCACATTGAGACTGGACAACATACTAAATATAATATGGTCTAAACCTATGTTTATGCTAAAAGCATAAAAGTCTAATAATAAAGTTGATTCACAAATAACAATAACCATGCAGCACTACCTTAAAGGGACACTATATTGCAGTAAGAGAATAGTCTTTAGCTCCTCCCTCAGTCATAGTCAATGACATGCTACCCAACTCTGACATAGGTGAGCATATGAAGGGGAGGGGCCAGATGTCCATTATTGCACGAGTATAGTGTGCCCTACAATATGCACCACTGTGTGCAAAAAAGCAGATATAATCAGGAAAAGTAGGAAACAAGGGCTAGGCTACTCTAGAGCATTTCTCTAGGGCTTCTCAGTTCCAAGACCTTAGTCTACATTACCCCCAATTTACAACCATTAACATAAGAATCTGACTGTGGCATGGCTGTAACTAGATGATTTAGATGCACTGAGCAGGCTAAACTGGTGATTACTAATTAGCCATTCTGTACAAACTAATATGGCCAGTTTTAGGACATTATTAGCTCTAACCAACCTAGACTTATTAGGCCTTCCCTGTTTTTATGTTCTCTATACAAAGAGAAAAAGCTTCCCCTCCGGTAGTTAAAAAGGAACCTGAAGTGGATGTAATTGTCATACATGGAAACATGTAATGTGCATCTCATTTCACACAAGCGTCACCTACACATCCCTTTAACCAGGATTTATTATGAATTATTTCTAGTGCACCATACATCACCCCGGACATTAGTAAATTAGATTGTGGGCAATCCTTGCTTACAATTAAAGCAATATAACCCACTGAATAAGTGCAGACCAGCTTTGGAATAATGTTTCATTCTAAGAATCTGTACGATCCAATCACTACATCAGATTGTTTGTATGGGGAGTTTTGTGAAATTCAAATGGCACAGACATAACACATCTACCTAGTAAAGGTTGGGCACCCTAACTTATATATACTTATTCCAGTAATGGGCGTACTTCATGACATTCGGTATCTACTGGCAATCGTGTTTTGAGTAAACTCAAAGTAACAGTAAACAAATAACATATAAATAACATGCAAATATATCTTTACAAAAACATTTTACTTTTTAAATGAACGTATTTCTATTAAAGGGGCGCTGACATTAAAATGTCTTTAAAGTTTATGACCGATAAATGTGCTAACATTTAACTAATTATTCATACCTGGGTATGAGTCAATTGATATATTCAGCACTATGTTCATCTCACGTCTTACTTTCAAACAAAAGATGACATCACTTCCTTTAGAATCAGGAAGTCAGAAGTTTAAGGGTTACCACCTCTTCCCTTTAAAACCAGAGTGCATAAAGGATGGCCAGTATTTCTATTACAAGTATGTAGGCTGCATAGGTTTCAGTTGTGCCTTTAAAGAGCCAGCGGTGGAAGCCTAAGACGTTTGGTATAGTAAAAAAATATTTTCACCAGTATAACTTACCTTTTTGTTATTTTGTACCTTTAAAATATATATTATGATTATGATAAAATGTCAACACTATCCAGAAGATAGCGAAGGGCTGTAAGTAAATACCTGCTTAGTGTTACTATAGTGGTTGGGCGGTGGGCAACCCTAAGGATCATTATATTAGAAGCATTTTACGCTAGGAGGAAGGGGTGATGGATCCGGAGGGAGGGAGGGAAAGGGCTCCCCTGCGCATGTTAGCACCCCTCCCAAAGGCATCACAGGAGGCAGAGACACTTTCCTGGACTTTGGATAAGGACTACAGGAGAACCATAAGGAGTAGGAATGGAAGGTAAGGATTTTTAACACTACACATAGGGGCCAGCACTTGGGCAAATTTTAGATCTGGGGTGGACATGCCCTTTAATGAACTGGAACTTAGCATTGTAGCACATAGATTTTAAATACGGTAGGTGGCTAGGAGGCGGCTCCAGCTCCAGAATTTTCCAGGGGCACAACATGGGCACAAAGGCTAACAAATGGGGCACATTTAAAAACACCAATAATCTATGTCAATATAATGTAAGGTGTACAAAACAGCTATTACACACCTTACAGTTAGAGAGATAGAGACACACACACACACACACACACGCGCTAACTTTTTCTATCAAGTTAACTCTGTGCTGCCTTGGCTGACAGTCTGGTAACTGTGCATGGCATGGGGGGGGGTGCTATATTCTCATTTACCAGACTGTCAGCCAAGGCAGCACAGAGTTATCTTTAAAGACAGAGCAGCAGTGTCTCCCACATACAAGGGCACTGACCTCCCCTTCATTATAGCTCCGCCCTCCCTGTTCCTTCATCCCTGCTTTCCTACCAGCCGGCTGTGCAGAGAACTTCCTCTCAGTAACTTCAGACACAGACAGGAGCCGCGGAGGTTGTTCCCGCCCCGTGCCCCAGGATTCTTTCACAGTTCCTCACAGACTCTACCGGCCGGGCAGTGTCACTGACAGGTCTTTGTATAGAGGAATTTCCGGTTTTATAAAACTTTATTGAGACTTACACTGCCCGGACGTTATATACAGGCACAATGCCGGAACACAGTAGGGGTGCCGGGACACCGGGAAAAGCACCCAAAACTGGCAAAATCGGGATGGTTGTGAGCATCAACACAATACAAAGCCAGTACGCTTTGGAACTTGGAAGGGGGGCACTGCATCTGTCAACTAGGGCACGTGCCCCATTGTGCCCCAGTGTAGCGCCGCCACTGAAAATGTGCCTTAGCCTCTAGATAAACAGACAAAAGGTAAATACATATAAGGCCCATGTAAGAGCGAAAAAGAAAGGCAAATATAACCCCCTTAAGACCGGAACAAATATAAAAACTACATGCAGCACAGCTGTACCAGTTCATTAAATGCAATGCTGTATTTCTATGTGTTCGGGTCTTAGGCTGGGTACATACCAGCAGATATTGCCGACCGACTAATAGTGCCGTGGATCGTTATTCGGTTATATCTGATGGTGTGGGGCAGCTTGGTGGCCCGTTCATCAGAATTGGCCGAACGGGCGATCAGGTCCGTTGGTAAATCATGGCCAATTGTGCGGCCACTAGTCCCGCAGCCGACAAAACGGACGATTGTACACATCGTGTGTCAGGCTGCTGTAAACGCAAGTATGTACTGGCCTTTACCTCTGTACTGGCACGTATGTACTTTGCCGCTATGCTCCGGACCGGACTAGTCCCACCCCCTTCACTAAGTAGGCGGCCCAACCTATGGGAAGACACACTCTGCATGACGCGCATCCTGACTGCAGATCATAGGTAAGTATCCTGACTGCCTGTTGTACTGCCAGGGGTGAAGACCTACAAGGAGATTCAATAAAAGTTCTTATTGTTTAAAATGGTGCTAATTTTGCCCCAACCAATCAGAACTTATTTAACATTTGAAAGCTAACATCTGATTGGTTGGGGCAAAATTAGCACGATTTTAAACGATGAGAACTTTTATTGAATAACCCCCCTAGTGATCCAAAAGGTTGAGTTCCCCTTTAAATATAAATGAAAATGCACCAAGTTGATCCAGGGATTTATCTGATTGCCACATGGAGTCAGGAAGGAATTTTCTCCCTTCTGGGGTTTTCACCTTCCTCTGGATTAACTCTGGAATGGGGTAGAATTGGGATGGATTTTTTGTTTTTAGTTTTAAATTAAAAAAAAACATTTGTATCTGGTTTGTTCTTTCCCATTCTTTCCTATGTACCATGGGGATTAGACTAGGATTGGAAAGGGGCTATTCCATGTCATAGGTACTGTATAGACCTCATAGTGTCAGTAACTTGTGGGCAGGATAAAGATCTGTACCATAGGGATTAGACTATTATTGGCAAGGGGCTATTCCATGTCATAGGTACTGTATGGACCTCATACAGGGCGATGCACCGAGCGCTGCTATTCGCAACCCAGCCCGGCGATGTTATATGCCGATAGCGGCGCTCGGAACATCGCTACCTGGCGCAGTTCTATTCCGGCACTTTCAACGCCAGCTATTAGCTGGCGTTGAAAGTGCCGCAATAAAATGCCGATTTCGGCATATAACATCGCTTGCGGCGACTGCGCTTTTAACTTTCGCATTAGCCACGCAGCTAGGAAGGAGTTTAAGTCGCGCTAACCGATATAACATTGGTTAGCGTGACTTAAACTCCAAAACAGGATCGATGCGCCCTTTGGTGCATCGCCCTGATAGTGTCAGTAACTTGTGGGCAGGATAAAGATCTGAACCATGGGGATTAGACTACGATTGGAAAGGGGCTAGTCATGGTTAACTTTTGGGCCA
This sequence comes from Hymenochirus boettgeri, assembly GCA_019447015.1. Taxonomy (NCBI): domain Eukaryota; kingdom Metazoa; phylum Chordata; class Amphibia; order Anura; family Pipidae; genus Hymenochirus; species Hymenochirus boettgeri. The sequence goes on along the minus strand of CM033470.1, from coordinate 23,879,090 downwards.
TGATATAAATTGGAATATTTCAAAGGTTATTGGCTCACACACAATAACTCTAAACAAGTGTGTAACATTAATTATCTTCCCAATAGAAACCCCTAGGCCCTTATTTAGCTATAGAAACAGTATGAATGCCTGATTATTTTTTATCTACCGGTATACAAAATTCATCAATAGCCAATATTACAGTAATAATCGAACTTTGGCAATTCAGATGCTTGGAAACTACAACTCTCAGAATGCCTTGGTAGCATCCTGGGAGTTGTAGTGCTATATTGCAATTTTTGTATTTGACATAACTAAAACATAATGGCTCAGGTACAGAATTTCCAGACTGTTATATAGAACCATCTATCACACAGTAATAACATTTTCTGACCTCAGTTGAACTTTTGTCAAAAGTCAAACAAAACCTGCAGTACCAAATTTATCTGGTCCAGGGAGCTGCAGTACCTAATATAGTGGGTCAGGTAACCTGCAGTACCAGATTATTTTCATTAAGAGAGCAGCAGTACCTGATTTTTTGGGTCAGGGGACCTGCAGGGCCTGATTTATTGGGTATGGGGACCAACAGTATCTGATTGATTGGGTCAGGGGACCAGCAGTACCTGATTGATTCGGTCAGGTGACCAGCAGTACCTGATTGATTGGGTCAGGTGACCAGCAGTACCTGATTGATTGGGTCAGGGGACCCGCAGTACCTGATTGATTGGGTCAGGGGACCCGCAGTACCTGGTTTATTGGGTCAGGGGCCTGCAGTACCGGATTGATTGGGTCAGGGGCCTGCAGTACCGGATTGATTGGGTCAGGTGACCAGCAGTAGCCTGATTGATTGGGTCAGGGGACCCGCAGTACCTGATTGATTGGGTCAGGGGACCCGCAGTACCTGATTGATTGGGTCAGGGGACCCGCAGTATATGATTTATTGGGTCAGGGACCAGCAGTATCTGATTGATTGGGTCAGGGGACCAGTAGTACCTGATTGGTTGGGTCAGGTGACCTGCAGTACCTGATTGATTGGGTCAGGGGACCCGCAGTACCTGATTGATTGGGTCAGGGGACCCGCAGTACCTGATTGATCACATTTCTGCAAAATGAAAGCAAATCTCCAAGAATAATAAATAATGGTTAATATAAAATAATAACAATGATTCAAACACAAGGTTTTGCCTTTATAAAAGTTGTAATCCCCCCATTATATTATAATAGTGCTGTGATTAACCTCTGAGCATCTTTAAGAGATATTACTAGTAATATAAATAGTATAATAACTGCTAGTGAGGGGGTTATGAGAAATGGGCAGTTCCCTAACACATGGGTACTCGGAACAACTGTTTAGTTCCTGGTTCATTCGCGCATGCGTAGTAGATGCCTTGTTACCCGGCATTCAAGACGCGTGGGTCCGTAAAACGTAGGGGGCGTGACACCTCGACATACGCTGGGGTTTACGTAAGACTTGATCTTTACAGTAGGAGGAGCTAGCGTTGACCTAGAGTCCAGGCCGGAGGAGAAGATGGCAGCGGTGGGAAGGTTCTCAGTGAAGGTAAAAAGCCGGGTGTGAGGGGAATGGTGGCTTGTTAAGTAAAGGGTTGTGGAGGTCTAGCGGGGAAGGAATGGTTTTTCCCGCTTACTTATGGCTAACACGATACAAACCTTAACTATTGGTTTGTCCTTCTGCCAGACATAGCCGACTGCTTCTTATTACCTGAGGGGCTTATCAAGGCCAGTGACCTAGAACCTACTACCCTCCACCGCCAGGGGGCGCTAGTGTCAATGTCAGGGCTGCATGGATGGGAGTGATTGACACTTTGACTTTTCAAGAGTTTCTGAAGCATCTTGGCCAGTTTGATGAATGATTGACAGGTGGAGGATACTACTGTGTCCAAATAACAAGGTGGTGGGTCACACTCCAAGGGGAGTTCACATTTTATTTGTGACCACACATACACTCACAATTTCTGGGGTTGATAGTGCCCCCTTCATCAGGTGATCACCCCGAAATGTTGTGAGTGTATTTGCGGTAAAATAAAATCAAATTCACCTTGGAGTGAGACCCTACACCTTGTTTTTTTGTTCCCTGAGTTCTATATTCCAGAGGGAGGAATTATTGAGGTGTCTGCACCCATAATGGGTTAGAGTGCACTTACCTTTCGTTATATTACTGTGTCCACTCAATGGGCAATGACTCCAAGTACCTTTTTATTCACTGACATACATGGCACTTGGACTTTTAAAACATCTGGGCACTACAGATGTTTGGAAACTATACTGCTACCAAAGCATGCTGGGAGTGTTTGTTTTTAATCATCTGCAATCAACATCACTGCAATATGACATATGAAGTGTACAGGGAGACTCATGACCAATGTTCCCTCAAAGCTGTGTAAGTGCACACATCTCTGCGGGCCTGCACATACAAAAATCTGTTGGAATGTAACAGGGTTATTCAACAAAAGTTCTTATCGTTTAAAATGGTGCTAATTTTGCCCCAACCAATAAAATCTTATTTAACATTTGTAAGCTAATATCTGATTGGTTGGAGCAAAATTAGCACCATTTTAACGATAAGAACTGTTATTGAATAACCCTGTAAGTGCTTCGGTGTTTAGCGCTCACCAATTTTGTATGCGCACAAACAATTTGTTTCTGCGCACATAGACCATTTTAAAAGAATGGTTCACTGTGAAAATGATCTTTGCATTTAAAGCATTCAAGGGTAACTGTGGTCTCAAATTCTTCCAATCTATTAAGGATGATATAAAGCCTTCCATCACACCTTCAAAATAAAACCTAAATCACGTCTTTAGATAACATTTGTGAGAAGTTATTGCTGCAAAAGTTCAGTTTTTAGCCATGCGGTCACTTAGATTCCATATAAAACATTTCTATGTGGCTCTGGAATTGAAAGGAACTTAACTGGAATTAATGCACATGTTTGCAATTGTTTTGGGTGTTTATTTTATTTGGGCTCTAGGTGGTGCAGCTCTAAAGATTATCAAGATCATATGGAATATTCTGTTTAAATTGCAACCAATGCCCAGAACTGTATCTTATAAATCATATTAAATAAAGGATAGGAATTGTTTATAAAGTACTAGTAGAAAACTAGTAATAAAGGACACGTTTATGAATCTGTTAATGAATCTGTTGTTTCTGGTTCCAGGTTCGCTCCTTCAGCACCAGTGCAGTCCGGCCACTTTCCAAGCTTGTCAAGGTTAGTCTGGTGTGTGCTTAAAGGGACTTTACCCTTTGCATGACTTAAATGGCAAGTTATTAGCAGGTGTTAAAATCTCGCAGTAAAGGTGGCCATACACTAGAAAGATTTTACTTACCCAACCGAGCAATTCCACTACATTAGACCGATCCTGCCAGAACCGCCTTTCACGATCGCATTTGTTAAGCTGTAGATTTGATCTTGCAAATTTAGTTCAGTTTGTCTGATGCCACATGTTAAACAATATTTTGTTTTGGCTTTCAGCCTCCCATTCAGGTGTATGGCCTTGAAGGGCGTTATGCCACTGCTCTATATTCTGCTGCTTCCAAGGAAAAAAAGCTTGATCAGGTGGAGAAAGAAATGAATAGAGTTTCGGTGAGTTTCCCATATCCTACTGTATTGTAGGAGACTCCTTTTAAGTGAACAACACTGTTATTTCCAGGTTAGAGGATTGTCACTTTGCTGATTTTCTTGTATTTTAAGAATGTGTTTGTGGCAGGTGCGCTTGCACCAAAACGTTATGCGGTGTTTTTTAATGGATTATGGATAAGGTGGTTTACCGTGTTAGCTAGTCAAAATGTTTACATGTTTGAAATAAAATAACAAAATTGGTATAAAGGTGCTACCTTTATTGGCTAACTAAGATTATCTAAGACATTATCCCACTTATTTTTTTATTTCAAAAGGGTTACCCTGTAAACATTAATAGATTAATTAACACCAGTTGCATCAAGTCTGGTGTGCGCAGTTTCTTTTTCCTTTTGATATGTTTCCCATCATACTGTGGCACCCACCACGGACGTCCCTGACGTTTGGAGTTGTGAGTGTGCAGGATCACTTTTTCGCTTTTGTGTATTTTAAGCTGGGTGCACACTGTAATGATCTATAAAGGGCACTTCCACCCCACAAACTAAAATTTGCCCCACTGTGTAGTGTTAAAAATTCCTTACATTTCTCCTGTGCTCCTTATGGTTGTCCTGCAGGGTCTTATGAAAGTCCAGAAAAGTCAGAGCCTCTCTGTGTTACCCGGTGTCTGCTACTTCCTTGTCCTTTTACTCTGGCTTTGGCATATGCAGGGGAGCTCTCCCTCCCTACGGATCACTCGCCGCTGCAGTAATCTTTCTGAGATCTTAGAATCCACCCCAAAATAGACTTACCTGACCTTGTTCCCTCGACTTACTCTACTAAGCGGCTGGGGGGAGAGCTCCCCTGCGCATGCAAGGAAGATCAGCCTGCACAGTCTCCAGCATTACTTTATATCGGGAGAACATTTAGGACGGATATAAATTCTTGTTAAGTTGTGATGTGTTTATGAACTGCAGTTCCAAGTTATGATAAGGCATGCATGCATTTATATTCCTGTTCATTAATAATCAAATATTACTCTATACAGTTTTCAGTGTGTGTTTAGGAGCCAAGCTTTACCGTTCCTTAAGCTCTCTTTTTGTTACAGACACTTTTAAAGGATCCCAAACTGTCCTTCATTGTCACAAACCCACACATCAAGCGCGCTCTGAAACAGAAGACTGTAGGTGATATCCTGGCAAAAGAGAAATTTTCTCCATTGACCGTTAACTTTGTCAGTGAGTATAGTTTACTTTGGGTACGTTATCATAAAAGAAATAATGTAATATTAGACTGAAGTGTTTGTGTGCTTTTTTTTGTGATAATTGTCCCCATTCTGGTAGAGTAAGCTGGCCCTCCCTCCATGCAGTCAATCAATGTTTGTCAACTGACATCACAACCAATGATTGACTGCTGTTTCACCTACTGTCTCCTCTGCACATGCTCAAGCTTATAAAAAGTTCATTGAGCTGAGGCAGGAGGTGGATACCTTTGCCAAAAAGGAATAGAACTTATCATTAAATATCTGGTTACAAATGCATGTAAAAAAAACTGGGAAAAATAGCAGTTGGGGTCGTGGGCAGAAAACTGTTTTAAGGTTGGATATGCCCTTTAATTAAAGGGCAACTGTGGTCTCAAAACAAGTTAGGATTAAATGAAAGCCTGCAGTATTTCCTTTACACTGAGACAACAATCACATCTCTGGCTTCACCCTGTGAGAAATGATATAGAGGTGAATGTTCAAACTTCCTGCTTCCAGTAGGTTGAGTGACATCACCTTACCTCTGCCGGCCCTTTTCCCTCGGGGGAGAAGCATGCTCAGTAAAGACTTGCTGGGGAAATCAGGAAGTACCTGGGGAAAAAATTGACAGTTGAGAAGGGGAATTAATGCAGACCGGCTGGTCACATGACTACAAGCTGGTCACATGGCTAAAAACAGAAAGAGTTCAACCAGGAAGTTACATTGCTGAACTTTTGCAGCAATAACTTCTAACAAATTTTATCTAGATATGTGATTTAGGTTTTATTTTGAAGGTACAATGGAAGGCTTTATATCATTCTTACTAGTTTGGAAGAATTTGAGACCACAGTTACCCTTTAAGCTCCTGTGCATCTTTACATATGTTGGGGTTGTGGCAAAACTTCTCCAGAGTGAGAATGTGATTTAAAGGCAAACTAAAGCTTAAATGTAATTTTTCCTGAATTGAAGGAGCCAGTTGGATGACTAGTGAAGAAACCATTGACTTAATTAATTAAATGCTACAGATTGACCCTGAATAAATGTGACTGCTCTAATTCCTTCTCTCTCTGAAATTGGTAACATTGTGGACAAAGCATGTCATTAGTTATTTTGTCTTTACCCGAATTCTGTGACACACCTTCCAGAGTGTGCATCATGGACCCAAATACAACTTTACACATGCTCAGTGCAATCTAGTCCCTCCCCCCGGGGAAATGCTGGAAACCTGTTTTAAGAGAGAGGTTACAACTCTCAGCCATTTGGTTGATCAAACAAATGCAGCAGAATCTTATAACTATTGTTGCTCCTTGGTACAACAGGCCCAAAAAACCCTTTAAACAGATAAACAAGCAACAGAAATGAAATAGTGCATATTATAAGAAATAACTTACTGAAAATGTCACATTAAACTTGGTAAATCATTCTCTACATTGCTGCGTATGTATGTATAATTTTATTTATAAAGCGCCACTTGGGTACGCAGTGCTGTACATTATAAAGTACAGAGTAAGCCATTATACAGATACATAAAAATTAAATGAAATACAATTTCATACATCAGTTAAGAAAGCATATGTATAAATTAATATAAGTGCAACAAGCCTCAACACATTAGGAATGAGATCCCTGCCCAGAAGAGCTTACAATCTAAATGGGTGGGACAACATACAGATACAAGTGGGGGAGATGGGTACAAAGTGCATAGAAGGGCTAACAATCATTTGTTCTGCTGATGCTCAGAAAGGTAGTTTAAGATAGACCGGATAGGAGAGAGATGAGAGGCCGGGAATCCAAGTAGCAGAAGGTTACAGTAGTCAAGACGGGGGATTATAAGGGCATGGATGAGCATTTTAGTAGTTGAGCGAGAGAGAAAAGGGTGGATCTTGGCAATATTGCGAAGGAGAAAACGACAGGTCCTAGCGACATTGTTAATTTGATGATGAAAGACAGAGGAGGCCATAATAACTCCAAGCGTGCAGATTTAACTGGGTTAATGACCATATTGTCAATAGAGATGGAGAAGGGTGGACTAGGTCCCAGTTTAGGGTTGGAAATGATTAATTCCGTTTTAGATAGATTGAGTTTAAGGCGGCGGTGCGCCATCCAGGGAGAGATAGAGAGCTTATGGATATTTTATACTTCATACCCAGATTTGCTTGCTGAGAATGGTCGCCTGCGTCAGACCACAGATGTCATCTCTTCATTTGGAAAAATCATGAGCGCTCATCGGGGTGAAGTCCTGTGTTCAGTAACTACTGCCTCCGTAAGTTTTATTAAGACGGTTGTTGTGGTACCTTGTAGGTCCGTTATTATAGAATCGCATTTAACTTGTGTCCTGTGATTATTATTTAAGCCTCTGGATGAAGCGAATCTGACAGAACTGAAAACTGCTCTCAACGGCTTCCTTGCAAAGGGAGAAATATTAAAATTAGAAACTAAGGTAGGAAAACAGGAAGTAGCACGCTAGTCTAATCCGACCGTTGAATGGCGATTCATTAACATGTTTTCTGTTTAAATTTAAAGACCGATTCGGCTATCCTGGGAGGAATGATTGTCAGCATCGGAGACAAATATATTGACATGTCCACCAAAGCCAAAATTCAGAAACTTTCCAAAATTATGCGAGACACTGCATAAGAAGCTGAGCCCACTCTGTTCTATCCACTGTTCTGCAGTGTTTGGTCACCATAATAAATCTTTGTCCTAAGTGTATTTTGTAGCTTATTTTTCTTTTCTTTTGCGTTTTGCACTTTAAGGGCCAGAAAATCCACAGAGGGCAGATAGTGCTACAGGTTTTGTTGGAAGTAACGTATGTTTACCAAGATTTAAAGTGGTTCAGTGGAAAGATCTATCATTTTAATTTTTTTACTATGGTCAGTAATGAGCTGTTGTTTCAAGTCCTGCAATCGTCTTTATTTTATTCTTTCCATAATGCACCCTTCCTTGGAATTAATTTCTAATGCAAATATGATCAGATCTCTACTGAGAAACTGAATCCATGCAGGGACTGACAACGTAAAGGACACTATTAGGGATCCTGCAAACAGGAAGTCAGTAGGACACTATGAAGTCAGTAGGACACTATTAGGGATCCTGCAAACAGGAAGTCAGTACTTTGGAAGCTTTTTATTTGTACACAGAAATCACTGGATTGGAAAATGGTCATTAAAATGTGAAAATCCTTGTGCTGAACTTTCCCTTTTAAAATGCTTTAATTACTTAACATGTTTTTATTAAATAATATTTAGGTTCATAATTAATCTACAATTTTATGTTCACTAAGTTATGTGCCTTATCAAGAGGATCAGTTTGCATTTCAAACGATTACATGCTAAGTAGGGATTAAAAGAGAAGATAAAAAATGTAAATTTTATAGTGGGCAAGACTGCAATCCAACATCCTTAATGTGGGTTTGGGAGGACACGTCTTACTAGTGCCAAAGCTCTTCTCTCAAAATACAGCTGAAAACTGTTCCACACAACCTGTTATCTGCGTATTTTGTATCCATAAAACAAGATGGCTGTGTGGCTGAATTTGGTTTTCCAGAAACCCTTGAGTTAAAGAAAATTTTTAAAAAAAGCTTAAAGTAAAACACTAGGAAAATTATTTACAATCATTCCCCTATGTTTGCTGCTGTGGGCGATATTGAATTGGCTGTGGCAGCCGCTACAGGCAGTGTGCTTCCAAACTGCCATTGTCAGACCTTACCAATAACAATTCTTTATAAATATGGCCCTATTAATGTTAAATGAGATCTGGGGACTGATTTGGCATTCTCCGTACCTAAGCAGCACATGTGAAACCATCATTACCAGTGTGTGACTGGTAGAGCTGCATGTCATTTCTGATTTTGGTTGTATCTCAGGAACCAAGTGGAAGAAAACTCTTTTTAATCAGATAAACGTGGACAATAATTCTTTAAAAAAAAATGGAAATCGCCGTTAGGGCTAGGTCACTTTAGTGCTCTCACACGCTTGCAATTATTTTCTGTTTTTTTTGGAGTTTATACGATCTTATTACCGGCTATTACTAGAATCGCAACACACTGCGTTCCGAGTGCACTTTTCACATTTGTTAGTGTGGCCTTATTGTTATTAATGATAATGACAGGAAATCAGTGATGATTAGATCTGCTCACAGGTGAGTCCAATGAAGACAGGTAATCAGCGCTGATTACATATGCGCACTGGTGAATCCAATCAAGAGACGGGTAATCAGCGCTGATTACAACTGTTCACATGTGAATTCAATCAAGACTGGTAATAAGCGCTGATTAGATTTGCTCACGGATGAGTCGAAACAAGACAGGTAATCAGCGGTGATTAGAACTGCTCACAGGCAAATCCAATCAAGAGACAGGTAATCAGTGCTGATTAGATTTGCTCACAGGTGAAGCCCATCAAGGTGCAGGTAATCAGTACTGATTAGAACTGTTCACATGTGAATTCAATCAAAAGACTGGTAATCAGCGCTGATTAGATTTGCTCACGGATGAGTCGAAACAAGACAGGTAATCAGTGCTGATTAGAACTGTTCATGGGTAAATCCAATCAAGAGACAGGTAATTGGCACTGATTAAGTGTGCTCACAGGTGAATGCAATCAAGAGACAGGTAATCGGCACGGATTAGGTTTGCTCATTGATTGTACATTTCAAGTCTAGGCACAAAAAAAGTCTATAAAATTGCATATAACCCAGAAAGATGAAAGAGAAATAGAAAAGTAATTTGTCTCTTTTAAACCAAATGAATTCTACATACGGCGATTCCCATTAAAACGCAAGACATTATGGGATTTCCCAACACTCAGGCTTTTATTCATCATTAGATAGCGGTAACAACCCATTAGTGTGTGTGGATTAGCTTTATAAAACATGGCAGCATGAAAAGCCGTCTCTTTATACCCAGCAATTTATGTTTCAGTGTTTTAAAGAAGTAATAAAATACATTTCTTTTTAAATATTACATTTTCATGAAAGAATAAAAACTGACAAGTTTCACTAATATTTACTAAGCTTTTTATTCCCCACCAAAACAACATAAATTTCATACAACGCGGAATAGGTGAGGAAATATCTCCATTGGTCTACAGGTCATGTCTTAAAGTTGCAGTACGACAATTGTAAAGGTACAAACGTCCACCCTCCTTGTACTCCAGGAATAAGAAACTATAGGTTTCTCAGATGTTATTAAACTACTCCTACCCGGATCTTAAAGTGGAACAACCCGTTTAAAAAATATCCCCCATTATAGTACCAAGGGTGAAGACCAATAATTAGAAACACGTACCTAGACTTGGATTTGCCTGTCCTGTTCGGCCCCTATGTCCAGGACTTGGCCAATGGAAAGTTGTGGTCCAAAATGCGCATCTCTCTATTGGCTTAAGTGCCCGACAGGGTGAATCCCGACTTTTAATGGAAGGGGGTTTGTTAAAAAGGTTTAGTTGTCCTTTAAGCCATCAGAAAATCCCTGTAATACGATGGTAACATTTACTAGTGGAGTGACACCAAAGATGTATGCGGATACAGGAGCACTCAAAGGATTTGTCCAATAACTTGTATTAACACTAAAGTGGCAACGTTTCGGCCCTGTGCTTGGGGACTTTATTGTAAAACCAATAGGAAGCACCCGGGTCATTGTCTCAGCGAGGATTGAGTGCCACCCACCTTGGTTTATATATATATATATATATATATATATATATATATATATATATATATATAAAAGCCAGTTCTATTTGGTTCTATCTGGAACTTCTTTAAGGACAACAACAAAATAAATATAAAATTCCCCCATCAAAATTAGAATTTAAATTTCTTGTTCAGTAGTAAACAATAAATTTCCCAGTGTGCAATGGTAGAGATCCTACGGCGACACCATATTGCCACTGGCAGATCTATTCAGTAGTACGCGGAGCTCAGGGTTCAATAGAGAAAATCGGCCCTGGCTTTCCGCTCCTTGGATAACAGTAGTACTGCAACTTTATTTACAAACAAACATGAATAAAGTTTTTTTTAAAGTTTTTAGCCTGAATATGGCAAATACATGCTAAATATCGAAAAAGAAAATCCCTTAAACTTGACAAAAGACAAGAGGACTTATTATTATTATAATTATTACTTCCAGTGAGTGCACAACGCCACACTTGTACCTAATAAATAAATGCTAACACATAAGTATGAAATGTAAACTTTGTAGTATTTGAAACTAGTGTAAAATGTTTCCAAATACATTTCAATGACAGTCTGTAGCAGTGTAACCTCCCATTATTCAACTGTCACCTTTCTGCCAACGCCACATTAAACACTTTGTACAGTGGTTTTTAATTTTAAAGGACAATTCATGAACAATCAATTTTAGCTAAAAATGGTCCTTTAGCTTCTCCTTCCCCAGTCAGTGCCCCTGACACTCCTAACATCTTTGACATAGGTGAGCATGTGTAAGAGGGGAGGAGCCAACTGAAGGAGGAGGTGGAGAACTAATTTCTGCAAGAGTACAGTGTCCCTTTAAATGAGTCCAATAAAGTATACAACTGAGGGTCGCACTCCAAAGCAATATTCAATTTATTGTGAATCACACGTAACTCGATGTTTTTCACCTGAAGAAGGGGGCATGTAACCCCCAGAAACTTTGTTACTATAATAAAAGAGATGCTGGGAGTTTATATATTAGGGATGGAGCTTAATATTATTGGTTTCTTTGCAGCTACTTGATATGATGTCGGTGGCCTGTGTGTTTAATGTAAACTACAATTAAAAAAGCTGAACTCAAGTAATTCTTCCCTTGATATGAATCTACACTCTGTGACTGGCTGAGAATACTGGGAGTTGTAGTTATCTAAAACCTGGAGGCCCGCAGGTTGAAGACCTCTACTTTACGATCATGTCCCCTTCTGTGGGTAAGTTCAGCTATGGATGCTTTTTGGTAAAAAGGATGGCTGTCTACCACAATTAGATTATTCTTTTTTTAGGTAAATATTACCAAAGTTCTGAATAGACTTTACTTTTGACGTAAATTCCCCTTTAAACAAAATTTGCGTTAATTACTTTTTTTTAACCATTCACTAGTTAGTACCATCATCACCAGATAATTGTCAGGATACAGTAAGCTAAAGGGGTGTTTCTATTTTTTGCTCAACAGCTAAATAAAGTGCAGCAGAAAGTACCAGAACAGAAAGTGCAACAGAACCCTAGAGAGACAGAAGGCAGAGCAAACTTCATGTAACCCTGCACTAGACCTTGTTTTAAGCTCTGCCCCCTTTAAAGGGATATGCTGACATTCTATCAGTGTGATGAAGGGTTTTCATCTAACCAGGACCCCCAGCAGCCTTCTATGGGTTACAGCATGTTTTTAACGTAACTGAAAAGTACGTACATTCTCAACAATATGATTGGCTACTGAGAACAGTAGAATGATGTATGTAACAAGTAAAGAGGTTATTTTAACCAATTCTGGGGCCAACAGTGAATTCCTACTTTGTCTTACTGAACAGTTAAATCTCATTTGCTATTTATTTTTATCTAAACTTTTTTTCCAGTGCAACATTAAATAGATACTGTCAGTAGGAGACTAGACTGATGAAATTACCTATAGCTACCCAGCAAATAATGGGAGACTAAGTCTGTCATCATTTCAATGTGAAACTAATGTGACATCAATAAGAAATCAGCCAACAGCAAATCCCTTTACCAATGAGCACACTCGGATGTACACAGCACATTTAAAATAATTCATTTTCCCAGAAGTAACGAATTAGTGAATTAGGAAGAAATCAAAACACAATATTCTGGAATATGTTAAAATCAGAGCTTGTTAAAAACAAGTCTCCCTTAAAGGGTCACTATACTCTGTAACTGACAGCTGTCTCCTTCCCAGTCTGCCATCAACTCAACTTCATTAACTTATGCTTGTCAAAGACAGGAGACATGTCAGGGACACTGACTATGGGAGGAGCCAGTGAACAGTCCGTTACTACAAGTACAGCTTCCCCTTTAAAAAAGCCAGTTTATTTGCAAAAGCTGAATTAGAATGAGGTGGTATTGTAAACATATTTTTTATTACATTTTAAGGAAAGTGGTCTGAGTTATACGGGCTATATTTAAGGATACTAGTCCGCTATCCCTGGCTTAGATACTGTCACTGCCTTTAGATTAGTTATAACAGGACAGAAATGTAACAATTCTAGTTCTCTTGGTAATCTAAACTGATTTTAACTGGTTTTTGAGTATATGAGTATAGGAGTGCTGACTGAACAGCACCATCTAGTTGTGGAAGTGCAAAGTGCATTTGGCACTCCAGCTATTAATACAATACACACGAACGATAATGGGTAAATCCCGACGGGGAACAACAGGATTTACCTATTATTGTCAATGTGTAGGGGCTGTTCCAAACCAGTCCGACGACTGCCGACGAATGACCATAGACGGCAGTCTGATGGATCTGGAAAGATGGAAAATTAGGTATCGTCTATCTTTACTTGAAGTAGAGAGAGCCGATCCAATCGTGCGGTGTATGGCCGCACAGCCGTACCCATTCCCATTCCACGTATGTGTGTGCTGTTCCCACAGCATGTGTGGCGACAGATGCCAATGTGATCAGATGCCAATGTGATCTGTCAGCACACATGCTATGGAATCGAATGTGTATGGCCACCTTTAGAGATGTAGTTTTCCCACATCCCTCAAAAATACAGGTGTCCGATGGTCCCTACCCATGTCCTAGTACCATAAAATCTCCCGGAAAGGAAACACATTTTTGAATACTAAAATCAATGACAATTCCATTACAAAACCCACCTGCACAGAAAGAGGCTTTGTCTGGTTTCATTATTGCTGTAAAAACCCACTGAGCTCTGAAAGCAAATTAAAGGGAAGTCGGGCGCAAAACACCATTCACGTTTGTCCTCCAACTACAATCAGCCCAAGTAAGACCGTTAAAGGGACACTATGCAGCAACTGAAAGGTGAGCAAATGTTAATAACAATGGAGCAGCCCGAAAACTGTCAGTTACTCATCAAGCGTAGTGTCCCTTTAAGAAAGAAGTTCTAGATCAGTGATGTCAAACCTTGGCAAACCTACAACTCCCAGCATGCCTTGGTTGCAGAAGGTTCAACAACACTCCCCTAGATTAACCCCAACTGCCCATCCACTGACTCATATCTACCATTTAGCATACACAATACAGACGAGAGACTTACCAGTTTAACACATTGAGTTAAGAATGTTACAGTGGATTCCGGAGTATCTGCTAAGTGTGGTTATCACAACAGGTGTCACAGTAATCTGTATTTAGGAAAACAAAACGACCTCCTAAAATCTAATACGAAGTCCCCACATATAAAACACACACGTACATTCACACGTTTTCTTAGAAAATGGCAATCTGAATTCAAAATTTATGATGGAAAGAAATAAAGATATGGTTCCCGTCTTGGCAGCCTTCTTCATTAAACATTAGGACCACTGGTGAAGTTCTACTGTAGATGGCAGGAATGAGGGAGTAAGTGGGATGTACTGTGCAAAATATTCTAAGGTTCGTCGAACAATTGCAGGTCCAGTCGAACAACAATCTCTCCAGTAGGAACTTCGTGCAAAAGGAGACACTTCGTCACTGGTCCCTTGGAGCCTTGGTCTTTCTTAATGTCAGAAACTCTTATCTCTGTCCTTCCCAGAAAGTCTTAAAAGAGACAAAAACAGAAAATATTTCTTACGACAATTCTATGAGACAGAAAGAATCAGAATCCTGCATTTGAGCTCAGAATGTTTAGACCAAAAGTTGATCCAGTAAACCAAACACATAGCTATGACCTCGGTTCCTCCTTGGGATTCTCCTTACGTCTGTTATGCAAGAGGTACCACTGGTGCTGAATTAGGTGGTTCTAATGAGAAATCCAATAAAAAAAATACTTTGTTCTTTAAGTAAACATTTCTTATGATGGATTAAAGGGTAACCGTTAGGGTTATATAAAAAGCCTTCTGTCATACTATCTAATTGAACCCTAAATCAGTCTAGGTAAAACTTGTGAGAAGCTATCGCTGGTAAGGTTCTTCAATATAACTTAGCCATTGTATTAATATGACCAGCTTCGGCCTGCATTAATAGGCACCTCTTCATAACTGTCATTTTTTTTAATGTCTGTGCAGGTTCTTCCTGTTTTTCATTATGACTCATGCCCTCATAATGACATCTTTTAGAAAGAATGGCCCCTTAAAATATCCTACTTTGTCCTTTAATGTTTACATTCCTCTGGAATCATTACAGTTTGCCTGCTATGCTCCTAAATGCCTTGTGGAAATTATAGGATAGTATGTGTTTACTGCTATATTAGTTCACGCCCCCTTCAGCAATTTAGTGAGCTGATTATGAGCTTGAGCATGCTCAGTGGAGGCCGATCGTATTTCTGCATTTATGGCTCCTGTTAGTATTATATATTATGTCTAACCAACTATTGCAGTTGTGGGGTTTGGGTGATGATTTACCGATATACAATTTTTTATTTAGTCTAAAGTGAGCATTCTTCTCCCCTCGGGTGGAGGGGAGGAGCAGCGGGTCAGGTGTCATTCAACCTACTGGATACAGGAGATTAGAACATTCACTGCATAGCTCATTTTATAGGAAAGACTGCAAGATTGTTTTTAACCCTTATTTGTTTGTAGACCACAGTTGCCCTTTGAAGAAAACTGACCACAGATTTAAATCTCCAAGACTTTAACAGGAATCAGAATGAACAATCAAAGTTTAGAATTAACTAAACTGGCATCATTTGAGGCTAGAACAAATTAGTTTATCAGGCCTATGTAATAAAAGTTCTTATTGTTAAAAATGGTGCTAATTGTGCCCCAACCAATCAGATATTGGCTTAACATCTGATTGGTTAGGGCAAAATTAGCACCATTTGTAACAATAAGAAATTGTAAATGTTTAATTTGATAAATGGAAGCTATAATTGACATGAAAAGAAATTCAAATGGTTACTATTGCTTTAAAAAAATAACTACCCAATGTGAAGACTGAGATACTTTTGAATTGGGAAAGACACTTCAACTCTAGTTGGGTTTGGTAAAAACAAGTCAAGGGGAAGCAGCACAGACATAGGTGCCCCCAACAGACTTTAATTCACCTGTGGATTAACACCTGAAACACTGGAAACCCCAGCACACATTGGTATCTCCCTCCACTGACCGCAGAGCCTTTCCAAGGCGATAAACCAGTTTGGAGATCTGCGGTTGGGCTGTATCGCTAGTTTATTATAAGGTGATGATGGGGAGAGGTCGATACAAACTATAGACACAGGGACAGTCTCTTTCCTTTACTTACCATCGGGAGAAAACTGATCTCTCTCAAACACGGTGATACACAGCACGTCCTGCTCAAGATCCTTTATAAAGAACTGGCAGTTGGAGTTCCACTTAGGATTCAATGTGTCCTGCATTGTCTTGGTAATGTGGCACTGAGAACCCATGGTGATCTCACAGTACGGATTGCTTTTCCCTGTGGCAGAGAACATTAACACACTGGGTGTACCACTAAATAAATGAACTTTTATACCAAACAAGACTAAACTAAATTATAATGAATATTATTTATGTGCAAGTTCCCCATAACTGCATTTACACAGCCCCTTGTACATTGGATCCTGGTTAAGCTAATCATACTGGGTTAGGGTTAAAGGACAATTATACTCCCCTTTTCCCTGTTCCATATTAGTATAGTACCCAGGGTGAAGAACTAAGTCCCCCCCCTCGGTCCTTTTTATATTACAGCGTTTTGTTTATACAATACAGTGTAGCAGTTTGATGTATAGGTAGAGTTATGACATCACTGATTGAGTATACTTCTTATTGGTTCGTTTATACATTTGCAATTATTTCGTTTTTATACTGGATACTAACAATAAACAAACTATGCTGTTGTCTGAGTCTTTTATACCTTTGTTTTGTTTGCCTCCGTCCAGCCGACCACCCGGGCCCCGCACCAGCCGCCCCCTCCTTTTGATTGAGTCACTTATGGGGTTATATAGTGGCAGGGGGGTCCATCCATGGGGTCCAGATTTTAGAGAATTTATTTTGGCAGCCTCGGTGTTTGTAGATTATTTTAAGTAGTGGGAGGTCATCATTGGTCAATTTAACCCATGTTTTCATTTTTGGGTTCTTATGCGAGAGCCAGCGGAGAACTATTGTTTTCCTTGTATAAAACAGTGTTGATTTTACAAGTTGAAGCTCACATCCAGACCTTCCTTGGTTACTCCAAACAGGTGGTGTGGGATGGATAGGATGTGGGGAGAGGCTGCTCAGGTGTGGAATGGGGTTGGACCCCCCGAAACGTTGTGTACCTGGCTTGTATGTTGAGCACTTAATAAATGGAAGTTTGTTATTAACCTCTACTTGAGTGTGCCTCCCTGCATATTTTATATTGGATAGTGTATAGTATTTTAGGGTTTTAATTAGTTGTATTGTGCCCCATAGGTTAAGTGGAACATATCGCCATGCTTGAGTTTTATTTCAGGCAAAGTCAAGTATTGGAGAGATATTTAGGGAGAAGAATTGTTGAGGGTGTTTTGTTATTGTGATCCCCAGGTACTTAAAGTATAGGACTATGGGGATTGGGGCCGAGCGAGCATTGGATATTTTGAGGTGTCGAGTTGTCCATGGGGTGGAGGGACGACTTTTCCCAGTTGATGGTTAGTCCTGAATATGTGCCAAACATATTTATCAGGCTGAAGGCTGCTGTAAGTGAGTTGCGCGGGTTATCCAGGAACATAATTATATCATCGGCGTAGAGGCCCAGCCATTCCTCATGGTGGCCAATGTGGAGTCCTGGGATTCTGTTGTCATTGCGTAGTAAGATAGCTAAGGGTTTGATTGCTATAGCAAATAGGTAGGGGGAGAGGGGGCAGCCTTGGTGTGTGCCTCTGTGGAGGGAGAATGGTTGAGAGAGGGTATTATTAACTAAGATTTGTGCTAGTGGTGCGGCATATAGTATCTGAATCCATTTTATAAAGTTTGGTCCGATTCCGAACCATTAGATTCAATCATCATTCAACCGAGTCAAATGCCTTGCTGGCATCCAATGATAAAATAGTCCGTTCTCCAGAGTTATCGCGGTCCATTTGTGTCTGGATTAGGGTGCATCGTATATTAATAGAGGTGGACATGCCGGGCATAAATCCCGTTTGATCAGGGTGTATCATGGATAGTATACCCGTTTTGATCCTTTGTGCCAAGGCTTTTGCTAGTATTTTATAGTCAGAGGTGAGAAGTGAATTGGCCTGTATGAGCCACACTCGGTTGGGTTTTTGCCCGGTTTTGGGAGTACTATGATTGTTGCTGAGTATAGTGACGGGGGTAGTTTTCCTGTCTCGTGTGCTTGGGAGTATAAATCTAGTAACAGGGGTAGTAATTGTGGTTGGTATCTCTTGTATATTTCAATAGGGATGCAGTCTGGGCCTGGGGCCTTGTTAGGCATTTCGTTCATTGCTGTTTGGATCTCTTCTAATGTCAATGGGGATTCTAGAGCTTGTCTGTGTTCTGGTTTAAAGATGGGAAGTCTATTCGCTCTAGGTATTCATTGATTGCTGGTGTGGGGTGGGTTAGGCGGGTTTTGTACAGATCTTTGTAAAAGTTTGTAAATTCTGTCAGAATCTGTTGTGTGGAATAAACTGTGTTCCTTGTGGTGTTGGACGATGAGTGGTCTTTGATGAGGTAAGTTTGTCGGATTGACCTCCTTGTTCAAAAAAGGATTACCTGTTAAAAAATGTTTGCGTTTGGCTTTTTCGGCTATCATGTTATTGTATTGGCGTTGGGCTTGGTGCCATGCGGTTTGTGTTGCTGTATTGGCGTTTGGGCTTGGTGCCATGCGGTTTGTGTTGCTGTATTGGCGTTGGGCTTGGTGCCATGCGGTTTGTGTTGCTGTATTGGCGTTGGGCTTGGTGCCATGCGGTTTGTGTTGCTGTATTGGCGTATCTCTTGTATATTCAATAGGGATGCAGTCTGGGCCTGGGGCCTTGTTAGGCATTTCGTTCATTGCTGTTTGGATCTCTTCTAATGTCAATGGGGATTCAAGCTTGTCTGTGTTCTGGTTTAAAGATGGGAAGTCTATTCGCTCTAGGTATTCATTGATTGCTGGTGTGGGTGGGTTAGGCGGGTTTGTACAGATCTTGTAAATTTTGTAAATTCTGTCAGAATCTGTTGTGTGGAATAAACTGTGTTCCTTGTGGTGTTGGACGATGAGTGGTCTTTGATGAGGTAAGTTTGTCGGATTGACCTCCTTGTTCAAAAAAGGATTACCTGTTAAAAAATGTTTGCGTTTGGCTTTTTCGGCTATCATGTTATTGTATTGGCGTTGGGCTTGGTGCCATGCGGTTTGTGTTGCTGTCTTGGCGTTGGGCTTGGTGCCATGCGGTTTGTGTTGCTGTATTGGCGTTGGGCTTGATGCCATGCGGTTTGTGTTGCTGTATTGGCGTTGGGCTTGGTGCCATGCGGTTTGTGTTGCTGTATGGCGTTGGGCTTGGTGCCATGCGGTTTGTGTTGCTGTATTGGCATTGGGTGGGCTTGTGCCATGCGTTTGTGTTGCTGTATTGGCGTTGGGCTTGGTGCCATGCGGTTTGTGGTTGCTGTATTGGCGTTGGGCTTGGGGCCATGCGGTTTTGTGTGCTGTATTGGCGTTGGCTTGGTGCCATGCGGTTTGTGTTGCTGTATTGGCGTTGGGCTTGGTGCCTGCGGTTTGTGTTGCTGTATTGGCGTTTGGCTTGGTGCCATCGGTTTTGTGTTATTGTATTGGCGTTGGGCTGGTGTCATGCGGTTTGTGTTTGCTGTATTGGCGTTGGGCTTGGTGCCATGCGGTTTGTGTTGCTGTATTGGCGTTGGGCTTGGTGCCATGCGGTTTGTGTTGCTGTATTGGCGTTGGGCTTGGTGCCATGCGGTTTGTGTTGCTGTATTGGCGTTGGCTTGGTGCCATGCGGTTTTGGTGTTGCTGTTTGGCGTTGGGCTTGGTGCCATGCGGTTTGTGTTGCTGTCTTGGCGTTGGGCTTGGTGCCATGCGTTTGTGTTGCTGTATTGGCGTTGGGCTTGGTGCCATGCGGTTGTGTGTTGCTGTATTGTCGTTGGGCTTGGTGCCATGCGGTTTGTGTTATTGTATTGGCGTTGGGCTTGGTGCCATGCGGTTTGTGTTGCTGTATTGGCGTTGGGCTTGGTGCCATGCGGTTTTGTGTTGCTGTATTGGCGTTTGGCTTGGTGCAATGCGGTTTTGTGTTGCTGTATTGGCGTTGGCTTGGTGCCATGCGGTTTTGTGTTTGCTGTATTGGCGTTGGCTTGGTGCCATGCGGTTTGTGTTGCTGTATTGGCGTTGGGCTTGGTGCCATGCGGTTTGTGTTGCTGTATTGGCGTTGGGCTTGGTGCCATGCGGTTTGTGTTGCTGTATTGCGTTGGGCTTGGTGCCATGCGGTTTGTGGTTGCTGTATTGGCGTTGGGCTTGGTGCATGCGGTTTGTGTTGCTGTATTGGCGTTGGGCTTGGTGCCATGCGGTTTGTGTTGCTGTATTGGCGTTGGGCTTGGTGCCATGCGGTTTGTGTTGCTGTATTGGCGTTGGGCTTGGTGCCATGCGGTTTGTGTTGCTGTATGGGCGTTGGGCTTGGTGCCTGCGGTTTGTGTTTGCTGTTTGGCGTTGGGCTTGGTGCCATGCGTTTTGTGTTGCTGTATTGCGTTGGGCTTGGTGCCATGCGGTTTGTGTTGCTGTATTGGCTTTGGGCTTGTGCCATGCGGTTTGTGTTGCTGTATGGCGTTGGGCTTGGTGCCATGCGGTTTTGTGTTGCTGTATTGGCGTTGGGCTTGGTGCCATGCGTTTGTGTTGCTGTATTGCGTTGGGCTTGTGCCATGCGGTTTGTGTGCTGTATTGGCGTTGGGCTTGGTGCCATGCGGTTTGTGTTGCTGTATTGGCGTTGGGCTTGGTGCCATGCGGTTGTGTTGCTGTATTGGCGTTGGGCTTGGTGCCATGCGGTTTGTGTTGCTGATGTGCGTTGGGCTTGGTGCCATGCGGTTTGTGTTGCTGTATTGGCGTTGGGTTGGTGCCATGCGGTTGTGTTGCTGTATTGGCGTGGGCTTGGTGCCATGCGGTTTGTGTTGCTGTATTGGCGTTGGGCTTGGTGCCATGCGGTTTGTGTTGCTGTATTGGCGTTGGGCTTGGTGCCATGCGGTTTGTGTTGCTGTCTTGGCGTTGGGCTTGGTGCCATGCGGTTTGTGTTGCTGTATTGGTGTTTTGGATATATTCTTTTTCCGCTTGTAGTAGTTTCTTCCTGTTGGGAGTTGCGTTTTATATATGAGATTGTGGAAGTCTCCCCCGCAGGAATGCTTTGTATGCTTCCCACACCGTACCAGTGATGGGGGAGTTGAAGTGCAAAAATTCTTCTAGTTGTTCATTTATAGGGTCTTGTTGGGGGAATAGGGATAGCCAGAATGGGTAGAGTTTCCAGCTGCGTGTGGGGGTGGGGGTGTTTCAGTTGTAGGAGTAGGGGGATGGTCTGAGATCCTTCTGGGGAGGTGAGAGACATGTGATGTCAATGGTACTGTTTTATTGATAGGAATATAGTCAATCCTAGAGAGGGAGTTATGTGTAGATGATTGGCATGTGTATTCCACTGTGTCTGGGTGTCTCTGCCCCCTCGGTCCTTTACCTAAAAGATGTTATGCTTACTTCAAGTTTTCCTCTGGTCAGTTCCACCCCTCTGCCACAGTCAGTGACAGTCTGTGATGTAGCCAATAGGAAGACATGCTTCTGTGCAGGGCGTCTTCCCATTGGCTACATTGCAGACGGTGGAAAGGGACAAAGGTAAATGTAATGTAAGTAAGCTGTAAGGTGAAGTATCCAGGGGTGAGGATTTAGCCGTTTAGGTCCTATAGTAATATTCAGCTATGGAAGAGGAATGAACGAGGGGTAGGTGAGTATAATTGACCTTTAAGGACAATTAAAATTAACCTTTAATTATATAAACAAACTGCAAACAACCCCATATTCCTGACTACTGGGCATGACTTTGATTCTGAGTGTATTGCTGAACTAGTAAAAATGGCAGAGAAAGAGGTTTGTACTTTTAAATTACATTTTTATTTACCAAATCCTACCTTTTAGATTAATAAGATAAAACTCCCAAGCTCAAAACAGTCTGTCTGGTTTAATGGAAAACTATAGTGTAATAGTACATTACAATAAAAAATAACTTTTTAAAAATGAAAAATACCTGGGGCAGGGAGGTAGAATTGGTAATTCCTACCTCCCAATATTGTTTCTGTGAGGAGCAGCAGCATGAAGAAAGCTGCTTCTGCCAGGGTTCCTCTGTGCTTCAGCGCTATCTTTAATACAGGAGAGTATAGGACACTAACCTGGCAGATAATAATTGTACGTGCTGGCACTCCTCAGCAAAATTATATTGGGGGGTAGGAATCATGAATCCTACCTCTCTGCCCCAGAGTTTATATTTACTGTGTAGTTTTCCTTTAAGTAATCCTGCCTGATCTATCATGCCACAATCCACCATTATGAAGAGGTGGACCAACATCTGCCCCCTTACACACTGAGGTGCCCCCTAGTGCCTGAAAGATTTTACTACCTATAAATTACATAATAGAATGTTGAAACCATCCATTCCACGGGAAGTATCTATTGGAATGTTAATGTTCTATCTTCATTATATATTTAAACTGCTAATGAATAAGCTTGTGTCCACTATAAAAGGTAATACATGGCTGCATAATGTGTCTTTCAGCCGCTCACCGTGGCTTCGGCAGGGTTTCAGCTCAATGCCTTCCACGATATTCACCATCAGCCTCCCAATACCTGTCGCCCTTTGTGAACGAACTGTTAGGGAAAATAAAATAGAGGAAGCATTGGGAATACGCAGTGTATGAGTAGGAAGCCCCTTTATTTAATGCGATGAATGTCAGTGATTGGCCACTATGGGGGAGATTCTTGAACCAAATGAAATAACGTTTTTGCGACTGTGGGTAAATCCCATAAGGGTTATGAGCCGTCATTAAATAAGTTGCTTCAAACCTGCAATGCTCCACATGGAAACGTGTGTGTTAACGTGTGTTAATGGGGCAAAAACTAATATTTAATTTGTCGCACCAGCTGCCCTTTTGGAATACCCGTGCAGGCAGCACAATGAAGGGGTTAAAATGGTGCTAAACGAGGCTCTGGGTACATGAGTGTCTGTTGTAATGTCCCCCTGATCACCAGGAAGTGGTCCCTATTACCTAGATAGGCCTTCTCTCTCTTCTTCTTCTCTGTTTCTATGTACAGTTCTGATGCAGCTTTGATTTTCTGGACCCATGCCGTCCTGATGAACACAATTAAAATACACTTTACACTTACAGATTAAATGAACAATCTGCAGTAGGTAAACCTTATCATCTTGTGTCTATTGATAAACTAAACAAAGATATTAATACAGGAATATACAATGAACCTCCATTCATGCATACAATGAAAACAATTAAAGGGCATGTCCACCCCCAAAACTATAATTCCCCCCACTACTGGCCCCAATCTGTAGTGTAATAAAATCCTTACCTTACATCCCAGCTTGAAATGGTTCTCCAGTAATCCCCACCCCCCCCAAAGTCCAAAAAACTGCCCACAGGAGGAGAGCAGAGTCCATATAGGACTCCGCCTCCTGTCTCCCCTCCAGGAGAAATTTGCCATGCACAGTGCAGCCCTTCTCCCCCTCCCTCTCCCACCCGCTCTGGTCTCTCCTCCCCCTACCGTAAATCCCTTTATGTATATAATAGTGATGTGCCCCCAGCCCAACCGCTATTAAAAAATATTTTCTTAGAAAGTCCCCAGATAGTTACTTACCACACCTCGCTCCTTCGCCGCACTGAGAAGTCGGCAGCCGCGTCCGTGATTGGCTGCCTCGCAGCCAATCACAGACGCGTCTGCCGGTCCCGCCCCCTGCTTGCATTTCCGTGCAAGCAGATAGCTGGGGCAGTGCGGTGAAGGAGCGAGGTATGGTAAGTAACTATCTGGGGACTTTCTAAGAAAATTATTATAGCGGCTGGGGCTGGGGGCACATTTACTATTATATACTAAAATGTAAATTAAGGGTGGATAAATGATGTTATCTTTTGTTTTCCCCTAATAAATAGAACCACACAATCTGCACACCCAAAACCCCATTTCCACAATACTTACCTTTCTCCCTGGATACTAGACACTATTCAAGGCCATGATGGTGACATGAAGGCCAATGACTCATGGCGGTCACCTGCTTTACAGCTGTGCAAGCTCACAAAGAGCTGTAAAGGAGGCAACACACTGCGGCAAGGGAGCATAGGATTTCAAGGTAAATATCTTCTACCAGGAGCACCAGTTAGGGTGCACCAAAAAGGGTTATGAGTGGTGCAGATTTTGTGGTAAAAAGTTTGTTGGGGGCGACACACTCTGGTCTCCATACAAGTGTCCATTATTAAAATGACAGGGTCATGATTGTACCTTCAGTCTATCCAAAGTTACAGCAGTATAAACAGTGTTTTTTCCTGCTAGCACTGTGATCTGTGACATCACCAGAATTTTAGGGTCTGTCTCCAAGTTTAAGGTTGGAGCATGCCCACTGCTGGGACAGAGCATCATCAGCTGCATCATAAACCCCGCCCTACTCCCACAAGCCTAAAAAGTAAAAAATGCAGTACAGGAGCTTTAGTTACCAACCAACATACTATTAATAGGTTTAGCCATCGGTCTGTAAGCAGGAATCTCTGCGCATGTGTACACAGCCTAACACTCTTTTTAAAGTAAGTTTTTGATAACAATGTAGAACCCCCAGACATCATTGTAGTCATCGGATGACTCTCAGGCCACGTCATTTAGAGCATCTCACCTCTCATTAATGCTCTCCGCCCGCAACGTGTAGACTCGGTCAATGTGGGAAATGTGAAAGATCGGCTCGTCTCCTGAAGGATCGGTGGGCAGTTTTACCAGAACCTCGTTGAGGAATATAGGCTGAAATAATAGATTTGATGAATTAATAGCCAATCTCTGTAAGAAATGGCAAGATAAAGGAACATCAGACATGCACAGTAATGTACAGCAAACCAATCACCAGGGGCGTGGACTTCTGTTTGGTCTGAAAATCTTGGGTGCATGTGATACTGATGAAACATGGCAGACCAGACAGGAACAACCCAATCCAGTGTAAACTGCCTTTCCTGATGTCCAGTAAAGACATTATCTATTATAAGTAAGGAACAAACCACCGATACCAATTATACACAACATTCTAAACTCCACATGGATGATTTCATCCGATTAAAAGGGGCCACAATACCTCTCTCTCCTATTAAGATGACACACTTAATTCCATGTGTCTAAACAATACGCAGGGTGGTACAGTATCCTAAATAGAGCAAGACAGTCACAGAGTATCCCATGAATGGAGTGTACCATTGGCAGGTCCTGCCACTGCTCTACAATGTATTGCCTGGTTACATTTCCAGTGGAAATATCTGATTTCTTCACAGTAAGGACACTTACATTAAGGACAGAAAACTAAACCTCTGAATGCAGAGCACCTTGACATGAAAGCAGTAAACATGGGGGTTGTGCTTTATTTCCCAGCATTCTAGTATCACACAATTAGGTCACTGATTGATATTTCCTTTGCACATGACCAGTCCTGAGCTTTTTCAGGAATAGCAGGTAACACCCACAAGTAGTTTCTATCCAATCCTGTTACAGTCTATAGGACATGTGCCCAGACAGTACACATGGTAAAGGGTCTGGTAGACGGATTTAACCCCATTGTAATGTATGGGTGAGCCAACAGATGAAAGACAAAATCAGTACCACCACATGTTGGCAGGTCAAGAGCATTACACAGTCTACAGAAACGTGGATACGAGGCTACTTACCGTTTTGTACATTTTATACTGGAGGTTGGATTTAGGGCTGAACACTTTATCGTTGCCAGAAGAGCCAAGCGGCTTAATGATTTGTGTCAGCAGCAAGAAATCATTAAACAGGAAGCTGTACAGTTCCTTGTTGCTCTTGGCTTTGTAGAGTTTCCCACTGTGCAGAAACTTGCGTGGACCCAGGCAGTTGGTTACAGAGTTAAACACTAATTGCTGGAAGAGAAAAAAATAGATCCAACTTAGTTAAACTGACCAGGTGAACTGAGTAACCAATGCTTTAAAGGGCATGTCCACCCTTAAAAAAAAACTGGTCAATTGTCACATGCCTCCAACCCCAACTGATATATTTAGCACTTTATTACCTGCATTACTAACCAGATATTTAAGGATAATTATTGTCTCCATTCTGGCAGAGTAAGCTGGCTCCTCCCCCATGCAGTCAATCAAGGCTGTGACAAGTGACCAATGATTGACTGCTGTTTCACCTGCTGCCCCAACTGCACATGATCAAGCTTATAAAAAGCTCATTAAACAGAGAGAGGAGGCGTATACCTTTGCCAGAAAGGAATAGAATGAATCATTAAATATCTGGATACAAATGCATGTAATAATCTGGTAAAATTAGCAGTTGGAGTTGCAAGTCACCAATTTTTGATGTTATGGGTGGACATGCCCTTTAAAGGGACGGGGAACTCAGATCTAGTGTGTGAAAGAAGAGTTAATAGCAGGAATGCTGAATTCATATTGGGGAGAATAATACAAATTCTAAATGAATAGAAAAAGTCATATTTTGCAAACAGGTAAATCAATAAAAATAGTGAGATGGCAGATATCATGCAGTTCCTCCTTTTTACCTGATCTACGATACCTGTCTAACAGTTTAACTCATTTGGAAAATACAGTGAAAAGTACCTACTGTGATGTAACAGCGGACCTACCTCTGACAAACCTTCACACTGGACGTGAGCTTGGATCCACTCCAGACGGTCAGAGTTCTCTTTCTCCCTGACCCCTTCATTCACCTGGGAACATAATTCTTCCGCTTTCTCTAGGGCATGTTTCAAATGGCTGTGGTCTGGGTGATTTTCAGGGGTATTTTCAATGATCTGTCAATTAAATACACAGAATAGTGAGAAATACAATAAATGATAAAGTTATACAATACAATCACAGGTTACGTCTCGGCGTAATCTATACATGGAGGGGTTGGTGAGCACAATAAAACGTTGGTAATTGACGTTAAATAGACCGGTGTGGCTTCATCTGTATCGGAGTGCGCAAAGTCCTTTTTTTGAATTGTTTTCCAGTGTGGAACTTAGCGAGGGGTTCGGGGCAAGCAGCACCCGAGCCCTCGACAAGGAGCGGTGAGTTCCAGCATACTGGATCTACATTGCTTGTTTTACTTTATCTGGATTTTTATGTGTAACAGCGACATGCTTCGGGCATGAGCACCTGAGCCTCAAGCCTACTTAAGTAAGCATTACTATCATTTTTAATGCAATCAACAGAGTCCTAAAAGGCTCTGGTATACTAATTACTCCAACAACTTTTGTTACACTTAGTGAGTAACAATATCATTACCTTGATTAATGCAGTGCACAGATTGTCTTTTTAACTTCCTATGCAATTCCCTTTCATCTCTACATCAGGAAAGTACAAACTGGCTTACTCAATTCAATATGACTTGTACAAGAATCTGTTGGCAATTAAGTACCCTGGAAAGTCCCAATTAGCAGGTGTTAGGGACCTTCTGAATGCAAGGTGTGGATGCATTGTGGCTAAGAGGTGTTATAGGAACTACCCAGGGTAAGGTGTCAAAACAGCATTGTACATGGCAGACAGTTGGTGTCGAAACCCCCACCTCGATTCAGGCTTGGTTTCTTCATATTATATTCATATGAATCAATATTACAGATATACCATGACCTGGATGGATGAATATTACAGATATACCATGACCTGGATGGATGAATATTACAGATATACCATGACATGGATGGATGAATATTACAGATATACCATGACCTGGATGGATGAATATTACAGATATACCGGACTGATGGATGAATATTACAGATATACCATGACCTGGATGAATGAAATTCAGATATAACATGACCTGGATTGAATGATATTACAGATATACCGTGACCTGGATGAATGAATATTACAGATATACCATGACCTGGATGAATGAATATTACAGATATACCATGCCCTGGATGGATGAATATTACAGATATACCATGACCTGGATGGATGAATATTACAGATATACCGTGACCTGGATGGATGAATATTACAGATATACCATGACCTGGATGGATGAATATTACAGATACACCATGACCTGGATGAATGAATATTACAGATATACCATGACCTGGATGAATGAGTATTACATATATACCATGCCCTGGATGAATGAATATTACAGATATACCGTGACCTGGATGGATGAATATTACAGATATACCATGACCTGGATGAATGAATATTACAAGATATACCATGCCCTGGATGGATGAATATTACAGATATACCATGACCTGATGGATGAATATTACAGATATACCATGACCTGGATGGATGAATATTAAGATATACCATGACCTGGATGGATGAATATTACAGAATAACCATGACCGGATGAATGAATATTACAGATATACCATGACCTGGATGAATGAGTATTACATATATACCATGCCGGATGAAGAATATTACAGATATACCGTGACCTGGATGGATGAATATTACAGATATACCATGACCTGGATGGATGAATATTACAGATATACCATGACCTGGATGAATGAATATTACAGATATACCATGACCTGGATGGATGAAAATTACAGATATACCATGACCTGGATGGATGAATATTTCAGATATACCATGACCTGGATGAATGAATATTACATATATACCATGACCTGGATGGATGAATATTACAGATATACCATTACCAGGATGGATGAATATTACAGATATACCATGACCTGGATGAATGAATATTACAGATATACCATGACCTAGATGGATGAATATTACAGATATACCATGACCTGGATGGATGAATATTACAGATATACCATGACCTGGATGAATGAATATTACAGATATACCATTACCTGGATGGATAATATTACAGTATACCATGACCTGGATGAATGAATATACAGATATACCATTACCTGGATGAGTGAATATTACAGATACACCATGACCTGGATGGATGAATATTACAGATATACCATGACCTGGATGAATGAATATTACAGATAACCATGACCTGATGAATGAATATACAGATACACCATGACCTGGATGAATGAATATTACAGATATACCATGACCTGGTGAATGAATATACAGATATACCATGACCTGGATGAATGAATATTACAGATATACCATGACCTGGATGAATGAATATTACAGATATACCTGACCTGTATGAATGAATATTACAGATACACCATGACCTGGAGAATGAATATTACAGATATACCATGACCTGGATGATGAATATACAGATATACCATGCCTGGATGGATGATGAATATTACAGATATACCATGACCTGGATGGATGAATATTACAGATATACCAGACCTGGATGGATGAAATTACGATATACATGACCGATGATGAATATACAGATTACCATGACTATGAATATACAGATACACCATGACCTGGATGGATGAATATTACATATATACAATGACCTGGATGATGAATATTACAGATAACTGTGACCTGGATGAATGAATATTACAGATATACCGTGACCTGGATGAATGAATATTACAGATATACCGTGACCTGGATGAATGAATATTACAGATATACCATGACCTGGATGAATGAATATACAGATATATATAACCTGGAGAATGAATATTACAGATATACCATGACCTGGATCATGAATATTACAGATATACAATGACCTGGATGAATGAATATTACAGATATCCATGACTGGATGAATGAATATACAGATATACCGTGACCTGGATGAATGAATATTACAGATAACCTGACCTGATGAATGATATACGAATACCATGACCTGGATAATGAATATTACAGATATACCATGACCTGGATGGATGATATACAGATATACCATGACCTGGATGAATGAATATTACAGATATACCATGACTGATGAATGAATATTACAGACATACGACCTGGAGAATGAATATTACAGATATACCAGACCTGGATGAATGAATATTACAGATATACCATGACCGGATGAATGAATATTACAGAATATACCATGACCTGGATGAATGAATATACAGATATACCATGACCGGATAAATGAATATACAGATATACCATGACCTGGATGGATGAATATTACAGATACCATGACCTGGATGAATGAATATTACAGATATACCATGACCTGGATGAATGAATATACAGATATACCATGACCTGGATGAATGAATATTACAGATATACCATGACCGGATGAATGAATATTACAGATATACCTGACTGGATGAATATATTACAGATATACCATGACCTGGATGAATGAATATTACAGATAACCTGACCGAGAGATATACGTATCATGACCTGGATGAATGAATATTACAGATATACCATGACCTGAGTGAATGGACTCACCAGTCTCAGAGCTTAGAGAGTAGGCGATGACCGGGGAGAAGTGCGGCAGGGAAAGGTATGTTTTCTGGCAGTGGCGTATCTACGTTAAAAAACATCCGGGGCACGTGCCGTTTGGCAAAGTGCCCCGAATGTTTTTGCTGTCTGTGCCCCTGCAAGTGCCCCGAGCTTCTGGATTTCCCGGCTGCGCGAACCTCTGGACGTCGCGCAGCGCGCAGTCGCAACAATGACGTCCGGCGCAGCCGGCGACGCCGATCACGACGCGCCGGCGCGAGAGAGAGCTATCGGAGGAATCCAGGGACAGGAGTGAGCGTGCAGGCTTGGTTGACAGGTGCAGGTGGGCAGATAATAGAGCATAGAAGGCCAAGCGTTATAGATAGTTAGAGTAAGATAGATGTTAGATAGAGAAGAGGATACGAAGATAAGAGTAGCATAGATAGATAGAGCAGTAGAGATAGAATAGATGAAAAGAGAAGCATTAGAGTGTAGATAGAGATATAGATAGATTAGAGAAGATAGCAGTTATAAGAAGTAGAAGCAGTAGATAGCAGTTAGTAGAGAAGATAAAAGAAAGAAGCAGATGTTAGAGTACTTAGCAGAGATGAAGAGCAGTAAAGATGCGATAGATAACAAAACAGTTCGATCGATAGATAGCTAGATTAAGCTAGATAGATAATACTATACTAGCTACAACACTAACTCTATCAGCTATCTATCTATCTAAACTGCTTATCTATCTACTACTATCATCTATCTATCTATCTATCTAACTGCTATCTATCTAACTGCTATCTATCTATCTACCTAACTGCTATCTAACTGCTATCTATCTATCTATCTAACTGCTATCTATCTATCTATCTATGTTTGGCAATGTGCCCCGAATGTTTTCGCTGCCTGTGCCCCTGCAAGTGCCCCGAGCTTCTGGATTTCCCGGCTATCTATATCTATCTAACTGCTATCTATCTATCTATCTGCTATCTATCTATCTATCTATCTAACTGCTATCTATCTATCTAACTGCTATCTATCTATCTATCTATCTAACTGCTATGATAGAGCTATCTATCTATCTATCTATCTAACTAATTGCTATCTATCTATCTAACTGCTATCATAGCAGTTAGATAGATAGATAGATAGATAGATAGATAGCAGTTAGATAGATAGATAGATAGATAGCAGTTAGATAGATAGATAGATAGAGATAGCAGTTAGATAGATAGATAGATAGATAGATAGCAGTTAGATAGGTAGATAGATAGATAGCAGTTAGATAGATAAATAGCAGTTAGATAGATAGATAGCAGTTAGATAGATAGATAGATAGCAGTTAGATAGATAGATAGATAGATAGCAGTTAGATAGATAGATAGATAGATAGATAGATAGATAGATAGAGTGTAGATAGATAGATAGATAGAGAGATAGATAGAATGACTAGTTAGATAGATAGATAGATAGATAGATAGCATTAGATAGATAGATAGAGCTAGATAGATAGATAGAAGATAGATAGATAGATAGCAGTTAGATAGATAGATAGATAGATAGATAGAGAGCAGTTAGATAGATAGATAGATAGATAGATAGCAGTTAGATAGATAGATAGCAGAGTTAGATAGATAGCAGAGTTAGATAGATAGATAGCAGAGTTAGATAGATAGATAGCAGAGTTAGATAGATAGATAGCAGAGTTAGATAGATAGATAGCAGAGTTAGATAGATAGATAGCAGATAGATAGCAGAGTTGGATAGATAGATAGCAGTTACATAGATAGATAGCGGTTACATAGATGATAGATAGATAGCAGAGTTAGATAGATAGATAGCAGAGTTAGATAGATAGATAGATAGTAGATAGCAGATATATAGCAGAGTTGGATAGATAGATAGCAGTTACATAGATAGATATATAGATAGATAGCAGATAGATAGCAGAGTTGGATAGATAGATAGCAGTTACATAGATAGATAGATAGATAGATAGCAGATAGATAGCAGAGTTGGATAGATAGATAGCAGAGTTAAAAAGCAGAGTTAGATAGATAGATAGCAGAGTTAGATAGATAGCAGAGTTAGATAGATAGATAGCAGAGTTTAGATAGATAGATAGATAGCAGATAGATAGCAGAGTTGGATAGATAGATAGCAGTTACATAGATAGATAGATAGATAGATAGCAGATAGATAGCAGAGTTGGATAGATAGATAGCAGAGTTAGATAGCTAGCAGAGTTAGATAGATAGATAGCAGAGTTAGATAGATAGCAGAGTTAGATAGATAGATAGCAGAGTTAGAGATAGTAGCAGATAGATGCAGAGTTGATAGATAGATAGCAGTACATAGATAGATAGCGTACATAGATAGATAGATAGAGAGATAGCAGAGTTAGATAGATAGATAGCAGAGTTAGATAGATAGATAGCAGAGTTAGATAGATAGATAGCAGAGTTAGATAGATAGATAGATAGATAGCAGATAGATAGCAGAGTTGGATAGATAGATAGCAGTTATATAGATAGATAGCAGTTACATAGATAGATAGATAGATAGCAGAGTTAGATAGATAGATAGCAGAGTTAGATAGATAGATAGCAGATAGATAGCAGAGTTGGATAGATAGATAGCAGTTACATAGATAGATAGATAGATAGATAGATAGATAGATAGAAGATAGCAGATAGATAGCAGAGTTGGATAGATAGATAGCAGTTACATAGATAGATAGATAGATAGATAGATAGATAGATAGATAGATAGATGATAGATAGATAGCAGAGTTAGATAGATAGATAGATAGCAGATAGATAGAAGAGTTGGATAGATAGATAGCAGTTACATAGATAGATAGCAGTTCAAGATAGATAGATAGATAGATAGCAGAGTTACATAGATAGATAGATAGATAGATAGATAGATAGATAGATAGATAGATAGATATACAGAGAGAGAGAGAGGGGACAGATAGAGATAGATATACAGCGAGAGAGAGAGGGACAGATAGAGATAGATATACAGAGAGAGAGGGACAGATAGAGATAGATATACAGAGAGAGAGAGAGAGGGACAGATAGAGATAGATATACAGAGAGAGAGGGGCACAGATAGAGATAGATATACAGAGGAAGAGAGAGTGAGAGATAGATATACAGAGAGAGAGGGACAGATAGAGATAGATATACAGAGAGAGAGGGACAGATAGAGATAGATATACAGAGAGAGAGAGAGACAGATAGAGATAGATATACAGAGAGGAGAGGGACAGATAGAGATAGATATACAGAGAGAGAGAGAGTAGAGATAGATATACAGAGAGAGAGGGACAGATGAGATAGATATACAGAGAGAGAGGGACAGATAGAGATAGATATACAGAGAGAGAGAGAGACAGATAGAGATAGATATACAGAGAGAGAGGGAC
Source organism: Hymenochirus boettgeri (assembly GCA_019447015.1). Taxonomy (NCBI): domain Eukaryota; kingdom Metazoa; phylum Chordata; class Amphibia; order Anura; family Pipidae; genus Hymenochirus; species Hymenochirus boettgeri. The sequence continues at coordinate 23,845,316 of CM033470.1, read as the reverse complement.
AGATAGAGATAGATATACAGAGAGAGAGAGACAGATAGAGATAGATATCAGCAGAGAGAGGGACAGATAGAGATAGATATACAAGAGAGAGAGGGACAGATAGAGATAGATATACAGAGAGAGAGGGACAGATAGAGATAGATATACAGAGAGAGAGAGGGACAGATAGATAGGGGCTGAGGTCCATGTAGAAGGTACAAGAAGGTCTCCCTGGCCCAAGGTGTGGGCAAGCATCTGACTACAACTGAACACAACAGTAAGTTTAAAATTACCAGATTGCTACCAGTATATAATGAAATTGCCAGTTTACTGTGCCTTTGTGTCATTAATTTGTGTCTCTCTATCCAACTCTGATCTCTATCTCTGTCTGTCTATTTCACTGTCTTTCTGTCTGTTTATCACTATCGGGCTGTGTATCTATGTTTGTGGTTGTCTATCTGTCTGTATCTTTTTGATAAAAAAGATACAGACATAGTGGGTGTGGCCTAATTGGGGGCAGAGAAAGGGCGTGGCCTAAAAAATTTTCGGCGCGCTACGCGCGGCACATGGAGTGCCCACAAGTGCCCCTGATCTTCTTAGACCCTAGATACGCCCCTGTTTTCTGGGCTTTAGGGACTGCAGGTAAGTAAGTGAATATAACAATCTTGGGGTTTGGTTTGGGGTGGGGAAGGTGAGTATGAAATATTATTCTGGGGGTGGACATGCCCTTTAAACACCGGAGGATCTCAAAACTGTGTAGGGGTTTGTTTCTTCCTTCTATAGACCAAAATTATATCCACATACTACAGTGCTTTAAAATACAACTACTGGTCCTCACATTATACCCACATTATAAAGTTCTATGTCCAGTCCATAGGAAAGTATTTATTTATCATTGCTGGTGGGAGGGATCGATCAGTCATTACACAGTGTCATTGCTAACTAGAAACCCAGTGCATTAGGCTATATGACTTGTTTTACATACATTTTTAATGATAAGCGGATATCGCGTGACTCTTTGCATAGGCTTGAGGAGAAAGCTGGACAGCGGCATTCCTTTACATCGGGGATCCATGGCAAGTCTCTGAGGAAAGATATTGAAACATGAAACTGCAGTTATATTTTCAAGCCATAAAATATTTATACGAAAGTGAAACGTCAACAAACTTTAACGCTTATCCTGTCAACACAAAAGGCGGCGACAAAGAACCAAACCAGGGAATTATTTCACAATGTTCTAAATGTGTTGGATGAAACTGCGGATTTTATTTGAATGTTAGTAAGTAAGGGCTGTGATACGTGGGTCTATATTTGGGGGAAATTACCAGTGCAAGCAATGGTTTTAAACTGATTTTTCGATCAATAAATTGGGCAGAAATATCAACAATGTCAATACCGAACAATATACCAATATATCGATCCAACCGCGTTTACCAGACCTTAGTTATGGACAAGAACATTCCGGTACAGAAATGTAAGATATAGAGAAGGGGAGATAAGTAACTATCTCATAGACTCAGTGGAGAGAATTAAAGATATTTTGTTTAGAAACATTGCTGCAGAACCCAGTTATTGAGCTGTATATATCTATAAGGGATGATGTAATCCCTGCTGTAAATAATATGGTTATTATTAGTCCCCAAGGAATTCCACTGCTACAGAAAGAAAGGTCACAGAATTCCAAGGTGACTTTATGTATACACAGTAAGGTACCGCCAGTCAAAGTACACCGTTAGCTTTTATCACTACAAATAAATGCATTTAAAGGAGAACTAAGATCATGGATACATTGTAAGATTCTTCTCTAGAAATGTCGTTGTACATTTGTTAGAACCCATGAATCAATTCATACTGTTAAATCTCTGTTCTGAGTCTGAAAGGCATGATCTGCTGTAAAATTATCTGTTTGTGTCGGGTCTCTAAGCTGTAATGTGATTGGCTGTGAGCTTCTGGGGACAAGGCTGCAACTTCCATGTTTTGATCTGCAGGGCACTAAAGAGCATGTGCCAGCAAAATAAAGAGGTGGGTTATGGGAGTTGATTCCTAGTACCCACACGAACCACAGCAAGTAGAGTTGAGACACAGCTTGTTCTGCTTCTTTGTGAATGTGTCTATTGGGACAATTTTGTCTGGTGACTTAAGTTCCTCTTTAAGGAATTTCCCATTTTTACACAATAGTGACTATTGTTTTATTTGATCCAGACAGAGAGTTTGGGAGGTAATCCCATTCCTGTCCTAAATAGTATTAATGGGGAGAGTGTTAATTAGAATGCTGACCTTCACAAAATCTTTGAAATCAGGCACCTCGTCCGTCTTTTGCTGAATGAGAGCTGCACCATTGAGCTGGCAGCTACAAAACCGAATGTACGGCTGCATGTGGGGTAACTGGGCGGTGAGAATGTCTCCGATCATCTTCACCGGCATCTTTTCCCCGGACATTTTTTTGCGAACTCGCAAGGCCCTGGGAAAGGAATTCATACAGGTTATTCAGTAGACAGAATGTTTATTACCATTAGGCACAGATTTACCATTAGGCACAGTCGCACATCTAGGGGTGCCTGTGGTTGCAGGTGTCCACCTTTCCCCCATTTTAATCCCCACTGTTAGCACTTCTAGCTGCAGCTATATATTCTGTATTTTCAATGAGTTTATGGGGTGTGGCTTCTGTTAAAGGATAAGTGCACTGTAAAATAAAAGTTATGTTCATTTAGAAGCTGCAGCTTTAAAAATACCGTTGCCATATTTTTTTGCCTATCTTTGTGCCTTGGAAGTTGCTGACATTTTGTTACTGGTTTGCTGAATGTTAAGCTCCGCCCCTCTGAGATTTCCTCTGCTTTCTCCTGCTTGAGCCTCAAACAGTAATGCTTGTGAGTTCCGTGCACACGCACATGCACGGAACTCACAGGCATGACTGTTTGAGGTTCAAGCAGGAGAGTGCACGGAACTCACAGGCATTACTGTTTGAGGCTCAAGCAGGAGAAAGCAGAGGAAATCTCAGAGGGGCGGAGCTTAACATTCAGCAAACCAGTAACAAGATGTCAGTAACTTCCAAGGCACAAAGCTAGGCTCTGGAGGGACATAGGTAAAAAAAAATATGGCAACGGTATTTTTAAAGCTGCAGCTTCCAAATAAACATAACTTGATTTTACAGTGCACTTATCCTTTAATGGGTGGGGTTAAGGCACCTTTTTTTGTGCCTTTAGGCTCTTGAAATGTGAATCTGACCCTGATTAAAAAAAAACTTACTTTATAGGTATCAGTATAATTAATTAAAGTAGAATAAAGGTCTAAAAATATAAGACGTTCTGGGGATTCCCCATGTTCTAAAGACATTATCTGCTATAGTTATATGGCCCTTTTCAGCTGATGATGTAAACCCCATTCCTCTATGGGGCTGATGCCAAATAAGGATTTGGTTTACAGGAAGGTGTAACCAGAAGAAGAGGAGCTTGGTGGAAAAGGGGAACAACGCCCACAAACAATGAATTTATAGGCAAGTGATTTCTATGGTTATAAATATAGCAGTCTGGGTTCTTATTACACAGGGAGTCATCTGAATTATATTTTGTGAGAGAATAGTCAGGGAATAGGCCTAGTTATATAGCAACATCTCTGGCGTCTTCCTGAATCAAGCTGTGCAAACAAAGTAATGCGGTAAAGATAAGGAGACTTCAACATTGTTATCCTTATGGAACCCTTTAAATAAATTGGGAAGCCTTATTTACTCCTTTGGTATGAGTGTTATTACGATATAATTGACCAGTGCAGAGGGTAGGAAGGAATAATGTAATAATACCGTATAAATCCTCCATAACCACTTACTTGAGAAGTTTGATATTGCACATGATCAGCTCCTTCCAGTTGACAAAGATCATGGCAACCTCTTTCTCGGTGAGTAATTCAGATTCCAGCAGAGGTTTTTGAAATGTCTGCATTGCAAAGGAGAAAGAATATTTTATTTTCCTAAACATGTTCATTCCAGCTCTTTTGGGTAACTATTCTCTACCGTCCTTCTGCACCCAGTGACCTTGAGCATGCTCACAACACTTTTCCATTTTTTTTGTTAGTAAACCTACCTCGGTGACCAGTTGTAAGTCATTGACGTAGTTCTCCTCTGTGACAATAAGTTCATGAATATATCCTTGCCTCTTTCTTTCCGTGGGGCTCAGCATGTCTAGAAGATGAAGATCTGAACACCCTAAAAAACAAAGATTGATCTCCATTACAATTGTACATTTATACATCCCATACATTAGTTATTTTTGTAAATTCAGGTTACACTAAGAATTAAATTAATCCCATTTGTATGTTATAAACGAAACAAATCTAATAGCCAGAGGTCAACTGCTACATTTATAACTGTAACAGATATCTTCAATAGACAATCTCCTCATTGATGGTATTCTCTTCATGTCTGCAATTGTCATCTCTGATCCATCAGCTCAATGAGCTTTTAATAAGCTTGAGCATGTGCAGAGGAGGCAGCAGGTAAAACAGGAGTCAATCATTATCTGTGATGTCCATTGTCACAGCCTTGATTGGCTGCATGGGGGGAGGAGCCAGCTTACTCTGCCAGAATGGGTAATAATTATCCTTAAATATCTGGTTAGTAATTCAGGTAACAAAGTGCAAAATATTTAATTTAGGGTTGGGGGCAGGTAACTGATAATTAACCAGTTTTTTGTGGGCATGCCCTTTAAATAAAAAATTAAAAATATAGAGGTTTGTATTTATGGGAATCAGCCGGATGTAATTTACTGTTAGGAATGTGCTTTCCTCTCATTATGAATCTGTAAGGTAACATAAATAGCCAGTTGCAGGGACCTCTGGGTCCTTAAAGGGCATATTTACTCAAAAAAAAACAAATTTTCAAAAAATGTACCTAGACACAGCAAGATCCCACTGCTCCAAAACGTTTTTCGGATTTTAAATCTGAGCTGTAGATCCTGAGAAATCATCATTTGAAATCACAACATTTACAGGGAAAGACCTGTCACTCCAGAAGCAGAAATTATAATATTCCCCATTCCTGACCTCTTACTAGGATCTTCGGCTGCCTGCCAGCACACCTTCTGCAACATTTAAGAGAATCGGCAAACAAAAGAAAGAAGACCAGAGCAGTGTCCATGGTGAGGCTGTGCAGAACTTATAAGTGTCGCAGACACTACAAGGAGGCAGTGAGTAAGGGAGGGTGGGGTGGAATTAGGAGCACTCACTAAACATTAATAATTTAATGACAAATCAAGCACAGATAAATATGTGAGTATCATCATTTTACTTCTCTCAAATTGTTTCAGAAAATTTTTAGAAATAAAACATTGTAGTTGTGTTTACTGGTAAACGGAGACTGATAGTCATGTGTCTATGTGTCAGTATTTGGCTAATCCTAGAAGAATTCCTGGTAAAGTGAAAAAAATTCAAACATCCTGATAACCAAATCAGGCCGATACAATCAGGCCAATTGTGCCAGCGGGCACCATAAACAGGGTGACAATTGGCCGATACCTGGTATCGAGGATCGTTTTGCTTTGTTTATGGCCACCATTACTGTATAAATGTCAGGGTCGTTTTTCCAATAGTAAATAATAGAAAATAGTAAATAACATGATGCATTAGGTCTGAAACAGAGAAAGCAATTATCAATGCACATTCCTGGGCCCCATACATAATAACTGTGCCAGTGCAAACAGTATAAACATGGGGGGTTATTTACAATTTTATGCATTTAAGAGAAAAGCCTTCCATCCATGTCAAGGTAACCCCAGTATGGAAGGTCCTAACAAATTACCATATGTCATTTATCTGGGTTGACACCCCCTGCTTGGTTGCATTTTCTTGGCAAGGTTGTCTCCCTGACCCCAATATTCCACTGTACGTGCTGTAGCTCCTCAACGAAACAACATTGGGAGGTAGGAATAAGGTACTTTTCATTTCTAAACAGTTCATTTTTACGCTATAATTGTGCATGGGGGTGTTAGGCTGCTGTAATGGACGACATATACAAAATGGTACTAGCACCGTACCACTGTCTGGTAAAGTTACACTGGTGTAAAGAGGCAACTATAATGTCCTCTAGACTGGAAGCTCTTTGGGTAGGGTCCTCTTTCCTATTGTATCACGGTATTGCTCATCATTCTGTGTACATACACAGGGTTATTCAGTAAAAGTTCTTATTGTTCAAAATGGTGCTAATTTTGCCCCAGATATTAGCTTTCAAATAGTTCTGATTGGGGCAAAATTAGCACCATTTTAAATGATAAATAACTGCACGTAGCAGAAGAGTTGATGATAATAAGGCACTTGATTGACAGCTAAAATGCAAGATGGTCCAGACTAGATATCTTAAGAAATAGTAAGCAGATCGACAAAAAATGGTAAAGCAATAGTTATAAAACGTCCCCCCCCAGTAAATGCCCTTTAAATATTTGTCGGAGCTGCCTTTAGATAAAAATGATAGAGGATTGTAGCCGCCATTTTAAAACAGAGGTGTATGTCTTGGAATACAACATTTCCTAAATCTATCAGCTGGAGCAAACACATTAGTAGCAGTAGCGTGGTATTAAAATAAGGCTAAAATAAAGTATTTTATTACCCTTTAATAGTAAACTCCACCCTCATAAGAACATCTTTTAGAAAGAATGGCCTCTTTAAAATATGTTGCTATATCATAGTTTATCCTATGAATTCATTACTGTATGCCTGCTATGCTTCTGGATGCCTCGTGGAAACTGAGCAATTTAGAAAACCTGTACTGAGCCTGTACTGAGCCTGAGCATGCTCAGAAATGGCAGACAGGGGATTAACATTCAGTCATTACCTATGATGTCAACTGTCAAATCCATAACTGACAGTTGCTAACTGGAAGAACCAGGAAGCAGAAACAGGGGAAACAGGACATTGTGCAGGATTTCAGGTTAGACTTATATATTTCACATTTCAAACTATTACCGTTTAGGGTTTTGGGGGGTGATTTACCTGTATGTAAGTTTTCATTTTAGGGCTGGACTTTCCCTTTAAGGGGTTTTGGGATCTGTTTAAAAGACAACTAAAGCCTTAGAACAACACTCTTTCAGAACGAAGAGCACCTTGATATAAAAGCATTAATCTGTAGTCTCACATCTTATTTTGATTTCTTGGGAAATTGACCTTTCAAACATGGGTTTGTGTTACCCAGTGTGGTCACTGACCATTATGTTCTTTACACATGCTCTGTCCAAAGATACTGCAGGAACTTGTTACAGTTGGTCACTCCCACTAGTAGCCTCTAGCCAATCCTTTTACAGGACAGACTAGGCAAGGGAGCATGTGACTGAGATCAGACCAGTCTGTACATACACAGTTATTTCATCCATTTCTTGAGGGGGTTACATTTACTTTAATGCCATTTACTGTGGTGGGGTTTTACAGTTTGTTGTTTTTAGAAAGCATATTTTCAGATTCTGGATTTAGTTCTCCTTTAAAGAGTCTTTCCTGCGGAGCCAATTGATGATCTCTTGTTCCCCATAATCCTCTTTATTAGCTAACAAAGCTAATTAGGTATTCCTAATAGCAGAGGCTGTAAATGTGGAATAGTAGATGGTGGTTATTTTATTGCAATGACAGCATAATGCGATTGCACACATTTTCTACTGCCAGCACAAAGCTATGCTATGGAATATGCAATTTCTATATATATATATATATATATAGAGAGAGAGAGAGAGAGAGAGAGAGAGAGAGAGAGATCAGGAGATCTACTGGTTGCCTATCCCTGTTGTAGATGATAAGGCTTTTCATTCATGTGATCACAGTAATGTATACTAAAACCCCTTTGCTTATAAAGTATGCCAGTGTGCAGATAATATATTGTATAGGGCCTAGGAATGTGCATTGATTATCTTTTCTATGTTTGTATAAATGTTTGACCAGATCAGTAGCACTTCCGCAAAATGTAGTTGTAAATTAGCCTAATTGGAGTGCTTCCACAATCCTTGTATTGTATGTATTTATTGGGAGGCTTGGTCAAGCCTCCATGTGGTAATAGCACCCCCAACACGCTCCTTTTATGGGAGTTCCTATGCCTTTAATATAAAGCATTGGGTGGATGGCCTCTTCGCTCATTTTAAAAAGCCAAAGGGCTGGGGGGGAAGTGAGAAAGCCTGTAATATGGATCCAGTGCACAACTATGAGAAATGCAAAAGTTTGCTAATGGTAATTGAAGTAAAAAAGGTTAGAAGTTAGGACCTTCCAGACTGGGGTTACCTTGACATGGTTGGAAGGCTTTTCATTCATGTGATCACAGTAATGTATACTAAAACCCCTTTGTTTATAAAGTATGCCAGTGTGAAGATAATATGATATTGTATGGGGCCTAGGAATGTGCATTGATTATCTTTTCTATGTTTGCATAAATGTTTGACCAGATCAGTAGCGCTAAATTTAGTTGTAAATTATTCTAACTGGAGTACTTCACAATCTTCACAATATACATATATATATAATTAAAGGACAACTAAAGCCACAGAACAACACTGTGCAAAACACCTTGATATAAAACCAGTAATCTGTGTCTTACCATACAGGCACTGGGAAATTTACCTACATAACATATGGTTTGTGCTTTACTTCCCAGCATTCTATCACACAGTTTAGTCAACGACCATTATGTTCTGCACATGCTCAGTCCTTATCTATGGCAGAAACTTGTTACAGTTGGTCACACCCATTAATAATCTCTAGCCAATCCTTTTACAGGACAGATAAAGCAAGGAAGCCTGTGACTGAGGTCAGGAGATGTGGTCTGACACTGCAGATACACACAGATACTGCATCCAGTTTTTAACAGGCTTACATTTACTTTAATACAATTTACTGAAGTGGGATTTTATAGCTTATTGGTGTTTATAGGGGGGTTGTTTTCAGATTCTGGAGTATAAAAAACTCCTTTAAATAACATGTGTCAGTCTGGTACTGGCTAAACATGCATCTATTTTGCTTTAAATGAAAACCTAAAAGGGCATGTGCACCCTAATGTCCAATTCTACATGCAAAGTAATTTTCCCCGTAGATTTCATCTGTTTTTCCAGTCTTGCTTCCTCCAGGAAGGAGGCTCACAGCATCAATTGCATTCTTGGAAACTGCATTCTCAGTCAGTGAAGCCGTATTTATCTGCTCTTAAGGTTTAATTCACCATCAGATAGATACACTACTAAGAAATGCATTGCACACAGATGTGCTAAGATCAAATGCACTTCATTATCCTCCCCCTGCAGCTCTGCACTGTTTTTTCTATAAGTGTATAGTAGTATTAAAATGTATGAAATGTTGAAGGGTATGCAGATGGAATGCAATATGTGAGAGACTGTAGCAGATTTAAAGGGTATGTCCACCCCCCCCCCCCCAAAAAAAATCTGTCTCCTGTGATTGGCTGAGACATCACTTCTCAGCCAATGACCCGTGCACGGAAAAGGCATGCAAACAAGCAGAAGCATGCCAACGGAAAGAAGGCTGGTAAGTAATGTTAGCAGCATCTGAAAACGTTAAAAACCTAGCGAGGTCCAAGTTTGGGGGGGGAGGGACATACCTTTTAAAGCAATTAGGAGATTTTGGCAGATAACTTGCATGTACAGACCATGTCACATTATGTTCAGTTAGATCCAGGGATACTTTACGATTGTCATTTGGAGTCAGAAAGGAATTTTTCCCTCTATTTTTAGCTGTTTTTTTGTTTTGCCTTCCTCTGGATCAACTGTTAAGTAGGGTTAAAAAGGAGGGTGAAGGGGGTTGGACTTGATGGACGTATGTCTATTCAACCTCAATTACTATATGCTCTGGATTTAAATACACTCTAGGCTACATCTGCAAGTTCAAATGTTCAACTAGTACTGGTCTATAGTAGTCAGGTGTTTATGGTGGGGGGATTCCTGGTGCCTGGAATCCATCTTTCTGCCTGCTCAGTGCCTTTTGCTGTTCTTTCTCCTGGTGTCCATAGACTGTTATATAGATTGTTACATTGTTATAGACTGGTACATAGACTGTTATATAGATTGTTACATTGTTATAGACTGGTACATAGACTGTTATATAGATTGTTATATAAATTGTTACATTGTTATAGACTGGTACATAGACTGTTACATAGACTGTTATATAAATTGTTACATTGTTATATAGACTGGTACATAGACTGTTATATAGATTGTTACATTGTTATAGACTGGTACATAGACTGTTATATAGATTGTTATATAGATTGTTACATTGTTATATAGACTGTTATATAGATTGTTATATAGATTGTTACATTGTTATATAGACTGGTACATAGACTGTTATATAGATTGTTATATAAATTGTTACATTGTTATAGACTGGTACATAGACTGTTACATAGACTGTTATATAAATTGTTACATTGTTATATAGACTGGTACATAGATGTTTATAGATTGGATACGCTTTTGAAAGAAAATTAAAAATGGTCATCAATGTACCAGTCTATATAACAATGTAACAATTTATATAACAATCTATATAACAATCTTAGTACCAGTCTATATAACAATGTAAATCTATGTACCAGTCTATATAACAATGTAACAATCTATGTACCAGTCTATATAACAATGTAACAATCTAGTACCGTCTATATAACAAGTAACAATCTATGTACCAGTCTATATAACAATGTAACAATCTATGTACCAGTCTATATAACAATGTAACAATCTATGTACCAGTCTATATAACAATGTAACAATCTATGTACCAGTCTATATAACAATGTAACAATCTATGTACCAGTCTATATAACAGTCTATGTACCAGTCTATAAAACAGTAAACAATCTATGTACCAGTCTATATAACAATGTAACAATCTATGTACCAGTCTATATAACAATCTATGTACCAGTCTATATAACAATGTAAAATCTATGTACCAGTCTATATAACAATGTAACAATCTATGTACCAGTCTATATAACAATGTATGGTGTCCATAGCCTTAAATAGATTTTAACATTGTTATTTGAGCTGTGAGTGAGAAGCAGCATTTGTAGGTTTCAAAAATTTATCCAGTCTACCCTGTGATTGACAGCGCATAAAGAACTGTATCAACATTAACCCTGCAGCGCCAGAGATGATTGCTGAGACTGGGTTTATTACAGACTATTACACTGTGATGGAGCTTAGTGAGTAGGAATAGGGACATTAGGAAATCCTGGAGGTGTGTATAGTGACATTGTATGTATATAATATATATATATATATATATACATACATACAAGGAATGATTGTTCCATATATTCTTTATAAAGAATGATTGTTCAATGTGCCCAATACATGGTCTGATGTCATCGGCTTCTACTGTAGTAAAGGGAACAAGTAATGGAAATGTTCGATTTGCCCGATAGGTTCCAATACTGACAATATTCAGCAAATTCTGTCAGATCCACCATCAGTGTCACTGCTCTAATGGTACTACATTACTAATGGTAACACTAATTGTAATGTAGTGCAAATGTGGATTTCTCAGTAAAACAGAAGGTAGGCTGGGTACAAACGTAAACATTTTCGTCATGACCATTCACCATTATAATCATGGCAAGTAGATAATATAAATAATATTATATGATCCATACAGTATTAAACTGAATACATGGATGTATTCGGTCATAAACCTCCTTCTGGTCTGTTCAATGGAAACCCATTTAGGGACCTCCCTTGAAAATCCTGTGCTTGCCCCAGGTTTTCATTTAGATCAACTGGACTTGAAGTTTAGTTCTTGAAGACAAATGATATAAATAAACACAATATTTTAATACAGAAAGCCCTCCAGGTACTTTCATGTTCACTATCACTTCCCTTAGCTCAAATAGATACCTCATTCAAGTATCATCGTTCTACTCCATCTAATCTCTCTCCTCTCTAGGAAAGTGCTCTGAGCATGTCTTGGCCAGTGGCTCAAAGAGACTTAAGTAATTCTTATTTGTGTATTTGGGTGAGCTTTTTCTTAAGTAACATAATGGAAGATAATGTATTACAACAAAAACACCATCTCACTGCCACAAAAACAGAAATACATACACACTCCGTTTTAGTTTTTGTTTTTTAAAGATTAATTATCTATACATGTAGCCGATTGTAAAGTCTGGATTACAGTTGGTTAAAAGCCGTTGGGTTTGAATATTTATATAATTTACATTCACTGAAGTGCAATGGAAAATAGTATGTCTCAATCCTCTCGTACAATGTAAGATGAGGTTGCAAGCAGCAAAAGGCAGTGGGTAGACAGAGTAGAATTAAAAGAACGTGAGCTACTGGATCAAATGCCATAATGCTGGCTGTAGTTGACTTTCCATTTTGTATTTTTTCCCCTTCCCTCCTGATTCTCCAAACATTTTTTTTATTAAACAAATTGTAGTGTTGTCAGAAAATGAATGAAGTTACAGCACATTACAACAGTGTTGAGAAAACGGGAACATGGTACAAAACATTCCAAGTCTTAGTATTAATAAAATAATTAAAAAACAAATTGATGAAAAATTGCAGCTACTTCCAGGTTAAAAAAAACAGTAACATTCTTTGTCATGATATCTTAAAATTAAAAAAAATGGCAAATGGGCTTCCCTACTATGTCTAAAAGGTAAATAGGGGTTAACGACCACCAGTGAGCTAATGGCCAGAGTTAAGAATAAAAAATATGATATATATATAATATATAATTTATATAATGACAGTACAAAACAATGATGCATGTATTTAAACAATCAGGGCGATACATCGAGGGCCGCTAACACTTTCTCTTGCCCTCGCTAATCCAATGTACATTGCTTGCGGAAGTTGCTGCAGGTTTTTTTTTTTTTTTTGTTTGCTTTAAACAAGTGCAAACTGCCGCAATTCCTATTCTGAGGTCTCGCTAACCCTCGGTATATTGCGACAAATGGGTTAGCGGGACAAACACGAATATGTGTTTGCATCTCTCGGTACATCGCCCCCTATATGTGCAAAATATAACCGCATTTTAACTCCTTTTATGCCATAAATACCCAAAGCACTGAGAGTTTTAAACAGTGGCAATCATTGCACTGGATGGACTGTTCTTAGGTATAAAAAATGTCTCTATAGAGACCGTCTAACACAGGTACAGCAACCTTTAGCACTTTCTATTTACTATCGTGCTGGCGGCTGTCTACACACATCAAGTTAGCAGTAAATAGCTTCCATAGAACTGGGCACATTTAACTACATGGAATATTCTATTGTGACTGTCTGTATCTGGTATGTAAAGGATATAATAAAAACAAACACTGGACACATGGAGACCATTAAAAAATAAAACACACATTTTAAATGTATGGACACATTAATAACACATGCAGCATTCCTTGATAGGGGGTCTTTTTGCACAAAACTGCTTTAATACCGTTTAGTTGTGTATTTCACTTCACCTTTGCTTTTTGTTTTTTTTTTAAAGGGATAAAACTTGTGAAATAAAAGAACATTTACAAAGCACCTTTAATGAAATACTATTTTGTTCCTAGAATGGAGAAAGCCACAAAAGGACCCACTATCCTCTATAATTTGAGTGTAAAATTTTGCTTCTGGAACTGCAGACACAACATTATGGTCACATGCATCTACACTGAATAGGAGGTACACTGCTCTGCAGCATTCTTCTAGTCAGAAGGCAGTAGATGATCATGCTGGAAGTCACATGATCAAGGCTGCATCTCCCATCATCCTCGGGGCAGTGAAAGGGGATAGTGGGTCTCTTTGAGGACTTTCAAGCCTGAGTAGGGGGATGGACAACATATGATTCCTGAAAAAAGAGGAGGAAAACAACACATAAGCAAAAACAAAAGGGGAAAAAAAAAAAAAAAACTACAAGCAAACTTGTACACTACAATAATGAGTCGGGCATGGTGGAAAATGAGAAATGAAATGAAGATGTTGCATGCTAAACACAAGGAACGTGGGAGAATTAGGAGTGATTAGGTCATTAACATGATAAACCCAACTGGTTAAGAGTTCCTGGTCGGTTGTTGTGTAGACTTGCAGGCACATGTTTAAACAACATGCACAAACAATTCAACACAAAACTGTCCCTGCACAGAGGATAAATATGTTTTAGGCTGCAGATCAAAAAAATATGAGGGTAAACATTGCTGGAAGGGGCACATATAAAGGCTGGTACACATATACAATCCTTCCTCTGACGACCCTCGAGGCTTTCAACCGGTCGGCCAGGAGGAAGGACTGTCGGTCTCAGCAAAAGCAGCCGCATCCGACAGTTAGGCGCGATCAATCATTAGTTCGATTTGGATAAACGAATGGTTAGCAGTCGATCGAGGCTGCAAAAAACCGCCAAATAATAATTTGTCCCGACCAGCCCAAACTATTGTATCGTGTGTGACCTAGCTTAATATCTGCAAAGGATTAAAAGAAAAGACCCCTCAAAAAAAAACAAAATGGCAGCAAGAAGAATAAGAATTAAACAACCTCAAAGTTAAGGTTCCTTTAATGGAAAAAAAAAAGGATTTCTATCCACCTAAAGTATATCTGTTGTATTCAATTAGATCAACTGGACTTGAAATGTATTTCAAGTCCAGTTGATCTAATTGAATACAATAGATATACCATGACCTGGATGAATGAGAACCTTCACAAGCATATTCACTAAAGGTTTTGTAGCTACCCTAATATAATTTTGACAAAAATAGATTCCAATGCTGAAAATTTTGGAAGGTATTAAATATTACCATCCACTCAGCTTAGTGACTGATAAGGTAACTGTGGTCTCCATACAGAGAGCTATCTTCTACCTTTCAAAAATGCTAAATAATAATAATGCAAGGTTATGTCTCTAGCTTCTCTGGGTCTTAAGTTATAGGTTGTAAAATTACATTTAGACAGTCAGTATTAACAAGGAAGTGTGCAACGGTTACATGTGTGTCTGTGTAAGAACCCCCCCCCCCAATTAACGATCTTTACTGAAACTATTTAAAGACAGTTACAGGAGTAGAATACAAGTGGGCATGCTCGTGCCCAAGGCATGGGGGGTGGGGCAGGGTGCGGAGTGAGGTCAAAGCTCACAGTGCTAGCTGGAAACACCACCCTTTATAATGCTATAAGTTTGCTTAGATTGAAGCTATAAGCATTATCCTGGAGTTTTTTTAAAAGGTAGTTATGTGCTCTTTTTAAAAAAGCCCCTTGTATGGGAACAACAGTTTCCCTTTAACAAGCCGAGGTCTAGTTGAGACAAATAACCATCATCTGTGCAATGGCAGCACCAATCAGTATGATGCACCAGTTAAAAGAAATATCTGGTATAAAGAGTTGCTTGCAGCCAATATCATTACCCAACAAAGAACCAAGGTCAAACACTCTGCAAACTCAGTTGGGTTTTTCCAGTATTTACTTAGCAGGGAAGATTCTCCTTTTCCCCAGGACAGATACATTATTCTCACTCTAGAAGGCCTTCAAAGAGACTGTGTACAAAGCAGCAGTGGGAATAGCTTTGATTTCTGCAAAGGAGCCGCAGAATCCCAGCAATGCTGCAGGTTTTAACAAGTCAGGAAACTCTTGTTAATGGATAAATAAAAAAGAAAAGAGAAAAAGAGAACAAAGGCCTCTAGTTACTTACATTGCTGACTGGGGTCCATGTCTGTGGTCAGTTTCACATAGTTGGAAGGAAATAGACCAACGTGGCCGTTCAGTTCTCCTTTCCACCAATCAGGGTCCTCTTGTTAAGAACATTTATCACCTGACCCTTAGAAAAGCCAACTCGTCATCATTCTGTGCAATGTAATCTACATTCCGATAACTTGGCATGCTGTACGAAAAAAAATAAAATAAAATCTCTTACCAAACATGTCAATCATTCCTCATGGTTCTCAAACTCCTAACATACCCAATTAGATGCTCACATTATGGCTAGTGGGCCTTGCCATAAAAGAACCTAGACTGCAATTATAGATCACCAATTATGAAAAGAGAATCCTACACCATTAAGGGGCTGATGCAATTTAAGGTGCAATGTTTGCCTGCTATTAATTGCAGAAACCAATCAGAAATAATCTAACTGCAGCAAACAGTAAAAAACCTAACATCTGATTGGTTGATGCAAATAACACCATGGGCAACTTTTTGCACCTCTTATAGTCTTAGCCCCTGATGCTATGTACCGAGAGCCGCTATATCGCTCTCTATTGCCTCCTTTAGACAATGCACCAAGCCGATAGCGTCTCTCAGTGCATAGTAAATGCAGTTTACTATAAGCTATCTGCTAGCATTAAAGATTCCACTTAGAGAGCAGTATCGGCTTGGTACATTAGTTGTGTCATGTTTACCTTGGTACACGGTTAACGTGACTTAAGACACAAATAGTCGATAACGGCTCTCAGTACATATCCCTAATAAAGTTTTATGTAATAAAAACATTCATCCAATCTACTTACTGGGTGGCAACACCGTTGCTTTCGGTGGTTCGGTCGGGTTTGTACTTTATTGTTCCAGGGCTCAAAAGTTAACGTAATCTGCAGAAACCATCCGATTTGCCGCTTCTTTCCACGTGCCTATGGAGATCCAGGTATAATAATACTGCGTTATAAACCAGGAAATCATCATAGTGTATAAACTACCATTTATAATTACCTAGCTGTGACAAGTAGTCCTTAAAGGGCAATTATCGTGTCCCAAATACCCCTTCCTACTAAAACAGTAGGTCCTCACTGCTGGGTTTGCGCCAAGATTCCCCATACCTGGCTGCAAAGCCTCACTCTTTTTTGAAGTAGCCAGTAGTTTCAAGACATTAACAAAAAAAACTCTAAAATATTAGTTGATTCCTATGCATATTGGATCTGGTTCATGGAATTATTTAGTCCTGTTACAGGCTACAAACAAAAGTAAAACATAGAACGACCGATATCTATCAATGAAGAGTGTTCATTGTTAAGGTAGCATCTTGTTTGATTAAAGGAGAAATATTTCAAATAAAATTGGTAAAATAAAGAGCTGCAATCTTACCTTTAATATTAGTCCTAGATATCCACTCTAGGTGCCGGATGCTGAAAAGGTTAAGACTTTCTGTCTCCATTAGCTTAAAATCACATGTTGTACCCTCTGCTATACCCTGTCCCCACAGACTTTCTGCCTGGAAGGAGTTTAAGTCCCTGGACCAAAATCTGATGATTTAAATTGTGCACACTCCCAATTTCTTTTCTTTTTACAGATAAATACAAGCCAGAAAAATCTTAATCTACCAAACTTGTAAAGTTGCAGAGGAAGAGCAAGGACAGGTGCCTGTTCTGCATATTAAAATAAAAATAAACAGCTAGATAAAAGGAAGTCTGAGATTACAGGGTCACGGATACAATGGCTGGGGTGCCAGTCATGTGACAAGCTACTGAAAGCAGAAAAGTGTTAACCTTTTCAGATTTACAACTGACAGGCTGCACCAAGTGATGGGATCCAGGGCTCATTTTAAAGGTAAAGCACCTTTAAACTGCATCAAGGAGTTAGATATGGAGATTTAAAAAATGTTCAGAAGTTTAGAAGTTCACCCATCATTATAAGTAAGATGGGTTCAGTTCCTCAATGCAGAGAACTACTATTACTAAAACTAAGAATGGTTTGAACAGTAGACAAGGCTGGAATTGGAATAATTAGGAACAAGGCATCGGATTTAAAAACAATTAATTGACTAACCTGCAGTTCCCCTTCCCACCATCCCAGGATTCTTTTTCCGGATGAGGATAAGTTGTCCAGGAGCCAACGTTAGCTGCTCAGGACCAGTCGCTGTGTAGGACGCAATAACCTGGGCAATTTCTGAAACACAAAAGCACAAAGAAAAAAACGGATACAATTCCAGGGAAACAAATAGTGTATTATCTATGTCTGTGCGAACATACCAGGTTTTTTCCCAAGACTTCCAGTCTTTCCTGCACCTCCAGCCCCCTAGGGGGATAAATAGGTTATAAAAAAAAAGTCATTCATAACATTTGCGAGACATGGTGCTGGATGCTTAACTGAGAACAAAAATACAGTAGGTTTAAAATGTTGTGGCTTCTCGGATACTTAATACAAAATCCTGATTTGATTGAAATGTGCGTAGATGGGCATAACCTTATTTGGCAAAGAGACGTACTGTACTGAAATTCACGTATAAGATGTACACGCATGGAATTGTGGACACTAAGTAACATCTTTGGCATTGTCTGATACCTGGTAGGATTATCTGCTGGTTGTGAAACACAAAACTGTTAAAGGACAGCTCCACCCTCATAACGACATCTTTTAGAAAGAAGTCCTCTTGAAACATTGATAATCATACCCTGTCTTCTAGAATCAGTAGCGTTTGCCTGCCGATAGGGTATTCGCATTGAGTCATTGGCTGTGATGTCAACTGTAAATCCATGTCTGACAGTTGCTAGGAAGAACCAGGAAGCAGAAACATGGCTAATTGGACATTGTGCAGCAAGTTAGTCTTACATATTTCATCTTTTAACTATTGCAGTTTTGGTGTTGATGGGGTTATTTACCCATTTGCAATTTAGGTCTAATAACCATCTGGATGCAAAACAAATGGGACCAGGACAAGGAATATTGGCAGATGGGGCTTTTAGATACCAGATTCAACAATCAAAATTGGGACAGGGATATGGGACTGGTAATTTTACCTCCAATATTGTTTCTGTGAGGAGCATCACCCCAAAGAAAACTGATTCTGCCAGTCTTCCTCCTGGCTTCAGCACTATCTTTAATACAGGAAGGTCCAGGGCATTAACCTTGCAAATGAAAGGAACGTGCTAAAGCTCCTCAACCAAATAATATGTGAGGTAGGAATAATCATTCCTACCTCCCTGCCCCAGGTACTTTCCGTTTTAATAGTTACATTTGAGAGTATAGTTATCCTTTAACATTTTTATTTAATTCATAAGCAGTTAGTTAATTGTACGAAAGGCAAAATATTGGGGGTCTTGATCCCACACTCAGGAATTACCACATTAAGGTCAATCGGTGGATGACTAGTAGGGAGCAATTGCTCTTGTAAATGTCCCTTATAGGATCAATCTGAGCAGTTCCGTACCGCAGGAAGAGTGGTGGAAAAAGGAAGTAGCTGAAAACTAATATATCCCAGCACAAATGTCCCCTTTACAGTGCGAAATATTGTTGCAATCCTAGTTATCCATTATTGGTTTACCTCAGAATCTTTGAGTCTCACGTAGTTGGAAGGAAATACTCCCGTTTTATCACCCATGTTGCCAGTCCACCAATCAACCATCTTTTTTAATCACCACAATCATATCGCCTTGTTGAAACGTCAAGTCGCCGTGCTCATTACTTTCATATGGTACATTGCTATATATTCTGTAAAAATGAACAACAGAAGTATTGGTATCAGAATCACCCCCTTGTTAATCTGAATTCTTCCACTACCATCTTAAGGGTAACTGTGGTCTCCATACAAGTGTCTCTATTAAAAAGAGCTCTTTCATACCTTTCAAAACAAGCCTAGGATGATGGTCTCTAGTTCTCTGGTATTTTATGTTATAGGCTTGCAAATTTACAATCAAGACAGTCAGAATAAAACCAGGGAGTAAGTGACTGTCAATGATGTGCTGCGTAACAAGCCCCACCCACCCACAATAATCTTTTCTGAAGCTATTTAAAGAAAGTTACAGAGTAGAACAACTGGGCATGCTAATTCCGCTCAGTGCCTGTGGCACAGGGGTGCAGAGCAATGAAGCTAGTCATGTCACAGCTCACAGTACTAGCAGGAAACACCACACTTTGTACTGCTATAGGTTTGGATAGATTGCAGCTAGAAGCATGATCCTGGAGTCGTTCTAAAGGTGGGAATGTGCTCTTTTTAAAGGGACTTGCACGCAGACCGCAGTTACCCGTTAACATGACTATGGAAAATTCCATAGAATTGTCATGGGCCTAAACAAGTTCCTCTATTAGCAGGTCATCAAAACTGCAAACTAATTCCCAGAGAAGAAAATATTCACTATTTTCCATCCTTATATAAAATATAGAAATATACTGATTGGGGACAGGAGTTAAAGGGCATGTCCACCCCTTTTTTAAAAAAATTCTGTAGTGTAGGGCTCCCTCCCCCAGCCCCAAACGCCAAGTTATTTGAATCAAAACTCTCCCGATATAACTACATTGCATCTCACTCAGATGTTCAGCCCAGGTCCTCTGCTTGCATGAAACTGCAAGCCGGGGGCCGGACGGCAGCGCTTCTGTGATTGGCTGAGAGGCAGCCAATCACAGACGCGGCTTACGGCTGTACTGAACGTCGGGGGAAAGAGGCAATTTAAGTAATGATCAGGGAGTTTTGCGTCAAATAACTATGGCATTTGGGGGTTGGGGAGGGAGCCCTACACTACAGAAAGGGGATTTGACCTGGGGGGGGGGGGGGGGGGCTGCAGTGCGTATGGCATTTTTCCCCGGAGGAGAGACAGGAGGCAGGACAGAATGGGACTCGGTCAGGTCTGGTGGTCACTTTTTTGGAATTGGAGGGACATTACAGGAGAACCATTTGGAACAGGGATGTAAGTGTAGGATTTTACTACACTACAGAGTGGGGGCAGTAGTGGGTTACATTATAGTTTTGGGGTGGACATGCCCTTTAGGGAAAAAAAAAGATTTGTTAAACAGAAGGCCTTTGCCAAAAGCAAATAAAACCAGTAAAATTCTGCTGTATGAGGTTCTCATTCATCCAGGTCATGGTATATCTGTGTTTCAATTGATCAACTGGACTTGAAATGTAGTTCTTGAAGACGTTTTGCTAGTCATCTGACTGGCTTTCTCAATTCAGAATGACTTGTACAAAAATCTGTTGGCAATAAAGTACCCTGTAAAGTCCAATTAGCATATGACAGCCAGGTGTTAGGGACCTTCAGAATGCAACAAGTTAATTGCATTGAGGCTGAGAGATGTTATCAAAACTGCCCAGGGTTAAGATGTCAAAAACATCCTTTGACATGGCAGACAGTTGGCGTTGAACCTTCACACCTCTATTCAGGCTCCATGACCAGTGTTCAACCAGTCCTGTTCTTGCCAAGATGTTGACTAAAAAAGGTATGTCCTTTTACCTAAGTGCAGGTACACGGCTGAGTCCTGACCCGAAGAATTGGCTCTTCTGTGCTGGGCCATACGTTGATGCAGTTGCTGTTTGGTCCCCCCCCATACAAATCAGAGCATTCTTCACTGCACTGCACTGCGTATATGATGTCGCTTTCTTTGGTTTCGGTATTGGGTTTTTCGGATGTACCAATTGCTGGCCTCAGTGTGTTGTTTGGTTTAAAGCAGACAGGGATACAGTGTTTTATGAAAATCTTCTAATTTTTCAGAGACCCCTGCTACATATGGGATGACCATGTTCTTCCTCCTGTCCATATTGCCAACGATTCTTGAATGAGAGATCCAGAACTAAACTTAAAGTCCAGTTGATCTGACTGAATACAAAAGACCTAGTAATTCTGCAGTTTACATCATTTCCTGATTTTGACCTCCATGGGATTTATTGACTATTACAGAGGTCATGTGCAGGAAAACGAATATCCGACTAATCTGTACATATAAATAAGGCCCATTTGTATGTCTGAAGAGGCTCTTAAAATAAGAGAACAAGACACTGGATTTCTGATTTGTCTTTTTAAGTAATAGATACCTTCTCCTTGACTGCAGGTTAAATGCTGGTGAAGAAACTCGCTTTAAACTAACAGGGCTCTCGGAGAGATGTAGAATCGATACTATGGCAACAAACAAATTCGTCAGGGGAGGAAATAGCAGGTAACAGGAATCCATTAACAAGTACAATCAAATAAACCGCATGCAAACCTTCAGTGATTAACGGAGGCGGAGAATCGTGCACGAATGCAGCAGCCCAATGTGCGGTTTATTCACAATTTATAATATTGAAAAGCAATTGCAAGTTATAATACGGTTTCTGCAGCCAAGCCTTGTTTGTACTTTACCTACTTACAGCCAGTTCTAAACATTTCAATCTTTTGGACTAGAACTGCATAGGATGCAATCACCAATAGATGACCTTCCTGTATTTTCTGTTTTGTGTACATTCACAATACTATGTACTAAACATGTACACACACTGAATTCCAGTACCTTGTGGATTTCCTTAGAGGACCCGATATAAGCTTTACATAGGACTTGGGAAACCAGCCCTTTTGACCTTGGACTTCACCAAACCACCACATATCTTGCTGTTCGAGAACAGTGATGATGTCATTTTATTAAAATTTAGATGGTTGTCTTTTGGCTCTCCAAGGGTACAAAGCTTGGGCCTGTAGTCCTTCTACCTTTTCACCCTTAAAATATATAAAAAACAAGTCGAAAAATAATTTAAGGGGACACTAACGGGCTGTAACGGAATACTCTCTGGCTCCTCCCCCATCAGTGTCACAGACACTTCTATCTCTGACATAGAGCATATGTTAATGAAGAGGCGGATCCAGAAAGCTGTCCATTACTGCAGAAGGCATTTTTCTATAACTTAACAGCCATGGTAAAATCAATCTACTTTTACAGAAGCCATTCTGTCCTATACACAGTATAGAAGGTTGCAGTGAATGGGGAATTTTATATTTATTGTGTTGCAAATTAGATTTCAATTATCTACACACCAAGAGATAAAACAATGCAATGCCAAATGTATTAAATTATAGTGATTACGGTCTCCAGATGTTTGAAAACACAACTCCCAGCATTCCTCAAACAGAGGAAGAGTAGAGAATGCTGGGAGTTGTAGTTTTTCAAACATCTGAAGAGCCATTTGTTGAGGATCCCTGTATTAAAACAACATGGCAATTGGTCAGCCCAGTTGGATACGCTTTTGAAAGAAAATTAAAAATGCTCATCAATGTACCAGTCTATATAACAATGTAACAATTTATATAACAATCTATATAACAATCTATGTACCAGTCTATATAACAATGTAAATCTATGTACCAGTCTATATAACAATGTAACAATCTATGTACCAGTCTATATAACAATGTAACAATCTATGTACCAGTCTATATAACAATGTAACAATCTAGTACCAGTCTATTAAACAATGTAACAATCTATGTACAGTCTATATAACAAAAGTAACAATCTATGTACCAGTCTATAATAACAGTAAACAATCTATGTACCAGTCTATATAACAATGTAACAATCTATGTACCAGTCATATAACACAATCTATGTACCAGTCTATAACAATGTAAAATCTATGTACCAGTCTTATATAAACAATGTAACAAATCTATGGTACCAGTCTATATAACAATGTATGGTGTGCCATAGCCTTAAATAGATTTAACATTGTTATTTGAGCTGTGAGTGAGAAGCAGCATTTGTAGGTTTCAAAAATTTATCCAGTCTACCCTGTGATTGACAGCAGCATAAAGAACTGTATCAACATTAACCCTGCAGCTGCCAGAGATGATTGCTGAGACTGGGTTTATTACAGACTATTACACTGTGATGGAGCTTAGTGAGTAGGAATAGGGACATTAGGAAATCCTGGAGGTGTGTATAGTGACATTGTATGTATATAATATATATATATATATATATACATACATACAAGGAATGATTGTTCCATATATTCTTTATAAAGAATGATTGTTCAATGTGCCCAATACATGGTCTGATGTCATCGGCTTCTACTGTAGTAAAGGGAACAAGTAATGGAAATGTTCGATTTGCCCGATAGGTTCCAATACTGACAATATTCAGCAAATTCTGTCAGATCCACCATCAGTGTCACTGCTCTAATGGTACTACATTACTAATGGTAACACTAATTGTAATGTAGTGCAAATGTGGATTTCTCAGTAAAACAGAAGGTTAGGCTGGGTACAAACGTAAACATTTTCGTCATGACCATTCACCATTATAATCATGGCAAGTAGATAATATAAATAATATTATATGATCCATACAGTATTAAACTGAATACATGGATGTATTCGGTCATAAACCTCCTTCTGGTCTGTTCAATGGAAACCCATTTAGGGACCTCCCTTGAAAATCCTGTGCTTGCCCCAGGTTTTCATTTAGATCAACTGGACTTGAAGTTTAGTTCTTGAAGACAAATGATATAAATAAAACACAATATTTTAATACAGAAAGCCCTCCAGGTACTTTCATGTTCACTATCACTTCCCTTAGCTCAAATAGATACCTCATTCAAGTATCATCGTTCTACTCCATCTAATCTCTCTCCTCTCTAGGAAAGTGCTCTGAGCATGTCTTGGCCAGTGGCTCAAAGAGACTTAAGTAATTCTTATTTGTGTATTTGGGTGAGCTTTTTCTTAAGTAACATAATGGAAGATAATGTATTACAAACAAAAACACCATCTCACTGCCACAAAAACAGAAATACATACACACTCCGTTTTAGTTTTTGTTTTTTAAAGATTAATTATCTATACATGTAGCCGATTGTAAAGTCTGGATTACAGTTGGTTAAAAGCCGTTGGGTTTGAATATTATATAATTTACATTCACTGAAGTGCAATGGAAAATAGTATGTCTCAATCCTCTCGTACATGTAAGATGAGGTTGCAAGCAGCAAAAGGCAGTGGGTAGACAGAGTAGAATTAAAAGAACGTGAGCTACTGGATCAAATGCCATAATGCTGGCTGTAGTTGACTTTCCATTTTGTATTTTTTCCCCTTCCCTCCTGATTCTCCAAACATTTTTTTTATTAAACAAATTGTAGTGTTGTCAGAAAATGAATGAAGTTACAGCACATTACAACAGTGTTGAGAAAACGGGAACATGGTACAAAACATTCCAAGTCTTAGTATTAATAAAATAATTAAAAAACAAATTGATGAAAAATTGCAGCTACTTCCAGGTTAAAAAAAACAGTAACATTCTTTGTCATGATATCTTAAAATTAAAAAAAATGGCAAATGGGCTTCCCTACTATGTCTAAAAGGTAAATAGGGGTTAACGACCACCAGTGAGCTAATGGCCAGAGTTAAGAATAAAAAATATGATATATATATAATATATAATTTATATAATGACAGTACAAAACAATGATGCATGTATTTAAACAATCAGGGCGATACATCGAGGGCCGCTAACACTTTCTCTTGCCCTCGCTAATCCAATGTACATTGCTTGCGGAAGTTGCTGCAGGTTTTTTTTTTTTTTTTGTTTGCTTTAAACAAGTGCAAACTGCCGCAATTCCTATTCTGAGGTCTCGCTAACCCTCGGTATATTGCGACAAATGGGTTAGCGGGACAAACACGAATATGTGTTTGCATCTCTCGGTACATCGCCCCCTATATGTGCAAAATATAACCGCATTTTAACTCCTTTTATGCCATAAATACCCAAAGCACTGAGAGTTTTAAACAGTGGCAATCATTGCACTGGATGGACTGTTCTTAGGTATAAAAAATGTCTCTATAGAGACCGTCTAACACAGGTACAGCAACCTTTAGCACTTTCTATTTACTATCGTGCTGGCGGGCTGTCTACACACATCAAGTTAGCAGTAAATAGCTTCCATAGAACTGGGCACATTTAACTACATGGAATATTCTATTGTGACTGTCTGTATCTGGTATGTAAAGGATATAATAAAAACAACACTGGACACATGGAGACCATTAAAAAATAAAACACACATTTTAAATGTATGGACACATTAATAACACATGCAGCATTCCTTGATAGGGGGTCTTTTTGCACAAAACTGCTTTAATACCGTTTAGTTGTGTATTTCACTTCACCTTTGCTTTTTGTTTTTTTTTTAAAGGGATAAAACTTGTGAAATAAAAGAACATTTACAAAGCACCTTTAATGAAATACTATTTTGTTCCTAGAATGGAGAAAGCCACAAAAGGACCCACTATCCTCTATAATTTGAGTGTAAAATTTTGCTTCTGGAACTGCAGACACAACATTATGGTCACATGCATCTACACTGAATAGGAGGTACACTGCTCTGCAGCATTCTTCTAGTCAGAAGGCAGTAGATGATCATGCTGGAAGTCACATGATCAAGGCTGCATCTCCCATCATCCTCGGGGCAGTGAAAGGGGATAGTGGGTCTCTTTGAGGACTTTCAAGCCTGAGTAGGGGGATGGACAACATATGATTCCTGAAAAAAAGGAGGAAAACAACACATAAGCAAAAACAAAAGGGGAAAAAAAAAAAAAAAACTACAAGCAAACTTGTACACTACAATAATGAGTCGGGCATGGTGGAAAATGAGAAATGAAATGAAGATGTTGCATGCTAAACACAAGGAACGTGGGAGAATTAGGAGTGATTAGGTCATTAACATGATAAACCCAACTGGTTAAGAGTTCCTGGTCGGTTGTTGTGTAGACTTGCAGGCACATGTTTAAACAACATGCACAAACAATTCAACACAAAACTGTCCCTGCACAGAGGATAAATATGTTTTAGGCTGCAGATCAAAAAAATATGAGGGTAAACATTGCTGGAAGGGGCACATATAAAGGCTGGTACACATATACAATCCTTCCTCTGACGACCTCGAGGCTTTCAACCGGTCGGCCAGGAGGAAGGACTGTCGGTCTCAGCAAAAGCAGCCGCATCCGACAGTTAGGCGCGATCAATCATTAGTTCGATTTGGATAAACGAATGGTTAGCAGTCGATCGAGGCTGCAAAAAACCGCCAAATAATAATTTGTCCCGACCAGCCCAAACTATTGTATCGTGTGTGACCTAGCTTAATATCTGCAAAGGATTAAAAGAAAAGACCCCTCAAAAAAAAACAAAATGGCAGCAAGAAGAATAAGAATTAAAACAACCTCAAAGTTAAGGTTCCTTTAATGGAAAAAAAAAAGGATTTCTATCCACTAAAGTATATCTGTTGTATTCAATTAGATCAACTGGACTTGAAATGTATTTCAAGTCCAGTTGATCTAATTGAATACAATAGATATACCATGACCTGGATGAATGAGAACCTTCACAAGCATATTCACTAAAGGTTTTGTAGCTACCCTAATATAATTTTGACAAAAATAGATTCCAATGCTGTAAAATTTTGGAAGGTATTAAATATTACCATCCACTCAGCTTAGTGACTGATAAGGTAACTGTGGTCTCCATACAGAGAGCTATCTTCTACCTTTCAAAAATGCTAAATAATAATAATGCAAGGTTATGTCTCTAGCTTCTCTGGGTCTTAAGTTATAGGCTTGTAAAATTACATTTAGACAGTCAGTATTAACAAGGAAGTGTGCAACGGTTACATGTGTTCTGTGTAAGAACCCCCCCCCCCAATTAAACGATCTTTACTGAAACTATTTAAAGACAGTTACAGGAGTAGAATACAAGTGGGCATGCTCGTGCCCAAGGCATGGGGGGTGGGGCAGGGTGCGGAGTGAGGTCAAAGCTCACAGTGCTAGCTGGAAACACCACCCTTTATAATGCTATAAGTTTGCTTAGATTGAAGCTATAAGCATTATCCTGGAGTTTTTTTAAAAGGTAGTTATGTGCTCTTTTTAAAAAGCCCCTTGTATGGGAACAACAGTTCCCTTTAACAAGCCGAGGTCTAGTTGAGACAAATAACCATCATCTGTGCAATGGCAGCACCAATCAGTATGATGCACCAGTTAAAAGAAATATCTGGTATAAAGAGTTGCTTGCAGCCAATATCATTAATCCCAACAAAGAACCAAGGTCAAACACTCTGCAAACTCAGTTGGGTTTTTCCAGTATTTACTTAGCAGGGAAGATTCTCCTTTTCCCCAGGACAGATACATTATTCTCACTCTAGAAGGCCTTCAAAGAGACTGTGTACAAAGCAGCAGTGGGAATAGCTTTGATTTCTGCAAAGGAGCCGCAGAATCCCAGCAATGCTGCAGGTTTTAACAAGTCAGGAAACTCTTGTTAATGGATAAATAAAAAAGAAAAGAGAAAAAGAGAACAAAGGCCTCTAGGTACTTACATTGCTGACTGGGGTCCATGTCTGTGGTCAGTTTCACATAGTTGGAAGGAAATAGACCAACGTGGCCGTTCAGTTCTCCTTTCCACCAATCAGGGTCCTCTTTGTTAAGAACATTTATCACCTGACCCTTAGAAAAGCCAACTCGTCATCATTCTGTGCAATGTAATCGTACATTCCGATAACTTGGCATGCTGTACGAAAAAAAATAAAATAAAATCTCTTACCAAACATGTCAATCATTCCTCATGGTTCTCAAACTCCTAACATACCCAATTAGATGCTCACATTATGGCTAGTGGGCCTTGCCATAAAAGAACCTAGACTGCAATTATAGATCACCAATTATGAAAAGAAGAATCCTACACCATTAAGGGGCTGATGCAATTTAAGGTGCAATGTTTGCCTGCTATTAATTGCAGAAACCAATCAGAAATAATCTAACTGCAGCAAACAGTAAAAAACCTAACATCTGATTGGTTGATGCAAATAACACCATGGGCAACTTTTTGCACTCTTATAGTCTTAGCCCCTGATGCTATGTACCGAGAGCCGCTATATCGCTCTCTATTGCCTCCTTTAGACAATGCACCAAGCCGATAGCGTCTCTCAGTGCATAGTAAATGCAGTTTACTATAAGCTATCTGCTAGCATTAAAGATTCCACTTAGAGAGCAGTATCGGCTTGGTACATTAGTTGTGTCATGTTTACCTTGGTACACGGTTAACGTGACTTAAGACACAAATAGTCGATAACGGCTCTCAGTACATATCCCTAATAAAGTTTTATTGTAATAAAACATTCATCCAATCTACTTACTGGGTGGCAACACCGTTGCTTTCGGTGGTTCGGTCGGTGTTTGTACTTTATTGTTCCAGGGCTCAAAAGTTAACGTAATCTGCAGAAACCATCCGATTTGCCGCTTCTTTCCACGTGCCTATGGAGATCCAGGTATAATAATACTGCGTTATAAACCCAGGAAATCATCATAGTGTATAAACTACCATTTATAATTACCTAGCTGTGACAAGTAGTCCTTAAAGGGCAATTATCGTGTCCCAAATACCCCTTCCTACTAAAACAGAGGTCCTCACTGCTGGGTTGCGCCAAGATTCCCCATACCTGGCTGCAAAGCCTCACTCTTTTTTGAAGTAGCCAGTAGTTTCAAAGACATTAACAAAAAAAACTCTAAAATATTAGTTGATTCCTATGCATATGGATCTGGTTCATGGAATTATTTAGTCCTGTTACAGGCTACAAACAAAAAGTAAAACATAGAACGACCGATATCTATCAATGAAGAGTGTTCATTGTTAAGGTAGCATCTTGTTTGATTAAAGGAGAACATATTTCAAATAAAATTGGTAAAATAAAGAGCTGCAATCTTACCTTTAATATTAGTCCTAGATATCCACTCTAGGTGCAGGATGCTGAAAAGGTTAAGACTTTCTGTCTCCATTAGCTTAAAATCACATGTTGTACCCTCTGCTATACCCTGTCCCCACAGACTTTCTGCCTGGAAGGAGTTTAAGTCCCTGGACCAAAATCTGATGATTTAAATTGTGCACACTCCCAATTTCTTTTTCTTTTTACAGATAAATACAAGCCAGAAAAATCTTAATCTACCAAACTTGTAAAGTTGCAGAGGAAGAGCAAGGACAGTGCCTGTTCTGCATATTAAAATAAAAATAAACAGCTAGATAAAAGGAAGTCTGAGAATTACAGGGTCACGGATACATATGGCTGGGGTGCCAGTCATGTGACAAGCTACTGAAAGCAGAAAAGTGTTAACCTTTTCAGATTTACAACTGACAGGCTGCACCAAGTGATGGGATCCAGGGCTCATTTTAAAGGTAAAGCACCTTTAAACTGCATCAAGGAGTTAGATATGGAGATTTAAAAAATGTTCAGAAGTTTAGAAGTTCACCCATCATTATAAGTAAGATGGGTTCAGTTCCTCAATGCAGAGAACTACTATTACTAATAACTAAGAATGGTTTGAACAGTAGACAAGGCTGAATTGGAATAATTAGGAACAAGGCATCGGATTTAAAAACAATTAATCTGACTAACCTGCAGTTCCCCTTCCCACCATCCTCCAGGATTCTTTTTCCGGATGAGGATAAGTTGTCCAGGAGCCAACGTTAGCTGCTCAGGACCAGTCGCTGTGTAGGACGCAATAACCTGGGCAATTTCTGAAACACAAAAGCACAAAGAAAAATAACGGATACAATTCCAGGGAAACAAATAGTGTATTATCTATGTCTGTGCGAACATACCAGGTTTTTTCCCAAGACTTCCAGTCTTTCCTGCACCTCCAGCCCCCTAGGGGGATAAATGGTTAATAAAAAAAAAGTCATTCATAACATTTGCGGACATGGTGCTGGATGCTTAACTGAGAACAAAAATACAGTAGGTTTAAAATGTTGTGGCTTCTCGGATACTTAATACAAAATCCTGATTTGATTGAAATGTGCGTAGATGGGCATAACCTTATTTGGCAAAGAGAGCGTACTGGTACTGAAATTCACGTATAAGATGTACACGCATGGAATTGTGGACACTAAGTACACATCTTTGGCATTGTCTGATACCTGGTAGGATTATCTGCTGGTTGTGAAACACAAAACTGTTAAAGGACAGCTCCACCCTCATAACGACATCTTTTAGAAAGAATGTCCTCTTTGAAACATTGATAATCATACCCTGTCTTCTAGAATCAGTAGCGTTTGCCTGCCAGATAGGGTATTCGCATTGAGTCATTGGCTGTGATGTCAACTGTTAAATCCATGTCTGACAGTTCTATGGAAGAACCAGGAAGCAGAAACATGGCTAATTGGACATTGTGCAGCAAGTTAGTCTTACATATTTCATCTTTTAACTATTGCAGTTTTGGTGTGATGGGGTTATTTACCATTTGCAATTTAGGTCTAATAACCATCTGGATGCAAAACAAATGGGACCAGGACAAGGAATATTGGCAGATGGGGTTTTAGATACCAGATTCAACAATCAAAATTGGGACAGGGATATGGGACTGGTAATTTTACCTCCAATATTGTTTCTGTGAGGAGCATCACCCCAAAGAAAACTGATTCTGCCAGTCTTCCTCCTGGCTTCAGCACTATCTTTAATACAGGAAGGTCCAGGGCATTAACCTTGCAAATGAAAGGAACGTGCTAAAGCTCCTCAACCAAATAATATGTGAGGTAGGAATAATCATTCCTACCTCCCTGCCCCAGGTACTTTCCGTTTTAATAGTTACATTTGAGAGTATAGTTATCCTTTAACATTTTTATTTAATTCATAAGCAGTAGTTTAATTGTTAGAAAGGCAAAATATTGGGGTCTTGATCCCACACTCAGGAATTACCACATTAAGGTCAATCTGGGATGACTAGTAGGGAGCAATTGCTCTTGGTAAATGTCCTTATAGGATCAATCTGAGCATGTCCGTACCGCGGAAGAGTGGTGGAAAAAGGAAGTAGCTGAAAACTAATATATCCCAGCACAAATGTCCCCTTTACAGGCGAAATATTGTTGCAATCCTAGTTATCCATTATTGGTTTACCTCAGAATCTTGAGTCTCACGTAGTTGGAAGGAAATACTCCCGTTTTATCACCCAGTGCCAGTCCACCAACACCATCTTTTTTAATCACCACAATCATATCGCCTTGTTGAAACGTCAAGTCGCCGTGCTCATTACTTTCATATGGTTACATTGCTATATATTCTGTAAAAATGAACACAGAAGTATTGGTATCAGAATCACCCCCTTGTTTAATCTGAATTCTTCCACTACCATCTTAAGGGTAACTGTGGTCTCCATACAAGTGTCCTCTATTAAAAAGAGCTCTTTCATACCTTTCAAACAAGCCTAGGATGATGTCTCTAGTTCTCTGTATTTTATGTTATAGGCTTGCAAATTTACACTCAAGACAGTCAGAATAAACCAGGAGTAAGTGACTGTCAATGATGTGCTGCGTAACAAGCCCCACCCACCCACAATAATCTTTTCTGAAGCTATTTAAAGACAGTTACAGCAGTAGATACAACTGGGCATGTAAATTCCGCTCAGTGCCTGTGGCACAGGGGTCAGAGCAATGAAGCTAGTCATGTCACAGCTCACAGTACTAGCAGGAAACACCACACTTTGTACTGCTATAGGTTTGGATAGATTGCAGCTAGAAGCATGATCCTGGAGTCGTTCTAAAGGTGGGAATGTGCTCTTTTTAAAGGGACTTGCACGCAGACCGCAGTTACCCGTTAACATGACTATGAAAATTCCATAGAATTGTCATGGGCCTAAACAAGTTCTCTATTAGCAGGTCATCAAAACTGCAAACTAATTCCCAGAGAAGAAAATATTCACTATTTTCCATCCTTATATAAAATATAGAAATATACTGATTGGGGACAGGAGTTAAAGGGCATGTCCACCCCTTTTTTAAAAAAATTCTGTAGTGTAGGGCTCCCTCCCCCAGCCCCAAACGCCATAGTTATTTGAATCAAAACTCTCCCGATATACTACATTGCATCTCACCTCAGATGTTCAGCCCAGGTCCTCTGCTTGCATGAAACTGCAAGCCGGGGGCCGGACCGGCAGCCGCTTCTGTGATTGGCTGAGAGGCAGCCAATCACAGACGCGGCTTACGGCTGTACTGAACGTCGGGGGAAAGAGGCAATTTAAGTAATGATCAGGGGAGTTTTGCGTCAAATAACTATGGCATTTGGGGTTGGGGGAGGGAGCCCTACCTACAGAAAGGGGATTTGACCTGGGGTGGGGGGGGGGGGGGGGCTGCAGTGCGTATGGCATTTTTCCCCGGAGGAGAGACAGGAGGCAGAGACAGAATGGGACTCGGTCAGGCTCCTGGTGGTCACTTTTTTGGACTTTGGAGGGACATTACAGGAGAACCATTTGGAACAGGGATGTAAGGTAAGGATTTTACTACACTACAGAGTGGGGCCAGTAGTGGGTTACATTATAGTTTTGGGGGTGGACATGCCCTTTAGGGAAAAAAAAGATTTGTTAAACAGAAGGCCTTTGCCAAAGCAAATAAAACCAGTAAAATTCTGCTGTATGGAAGGTTCTCATTCATCCAGGTCATGGTATATCTGTTGTATTCAATTAGATCAACTGGACTTGAAATGTAGTTCTTGAAGACGTTTTGCTAGTCATCTGACTGGCTTTCTCAATTCAGAATGACTTGTACAAAAATCTGTTGGCAATAAAGTACCCTGTAAAGTCCCAATTAGCATATGACAGCCAGGTGTTAGGGACCTTCAGAATGCAACAAGTTAATTGCATTGAGGCTGAGAGATGTTATCAAAACTGCCCAGGGTAAGATGTCAAAACATCCTTGTACATGGCAGACAGTTGGCGTTGAACCTTCACACCTCTATTCAGGCCTCCATGACCAGTGTTCAACCAGTCCTGTTCCTTTGCCAAGATGTTGACATAACAAAGGTATGTCCTTTTACCTTAAGATGCAGGTACACGGCTGAGTCCTGACCCGAGGAATTGGCTCTTCTGTGCTGGGCCATACGTTGATGCAGTTGCTGTTTGGTCCCCCCCACATACAAATCAGAGCATTCTTCACTGCACTGCACTGCGTATATGATGTCGCTTTTCTTGTGTTTCGGTATTGGGTCTTTCGGATGTACCAATTGCTGCCTCAGTGTGTTGTTTGGTTTAAAGCAGACAGGGATACAGTGTTTATTGAAAATTCTTCTTAATTTTTCAGAGACCCCTGCTACATATGGGATGACCATGTTCTTCCTCCTGTCCATATTGCCAACAGATTCTTGAATTGAGAGATCCAGAACTAAACTTAAAGTCCAGTTGATCTGACTGAATACAAAAGACCTAGTAATTCTGCAGGTTTACATCATTTCCTGATTTTGACCTCCATGGGATTTATTGACTATTACAGAGGTCATGTGCAGGAAAACGAATATCCGACTAATCTGTACATATAAATAAGGCCCATTTGTATGTCTGAAGAGGCTCCTTAAAATAAGAAGAACAAGACACTGGATTTCTGATTTGTCTTTTTAAGTAATAGATTACCTTCTCCTTGGACTGCAGGTTTAAATGCTGGTGAAGAAACTCGCTTTAAACTAGCAGGGCTCTCGGAAGATGTAGAATCGATACTATGGCAACAAACAAATTGTCAGGGGAGAAATAGCAGGTAACAGTCATCCATTAACAAGTACAATCAAATAAACCGCATGCAAACCTTCAGTGATTAACGGAGGCGGAGAATCGTGCACGAATGCAGCATGCCCAATGTGCGGTTTATTCACAATTATAATATTGAAAAGCAATTGCAAGTTATTAATACGGTTTCTGCAGCCAAGCCTTGTTTGTACTTTACCTACTTACAGCCAGTTCTAAACATTTCAATCTTTTGACTAGAACTGCATAGGATGCAATCACCAATAGATGATCCTTTCCTGTATTTTCTGTTCTGTGTACATTCACAATACTATGTACTAAACATGTACACACACTGAATTCCAGTACCTTGTGGATTTCCTTAGAGGACCCGATATAAGCTTTACATAGGACTTGGGAAACCAGCCCTTTTGACCTTGGACTTCACCAAACCACCACATATCTTGCTGTTCGAGAACAGTGATGATGTCATTTTTATTAAAATTTAGATGGTTGTCTTTCTTGGCTCTCCAAGGGTACAAAGCTTGGGCCTGTAGTCCTTCTACCTTTTCACCCTTAAAATATAAAGAAACAAGTCAGAAAAATATATTTAAGGGACACTATACGGCTGTAACGGAATACTCTCTGGCTCCTCCCCATCAGTGTCACAGACACTTCTATCTCTGACATAGAGCATATGTTAATGAAGAGGGCGGATCCAGAAAGCTGTCCATTACTGCAGAAGGCATTTTTCTATAACTTAACAGCCATGGTAAAATCAATCTACTTTTACAGAAGCCATTCTGTCCTATACACAGTATAGAAGGTTGCAGTGAATGGTGAATTTTATATTTATTGTGTTGCAAATTAGATTTCAATTATCTAACACACCAAGAGATAAAACAATGCAATGCCAAATGTATTAAATTATAGTGATTACGGCTCTCCAGATGTTTGAAAACTACAACTCCCAGCATTCCTCAACTACAGAGGGAAGAGTAGGAATGCTGGGAGTTGTAGTTTTCAAACATCTGAAGAGCCATTGTTTGAGGATCCCTGTATTAAAACAACATGGCAATGGTCAGCACAGTGGCTCGGTGGTGCCTTGCCTTCAAATACACCCTTGGACACATCTGCAAGGAGTTTGTATGCTCTCCCCGTGCTTGCGTGGGTTTCCTCTGGGCACTCCGGTTTCCCCACAATCATAAAGACATACTGATAGGTTGTATGTGTCCAATAAATGTGATTAGATTGTAAGCTCTTCGGGGCAGGGCCTGATGTGAATGTATACATGTCATTGTAAAGCGCTAGGGAATATGTTGGCGCTATATAAATCCAAATAATAATAATAATAATAATAATAATAATAATAATAATAATAATAATAATAGTATTATTTTATACATCATTACATAATTTATTATTGGAAAAGACACAACAAAAGCCGAACAGCAAACAGTTTACTGGAGCCTCAACTTCCCATTTAATTAACTCAACTCTGCATTATGAAATGGTGTTAAAGGTCCCTTCTCATACCTGGCCAAGTACAGGCGATGGTGATGACCCAGTAACTGTAGCAGGTGTAAAAGCTGATCGCTGCCGCATCTGGCCGGCACTGGGGACAGTCAAAGATGGCTGTGCTGCCCACGTATCCCAGTTATCGGTCTCTGCTTTCTCAGTGTTATTAGTTGGCCACCTGGATATTGTATGTAAAGGGAAGTTTCAAATACAAAAAGAGAGACAACCAATATTCCCATTTCCTATATAGGGCTGGGTACATACTAGGCAATTCACATCAGACAGACAACCAATCATTAAACCTGATCAGCGGGTTTGTCTGATGGGAATATTCTCATATTATGGCTCGGCCAATCACACGGCCCATTCAAGACCAGACAGAAAATAGGGAACCGCACACACAAGTACTGCAAAAAAAGGGTCCTTAACCCATTTATTAAAGTGAAAAAACTACAAAGGTAACGTCTCTGGGGACCTAGCCACCCTTCTGCCCTGAAACGTTACCTTCTAGGACCCTTTTTTTGCAGTACTTGTGTACTACGTGTGTGTGGTTCCTAATTTTGTTTGGACTTAAAAGGGACGTGGCAGGACATCCAGGACACCAGCACCACATATAAAGTTCTGGAGCACATGGTAGGGTATAGGGTGTGCATTTTCTTCTCAATATTTTGGCCATTTAAGACCAGACATTTGGGTCAACATTTGTGCCGCGTCTCATCCATTTTCAGTCTGATTCTGGGCGTGAAAAAACGGAACATGGCAAAAATTTGCACCAATATTATGGTACAAGTGGCAGAAATTTCAAACATGGATGTCGTTCAGAATGAAATATTGGACTGTATGTACAGACCTTTTCTCTATTGGATCATTAAAGGGCATCTCCACTGACAAAAGTCACTTAGTGCTTTTCAGTTCAATTGAAGAACAGGAGGTATAGGAGCTATAACGGACTTTTGCCAGTGGATATACCCTTTAAGAACTAGGGTTGCCATCACAAACCTTTAAAACTGAAAACACACAATTGGCCATGTCAGTTTAACAATGATTTTTGGCAATGTTTATTAGACAATTTGTCGTTCTGTGAAGTGATTGGCTGTATCCAATTTCCAAGCCCTTGAGTAACTAAGGTCTGTGCTACTCACGTTGAGCTGAAATCTGCCCAGTTGTTAGAGTTTGAAGAGGAGGAGTCTGGGAAAGCTGCAGGTGGCGCAGTGGGAGGTGCCATATGGACAGTGGTTTTGGCTGTAGTGTCTGGTGCCTGTTTTGTTGTGCTCGGAACTTCACTTTCAGGCATTCGCTCTGCATAGTTGGCAGGAAACCAACCAGTTTTCCCCTTCAGTTCCCCTCCTAGCCACCCAGGCTCTCCGGTTTGGCTCTCGTCCACCTATTAAATGAATTAAAGTGCAGTTTAAATTGTTTATCGCTTCCAACCCCGAATCATAGGCCCAGTTTCTTACACTAAAAATTGTTATTACTCATTTGCCAACTGCTTTTCCATTTAAAGCTCCTTTTTAATGACAAGCCCCATTAAACACTCTGCATAAACCGATTGGAAGACGCAGATCATTAATTAAAGATGCAGCAGATCTGCCCAAACCATTGGACAAGATTTTCAGAAATGTCACTCGGACCGACGATCCAAAGGTTAAATGAAACGAACAACTATTTAATGTATGGCTAGCATTAGAGATCCTCTCGATCTGAATATATAAACAGTTATGTACCATGATAATATCACCAGGCTGAATTGTGATTTCATCAAGACTTCTGGCATCGAAAGGGTAGAGCGCTCGGTAGTAAAAGACTTTCACATCCCCGTGTGAGATGGTGATCGGTGCTTTCTCTAGAGAAAATGAAGAATCCCATTAAAAAGCTTTCTAATTACCACCTTTCTAGAAAATAAACTTGCCAATGTTTTCATTTAGCAAATAAATTTTACAAAAAGTTATTACACTGATAAAATACTTCTTGTATGGTTTCCTCTACCGAGTAACTGCAAACGGTCTTGTGGATTTAAGTTAGCCATACACAGGCCAATTTAAAGGGCATGTTCAGCCCCCAATAAACATGTTAACCCTAGGCTTAACAAACCCAAACCCCATTTGTACAACACTGACCTTTCTCCCCAGAGCTCCTAACACCTGATGTCTCACTGTGACCTACACCAGTCCATTACCTCTGAATTACGACTTAGGATGTCTGCAAAATCCAGATTCTTTACAGCTGTGCAAGCTTACCTTAACCTCCCAAATCTGTTAAAGGGCATGTTGAGCCTAAAAAAAAATTCTCAAAGAAATGTACACCCCCCCCAAACCCCAGTTTCACATTTCCATTTTGGGGTGGTGGTGTACATTTCTATGAATTGTAGGCTGGACATGCTCTTTAAAGGAGAACTGAACCAATATTTTTGTATCTCATTAGCATCCACCTAAGAAGACCAAAAAACTGTAAATTACTGTCTGGCCACACCTCCTTACTTCAGTCACATGGTCTACTGCCTAATACAGGCTGTAACGGGATTGGCTAAATATTACTAGTAGGCATGGCCTGCTGTAACAAGTTCCTGCAGTAGCTTAGGACTCTGTATGTGCAAAAAAGTGGTTAACGACCACACTGTGCGCTACTGGAATGCTGGGAAATAAAACACAAATCCCATGTTAGAAAGATAAATTTCCCAGCACCCTACGTTAAAATGAGTGGTAGGACAGATTACTGCTTTTATATCTAGGTGCTCTGCCTTCTGAGTCAGTGTGGTTCTGAAGCTTTAGTTGCCCTTTAAGGAGATGGCAACTGCAGCAAGATACCTGCAAGGTAAAATATCTGATGTTAGGAGTAGGAGGGAGAAAGGGAAGTATTAAGCAAATGTTGTTTGGGGGGGTGTCTGGGGTTAGAATTTTGCTTTGGTGTGAATATGGCCTTTAATTAATTGCTAAAAGATTCTTTCAATTGAATGGCTTCAAAATGTATCTTTTTCCCCCTATTTAATAGAATGTGCAAGTATCTGACCGGAAAATGAGAAATCTGATACATTTTTGATTAACGGCACAGGCACAGTTTTGCTTTTTAGTAAAGCCTGAAAGTCTTTTAGATCCAAATTGTACAGTGGTTGGCATCTAGACTTTTATTACCCACCTGTACTTGTCCAGGGAATCTGCCCCCCCAACTTCACTGGCTCGGGGGGCTGATGGAGCGGTCTATTGGATTTCACAACGCCGTCTTCTTTTTTTACTTCATCAATTTTCTGGACAGATTCTTCAAGTTTTTGCTTTTCATCTTCCTGAAATTTGTACCGTACCTGGTCCTCTTCCTGCTTTATGCGATCTTGCCAAAGTTTGTCCTGCTCATGGGGCAGTCTGAGAAAGAGAAACCAACCAGCAGGAGGGATTATTTTAATTTTTCTATGCTGAAAGACCATTAAATGCTGCATGTTAAACGGACGTGTGGTGATAGAGCCCCTCACCCTACTCCTGGATTATTAAGCAAAAATCCCGACAATTCATACAAATACCTACCCAAATCATTGGGGGAAGTATCCAGGACAATCAGAGAATGCCTCCAAAGCCGGCAAAAGGAAGCAGTGCAGTGAAAGCAGTCCAAGCTTTCCAACATAGGCCCAAGGCATCACCGGAGCGAAGGGAGGAGAAGGAGCTCATGCACTATGAAACCGAAGGCTCCCCTCAGAGCCAAACGGACCATAATGCACATGATTTAATCTCTCAGATACGCAAACTACTAAAAGAGGAATTACAAAAGGCTCTCTCCCCCATTCAATCCGACATACAAGAAATCGGACATAGCCTGGGAGATATTGAAAATAAATATGACGAACTGGTAGATGAACTGGTCACATGCAATCAGAGCTAGACTCTGCACAAACTGTTCAGGAAAAATGAACTACACAATTGGAAGACCTGGAAAACAGCAATCTACATATCAGGGGAATACCGGAATCCTTTCCCAACACACCTGAAGTGATAAAAGAGGATTTTTATGTCAGACTCACCTGTAAAATCCTTTTCTCTTAAGCCGTAAGGGGGACCCAGGTGAACGTAGGGGTTAAGCACCCTTTCTCCAGGAGCGGACACATTAAGAACTGTAAGATTGAGGCTCCAGTGCTCCTCCCCTCAGTACATTACACAGAGCACCGGAAGCCTCCTCCAGTTGGTCCCAAAGAGGAAGCGTAAGCCAAATATTGAAAAGGAGATAGTACAATAACAAGGAAATAACAAGTAAACAGGTGAAAAAACATGCCAAAAAAACAATCATGCTCGGCATATCTGGTCCACCGAAGCGCCATGTCGCGCCGCCCAAGCTATATAACAATGTAACAATCTATGTACCAGTCTATATAACAATGTATGGTGTCCATAGCCTTAAATAGATTTTAACATTGTTATTTGAGCTGTGAGTGAGAAGCAGCATTTGTAGGTTTCAAAAATTTATCCAGTCTACCCTGTGATTGACAGCAGCATAAAGAACTGTATCAACATTAACCCTGCAGCTGCCAGAGATGATTGCTGAGACTGGGTTTATATACAGACTATTACACTGTGATGGAGCTTAGTGAGTAGGAATAGGGACATTAGGAAATCCTGGAGGTGTTTGTATAGCTGACATTGTATGATATATATATATATATATATATATATATACATACATACACAGGAATGATTGTTCCATATATTCTTTATAAAGAATGATTGTTCAATGTGCCCAATACATGGTCTGATGTCATCGGCTTCTACTGTAGTAAAGGGAACAAGTAATGGAAATGTTCGATCTTGCCCGATAGGTTCCAATACTGACAATATTCAGCAAATTCTGTCAGATCCACCATCAGTGTCACTGCTCTAATGGTACTACATTACTAATGGTAACACTAATTGTAATGTAGTGCAAATGTGGATTTCTCAGTAAAACAGAAGGTTAGGCTGGGTACAAACGTAAACATTTTCGTCATGACCATTCACCATTATAATCATGGCAAGTAGATAATATAAATAATATTATATGATCCATACAGTATATAACTGAATACATGG
The DNA here is from genome assembly GCA_019447015.1 of Hymenochirus boettgeri. NCBI lineage: Eukaryota > Metazoa > Chordata > Amphibia > Anura > Pipidae > Hymenochirus > Hymenochirus boettgeri. The sequence continues at coordinate 23,804,666 of CM033470.1, read as the reverse complement.
ATGTATTCGGTCATAAACCTCCTTCTGGTCTTGTTCAATGGAAACCCATTTAGGGACCTCCCTTGAAAATCCTGTGCTTGCCCCAGGTTTTCATTTAGATCAACTGGACTTGAAGTTTAGTTCTTGAAGACAAATGATATAAAATAAACACAATATTTTAATACAGAAAGCCCTCCAGTTACTTTCATGTTCACTATCACTTCCCTTAGCTCAAATAGATACCTCATCTCAAGTATCTCATCGTTCTACTCCATCTAATCTCTCTCTCTCTCTAGGAAAGTGCTCTGAGCATGTCTTGGCCAGTGGCTCAAAGAGACTTAAGTAATTCTTATTTGTGTATTTGGGTGAGCTTTTTCTTTAAGTAACATAATGGAAGATAAATGTATTACAACAAAAAACACCATCTCACTGCACAAAAAAACAGAAATACATACACACTCCGTTTTAGTTTTTGTTTTTTAAAGAAGGATTTAATTATCTATACATGTAGCCGATTGTAAAGTCTGGATTACAGTTGGTAAAAGCCGTTGGGTTTGAATATTTATATAATTTACATTCACTGAAGTGCAATGGAAAATAGTATGTCTCAATCCTCTCGTACAATGTAAGATGAGGTTGCAAGCAGCAAAAGGCAGTGGGTAGACAGAGTAGAATTAAAAGAACGTGAGCTACTGGATCAAATTGCCATTTAATGCTGGCTGTAGTTGACTTTCCATTTTGTATTTTTTCCCCTTTCCCTCCTGATTCTCCAAACATTTTTTTTATTAAACAAATTGTAGTGTTGTCAGAAAATGAATGAAAGTTACAGCACATTACAACAGTGTTGAGAAAACGGGAACATGGTACAAAACATTTCCAAAGTCTTAGTTATTAATAAAATAATTAAAAAACAAATTGATGTAAACATTGCAGCTACTTCCAGGTTAAAAAAAACAGCATATACATTCTTTGTCATGATATCTTAAAATTAAAAAAAATGGCAAATGGGCTTCCCTACTATGTCTAAAAGGTAAATAGGGGTTAACGACCACCAGTGAGCTAATGGCCAGAGTTAAGAATAAAAAATATGATATATATATAATATATATATTTATATAATGACAGTACAAAACAATGATGCATGTATTTAAACAATCAGGGCGATACATCGAGGGCCGCTAACACTTTCTCTTGCCCTCGCTAATCCAATGTACATTGCTTGCGGAAGTTGCATGCAGGTTTTTTTTTTTTTTTTGTTTGCTTTAACAAGTGCAAACTGCCGCAATTCCTATTCTGAGGTCTCGCTAACCCTCGGTATATTGCGACAAATGGGTTAGCGGGACAAACACGAATATGTGTTTGCATCTCTCGGTACATCGCCCCCTATATGTGCAAAATATAACCGCATTTTTAACTCCTTTTATGCCATAAATACCCAAAGCACTGAGAGTTTTAAACAGTGGCAATCATTGCACTGGATGGACTGTTTCTTAGGTATAAAAAATGTCTCTATAGAGACCGTCTAACACAGGTACAGACAACCTTTAGCACTTTCTATTTACTATCGTGCTGGCGGCTGTCTACACACATCAAGTTAGCAGTAAATAGCTTCCATAGAACTGGGCACATTTAACTACATGGAATATTTCTATTGTGACTGTCTTGTATCTGGTATGTAAAGGATATAATAAAAACAAACACTGGACACATGGAGACCATTAAAAAATAAAACACACATTTTAAATGTATGGACACATTAATAACACATGCAGCATTCCTTGATAGTGGGTCTTTTTGCACAAAACTGCTTTAATACCGTTTAGTTGTGTATTTCACTTCACCTTTGCTTTTTGTTTTTTTTTTAAAGGGATAAAACTTGTGAAATAAAAGAACATTTACAAAGCACCTTTAATGAAATACTATTTTTGTTCCTAGAATGGAGAAAGCCACAAAAGGACCCACTATCCTCTATAATTTGAGTGTAAAATTTTGCTTCTGGAACTGCAGACACAACATTATGGTCACATGCATCTACACTGAATAGGAGGTACACTGCTCTGCAGCATTCTTCTAGTCAGAAGGCAGTAGATGATCATGCTGGAAGTCACATGATCAAGGCTGCATCTCCCATCATCCCTCGGGGCAGTGAAATGGGGATAGTGGGTCTCTTTGAGGACTTTCAAGCCTGAGTAGGGGGATGGACAACATATGATTCCTGAAAAAAGGAGGAAAACAACACATAAGCAAAAACAAAAGGGGAAAAAAAAAAAAAAACTACAAGCAAACTTGTACACTACAATAATGAGTCGGGCATGGTGGAAAATGAGAAATGAAATGAAGATGTTGCATGCTAAACACAAGGAACGTGGGAGAATTAGGAGTGATTAGGTCATTAACATGATAAACCCAACTGGTTAAGAGTTCCTGGTCGGTTGTTTGTGTCAGACTTGCAGGCACATGTTTAAACAACATGCACAAACAATTCAACACAATACTGTCCCTGCACAGAGGATAAATATTTGTTTAGGCTGCAGATCAAAAAAGATATGAGGGTAAACATTGCTGGAAGGGGCACTATAAAGGCTGGTACACACTATACAATCCTTCCTCTTGACCGACCATTCGAGGCTTTCAACCGGTCGGCCAGGAGGAAGGACTGTCGGTCTCAGCAAAAGCAGCCGCATCCGACAGTTAGGCGCGATCAATCATTAGTTCGATTTGGATAAACGAATGGTTAGCAGTCGATCGAGGCTGCAAAAAACCGCCAAATAATAATTTGTCCCGACCAGCCCAAACTATTGTATCGTGTGTACCTAGCTTAATATCTGCAAAGGATTAAAAGAAAAGACCCCTCAAACAAAAACAAAATGGCAGCAAGAAGAATAAGAATTAAAACAACCTCAAAGCTTAAGGTTCCTTTAATGGAAAAAAAAAAAGGATTTCTATTCCACTAAAGTATATCTGTTGTATTCAATTAGATCAACTGGACTTGAAATGTATTTCAAGTCCAGTTGATCTAATTGAATACAATAGATATACCATGACCTGGATGAATGAGAACCTTCACAAGCATATTCCACTAAAGGTTTTTGTAGCTACCCTAATATAATTTTGACAAATAATAGATTCCAATGCTGTAAAATTTTGGAAGGTATTAAATATTACCATCCACTCAGCTTAGTGACTGATAAGGGTAACTGTGGTCTCCATACAGAGAGCTATCTTCTACCTTTCAAAAATGCTAAATAATAATAATGCAAGGTTATGTCTCTAGCTTCTCTGGGTCTTAAGTTATAGGCTTGTAAAATTACATTTAGACAGTCAGTATTAACAAGGAAGTGTGCAACGGTTACATGATGTTCTGTGTAAGAACCCCCCCCCCCCAATTAAACGATCTTTACTGAAACTATTTAAAAGACAGTTACAGCAGTAGAATACAAGTGGGCATGCTCGTGCCCAAGGCATGGGGGGTGGGGCAGGGTGCGGAGTGAGGTCAAAGCTCACAGTGCTAGCTGGAAACACCACCCTTTATACTGCTATAAGTTTGCTTAGATTGAAGCTATAAGCATTATCCTGGAGTTTTTTTTAAAAGGTAGTTATGTGCTCTTTTTAATAAAGCCCCTTTGTATGGAAACAACAGTTTCCCTTTAACAAGCCGAGGTCTAGTTGAGACAAATAACCATCATCTGTGCAATGGCAGCACCAATCAGTATGATGCACAGTAAAAGAAATATCTGGTATAAAGAGTTGCTTGCAGCCAATATCATTAATCCCAACAAAGAACCAAGGTCAAACACTCTGCAAACTCAGTTGGGTTTTTCCAGTATTTACTTAGCAGGGAAGATTCTCCTTTTCCCCAGGACAGATACATTATTCTCACTCTAGAAGGCCTTCAAAGAGACTTGTGTACAAAGCAGCAGTGGGAATAGCTTTGATTTCTGCAAAGGAGCCGCAGAATCCCAGCAATGCTGCAGGTTATTAACAAGTCAGGAAAACTCTTGTTAATGGATAAAATAAAGAAAAGAGAAAAAGAGAACAAAGGCCTCTAGTTACTTACATTGCTGACTGGGGTCCATGTCTGTGGTCAGTTTCACATAGTTGGAAGGAAATAGACCAACGTGGCCGTTCAGTTCTCCTTTCCACCAATCAGGGTCCTCTTTGTTAAGAACATTTATCACCTGACCTTTAGAAAAAGCCAACTCGTCATCATTCTGTGCAATGTAATCGTACATTCCGATAACTTGGCATGCTGTACGAATAAAATAAAATAAAATCTCTTACCAAACATGTCAATCATTCCCTTCATGGTTCTCAAACTCCTAACATACCCAATTAGATGCTCACATTATGCTAGTGGGGCCTTGCCATAAAAGAACCTAGACTGGCAAGTTATAGATCACCAATTATGAAAAGAAAGAATCCTACACCATTAAGGGGCTGATGCAATTTAAGGTGCAAATGTTTGCCTGCTATTAATTTGCAGAAACCAATCAGAAATAATCTAACTGCAGCAACCCAGTAAAAACCTAACATCTGATTGGTTGATGCAAATTAACACCATGGGCAACTTTTTGCACCTCTTATAGCTTTAGCCCCTGATGCTATGTACCGAGAGCCGCTATATCGCTCTCTATTGCCTCCTTTAGACAATGCACCAAGCCGATAGCGTCTCTCAGTGCATAGTAAATGCAGTTTACTATAAGCTATCTGCTAGCATTAAAGATTCCATCTTAGAGAGCAGTTATCGGCTTGGTACATTAGTTGTGTCATGTTTACCCTTGGTACATCGGTTAACGTGACTTTAAGACACAAATAGTCGATAACGGCTCTCAGTACATATCCCTAATAAAGTTTTATTGTAATAAAACATTCATCCAATCTACTTACTGGGTGGCAACACCGTTGCTTTCGGTGGTTCGGTCGGTGTACTTTTATTTGTTCCAGGGCTCAAAAGTTTAACGTAATCTGCAGGAAACCATCCGATTTGCCGCTTCTTTCCACGTGCCTATGGAGATCCAGGTTATAATAAACTGCGTTTATAAACCACGGAAATCATCAATAGTGTATAAACTACCATTATAATTACCTAGCTGTGACAAGTAGTCCTTAAAGGGCAATTATCGTGTCCCAAATACCCCTCTTCCTACTAAAACAGTAGGTCCTCACTGCTGGGTTTGCCCAAGATTCCCCCATACCCTGGCTGCAAAGCCTCACTCTTTTTGAAGTAGCCAGTTTCAAAGACATTAACAAAAAAACCTCTAAAATATTAGTTGATTCCTATGCATATTGACGATCTGGTTCATGGAATTATTTAGTCCTGTTACAGGCTACAAACAAAAAGTAAAACATAGAACGACCGATATCTATCAATGAAGAGTGTTCATTTTGTTAAGGTAGCATCTTGTTTGATTAAAGGAGAACTATCTTCAAATAAAATTGGGTAAAATAAAGAGCTGCAATCTTACCTTTAATATTAGTCCTAGATATCCACTCTAGGTGCAGGATGCTGAAAAGGTTAAGACTTTCTGTCTCCATTAGCTTAAAATCACATGTTGTACCCTCTGCTATACCCCTGTCCCCACACAGACTTTCTGCCTGGAAGGAGTTTAAGTCCCTGGACCAAAATCTGATGATTTAAATTGTGCACACTCCCAATTTTCTTTTTCTTTTTACAGATAAATACAAGCCAGAAAAATCTTAATCTACCAAACTTGTAAAGTTGCAGAGGAAGAGCAAGTAGACAGTTGCCTGTTCTGCATATTAAAATAAAATAAACAGCTAGATAAAAGGAAGTCTGAAGATTACAGGGTCACGGATACATATGGCTGGGGTGCCAGTCATGTGACAAGCTACTGAAAGCAGAAAGTGTTAACCTTTTCAGATTTACAACTGACAGGCTGCACCAAGTGATGGGATCCAGGGCTCATTTTAAAGGTAAATGCACCTTTAAACTGCATCAAGGAGTTAGATATGGAGATTTAATAAAATGTTCAGAAGTTTAGAAGTTCACCCATCATTATAAGTAAGATGGGTTCAGTTCCTCAATGCAGAGAACTACTATTACTAATAACTAAGAATGGTTTGAACAGTAGACAAGGCTGAATTGGAATAATTAGGAACAAAGGCATCGGATTTAAAAACAATTAATCTGACTAACCTGCAGTTCCCCTTCCCACCATCCTCCAGGATTCTTTTTCCGGATGAGGATAAGTTGTCCAGGAGCCAACGTTAGCTGCTCAGGACCAGTCGCTGTGTAGGACGCAATAACCTGGGCAATTTCTGAAACACAAAAGCACAAAGAAAATAAACGGATACAATTCCAGGGAAACAAATAGTGTATTATCTATGTCTGTGCGAACATACCAGGTTTTTTCCCAAGACTTCCAGTCTTTCCTGCACCTCCAGCCCCCTAGGGGGATAAATAGGTTAATAAAAAAAAAGTCATTCATAACATTTGCAGCTGACATGGTGCTGGATGCTTAACTGAGAACAAAACTACAGTAGGTTTAAAATGTTGTGGCTTCTCGGATACTTAATACAAAATCCTGATTTGATTGAAATGTGCGCTAGATGGGCATAACCTTATTTGGCCAAAGACGACGTACTGGTACTGAAATTCACGTATAAGATGTACACGCATGGAATTGTGGACACTAAGTACACATCTTTGGCATTGTCTGATACCTGGTAGGATTATCTGCTGGTTGTGAAACACAAAACTGTTAAAGGACAGCTCCACCCTCATAACGACATCTTTTAGAAAGAATGTCCTCTTTGAAACATTGATATATCATACCCTGTCTTCTAGAATCAGTAGCGTTTGCCTGCAGATAGGGTATTCGCATTGAGTCATTGGCTGTGATGTCAACTGTTAAATCCATGTCTGACAGTTGCTTATTGGAAGAACCAGGAAGCAGAAACATGGCTAATTGGACATTGTGCAGCAAGTTAGTCTTACATATTTCATCTTTCTAACTATTGCAGTTTTGGTGTTGATGGGGTTATTTACCCATTTGCAATTTAGGTCTAATAACCATCTGGATGCAAAACAAATGGGACCAGGACAAGGAATATTGGCAGATGGGGCTTTTAGATACCAGATTCAACAATCAACAATTGGGACAGGGATATGGGACTGGTAATTTTTACCTCCCAATATTGTTTCTGTGAGGAGCATCACCCCAAAGAAAACTGATTCTGCCAGTCTTCCTCCTGGCTTCAGCACTATCTTTAATACAGGAAGGTCCAGGGCATTAACCTTGCAAATGAAAAGGAACGTGCTAAAGCTCCTCAACCAAATAATATTGTGAGGTAGGAATAATCATTCCTACCTCCCTGCCCCAGGTACTTTCCGTTTTAATAGTTACATTTGAGAGTATAGTTATCCTTTAACATTTTTATTTAATTCATAAGCAGTTTTAATTGTTACAGAAAGGCAAAATTATTGTGGGTCTTGATCCCACACTCAGGAATTACCACATTAAGGTCAATCTGGGATGACTAGTAGGGAGCAATTGCTCTTGGTAAATGTCCCTTATAGGATTCAATCTGAGCATGTCCGTACCGCTGGAAGAGTGGTGGAAAAAGGAAGTAGCTGAAAACTAATATATCCCAGCACAAATGTCCCCTTTACAGTCGAAATATTGTTGCAATCCTAGTTATCCATTTATTGGTTTACCTCAGAATCTTTGAGTCTCACGTAGTTGGAAGGAAATACTCCCGTTTTATCACCCACTGTGCCAGTCCACCAATCACCATCTTTTTTAATCACCACAATCATATCGCCTTGTTGAAACGTCAAGTCGCCGTGCTCATTACTTTCATATGTGTACATTGCTATATATTCTGTAAAAATGAACACAGAAGTATTGGTATCAGAATCACCCCCTTGTTTAATCTGAATTCTTCCACTACCATCTTAAAGGGTAACTGTGGTCTCCATACAAGTGTCCTCTATTAAAAAGAGCTCTTTCATACCTTTCAAACAAGCCTAGGATGATGTCTCTAGTTCTCTGTATTTTATGTTATAGGCTTGCAAATTTACACTCAAGACAGTCAGAATAAACCAGGGAGTAAGTGACTGTCAATGATGTGCTGCGTAACAAGCCCCACCCACCCACAATAATCTTTTCTGAAGCTATTTAAAGACAGTTACAGCAGTAGAATACAACTGGGCATGCTAAATTCCGCTCAGTGCCTGTGGCACAGGGGTCAGAGCAATGAAGCTAGTCATGTCACAGCTCACAGTACTAGCAGGAAACACCACACTTTGTACTGCTATAGGTTTGGATAGATTGCAGCTAGAAGCATGATCCTGGAGTCGTTCTAAAGGTGGGAATGTGCTCTTTTTAAAGGGACTTGCACGCAGACCGCAGTTACCCGTTAACATGACTATGAAAATTCCATAGAATTGTCATGGGCCTAAACAAGTTCTCCTTATTAGCAGGTCATCAAACCTGCAAACTAATTCCCAGAGAAGAAAATATTCACTATTTTCCATCCTTATATAAAATATAGAAATATACTGATTGGGGACAGGAGTTAAAGGGCATGTCCACCCCTTTTTAAAAAAAATTCTGTAGTGTAGGGCTCCCTCCCCCAGCCCCAAACGCCATAGTTATTTGAATCAAAACTCTCCCGATCATTACTTACATTGCATCTCACCTCAGATGTTCAGCCCAGGTCCTCTGCTTGCATGAAACTGCAAGCCGGGGGCCGGACCGGCAGCCGCTTCTGTGATTGGCTGAGAGGCAGCCAATCACAGACGCGGCTTACGGCTGTACTGAACGTCGGGGGAAAGAGGCAATTTAAGTAATGATCAGGGGAGTTTTGCGTCAAATAACTATGGCATTTGGGGTTGGGGGAGGGAGCCCTACACTACAGAAAAGGGGATTTGACCTGGGGGGGGGGGGGGGGGGGGGCTGCGTGCGTATGGCATTTTTCCCCGGAGGAGAGACAGGAGGCAGAGACAGAATGGGACTCGGTCAGGCTCCTGGTGGTCACTTTTTGGACTTTGGAGGGACATTACAGGAGAACCATTTGGAACAGGGATGTAAGTAAGGATTTTACTACACTACAGAGTGGGGCCAGTAGTGTGGGTTACATTATAGTTTTGGGGGTGGACATCCCTTTAGGGAAAAAAAAGATTTGTTAAACAGAAGGCCTTTGCCAAAGCAAATAAAACCAGTAAAATTCTGCTGTATGGAAGGTTCTCATTCATCCAGGTCATGGTATATCTGTTTATTCAATTAGATCAACTGGACTTGAAATGTAGTTCTTGAAGACGTTTTGCTAGTCATCTGACTGGCTTTCTCAATTCAGAATGACTTGTACAAAAATCTGTTGGCAAAAGTACCCTGTAAAGTCCCAATTAGCATATGACAGCCAGGTGTTAGGGACCTTCAGAATGCAACAAGTTAATTGCATTGAGGCTGAGAGATGTTATCAAAACTGCCCAGGGTAAGATGTCAAAACATCCTTGTACATGGCAGACAGTTGGCGTTGAACCTTCACACCTCATTCAGGCCTCCATGACCAGTGTTCAACCAGTCCTGTTCCTTGCCAGATGTTGACATAACAAAGGTATGTCCTTTTACCTTAAGATGCAGGTACACGGCTGAGTCCTGACCCGAGGAATTGGCTCTTCTGTGCTGGCCATACGTTGATGCAGTTGCTGTTTGGTCCCCCCCCACATACAAATCAGAGCATTCTTCACTGCACTGCACTGCGTATATGAGTCGCTTTTCTTGTGTTTCGGTATTGGGTCTTTCGGATTTACCAATTGCTGCCTCAGTTGTGTTTGTTGGTTTAAAGCAGACAGGGATACAGTGTTTATTGAAAATTCTTCTTAATTTTTCAAGACCCCTGCTACATTGGGATGACCATGTTCTTCCTCCTGTCATATTGCCAACAGATTCTTGAATTGAGAGATCCAGACTAAACTTAAAGTCCAGTTGATCTGACTGAATACAAAGCCTAGTAATTCTGCAGGTTACATCATTTCCTGATTTTGACCTCCATGGGATTTATTGACTATTACAGAGGTCATGTGCAGAAAACGAATATCCGACTAATCTGTACATATAAATAAGGCCCATTTGTATGTCTGAAGAGGCTCCTTAAATAAGAAGAACAGACACTGGATTTCTGATTTGTCTTTTTAAGTAATAGATTACCTTCTCCTGGACTGCAGGTTTAAATGCTGGTGAAGAAACTCGCTTTAAACTAGCAGGGCTCTCGGAAGATGTAGAATCGATACTATCAACAAACAAATTGTCAGGGGAAAATAGCAGGTAACAGTCATCCATTAACAAGTACAATCAAATAAACCGCATGCAAACCTCAGTGATTAACGGAGGCGAGAATCGTGCACGAATGCAGCATGCCAATGTGCGGTTTATTCACAATTATAATATTGAAAAGCAATTGCAAGTTATTAATACGGTTTCTGCAGCCAAGCCTTGTTTGTACTTTACCTACTTACAGCCAGTTCTAAACATTTCAATCTTTTGACTAGAACTGCATAGGATGCAATCACCAATAGATGATCCTTTCCTGTATTTTCTGTTCTGTGTACATTCACAATACTATGTACTAAACATGTACACCACACTGAATTCCAGTACCTTGTGGATTCCTTAGAGGACCCGATATAAGCTTTACATAGGACTTGGGAAACCAGCCCTTTTGACCTGGACTTCACCAAACCACCACATATCTTGCTTTTCGAGAACAGTGATGATGTCATTTTTATAAAATTTAGATGGTGTCTTTCTTCTTGGCTCTCCAAGGGTACAAAGCTTGGGCCTTTAGTCCTTCTACCTTTTCACCCTTAAATATAAAGAAACAAGTCAGAAAAATATATTTAAGGGACACTATACGGCTGTAACGGAATACTCTCTGGCTCCTCCCCATCAGTGTCACAGACACTTCTATCTCTGACATAGGACATAGTTTAATGAAGAGGGCGGATCCAGAAAGCTGTCCATTACTGCAAAGGCATTTTTCTATAACTTAAACCGCATGGTAAAATCAATCTACTTTTACAGAAGCCATTCTGTCCTATACACAGTATAGAAGGTTGCAGTGAATGGTGAATTTTATATTTATTGTGTTGCAAATTAATTTCAATTATCTAACACACCAAGAGATAAAACAATGCAATGCCAAATGTATTAAATTATAGTGATTACGGCTCTCCAGATGTTTGAAAACTACAACTCCCGCATTCCTCAACTACAGAGGGAAGAGTAGGAATGCTGGAGTTGTAGTTTTCAAACTCTGAAGAGCCATTGTTTGAGGATCCCTGTATTAAAACAACATGGCAATGGTCACCACAGTGGCTCGGTGGTGCCTTGCCTTCAAAAACACCCTTGGAACACTCTGCAAGGAGTTTGTATGCTCTCCCCGTGCTTGCGTGGGTTTCCTCTGGGCACTCCCGTTTCCCCACAATCATAAAGACATTGATAGGTTGTATTGGTCCAATATGTGATAGATTGTAAGCTCTTCGGGCAGGGCCTGATGTGATGTATACATGTCTGTAAAGCGCTAGGGAATATGTTGGCGCTATATAAATCCAATAATAATAATATAAATAATAAATAATAATAAATAATAATAATAAGAATAGTTTTTATACATCATTACATAATTTTTATTGGAAAAGACAACAAACAAAGCCGAACAGCAAACAGTTTACTGAGCCTCAACTTCCCATTTAATTAACTCAACTCTGCATTATGAAATGGTGTATAAGGTCCCTTCTCATACCTGCCAAGTACAGGCGATGGTGATGACCCAGTAAACTGTAGCAGGTGTAAAAGCTGATCGCTGCCGCATCTGGCCGGCACTGGGGACAGTCAAAGATGGCTGTGCTGCCCACGTATCCCAGTTATCGGTCTCTCTTTCTCAGTGTTATTAGTTGGCCACCTGGATATGTGTATGTAAAGGGAAGTTTCAAATACAAAAAGAAGAGCACACCAATTTCCCATTTCCTATATAGGGCTGGGTACATACTAGGCAATTCACATCAGACGACAACCAATCATAAACCTGATCAGCGGGTTTGTCTGATGGGAAATTCTCATATTATGGCTCGGCCAATCACACGGCCCATTCAAGACAACAGAAATAGGGAACCGCACACACAAGTCTTGCCAAAAAAAGGGTCCTTAACCCATTTATTAAAGTGAAAAAACTACAAAGGTAACGTCTCTGGGGACCTAGCCACCCTTCTGCCCTGAAACGTTACCTTCTAGGACCCTTTTTTTGCAGTACTTGTGTACTACGTGTGTGTGGTTCCTAATTTTGTTTGACTTAAAAGGGACGTGGCAGGACATCCAGGACACCAGCACCACATATAAAGTTCTGGAGCACATGGTAGGGTATAGGGTGTGCATTTTTCTCTCATATTTTTGGCCATTTAAGACCAGACATTTGGGTCACATTTGTGCCGCGTCTCATCCATTTCAGTCTGATTCTGGGCGTGAAAAAACGGAACATGGCAAAAATTTGCACCAATATATTGGTACAAGTGGCAGAAATTTCAAACATGGATGCGTTCAGAATGAAATATTGGACTGTATTTACAGACCTTTTCTCTATTGGATCATTAAAGGCATCTCCACTGACAAAAGTCACTTAGGTCTTTCAGTTCAATTGAAGAACAGGAGGTATAGAGCTATAACGGACTTTTGCCAGTGATTACCCTTTAAGAACTAGGGTTGCCATCACAAACCTTTAAAACTGAAAACACACACATTGGCCATGTCAGTTTAACAATGATTTTTGGCAATGTTATTTAGACAATTTGTCGTTCTGTGAGTGATTGGCTGTATCCAATTCCAAGCCCTTGAGTAACTAAGGTCTGTGCTACTCACGTTGAGCTGAAATCTGCCCAGTTGTTGAGTTTGAAGAGGAGGAGTCTGGGAAAGCTGCAGGTGGCGCAGTGGGAGGTGCCATATGGACAGTGGTTTTGGCTGTATTGTCTGGTGCCTGTTTTGTTGTGCTCGGAACTTCACTTCAGGCATTCGCTCTGCATAGTTGGCAGGAAACCAACCAGTTTTCCCTTCAGTTCCCCCCTAGCCACCCAGGCTCTCCGGTTTGGCTCTCGTCCCCCTATTAAATGAATTAAAGTGCAGTTTAAAATGTGTTATCGCTTCCAACCCCGAATCATAGCCCAGTTTCTTACACTAAAAATTGTTATTACTCATTTGCCAACTGCTTTTCATTTAAAGCTCTTTTAATGACAGCCCCATTAAACACTCTGCATAACCGATTGGAAGACGCAGATCATTAATTAAAGATCAGCAGACTGCCCAAACCATTGGACAGATTTTCAGAAATGTCACTCGGACCGACGATCCAAAGGTTAAATGAAACGAACAACTATTTAATGTTGGCTAGCATTAGAGATCCTCTCGATCTGAATATATAACAGTTATGTACCATGATAATATCACCAGGCTGAATTGTGTTTCATCAAGACTTCTGGCATCGAAAGGGTAGAGCGCTCGGTAGTAAAAGACTTTCACATCCCGTGTTGAGATGGTGACGGTGCTTTCTCTAGAGAAATGAAGAATCCCATTAAAAAGCTTTCTAATTACCACCACCTTTCTAGAAAATAAACTTGCCAATGTTTTCATTTAGCAAATAAATTTTACAAAAAGTTATTACACTGATAAAATACTTCTGTATGGTTTCCTCTACCGAGTAACTGCAAACGGTCTTGTGTGATTTAAGTTAGCCATACACCAGGCCAATTTAAAGCATGTTCAGCCCCAATAAACATGTTACCTAGGCTTAACAAACCCAAACCCATTTGTACAACACTGACCTTCTCCCCAGAGCTCCTAACACCTGATGTCTCACTGTGACCTACACCAGTCCATTACCTCTGAATTACGACTTAGGATGTCTGCAAAATCCAGATTCTTTACAGCTGTGCAAGCTTACCTTAACCTCCCAAATCTGTTAAGGGCATGTTGAGCCTAAAAAAATTCTCAAAGAAATGTACACCCCCCCCAAACCCCAGTTTCACATTTCCATTTTGGGGTGGTGGTGTACATTTCTATGAATTGTAGGCTGGACATGCTCTAAAGGAGAACTAACAATATTTTTGTATCTCATTAGCATCCACCTAAGAAGACCAAAAAACTGTAAATTACTGTCTGGCCACACCTCCTTACTTCAGTCACATGGTCTACTGCCTAATCAGGCTGTAACGGGATTGGCTAAATATTACTAGTAGGCATGGCCTGCTGTAACAAGTTCCTGCAGTAGCTTAGACTCTGTATGTGCAAAAAAAGTGGTTAACGACCACACTGTGCGCTACTGGAATGCTGGGAATAAAACACAAATCCCAGTTAGAAAGATAAATTTCCCAGCACCCTACGTTAAAATGAGTGGTAGGACAGATTACTGCTTTTATATCTAGGTGCTCTGCCTTCTGAGTCAGTGTGGTTCTGAAGCTTTAGTTGCCCTTTAAGGAGATGGCAACTGCAGCAGATACCTGCAAGGTAAATATCTGATGTTAGGAGAGAGGAGGGAGAAGGGAAGTATTAAGCAAATGTTGTTTGGGGGGTGTCTGGGTTAGAATTTTGCTTTGGTGTGAATATGGCCTTTAATTAATGGCTAAAAGATTCTTTCAATTGAATGGCTTCAAAATGTATCTTTTTCCCCCTATTTAATAGAATGTGCAAGTATCTGACCGGAAAATGAGAAATCTGATACATTTTTGATTAACGCACAGGCACAGTTTTGCTTTTTAGTAAAGCCTGAAAGTCTTTTAGATCCAAATTGTACAGTGGTTGGCATCTAGACTTTTTACCCACTGTTTACTTGTCCAGGAATCTGCCCCCCCAACTTCACTGGCTCGGGGGGCTGATGAGCGGTCTATTGATTCACAACGCCGTCTCTTTTTTTACTTCATCAATTTTCTGGACAGATTCTTCAAGTTTTTGCTTTTCATCTCCTGAAATTTGTACCGTCCTGGTCCTCTTCCTGCTTTATGCGATCTTGCCAAAGTTTGTCCTGCTCATGGGGCAGTCTGAGAAAGAAAACCAACCAGCAGAGGGATTATTAATTTTTCTATGCTGAAAGACCATTAAATGCTGCATGTTAAACGGACGTGTGGTGATAGAGCCCCTCACCCTACTCCTGGATTATTAAGCAAAATCCCGACAATTCATACAATAACCTACCCATCATTGGGGGAAGTATCCAGGACATCAGAGAATGCCTCCAAGCCGGCAAAGGAAGCAGTGCAGTGAAAGCAGTCCAAGCTTTCCAACATAGGCCCAAGCATCCCCGGAGCGAAGGGAGAGAGGACTCATGCACTATGAAACCGAAGGCTCCCTCAGAGCCAAACGGACCATAATGCCATGATTTAATCTCTCAATACGCAACCTACTAAAGAGGATTACAAAAGGCTCTCTCCCCCATTCAATCCGACATACAAGAAATCGGACATAGCCTGGGATATATTGAAAATAAATATGACGAACTGGTAGATGAACTGGTCACATGCAATCAGAGCTAGACTCTGCACAAACTGGTTCAGGAAAAATGAACTACACAATTGGAAGACCTGGAAAACAGCAATCTACATATCAGGGGATACCGGAATCCTTTCCCAACACCCTGAAGTGATAAAAGAGGATTTTTAGTCAGACTCACCTGTAAAATCCTTTTCTCTAAGCCGTAAGGGGACCCAGGTGAACGTAGGGGTTAAGCACCCTTTCTCCAGGAGCGGACACATTAAGAACTGTAAGATTGAGGCTCCAGTGCTCCTCCCCTCAGTACATTACACAGAGCACCGGAAGCCTCCTCCAGTTGGTCCCAAGAGGAAGCGTAAGCCATATTGAAAAGGAGATAGTACAATAACAAGGAAATAACAAGTAAACAGGTGAAAAACATGCCAAAAAAAAAACAATCATGCTCGGCATATCTGGTCCCGAAGCGCCATGTCGCGCCGCCCAAGAGGCTCCAACCGCCCTAGTAGAATGGCCGTAACCCGCAAGGGAGGAACGGCCCCAACTGCCAAATAGCAGCGAACATAGTAGATCTAATCCACCTAGCCAGAGTTTGCGGAGAGGCCCTGGACCCCGACGGGCCCCGCCAGGAGAATGAATAGAGCCTGAGAGAACGGAAACATTCCGTGCGAGCCACGTAGATCCTCAGGCTCTCACTACGTCGAGACAGTGCAAATCGCGCTCCTTGGAAGAAGACGGATTCAGAAGAAGGTCGAACAATGATCTCCTGATTGATATGAAAGGCCGGACCACCTTAGGCAAAAAGGAAACATAGGTCGTAATAGCTTTGTCTGGATTAATTGACGAGCACGAGGGATCCACAGATAAGCAGCTAATTCAGACCCCTCCTGATGGAAGATATGGCCAGCAAACACCGTCTTCCAGGATAGAAGCGATAGAGGAATTGATGTAAGGGTTCAAAAGGAGGTCTTTTGAGGGCCCTGAGGACTAAAGAGGTCCCAGGGTTGAACCGGGGCTCGAATGGGAGGACGCAAGTGAGCTACTCCCTGCAAGAAGGTCTGGATATCCTTTCTGTTCGCGAGCTTTCTATGAAATTAGATTGAGGGGCGGAAACTTGAACCTTGAGAGCGCTGAGCGATAAACCCCCGTCATAGCCTTTTTGGAGAAAACTAAGGAGTCTGGACAGAACAAATCTGGAGGAGGAAAACCTCTGGAGGAGCTCCACACCACATACTTCTGCCATATACTGTAGTAACCTTAGATGAAGACGGTTTTCTAGCCGCTACATGGTAGGTATAGCCGATACAGGTATCCCTCGCCTTTTCAGTATGGCGACTCAAGCGCCACCCGTTAAATCAGCCGCTGAAGATCTGGATAATGGAAAGGTCCTTGTACTAGTGTCTGGTCGTAGTGGAAGCGGCCACGATCCCCGACTGTCATGGACAGAAGGTCTGAGAACCAAGTCCTCCTTGGCCACCGTGGTGCAATGAAAATCACCTGTGCTCATTCCCGTTTGATCCTTTTTAGAACCCGGGTATCATGGTGTTTGGTGGAAGATGTAACATAGTAACATAGTATTAAGGTTGAATAAAGACATTCGTCCATCAAGTCCAACCTATTCCCTTTTTTTTTTTTTTTTTTTTTTTTTAACCCTACCTAACATTGATCCAGAGGAAGGCAAAAAACCCAGCTAAAAAAGGGGGGAAAATTCCTCCTGACTCCAAACGCAATCGGAAAGTATCCCTGGATCACCAGATCTATATGCATTAATACCAGTAATTCTCATATTTTTTAGTTTTAGAAACTTATCCAGGCCTTTTTTAAAGTTATCAATGACTTTCAATGACAAATGAATGTAGCCCAGATGAAAATGCCAAGGCGCTACAGAGCATCTACGAGGACGCAGAGGGTCTCTGTTTTGCACAAAAGGTCGGCACCTTGCGGTTGGTTCGAGAGGCCATCAGGTCGATGTCCGGTCCCATCTCTGTGTCAGTTGATCGAAAACCTCCGGAGAGGCCCATTCTCCCAGATCGAGTGTAACCCGACTGGAAATCGTCGCCTTCGTATTGAGGACTCCCGGTATGAATATTGCCGAATCGCCGGTATGTAGAACTCTGCCCAGGTTAGTATTCGATGCGCTTCTGTCATTGCCAGATCGCTTCTCGTACCCCTTGATGATTTATGTACGCCACAGCCGTGGCGTTGTCCGACTGTATTCGAACATTCTTGCCCGTCAGGAAACCTGACCAGTGAGACAGAGCTAGGAATATCGCCCTTAGTTCCAGGACATTGATGGACGTAGAGCTTCTTCCCTGGTCCAAAGACCCTGGGCTTTCTGAGACTCGCATACCGCTCCCAGCCTCGGAGGCTGGCGTCCGTTGTCACCACTGTCCATGAGGGTGGACAAAGGGATTTGCCCGCTGCTAAGTTGCTCTCTCTGGGTCCACCAAGTTAGGAGAACCGACCCGCTGTGGAGGTGTATGTAGGCATCTACACTGCAGGGACTTGTCCCAAGAATGAGAAGATGTCTCGGGAGTGGTCGAAGATGGAAAAGTGCATATGGGACTGCTTCCACCGACGACACCATTTTTCCCCACTAGTCGCATTGCTTGACGAATGGTGATCTGATGGGAGAACTGCGCCTGAGTGGCCAGCTTCTTCATGGATTCTATTTTGTCCCGGGAAGGAAAACCTTGTGGTCGTTGTGTCGAAGAACATCCCCAGGAAGATTATGTGAGTTGACGGAATCATGGAGGATTTTTTCTCGTTTATGACCCATCCGAACCGGATAGTATCTTTGTGCACTGAGATACGTGATGTTGCGCTAGCTGGAAGAATGCCGCCCTGATCAATAGGTCTTCTAGATATGGGATGACGAATATTCCTTGAAGACGAAGGAAGCCGCTTGACAGGTCATGATCTTTGTAAATATACACGGGGCTGAAGCGAGGCCGAAAGGCAGTGCGTGAACTGAAATGTCGGGCGCCTAAGGCGAATCTGAGGAGACTGTGATGACCGTTCCAAATGGGTACATGGAGGTAAGCATCCTGAATATCCAGAGAGGCAAGATAGTCGCCCGGCTCTAACGCCATATATTCCGACCGTAGTGACTCCATTTTGAACCTGGTTTTTTGTACATAGGTGTTTGAGCTTTTAGGTCTAAAACTGGCGAAACGTTCCATCCTTCTTCGGAACCAGGAAGAGATTGGAGTAAATCCCCGAAATCTCTGGTCTCTTGGGCACGGGGCAATGACCGTGGTGAGGAGGGATAGAACGCATGGTTGAGGATTCTTCGCGTTTGGGGCATCTCGGAATGCGGGAAGAAAGAATCGAGGAGGAGGAGCGAAAGAGAATTCTAATCGGTAGCCGTTGGTCAGGGATTTAACGTCCAGGTGTCTGTGGACGGCTGTTGCCACTCTCTGAGGAAGAAGTGGAGTCGGCCCCCGCCCTGTAGAGGCAGATGATAGTCATGCCTGCTTATTCTTGTCTCCTCCTGTTCTAAAGGCTCCTCGTTTAGTGGGCCAGGGAGTGAGCGGCCTTTGTCCCTGTCGGTTAGGAAAGGGAGCACTAGGCTCTGTCTGCGCACGGTGCGGGGGGCGTGAGGCTCTGGAGGAACGAAAGGAAGGAGAACGCCGAAAGGATGGAAAACGGCGAGCCCTGTTTTGCGGAAGAAGGTGCTTTTACCTCCTGTAGCTGAGCGATTATCTTCTCCAGTTCGGGTCCAAATAAGAGGCGCCCCAAAAAAGGTAGGTTGGTAAGGGCTTTCTTGGATGCCGGGTCTGCCGCCCAGGCTTTTAGCCATAAGGATCGCCGGCTGCGGTCACGGCCGCTGATGATCAGCTATAAGTCTGCTAGACTCTAGGCCGCATCTCCAAGATATAGCTGCATCAGATAGTTGTTGTATATATCCACCAATGGCTGTCTGAGGATTCCTTGACCACAGAGTGGTAAAGTTGTCCAGCCATGCTTCCATTGCTTTGGCCACCCCGCGGAGGCGAAGGTAGGACGCAGGCTGCGCCAGCTGCTGCGAATGCCGTTCTCAGGAACACCTCCAGTCTTCTATCTGTCGGTCCTTGAAAGTGGCTACCCTCGGCTAAAGGGATGGCTGTGGCCCTGGAAAGTCTCGCCACTGGTGGGTCGACCGCCGGTGGTAGGCCACCTTTCCACATCCGATTTAGGAAGGGAACATCGACTGGAAATTTTCGTGACAATGAATTTTTCTTTTCCGGAGACGCCCACTCTTCTAACACAATCTGTTCCAATTGGTCATAAGACGGAAAAATTGCCGCCGCCTCTTAGGGCGGCTGAACAAAGTCTTAGATGGATCAGTTGGTTCGATCGGATCTCGAATGTTAAGTAACCTGTAGCACAGATCTGATAAGATCGTCTATAGTCTCGGTGTGAAAGTGGTCTGAAATTCCTGTTCAGAAGTTAAGGAGTCAGTTCTCCCTCTTCCGATTCCTCTCTTCCTCCTCAGAATCTCTTCCACTGAAGGGACTACTGGGATATCTGATGGTCTGGCCTCCGTTCCAGAGGAATTAGCTGACTGCAGAAACCTGCGAAGGGCCGACAATATCGACTGGAATCTGCTAATGATTTTGCCCAGGCTGGTTCAGACTCCTGGGGGGAGACCCCCGGAGATACTCGGGCTAAGGCCGACCCCGCAGGATTCTGCAGAGAATCAATGGAAGCCCGAGGATTTTGCCCACTCGGGTTCCTGACTGTCCGAAACAGTTTGACTAGGGTCTTGGTTTGCATTGCATGACCCGCATAGGGGCCCAGACAGGCCGGCCGGCAACTTATTCTGGCATAATGCGCAGACATAGGATATCACTTGGACCGATTTGGGAGCGGGCTTCTCCTTGTTGGACATGATGGATATTGGAGAACAGCAGGGAAGAAGGAGAAAATTTTTTTTTTTTTTTTTGTAAGGATACAGGGACTGGGCGAGGGCAGGGACAGAAAAAAACAAAGACAAAAGAAGAAAACGGCAGACAAGAAAAGATCGACTTATCTGACTCTGTGGAACTTGAAAGCAAACAGGAGGAGGCTCCGGACTTGTAGCTGTCTGCAGTAGAAAGACCGAAGACCGGAAGTCCCGCCCCCGAAAAAGCCCGGCAATGGAAACCGGAAGTCCCGCCTCAGGACTGAAGGAGAAGGAACCCGCCTCCATCAGCCGGTCCAGTGAGCTCCCTCAGCATGGTATATGCGTGCTGGGGAGCGGAAGCGGCGGAGTCCGCCGTTGCCCGCACATGCGGGAGGGGGATCGGCCCATTTTAGGCCCGCGGGCCATGATGGGCCGCCCTCCCGCGGCAGTCCCACGAGGAAGACCTCTGCTGGCTGCTGATCCCACGGAGGGAGCCGGTGGGGTCTGGCACTCACCGGCTCCAAAATATCCAGGTAAGATAGGGGAGAGAGGTCCTACTCCTGAAGCGGACACTTAAAAACTGGAGGAGGCTTCCGGTGCTCTGTGTAATGTACTGAGGGGAGGAGCACTGGAGCCTCAATCTTACAGTTTCTTAAAGGTGTCCGCTCCTGGAGAAAGGGTGCTTAACCCCTACGTTCACCTGGGTCCCCCTGAGGCTGTAAGAGAAAAGAGATCTTCATATCCTTACTACCTGGGGAGGCAGAATTAAGACTGGAATGGGACAGAGCCCATAGGGCCCTAGCTAAGCCCCCAATGGATAACCTATTAAGGGACATAATAGTAAAACTACATTACTATGACACAAAAGAAAAACTCCTACTAAAAGCAAGGAAAGCCACCAATATGGATTACAAAGGCCATAAATTCCAAATATTCACGGATTTAGCCCTGGAAACACTGGCAAAACTCAGGCCCCTCAAACCAATTACGCTCAGGAACCACCACATCAGATGGGGATACCCATTTAAACTACAATTCACCAAAGATAATCAAACGTACAATGTGATTAACCTACATGAAGGCACCAACCTGCTAACCGGATTACAAATCCACCCTCCAAACACCCCAACAAACCAAGGATTACCGCGCAAACAACTGCAACCCAACGCCGTCATAAATGAAAATCCAACGATGGAGACCATAAAACTCCCATCTCTCCTAACAGTCAAAGAAACAGAACATTAACCTACAAAGGGTCGTCATATCGAAAACTATTAGATCTACAAAATGGCAATAACTAGAATAAGAGTTTACCTGGACGACCTATCCTCAGACAGTCGGGGAAATGGTATACCCTTTAAATATAATAATATTCTCTATACGTTAAATGTTTAGTAACTTTTATGTCCTGGTTATAACTGGTAAATATTTCTTTCTGTCTATCCAACCTCTACATCTCTATTTTCTTTTTATGGTTCAGTATAAAACCGTCCCGAGTATAAATCGAGGTACCTATCTTAGTTAAAAAAGAGGAAAAACACATTAACTCGAGTATAAACTGAGGGGGTTAGTATTTGCCACTTAAGATGTTTGGAAACTACAACTCCCAGCATGCTTTATTGCTGGGAGTTGTAGTTTTCAAACATCTTAAGTGGCAAATACTTGCAAATAGGGTAAATCCTCCTTTATTTGTGCATACAGTATGCACAATAAAGAAGGTTTTACTCTTATTTGTAAATATTTGCCACTAAGATGTTTGAAGTTGCCCTGGTGTCCCTGTGGTATTCTCCTACCTTGTCCGGCGGCCGCTCGCTCCTCATCCTTTGCGCTTCAGGATGGTGTCACTACTCGGCGCCGCAAAGTGAGAGGCGCCGGGTAGTGACATCATCCGGATGCGCACTGAGGATGCGGATCGCGCGGCCGCCGGACAAGTTAGGAGAAAGGTTGACTCGAGTATAAACCGAGGTAAGATTCAGGCTTTTTTTAAAGCCTGAAAACCTCTGTTTATACTCGAGTATATACGGTAACAGCAAGAGATAGAGGAATAAATGGTTAATAAACAAATTTAAAGGGTATCTCCACTCGTTTTTAGAAGTTTGGGGAATTCAGTTCTATTGAAGAACGGGAGGTAATGGAGCTGTGCCTACCTTCCGTTCTTCAATAGAACACACAGGAGCCAGGAGAGAAGGTAAGGAACTAACCCGCTCGCTCGCTCCCCCGGCGCTTGGTCTGACAGGTCCCGACGGACCTTGTCTTCTATGCGCATGCGCGATCTATGTGCATAGAAGACAGGTCCGTCGGGACCTGTCAGACCAAGCGTCCCGGGGGAGCGAGCGAGTGGGTAAGTTTCTTACCTTCTCTCCTGGCTCCTGTGTGTTCTATTGAAGAACGGAAGGTAAGGCACAGCTCCATTACCTCCCGTTCTTCAATAGAACTGGATTCCCAAAACTTCTAAAAACGAGTGGAGACACCCTTTAAGAAACCAATATTAAGAATGTCTACTAACCTATGTTTGAAACATATACCTAAAGGGCTAGAAAACAATGATATCATCTATGTAGATACAAATGTCTAGACAATTTTATGTATAGGGTTGATAACTAGTTAAATATTTCCTCTCATCTCTCTAGGTCTATCCAACCTCTATATCTTTATCTTCTTAACTTTATCTTACTCTATCCCTTTCTTTTATGGTTCTTGCATATTCTGATAACCCTCCACTAGAAATAACTGACCGAAAATTACCATCAGCTTGGAAAACGAAAACAGAATGGGAAGGGATAGAGATAACAAGTAACAGAGAGAAATGGAGGGAAAATGGTTAATAAACAAATTTAAGAATCTAATGTTAAGAATGTCTGATTTATGTCTGAAATATTTACCTGAAAGGCCACAAAATGATAATATTTAGTATAAAGCTATAGATGGCCGATAACTGATTAAATATAGGCAAACCTCTGCCTCTATATTTCCTCTGCCTCTATATTTCCTATCTTACTCTATCCCTCCTTATGGCTCAAATATACCCGGATAACCTTCTATTAAAAATAACCAATCAAAAGCAATTATTAACCTGGAAAACGAAAACTATATAGGAAGAGATGGAGATAACTAATGGCCGAAAGAGATAGAAAGAAAAACGGATAACAAACAAACTTAAAAAAACAATGTTAAGAATATATATTATCCTACGTTTGAAACATATACCTAAAAGGTCACAAAACGATAATATATAGTTATAAAGGTTTAGTCAATTTCATATCTCTGGCAAATAACTGGTTAAACATTTCCTCTTACGGTATATACCCCTGTCTATCCAATCTCCACCTATCTATTTCTTTACGCTATTTCGCTCTATCCCTTTTTATGGTTCCAGTATACACAGACATTAATAATATTAATGTATTAATGTTAAAGTTAGACTGTATTTTATATTGTTTTCAATGTTTAGGCATGTTTCACTTCAAAAGGTACAAAGATGTAAAATAACAGAACTCCACCTCATTTGGTATAATGAAAGTTATAACTACGTCTTACAATTAACCTTAAAGTCTAAATCTTCTTCTCGCAATTCAAGGTATTATATAATGAAGCTAGAAAAGTATTTTATTATTTATATTGAAATCTACACTCTCCTTCCACAAAGCAATATTCTAATGATGAATAAAAAACAAATGCTAACTAATGATACGAACAGATTTATACAAAATGGAATTTTAGTTGGATTACAAGTTAACTAAAAGGGCCATCATCAACTCAACTAACACCCCCTGAAAATGAGTACATAATGTAAAAGGATTCAACACTTACCAAAAAAGAACCTTAGCGTTCAAGCAATATATAAAAGACCGCCCTCAGATTATATTCTTACAAGAAAAACACATTTCACACAAATCTGCACAAAAATACATTCATAAACAATACTCTCAGGGTACTGTTCCACAACTCACAAAATATCTTGATCCTCAAAACAGAACTAGACCCAGAAGGTAAATA
Organism: Hymenochirus boettgeri; assembly: GCA_019447015.1. Lineage (NCBI taxonomy): Eukaryota > Metazoa > Chordata > Amphibia > Anura > Pipidae > Hymenochirus > Hymenochirus boettgeri. The sequence continues at coordinate 23,780,333 of CM033470.1, read as the reverse complement.
CTTAATAATACCCTGCGAAATAAACCAAAAACTATATACCCTAATGAACATCTATGCCCCTAACACACATCAACACAAATACATTATCTCCACCCTATCAAAACTAACACAATATCCTAAAGCTGAAATAATAATTGCAGGAGATTTTAACTTCTCCTTAGATTTAATTTGGGATAGATCATCAACCCACAAATTAACAAACGCACATTACATAAAGTCCACACTCTCTTACAAAAAATGAGCCTAGCAGATTGCTGGAGAGAGCGAAATCTAAATGTAAAGGATTATTCATACTATTCTATACCACATGTCTGCTACACTAGACTAGACTATATAATATGCTCCACGGCACTACTGAAATACATAAAGTCTACAATGGAAACGTGTGTAGGGTCAGACCACAAGAACTGCCCAATAAGATGTACCCATCAACATTCCACTGGAGGCTAAACGAATCCCAACTAACAGATAAAGATATCAGAATCCAACTTAACACACACATATTATTTCGATTTCAATTTAAACCACCAAGTCTCAATACCTATAGTTTGGGCGGCACATAAAACAGTGGTCAGAGGAAAATAAATAGCACCACAAGAGACCCCACTACAAAAACTAAAAGAAACAAAACAACAACAACTCTCAAAATGTAGAGAAAACAATTCTACTATCAGAAATGGGATACAGCAGACAGCCCCCTAGCACATCTACTACACCCAAAATATATCCAGAATAACAAAACTTAGAACTCCTCACGGCAATTTTACAACAGACCCAGAACAAATCTTCAATAACTTCTATACAAAACTATACACCAAATCACCTATAGTAACTAAAAAAAAACATAACATCCTTTCTTATATCTAACAAACCTACAAAAATGGCTGACACAATAGCCCAAAATATTTCTCCCCAAGAAGTCACCAACGCCATTAAGCAGCTAAAACCACATAAAGCACCAGGACCAGACGACTTCTCGGGAATATATTATAAAAAGTTTGAAGCAACACTCACTCCATATTTAACTGCAATGTACAACGGCTTCCTTAAAGGTGAACCCATGCCCCCAGAAATGAACCTGGCACATATTCCCCTCGTACCAAAAACAGGAAAGTCTAAAACCGAACCACAACATTACAGACCCATAACCTTAATCAATCAGTACCTTAAAATATTAACAAAATTGCTAGCTACCAGAATCTATAGATTTCTCCCATATCTAATAAATGAAGTTGGATTCACACCAGGATGACAGGCATCTGACAACTTCAGGGGAGTATATAATATAATAGCATCCATGACATCCACCAATATCCCAGGATGCATCATGTCACTTGACATAAAAAAGCATTCGATAGCCTGGATTGGCAATATATGAGAGAAACAATTCATAAATATAATAGATGTATACTACTCAACTCCAAGAGCCCTACTAAAATTACCCTCACAAAACACCAAATAGAAATCAATAGAGGAGCAAGACAGGGCTGCCCCTTGTCACCCCTCATATTAGTGATAGAACCAATAGCACAAGCATTGAGAACAAACAACACAATAAAAGGAATAACCATAAAAGAATATAAGCTGAACCTCTTTGCCGACGTCATTGCTCTCACACTTTAAACGCCCATGATAGCTATTCCAAATCTATTCAAGGAACTAAAAACAATGTCAGGTCTCAAAATGAACACCGACAAAACAGAAATGATGGGACTAAACTTATCTACACAGCAACAGAAGCTAATTGAATAAAATGTTACTATAAACTGGAAAAATAACGGATTTAAATATTTAGGGGTACACATATCCCCAACGTACGATAGTCTGTATGAACATAATTTTCCCCCTCTTCAAAAAAAATAGAAACAGAAATCAACAATTGGAACAAACTAAAAATCTCATGTATAGGCAGGATCAATTCCTATAAAATGAACATCTTTCCCAGGATCCTGTATTCAGATGCTTACCAGTACAAATACCCAAAACCAGGTTGGACATAATGCAGAGGAAAATAATGAAATTCATATGGGTGGTAAACCCCCTGAATATCGCGCACATTGATGTGCATTTCGAAAACAAATGGGGGAAATGAGTGTCCTACACCTCTTTGAATACTATATGGCAGCCCAGATCACACATTTGGTAACATGTCAACGAACATCAAATATTCCCAGATGGACTATCATTGAAAATGACTTAATATCCAGACAGAACATAGACACAGTATCATGGATCCCAACAAAAATCAGAAACCTACCGAGAACAACCAGCCCCAGCACACTAAAAACCCTTAAACTATGGGACAAAATCAAACTGAGATACAAACTCATAAAGCTCTCCTCTCTGATGACTACAATTACACATAACCCCTCATATAAACCAGGATATCTAGAAAAAGGATACACCTGGTAGAGAAATAAAGGCACGTATAGACTAGCCCACTTCTGGGACACCGGTAAAAAAATCAATATGGATGAACTAAAAAGCAAATATCCAGTCCCCCCAAGAGGAGACTACTAAACCTTCAAATATGCTCTTATGCAAAACTCTGTCTCCAAAGACCGAATACTAAAAAATGACTATCCCATATATATAAGAAACTAAACACACCCATAACAAGGGCTAAATATGGATTCCAATTGGCACAGGAATCAGACCTACAAGAGGAAAGGGATCAGGAAGAATGGGTCGAAACTTTTGAGACATTAATTAAAGGAAGCCTGAACATATCTTTCTAAGAGGTTTCTTTTAGAGCTATGTATAGAATATATAAAGTACCCACTGTATTAGCAATAATATATCCAGACGCCAGCCCGTTATGTTTCAGGGGCTGTAAACAAAGGGGAAACTATGCAAATATGTATAAAATAAATAGTACAAGCTCTATGGAAAAGAGGATTTTTATGTCAGACTCACCTGTAAAATCCTTTTCTCTTAAGCCGTAAGGGGGACCCAGGTCAACATAGGGGGGTTAAGCACCCTTTCTCCAGGAGGACACTTTAAGAACTGTAAGACTGAGGCTCCAGTGCTCCTCCCCTCAGTACAATACACAGAGCACCGGAAGCCTCCTCCAGTTGGTCCCAAAGAGGAAGCGTAAGTCAAATATTGAAAAGAAGATAGTCCAATAACAAGGAAATAAGTAAACAGGCGAAAAAACATGCCCAAAAAAACAATCATGTCAACAATAGGGAGGGTAGTACCTGGGTCCCCCTTACGGCTTAAGAGAAAAGGATTTTACAGGTGAGTCTGACATAAAAATCTTCTTTTCTCTTTCAGCCTCAGGGGGACCCAGGTCAACATAGGGGACGTCCCAAAGTCCCGAATTGAAGGGTGGGAAATCCTAAAATAAGAATCCCACTTAGATCTCCGCAGCTCTAAGGATAGATGTGCCCAAGGCAGTACCCTTGTCTGCAAAAAAGACGATAAAATTTGATAAAGGTGGAGATAGACGACCAAGTTGCTGCTCGGCATATCTGGTCCACCGAAGCGCCATGTCGCGCCGCCCAAGAGGCTCCAACCGCCCTAGTAGAATGGGCCGTAACCCGCAAGGGAGGAACGGCCCCAACTGCCAAATAGCAGCGAACTATAGTAGATCTAATCCACCTAGCCAGAGTTTGCGGAGAGGCCCTGGACCCCCGACGGGGCCCCGCCAGGAGAATGAATAGAGCCTGAGAGGAACGGAAACATTCCGTGCGAGCCACGTAGATCCTCAGGGCTCTCACTACGTCGAGACAGTGCAAATCGCGCTCCTTGGAAGAAGACGGATTCAGAAAGAAGGTCGGAACAATGATCTCCTGATTGATATGAAAGGCCGAGACCACCTTAGGCAAAAAGGAAACATGAGGTCGTAGAATAGCTTTGTCTGGAGTAATTGACAGGCACGAGGGATCCACAGATAAAGCAGCTAATTCAGACGCCCTCCTGATGGAAGATATGGCCAGCAGAAACACCGTCTTCCAGGATAGAAGCGATAGAGGAATTGATGGTAAGGGTTCAAAAGGAGGTCTTTTGAGGGCCCTGAGGACTAAAGAGAGGTCCCAGGGTTGAACCGGGGCTCGAATGGGAGGACGCAAGTGAGCTACTCCCTGCAAGAAGGTCTGGATATCCTTTCTGTTCGCGAGCTTTCTATGAAAGTAGATTGAGAGGGCGGAAACTTGAACCTTGAGAGCGCTGAGCGATAAACCCCCGTCATAGCCTTTTTGGAGAAAACTAAGGAGTCTGGACAGAACAAATCTGGAGGGAGGAAAACCTCTGGAGGAGCTCCACACCACATACTTCTGCCATATACTGTAGTAAACCTTAGATGAAGACGGTTTTCTAGCCGCTAACATGGTAGGTATAGCCGATACAGGTATCCCTCGCCTTTTCAGTATGGCGGACTCAAGCGCCACGCCGTTAAATGCAGCCGCTGAAGATCTGGATAATGGAAAGGTCCTTGTACTAGTAGGTCTGGTCGTAGTGGAAGCGGCCACGGATCCCCGACTGTCATGGACAGAAGGTCTGAGAACCAAGTCCTCCTTGGCCACCGTGGTGCAATGAAAATCACCTGTGCTCATTCCCGTTTGATCCTTTTTAGAACCCTGGGTATCATGGGTGTTGGTGGAAAGATGTAACATAGTAACATAGTAATTAAGGTTGAATAAAGACATTCGTCCATCAAGTCCAACCTATTCCCTTTTTTTTTTTTTTTTTTTTTTTTTTTAACCCTACCTAACAGTTGATCCAGAGGAAGGCAAAAAAACCCAGCTAAAAAAGGGGGGGAAAAATTCCTTCCTGACTCCAAACGGCAATCGGAAAGTATCCCTGGATCAACCAGATCTATATGCATTAATACCAGTAATTCTCAATATTTTTTAGTTTTAGAAACTTATCCAGGCCTTTTTTAAAGTTATTCAATGAACTTTCAATGAACAATGAATGTAGCCCAGATGAAAATGCCAAGGCGCTACGAGAGCATCTACGGAGGACGCAAGAGGGTCTCTTGTTTTGGCACAAAAGGTCGGCACCTTGCGGTTGGTTCGAGAGGCCATCAGGTCGATGTCCGGGGTCACCCATCTCTGTGTCAGTTGATCGAAAACCTCCGGAGAGGCCCATTCTCCCAGATCGAGTGTAACCCGACTGAGAAAATCTGCCTTCGTATTGAGGACTCCCGGTATGAATATTGCCGATATCGCCGGTATGTAGAACTCTGCCCAGGTTAGTATTCGATGCGCTTCTGTCATTGCCAGATCGCTTCTCGTACCCCCTTGATGATTTATGTACGCCACAGCCGTGGCGTTGTCCGACTGTATTCGAACATTCTTGCCCGTCAGGAAACCTGACCAGTGAGACAGAGCTAGGAATATCGCCCTTAGTTCCAGGACATTGATGGACAGTAGAGCTTCTTCCCTGGTCCAAAGACCCTGGGCTTTCTGAGACTCGCATACCGCTCCCCAGCCTCGGAGGCTGGCGTCCGTTGTCACCACTGTCCATGAGGGTGGACAAAGGGATTTGCCCGCTGCTAAGTTGCTCTCCTGGGTCCACCAAGTTAGGGAGAACCGAACCGGCTGTGGGAGGTGTATGTAGGCATCTAACGACTGCAGGGACTTGTCCCAAGAATGAAGAAGATGTCTCTGGAGTGGTCGAAGATGGAAAAGTGCATATGGGACTGCTTCCACCGACGACACCATTTTTCCCACTAGTCGCATTGCTTGACGAATGGTGATCTGATGGGAGAACTGCGCCTGAGTGGCCAGCTTCTTCATGGATTCTATTTTGTCCCGGGGAAGGAAAACCTTGTGGGTCGTTGTGTCGAAGAACATCCCCAGGAAGATTATGTGAGTTGACGGAATCATGGAGGATTTTTTCTCGTTTATGACCCATCCGAACCGGGATAGTATCTTTGTGCACTGAGATACGTGATGTTGCGCTAGCTGGAAAGATGCCGCCCTGATCAATAGGTCGTCTAGATATGGGATGACGAATATTCCTTGAAGACGAAGGAAAGCCGCTTGACAGGTCATGATCTTTGTAAATATACACGGGGCTGAAGCGAGGCCGAAAGGCAGTGCCGTGAACTGAAAATGTCGGGCGCCTAAGGCGAATCTGAGGAGACTGTGATGACCGTTCCAAATGGGTACATGGAGGTAAGCATCCTGAATATCCAGAGAGGCAAGATAGTCGCCCGGCTCTAACGCCAATATTACCGACCGTAGTGACTCCATTTTGAACCTGGTTTTTTGTACATAGGTGTTTAGAGCTTTTAGGTCTAAAACTGGGCGAAACGTTCCATCCTTCTTCGGAACCAGGAAGAGATTGGAGTAAAATCCCCGAAATCTCTGGTCTCTTGGGGCAGGGGCAATGACCCGTGCGTGGAGGAGGGATAGAACGCATTGGTTGAGGATTCTTCGGCGTTTGGGGCATCTCGGAATGCGGGAAGGAAAGAATCGAGGAGGAGGAGGCGAAGAGAATTCTAATCGGTAGCCGTTGGTCAGGGTATTTAACGTCCAGGTGTCTGTGGACGGCTGTTGCCACTCTCTGAGGAAGAAGTGGAGTCGGCCCCCGACCTGTAGAGGCAGATGATAGTCATGCCTGCTTATTCTTGTCTCCTCCTGTTCTAAAGGCTCCTCGTTTAGTGGGCCAGGGAGTGAGCGGCCTTTGTCCCTGTCGGTTAGGAAAGGGAGCACTAGGCTCTGTCTGCGCACGGTGCGGGGGGCGTGAGGCTCTGGAGGAACGAAAGGAAGGAGAACGCCGAAAGGATGGAAAACGGCGAGCCCTGTTTTGCGGAAGGAAGGTGCTTTTACCTCCTGTAGCTTGAGCGATTATCTTCTCCAGTTCGGGTCCAAATAAGAGGCGCCCCAAAAAAGGTAGGTTGGTAAGGGCTTTCTTGGATGCCGGGTCTGCCGCCCAGGCTTTTAGCCATAAGGATCGCCTGGCTGCGGTCACGGCCGCTGATGATCTAGCTATAAGTCTGCTAGACTCTAGAGCCGCATCTCCAAGATATATAGCTGCATCAGATAGTTGTTGTATAATATCCACCAGATGGCTGTCTGAGGATTCCTTGACCACAGAGTGGTAAAGTTGTCCTAGCCATGCTTCCATTGCTTTGGCCACCCACGCGGAGGCGAAGGTAGGACGCAGGGCTGCGCCAGCTGCTGCGAATGCCGTTCTCAGGAACACCTCCAGTCTTCTATCTGTCGGGTCCTTGAAAGTGGCTACCTCGGCTAAAGGGATGGCTGTGGCCCTGGAAAGTCTCGCCACTGGTGGGTCGACCGCCGGTGGTAGGGACCACCTTTCCACATCCGATTTAGGAAAGGGGAACATCGACTGGAAATTTCGTGACAAATGAAATTTCTTTTCCGGAGACGCCCACTCTTCTAACACAATCTGTTCCAATTGGTCATAAGACGGAAAAATTGCCGCCGCCTTCTTAGGGCGGCTGAACAAAGTCTTAGATGGATCAGTTGGTTCGATCGGATCTCGAATGTTAAGTACCTGTAGCACAGATCTGATAAGATCGTCTATAGTCTCAGGTGTGAAAGTGGTCTGAAATTCCTGTTCAGAAGTTAAGGAGTCAAGTTCTCCCTCTTCCGATTCCTCTCTTTCCTCCTCAGAGATCTCTTCCACTGAAGGGACTACTGGGATATCTGATGGTCTGGCCTCCGTTCCAGAGGAATTAGCTGACTGCAGAACCTGCGAAAGGGCCGACAATATCGACATGGAATCTGCTAATGATTTTGCCCAGGCTGGTTCAGACTCCTGGGGGGAGACCCCCGGAGATACTCGGGCTAAGGCCGACCCCGCAGGTGGATTCTGCAGAGAATCAATGGAAGCCCGAAGGGATTTTGCCCACTCGGGTTCCTGACTGTCCGAAACAGTTTGACTAGGGTCTTGGTTTGCATTGCATGACCCGCATAGGGGCCCAGACAGGCCGGCCGGCAACTTATTCTGGCATAATGCGCAGACATAGGATATCACTTGGACCGATTTGGCTGATTTAGATTTGGGAGCGGGCTTCTCCTTGTTGGACATGATGGATATTGGCGAGACAGCAGGGAAGAAGGAGAAAAAAATAGTTTTGTTTTTTTTTTGTAAGGATACAGGGACTGGGCGAGGGCAGGGACAGAAAAAAAGACAAGAGACCAAAGAAGGAAACGGCAGTGCAAGAAAAGATCGACTTATCTGACTCTGTGGAACTTGAGAGCAAACAGGAGGAGGCTCCGGACTTGTAGCTGTCTGCAGTAGAAAGACCGAAGACCGGAAGTCCCGCCCCCGAAAAAGCCCGGCAATGGAGACCGGAAGTCCCGCCTCAGGACTGAAGGAGAAAGAAAACCCGCCCCCATCAGCCGGTCCAGTGAGCTCCCTCAGCGTGGTATATGCAGTGCTGAGGGAGCGGGAAGCGGCGGAGTCCGCCGGTTGCCCGTACATGCGGGAGGGGGGGTTCGGCCCATTTTAGGCCCGCGGGCCATGATGGGCCGCCCTCCCGCGGCAGTCGCACGAGGAAGACCTCTGCTGGCTGCTGATCCCACGGAGGGAGCCGGTGGGAACTGGTACTCACCGGCTCCAAAATATCCAGGTAAGATAGGGGAGAGAGGTCCTACTCCTGAAGCGGACACTTAAAAACTGGAGGAGGCTTCCGGTGCTCTGTGTAATGTACTGAGGGGAGGAGCACTGGAGCCTCAGTCTTACAGTTCTTAAAGTGTCCGCTCCTGGAGAAAGGGTGCTTAACCCCTGCGTTCACCTGGGTCCCCCTGAGGCTGTAAGAGAAAAGTTCTTATCGTTTAAAATGGTGCTAATTTTGCCCCAACCAATCAGATCTTATTTAAAATTTGAAAGCTAACATCTGATTAGTTGGGGCAAAATTAGCACCATTTGGGTCTTGGTTTGCGTTGCATGACCCGCATAGGGGCCCAGATAGGCCAGCAGGCAACTTATTCTGGCATAATGCGCAGACATAGGTTATCACTTGGACCGATTTGGCTGATTTAGATTTGGGAGCGGGCTTCTCCTTGTTGGACATGATGGTTTGACAAGACAGCAGGCCAGAAAATGAGAAAAAAATGTTTGTTTGTTTTTTAAAAAACAGGGACTGGCCGAGTGAAGATAGAAAGAAAATCAGAGGTAAAGAGCGGAAAACAGAGAAGAGCAGGAAAAGGATCGACTTATCTGATCTGTAGAGAGAGAATGCAAGCAGGAGGAGGCTCCGGACTGGTATGTACTCGGATGTGTAGCTGGAAAGGCCGAAGACCGGAAGTCCCGCCCCCGAAAAAGCCCGGTAAGGAGAAAAACCGGAATTCCCGCCCCCGAAACGGCCCGGTAATGCTGGCCTGCAGGAGAAGAGAGGCCCGCCCCCATCAGCCGGTCCAGTGAGCTCCCTCGGCATGGTGTCTGTAGTGCTGAGGGAGGGGGAAGCGGCGGAGACCGCCAGTTGCCCGCAACATGCGGGAGGGGGGGATCGGCCCATTTTAGGCCCGCGGGCCATGATGGGCCGCCCTCCCGCGGCAGCCGCACGAGGCAGACCTCTGCTGGCTGCTGATCCCACGGGGAGAGCCGGTGGGAGTCTGAAAAACCCCGGCTCCAACATCATGCAGGTAAGGTAGGGAGAGAGGTCCTACTCCTGAAGCGGACACTTAAAAACTGGAGGAGGCTTCCGGTGGTCTGTGTATTGTACTGAGGGGAGGAGCACTGGAGCCTCAGTCTTACAGTTCTTAAAGTGTCCGCTCCTGGAGAAAGGGTGCTTAACCCCCCTATGTTGACCTGGGTCCCCCTGAGGCTGAAAGAGAAATCTGTATTTACAACCATGTCAGACACCCTGATGTAGAATATTCAACCTACACCACAGGTGGCATTCTTGGCCCAAGAGATACCAGATTCAGCTAAACAGCACAACAAATGTATACAATATACAATGCTGGCTACGAAAATCCATATAGGTGCACAATGGAAAAAGACCTCATTAGACTATAAAATAGCACTTCGTAGAATCAATTCTATAATGATAAATGAGAGTATTTCATATACTGCATGATTCCATGCATCTATTCTCAACTATCTGGTCTCTCTGTCTCAGTAGCCAATATGCCAAGAAGTTATTGTTTTAATGCTGTTTTAATATATCTAAAAAATAGACTAAACCCTCTCTAACTGCAAAACAAACAGTCTGAGTTTCGTTACCAAATATGAATCAACATGTTTATGATAAATATGTCAATGAAAATATACAAATAACTATACATGCCAAGTTAAAATTGTTGTAAAAGAAAATTTTATAGTGTGAAAAAAAAAAATCGAAATTTTCAGACTTCCAACGCGGCAAATAGAACAGGGATCTTTAGTACATCAGACAGAAATGTTAATGGGCAATTTAAAGGACAATTATACCCACCTTCCCTCCGCTCCTCTTCTTTGTTCATTAACTTTTACCCAGGGTGAGGACCTGAACCGCTAGGTCCTCACCCCTGGGTTCGCGTAACTTACAGCAGAGTCTCAGAGCATAGCTGCTCTGGTAGGCTCCGCCCCCTCTTCCTCGCCGGCAACGAGGCCAATAGGAAGGCACGCTCTGCAACAAGTGTGCCTGCAAGCAGAGGGGCGGACTGTCAGCCGTCAGTTGGCTAAGAGGCAACCAATCATGGACGCGGCTGCTGGCTTTGCTGAATGAAGGATTGTAAGTACCGTTCTGATCTTTTTTTTAGACAATCGAACCTGGCGGTTGGGGGTGGGATAGGGGCCCTACACTACAGAAAAATAGTTTAACCCTAGGGCACAATGTCACAAAGTTAGCTCGGGCAGGAGGGGGGGGCTCCTCTGCACATGTAACATACCTTGTTGAGGTAGGTAAATAGCAGGGACCAGAAGACTCACAGACAGGCTCCTACACTACACTTTCCTGATGATGTAAGGTAAGGATTTTTAAACACTACATAGTGGGCCAGTGGTGGGTTAAATTTTAGTTTTGGGGGTGGACATACCCTTTAACGCATAGCACTGAGACAGCTCCACCCCAAATAGCAGCATTGTGGGGGATGCTAATCGAGCCCAATGTTTTATGCTGAGGCCCCACTGCAATAACTTCCTGTGCGTGTGTGCGCACTGTGCTATCGATTTAGCCAATAGTCCTTAACAGCAAAGCACGCGTGATGGTGATTGCATGTGTTGTGAAAACAGAAAATACAGCTGTGGGGCCTAGACCTTAAGCCTTGTACACATGTACGATAGTGTGCCGATAACTGTACGTCTGTAGCCATTTGAGTGTGCCGATAACTACGTCTATAGCCATTTGGTCGGGTGATTCGCCAGTGGCTTTAATTCTAAAATCACTGATAGGGAGTGATAGTGTTGGGAGCATCAGATGTTTAATTGCAGAACGTAAAGGCCAAAAAAAACCATCACACTGAATAGTGTGATCGAGAGACAGCAAGTCTTAGTTCAAACTCCTTATCATAATGCGATAAGAAAAAAATGATAGAATACACCACTTACTAAGCCTCATATAAAATCTACAGTACAATAATACTGTTATAATAGTCTATCATTTTCAGAAGGAAGAAAAGGTGATAAAGCACACCATAAGCTGCCACCACCGCCTTAAAGGGGAAGTGTGTCCTAAAACTACTTGATTTAAAATTAGCAGAGAGCGCCGTCCTGAGTACTTTTACACAGATTCAATCTAACATCAACATATTGCTTTACTGAATCCTGATTGGGCTGAAGAAGAGTTCAGAAATGTCTGGAGAACTAGCCACAAGGATAGATCATTATGCAAGACATTTTGATTGGTGGATATATCACTCCTAGACATCAATGTGCAAGCAAATTGAACATGCCTGCAGTCAGAGCAGCAAAACCAACTGTCTTCATAAGACAACATAAAATAAAAATATCTGAATAACTGTTAAAACAAATGATCAAAGTATATTGCAAAAGCTCTCCGGTCGGCAATTTCTACAAATTTAAATCAAGTAATTTTGGACCATAAATCCCCTTTAAGCCCTTTATATTGGTGGTACATTTAAATCTATGCAATACCTTCCTTAAATCTAATACTATACCTAAACAGGCAGAGCATGTTGGTAAACATTCTCCTTGGGTAGTTTAAAGGGCATCTATAGTGAAATGTATACATTGCTCCAATCCAGACATAATAAAACGCTAGTGTATGCTCCCTTATTCCCACCTTCCTCCATGGCTCTGTGTTTGCACACTGTCTGATTTACTGCAGGGCTCCCCACTCGACCTGTCTGGTCATTTCCCTGTTCATTTAGTCCGGCTGTAAATTAAGCCTGTGAAACAAACCGCTCATGCGCATTAATCCTCCTACACAGGACACATCACTTGTAAACAACAAAAAAAAACCCTCGGTATGTAAGCCTGTAGAGAGGAAGTTTCTCCGTAGTTCTGAAGATAGTGCTACGTAAGGAATAGGGGGGAATTTGTACAGACCGAGTCCTGAATCACTGCAGCCGTTCTCTCTTTGACAGGCAATAAATTGGTGAAAGCTTGCGGAGGAGGGGACTTCTCCTTCCCTTTACTTCTGTTTTTAACCCAGTATTTGCCAAGCTTTTTTGAGAAGGAAGGAGTCATTGGGAGACTTGCTGTAAATCCTGTGTAAGCCTACACACTACACTGGCATGCTGTTAGGGGATTTGATTGACAGCTCAAGCAGGAGTGGTGTATTGAAACCTTCACTTCTTTTAACTTGTATATCTCAGGACAGAGATGGAATCTGAAGAAAATAAAGGTACTCTGGGGGTTGGGGGAATTATAGAACACATAGAAAAAAGGGAAAAAAAGTTTAATTTTCCCACTAGAGATGCCCTTTAATATAGAGCTATTCTTAAGATGGCTGAATACATTTGATCTCTTGATACCTGCTCTTCCTGAATGCCTCCGCCAAGGAAAAAAACCTAAACTAATATTTAAAGGGGGAAAGGTTGCAGGTTCCGTCTAACACTGTAATATAATAGTTTAAACACAGATTAAAATTAATTAGGATTCTAGCTAATTTATGGCAGAAGTTTATTTATGACAGAAGATAAAAAAGGAGAAGTTTGAGCTGAACACGTTTTTCGGTCAGAAATTTTGGTTGGAGCAGATGACATCTTCCACCACAGCAGAATACCAATACGTTTAGAAAACATAGCAGCATGGCTCTGTGATTAGAAATGATGCCGAATCTTTCTCATCCTAAACCTGCAAGGAGACTGTATGTTTGTGAACTTAGATTGTCAGCTCTTTGGGGTGCAGGGCCTGATGTGAATGGATGAACCAATTGTAAATCTCTGTGTTATATATTTTCAGCGCTATACAACATGATAATCTCAAAACTGTCCTTGGGGAATGACAATACCTTTTCTCTTCATCTCTTATCTTGTCCAGTTCATTCATTTTCCTTTCTAAATCTTTCCGCTTCACCTTCTCGGCTTCCACGTCCTTCTGCTTCTGCAGTTGCCCCCGGCTGTACATTTCTCTCAGCTCCTAGTAAACAAGATGAGGTCACTGTGATTAGATTTCGAGTTATATTTGTAACAATGAAAACATCAAACCTGTAAACAAGGCCACTGCTAAAGTGGTTACTATAATTCATTACGCACATATATTAAAATATATATTGTTTTAGGTCAGAGTACCTGGGCTATCAAGCATAGATGGTTGAAGTTCCCAGGGTGTGAACCGCTTGTGTGTTATTGCACTTATGGTGTAAAGTAAAGCACACTTATATAAGCATGCCAACACTGTGTCCAGAGCACTGGCGTAGGCAGCAGGGTCGCAAAGGTCACAATTGCGATCGGGACTGTGTACCCTGGGGGCCCACAGCAGCACAGTTTCCAAATTCCAATCAGAAATTGCCCTCTGCAGCTCCACCTGCACTTCTATTATAGTAATTACAGTGATTAGTTGCTGCTACCTGCTAAGTTTTTTCAAATCACACTAGTGTGCCAGCCTTCTTTGTGTTGTGTCTTCTTTGTGCCAGTTGCCAACCATCATTATCATTTACCACTACCATGTTGGTATACAGACATTGGTAAAATGGTTGGCAAATTGACAGTTTAAATGTCTGTTTGTCAGGTGCCCTTTACCACTGCCAATTTGCCAACCATTTTACCAGTGTCTGTGCCAATCATTTACTAGTGTCAGTTTTCCAAACAATTTATTAGTCTGTGTGCCAACCAATTTACCAGTAGTCCGTGCACTAAGCATTTTTACCATTGTCTGTGTGCCAAGCATTTAACCAGTGTCTGTCTGTGTGCAGTGCCAGCCCTTTACCAGGATAATTTTTCTAACCAATTTATCAGTGTGTGTGTACCAAGCATTTTACCAGTCTGTGTGCCAACTATTTTACCAGTGGCCTGTGTTTAAAGCATTTTTAACATTCTGTTTGCCAAGCATTTAACCAATGTCAATGTGCCAAGCAATTAATCATTGTCAATGTGCCAAGTATTTTACCAGTGTCTGTGTGCCAGGAATTTAACCAGGGTCTGCATGCTAAGCATTTTACCAGGGTCTGCGTGCCAAGCATTTACCAGTGTCTGCATCCCAAGCATTTACCAGTGACAGTTTTCCAACCATATTATCAGTGCCTGTGTGCCAAGCATTTAACCAGTGTCTATGTGCTAAGCATTTCCCAGTCTCTGTGTGCCAAGCATTTTACCAGTGTTGGATTGTCAATTATTTCAGAAGTGCAAGGTTTGAGGATTTAGGTTTAGAAATACTGTTGGAATCTGATTAAATAGTGTTTGCTAGGTGTATGGGTAAAGTATATTTTAATGCATCAAAAATTTTAATGATGAAATTGGATGTTTTTTATGGGAATGATTATTTGGTTTGCAGTGCGGATTTGTGTTTGCAGCAGGATCAGGAGGCCCATGCCCAAATTTTGCATCAGGGCCTATACGCCACTGGTCCAGAGCCTGGCCTAAGATGTGTTCAAGGAGCATGTGTTTCCATTGGTTGAGTCACAGACTCAGGGAGGGCTCAGGGTGGAACAGATTGAAAGCTGTTTTTTTGTTGCCTTTTAAGCCTGAATAGTACAACATCTGCAGAGATCTCCAGAGCCACAGTACTTGTTTTTGTCCAGTTACAACCCTGCAAATCTCCTTTTAACACTGAATGTGTAGAACAACAAGAATATACTGGGGTTTATTACATGGATATTTTGTGAAGTCAAACCTTTAGCTGGTTATTAAACACATCGATTTCCTGGAGTTTAGCGCGAGTCTCTTTCTCCACCTCGTCCAGCTGATCACGAAGCTCCTGACGGCAAATCTCTTTGGCGTCCAATGCTCTTCTAATAGTCAGCAAAGAATCTCCTAGGAGTGGACAATGCTGACATTTTAGATAATCCACCGTGTTCTACTAGAAAATGTATTGACTAATGCTCCATCCTCACTTGCACACACAGAACCAATTAAATTACTTTAAGTCAACAGTTTTCTAGCTGTTGGTGCAAATCATTGTGGGGTAGCAATGCTGAATAAGTAACAAACACAAAACGCTCATCACTTGCTTTATTTCTTTGGCCATTGCTTTAGAAGAAACAAGTCACACCAAAAAAAACTTAAAATGGCCACTAGTGAGTTCATTTCATTCATCTTATACCAAAAAAATCCCGTAGCCAATCAAATGTTTTCTTACTGTAGCAGAAATTGTCACATCTCATCTTAAATAACCCCCTGCAGTGTGCAGAGAGATGCGCGATGTTTTGTGCGCTAAATACATTGTACAACACCTGAAACGTTGTGCCTCCATGTCACAATAAAGAAATGCCGGTAATCACCATAACAATGTACACCTAGAGTGCAATGAGTATACAAAGAGCCTTCTACCATACATAGAATTCAAGTACCATTCGGTTTCAATTGGTTAACTTACTGTGCAAACTGCTTTGTTGAACCTGTTTTAACTGGTCATTCAGGGACTGTTTCTCAGGAATAAGTTTTCCAAGCAGCTGCTGAGATTCCTACAGAATAAAATGATTGATATTTAGAACAAGGTAGGAAAACATAAAACATATTAGAACCCTCTTCCTCCCAATACTATACATATAGACTGGATCACCAACATGACACAGACCTGAAGCTGCTGCTGTAAATGCGTGATCTCTGCAATGCGCAGCTCCCTGGATTTGTTGGTACTTTCTATTTCCTGGCGTTGAATGGAGAGACGACAGCGGATATCCTGGAGTTTCCCTTCCAGCTGGTGCTTTTTATCATTCTGTAAGGCGCCACGTGGATGATGTCAGATTGCACAGTAATACCAATTTAAAAGCAGCACATATCTCTCAGCTTCTGTCCCAATCTGGATCTGATCCTGGGACCAGGTACATTCTGTTTCTCTGTAAACTTATATGCTCTGGAGTTTAAAAGGACAATTATACTCACCGTTTCCCCATTCCATAGCTGAATTGTACCCAGGGTGAGGAACTAAATCGCTAAGCCCTCACTCCTGGGTCTTTTACCTAACAGCTGTAATACTTACTTAAAGTTTTACTTGGTGCTCCAGTACGTTCCACCACTCGTTGCCACCGTCAGTGACAGTATGCGATGTAGCCAATGGGAAGACAGGCTCCTTTGCAGAGCATGTCTTCCCATTGGCTGCACTGCAGACTGCTAAAGAGGACCGGAACACTGATAGAAACTCTAAGGGCATAGGACACAGAGGTTTAGGTCCTCACTCTGGGTACTATTTTGCTATGGAGGAAGAGTAGCGAGGGGAAGGGAAGTATAAATGTCCTTTAATGATTGCTAGAAAGGCCCATTGTAGGCTCCAGTTTCCCCCAGTGTAGCTCACAGCATTAATAACAAGATGCTACCTTAGAACAGGAACAGGTAACAGGTTCTGACCCGGTTCTGGTTCTTGCACCACACTCTCAGTTTCTAGCACCTTAATATTGTCTGATTGTCTGTTATTAGAATATCCTACACTGTGTGTACTAGAATAATAACTTTCCTTTCTGACAGTTCTGCATTACACATCTAACAAGCTATTTTGCAGTGTTTCTACATTTAATAAGTTCTGTATTCCCTAAAGCTGGGAACACACTTCATTTCCTTCGCCCAGACCTTTCGGCATTTCTGACCAGTTGGACAGGACTGCGCCAAAAGTAGCTGCAGCTGACAGTTTATTCCTCTGTGTGTGTGGCACATAGAGGATCGCCCATTCAGACGAATGGCTGGACTTCTGTTGTGAAATACCGAAAAGACATGCAATTTTTAGGTGGGCCCGATCGACCGATACACTGAACTATTGTGTGTGTTCCAGCCTTTTATTCTCCTGTCTGTAACTGTTTTGCCACAGCCCTGCCTATCGCCCTCTTGGGTGAATTTATTATTCCTGGACAGCTGCTCTGTATATTTGTACTTTTAATTCATTCCAGGCTTTGTGGCCTTCAAGGAAATAAAGGTTTTTCCTGCAAAATGCCCAGCCAACATGCAGATAAATTAAAGTTTGGGATGCAGGCTAATGGAATGGCCTTCTTTATCATTTGTCCCCTTGTATTGGTTATCCAAATATATACTAGTCAGGATTTGTCAGGATTTGTCAGAGGAAGCGGCGGAGGAGCACAAGACTTTGTAAGTTCCTTCCCTTGACTTCTGGCTACTGCGGGTTTAATTAAAGAACAGGAGGTAAGACACAGGTCCTTTGCCTCCCGTTCTTCAGTAAAACTGAAATCCCCAAAGTCGATTTCTCTGCTGGACATACCCTTTAAATGCAGAAATCCCAAGGGAAATCACTTTTTATGTTAATTTACATACAATCACATTATTAGTCTAGGGAACAAACAACATAACATAACTAGGTATGTGTAATATAAACTAAGAATTTTAAAAATTATATTTTCCACTAAGCTTTCCCTTTAAAGGTCATGTCCACCAAATCATTAATTAAATGCCCTCCAACATTACACTTGTAGAAAACATGGCGTGGAGCTGCAAGGGGAGGATAATGATGCGACCCTGGTCAATCGATGAGCAAGATATAAGTGGGCATGATCTTTAATTCTGCAATTTGTGGTTCAAGTTCAACACTGGCCATATTCAAAACTTTTCACATAGAGGAAATGGGGGAGGCCTGGCACAAGAGAAACTGAACTTACCAGAGCTTCCAGCTCAAACTCTAGAGTCTTTTTCTTTGCTTTCAAGATGACAATGTCTTCCTGCTCTCGGTTTCTCTGGTTCAGGAGTTCTTGTCTTCGGTTCCTTTCCCATTCCAGCTGACGTTGGCGTTCCAGTTCTCTTTTTGCTGCCTGTTAAAAGATTCAATTCCATATAAAGGTCAGCAATGCAATGTGGAGAAGGAACCTTTACCCAAATAAACAATCATGCTTTAAAGGGTATCTCCACTCGTATTTTTAACATTTTGGAATACAGTTCTATTGAAGAACGGGAGGTAAAGGAGCTGTGCCTTACCTTCCGTTCTTCAATAGAACACACAGGAAGGAGCCAGGAGAGAAGGTAAGAAACTTACCCGCTCGCTCGCTCCCCCGGCGCTTAGTCTGACAGGTCCCGACGGACCTTGTCTTCTATGCGCATGCGCGATCTATGCGCATAGAAGACAAGGTCCGTCGGGACCTAAAACATCTGTGTAGGTGAAACAAGGGAAATCTCTCTAATAACTAAATCTCACTTTACTCTGAATTTGAACAGTATTGTTCTGCAGTACAGAAATAAACTGAATCTGCCTTCCGATTAAAAGTACATACGGATGTGCAATTGTGCCAGCCACAAGCAGGAGACGCATGACAGGCCACCTGAAAATCGCACGTGTGTGGCCACATCAGCTTTGTTGGGGGGGTTCTGGCAAGATTAATGAATGACATTAAAGCGCCAAGCCACACTCGATTGTCACACGCGATTGTCTGTCCTTTCTCAGTTGCTCGTGGCTTCCCTACATCTAGCATGGGCCTTTACAACCACACGTGCTAATGGCTTAGTGACCCATATGGTCAGGATTAATCTACATGCAGCAAAATCATAAAGGCAACTGGGGAGAAAAGCCATATATCAAACGACAAAGCCTTATTGGAGTTTACAATTCATTTCTAATATGCCATGGTGTATAAGTAAAGTATCCACAATTTTCTAATAAACAAAAACATATTTACAGGCCCCCAAAGTGTTGGTTACCTCTCGCCTTTCTATTTCTTTCCTGCGTTCCTCTTCTCTTTGCCTCTCAAACTCGCGTTGTTTTTCCATTTGTTTCTCTAGCTCCTGCTGCCGTTTGCGTTCCTGATCTTGACGTTCTCGTTCTTTGCGTTCCAGCTCGGCCCTTTCCAGCTGGATGAGGCGCTCCTGCTCTTTCCGTTGCTGTTCCAGAAGCGCTTGCCGCCTCTTTTCCAACTCGAGGTTTCCTCGTTCAAAGTTCTCTCTTTTTTTATCTTCAAAGGTCACTGCCAGAAAACCAATTTATTAAGTTTTTCTTACGCCTTCTTTTATACGCCTTCAATTTTCTAAGCTGACTGCGGCCCGGGGTCACACTACAGCACATCCAAGCACTCTGGAAATGCGCTCTCCTCTCTGGTGCACTTTGACGTGCCCTGCCATTGTGCAAAAACACTGATCGCATGCTCTCCGATTAATGGATCACAGCGCACCTTGTGTGGCCACAATTAGTGTGCGCTATCTAACACGCAATTGGATCGCATGGGAAAACACGGCAGTGTGGCCCAGCCCTTAATGGCCACAACTAGTTGAGAGATAAACCAAAGAATAAAATGCCGCTGCCATAGACCACAGTAGGGTCTTATATTAAAGGTCAGTATAAAAGCATCAGACATTCAATAAGAGTATTACACCACAAACTACCTGGAAGTTTTTTGTCCACTGCTTGCAATTCCTCTTCTACTGGTTCCTCTGGTAAACGCTGATCAACAGACACTGAGCTTACAATGGATAATCCACTCCCCGATCGAACTCTTCTGAAAAGATTACAAAAATCATCACTTGAATGAAATTCAAGTGCAACTTGCCGCTAGGATTTCTATTAAAACTTATTTCAACACGTCGAATTTGATTTGAGTTAGAGGGGAAAAAATTATGGATTTTAAAATGTCAAACAGCCTTTCCCTTCATAACCCACTTGATCTCTTTGAATCTAGAATTAGATTTCTTAACGTTGTTAGACCTTCCTTTATACAACAATCATTTACATGGCATGGCATCATAAGCCTTTGTAATCATGGAAATTAAAACATTTTTTGGATAACCGTAATTGATACATTTACTGAGCTATACAATACAAGTTCTTTGAATGGTGCTAATTTTAAAAATGGTGCTAATTTTGCCCCAACCAATCAGATGTTAGCTTTCAAATGTTAAATAAGATCTGATTGGTTGGGACAAAATTAGCACCATTTTAAACAAACTTTTATTGAATCTCCCTATTAGTTTATTAAAATTTTACGTAGATTAATTTAAAGCTCCCAAATTATAGATACTGGTAGCAGAAAGATCTTTGTTAAAAAAAACCAAAAACCTGGAGGGACAGATTTACAGAAAGCAACTGTATAATGTATAAGCACTCTGTCGGGCCTTGTTGATGATCCGAGCCAGCAGATCATCATGGATCCCTGAGCAAATGTCAGTTTCGCCCAAACAAGTGCCCACAGATTAAAAGAAAATAACCCGAAACTGCAGTTTGGTACTCCATTATTTCCTCACGCGTTGTCCCTGCGATCGCATGTGTGTGCAGACCTTAAGAACTCAATAAACAATGTGGGATTGGGATTTATCCAATCAGCAAAATCGCTTATTGCAGAGCACATCTTCTCATTGGTTATGCCCTTGGCAAAAGGAGGGCGGAGCAACAACAATACAATTGTCATTTAAAATAGTTTACAGTGTTTTCATGCCAAAATTCAAATTTTTCTGTAGTGTAGGGGATCCCCACCAACCCTAAATGCCATAGTTTTATCATAAAAAAGTGATTTACCAATCTTCGTTCCCTCGGCCTCTACTGCTCTTCCAGAACCGGCATCCAGCTCTGTGATTGGCTCAAAGTCAGCCAATAAGAGACGCGGTTGCCGGTTATTGAGAGATTTTGGGAAGTTTATTTCTGGACACTATTTAAAAGGTAAAAATATGAAGTTTAGGGTTGGAGGGGTCCCCTACACTAAAAAAGCTAAAAAGGTATCTCCACTGAAAAAATAAAGTTTGTCCATTTAATTTTATTGAAGAATGGTTGGTAAAGAAGTTGTGGCTTACCTCCCGTTCTTCAATAAAATGGTCAGAAGCCAGGAGAGAAGGTAAGCTCCTGATTGTTTTATTACGGGAGGTAAGACACAGCTCCTTTACCTCCCTTTCTTCAATAAAACTAAATGGCCAAATTTTTTTTCAGTGGAGATACCCTTTAATTAAAAAAACAAACAAATAAAACACTGTGGCAGCACCAAGGGATACAGAGGGGGGAGGGAGCGAGGGGGAGAGCTCCCCTGCAAATGTCAGTCCTCAACAAGAACAAGGAAATGGCAGGCACGAGATGACACACAAACAGCTTCTACTCTTCACTTTCCTGGACTCTGAACATGCACTGCATGAGAACCATAAGGAGCAGAGGTGTAAGGTAAAGATATTTGAACACGTCACCGTGGGGCCAGTAGTAGGTTAAATTTTAGTTTTGGGGGTGAACATGCTATTTAATGCAATCCTTAAGACAAAAATGGAATTCAACGTTAGATTAACAACAATGTAAAATAATTAACTACACAAATCAAATTCCAATATGCTTCTTACCTAAAAGATGGAGGAATATAATCAGGAGGCAAAACTGGGGGAAGTGGCTGCCCAGACATAGCCAGGTCTATTAAGTGCATAGCTAAAATAAATTCCTCAGCGGTCAGCTTTCCATCTTGGTCAATATCTGAAAGATTCCTAAGGTAACAAGAGACTTTATAGATAACGATGCCATAACACAGTGAGGTATTAGCACATTGAAGAAAAATTATACTCACCTTCCTCCTCTCCTCCTCTTCCTGTAGTACCCAAGGTGAGGACCTAATCCGCTAGGATCTCACCTATTGCAGCGCTGCATTCCTAGACTATACTATACGGCTTCTTGCACAGCACATCTTCTCATTGGCCTCCTTTGCAATGGATTAAGAGGTGCACAAGGACAGGAGCAGTGAAGGAAAGTTTAGGTAAGTAATGCTGAAGAAGAATCCAGGGAAAAGAACTGAGCAGTTTAGGTTCTCACCCTGGGTACTATGCACATGTAGAGCAGGGCGCAAGTATAATTCTCCTTTAAATTTCATAAAACCTTTAAATAAGATACAACTTTTGTTCAACTGTCCCAACGAATCAGTTTAAAAGAGAAAACAATCAATCAGGCAAGTTACATTACAAAAAAATAGTTAGGCATTACAAAATCTCATTCATTAAAGGGCATCTATAGTGGTGTCCGCTCCTGGAGAAAGGGTGCTTAACCCCTGCGTTCCTGGGTCCCCCTAAGGCTGCAAGAGAAATGTACTTTTTTTTTTTCTTTCAATGTGTTCTATAATTCCCCCAACTCCCAGAGTACCTTTATTTTCTTCAATTTCCTCATCTGTCCTGCGATATAGAAGTTAAAATGAAGTCAATCAATTAAGCTGTCAATCAATTCCCCCAGCATGCCAGTGTAGTGTGACAGCTTACACAAATTTCACACCAAGTCTCCAAATGACTCCTTCCTGCTCACTAAAATTCTTGGCAAATACTGGGTTAAAAACAGAAGGAGAAAGAAGCAGAAAAAGCAGCGCTAGGTCCCCCTTCTCCCAAGCTTTCACCAATTTATTGCCTGTCAAAGGGAGATTGGGCTGCAGTGATAAGGCAGGACTCGGGTCTCTCCTAACTCACCCCCCCCACTCCTTATGTAGCAAGTGTCTCCAGAGCAATGGAGACACTTCCTCTCTAAAGGCTTACATACGGAGGGATTTTTGTTTGCAAAGGTAAGAGCGACATGTAGGAGGATTAATGCGCATGAGCGGCTTGTTTCACAGGCTTGGTTCACAGCCGGATTATATGAATGGGGGAATGACCAGAGAGGGACGGGGGAGTGGGGAGCTCTGCAGTAAATCAGACTGTGTGCAAACACAGAGCCATAGAGGATGGTGGGAATAGGGCAGCATACTCTAACCTTTTATAATGCATAAGGCTCTGGCATTTCAATGGGGAGGTGCAGTGGTGAGGATAAAATATAGCATCACTCAGTGATGTCACTAAGTGACTTCCTGTATTCCACTGCCCCTCCCCATTTCTCTCTCCCTGCCTGTATTAGTAATGTAGATAACAAGCCCGTTTTTGTACACTGACCAACTGACTGAATTACTGATGAGGAGAGAGCGGCCGAGTCAATTATCACTCACAGGAATGCGCTCCCTCCTCATCAGTAATTCAGTCAGTCAGTGTAACTAATCCGGAACAGCACCGGGGTGAGAGCCGATGTTTATTGTCTTTTAGTTTGAGATAGAAACAACAGTTAACTATTTGTATGTACAAAAACAGGCTTGTTATCTACATTACTAATACAGGGAGGGGGAGACAGAGAGCCTGTACTGGATTTTTCTTGACCTTATGTATTATATGAAATAATATGCTACCTACAGAATAATATACAGATATTATTTCACCTTGGAGTTCCCTGATCGCTATACACGGAACTCCTCGGTGGCATAATATCCTTATATTACACTGTAGGTAGCGTATTATCCCTTATATTATGTCTGGATTGAAGCAATGTATACATTTCACTATAGATGCCCTTTAAAATGTGAAGCAATCAAGAAATTCATTCACAGACACAGTGGAGAAGTATGTAGGAATGCCACAGTTAGATTCCCTGTTTCAGTTTGAACCACACAGGAGTAAATATTCGTCGCCATCTGCACAACAGTTTATTTATAAATCCAGCCCATTCTTACCATATCGTAGCCAGCTGTGTTTGCGGTAAACTTGACTGCATTAGAATTGTTCTTGCTTGGGGGCCTGAAATAAAGGGTTTGGGTTCAATTAAGGATTTATAACAGAATGTTCTAATACATTTCAAGTCACTTAAAATAAACAAAAATCTCTTCCATGTCCTATCTCATAGTAAGGAGAATTGAAACAGGACAGATACAATTTTACAGATGTCAGACATCATAATACACACAATCTTCTCTTACCTGTTAAGTGTCCACTCATAGTTTTATCATGGCTATTGAACAGCTGTCTATACTTCAATCTTGAAGACTGAGGTACAGCCCATTCTGCCACTGGTGGGGGGCTACAACCAGGAAGCAAACAAAAAATAAACAGCTTAGTTAACCATAGAACGGGTATGTGCCTCTAAATTTACATAAATGCAGAAAACTGGGACTGCGGCTTCTGTCACACAGTGTGGGCATGCAAATCTTTCTTTGGTACCAGACTCAAAGACCTTAAAGGGCAACTGTATTGTAAAAATGACTGCCTCATCTAAATCTTTTATTAAATACAGGTTAATAGTCCTGAGGTGTGTGTTGCTGTATGACTTTAATTCAGTTTCCCCTCCCACTCTTCATCCTTCCATCTGAAATGACTTTCTGAGAAGTCAAGAATGCTCAGTAATCACTACGAGGCAGCACTGGGAGGGAGAATATAAAACTACGCAATTCACATATACCAACTGTCACTTTCAGTTACAGCAAAATTGCAAACAGTAGAGGACTTTATGATAATAACGCACTTAATTGACAGACGAAATGTAAGGGGTTTCTAAAGATATCTAATGAAATAGGGGTCATATTTACAATAAACAGGGGGCCAAGAAGAAAGGTAGCATCAAGAATCTTTTAAAGGTGTGTATTACGGTTTTCAAAGATAAAAACACAGTAGCTAAGGTTGTACACATGTGCAAGCATCTGATGCATGACAGAAAAACGCCAGTTTTAGCGAACAAGAACAACCACTTACACTGGGACATCGAAGGACTGAGCTTTTTGAAGTTTAGTGTTTATCTGAGATGCAGCCCCTGATCGGCCGAATGAAGAACTCTTTGGCAACGTTGCTGTAAAAAGAAAACGATGCACACATAGGAATACACATAATAACAGATAACATTAAAACCTATTCTAGGAACAAGGTTAATCATGTGGTTTTAAGAAGGTAAGGTACTTACACGATCACTCACTCCTCTGCCGCATAGAAGACAGAGTCCGTCGGGAGTGATCGATCGGGTAAGTACCTTACATTCTCTCCTGGCTCCTGCAGGTTTTATCATAGAAAGGGAGGTAAGACACAGCTCCTTTACCTCCTGTTCTTCAATAAAACTAAATGCAATTTTTCCCCCCAGTGGAGATAACATATAAGAAGCATGTTTAAAGGGCAACACATCCAGTACAACATCTCTTGTATTCATTTGTGTCTTTCAGGTTTCCCATGATCTTTAATTCTGAGATAATAAATATTCACCGTCTCATATGATTTTCATTATAGCCAGTCACGTTCTGGTTTAGCTTTGTGGCTTAAATCAGCTTTCAGCAGCTAACCAGGTGACTTTCCAGAACCCCTGCAGCCATTGCCAATTAAAGTCCAGCTTACATTTAATAAAGGGGAAGTTCAGTGGGAAAAAAATGTTTTTGTTTGTTTATCTATATTACACATAGCTAGGTATTCTACATATTGTCTTCATTTTTTGCTTGAATTTTCTTTGCTACACTTTGCTGTGGTCAGTGGTGGGCTGCCATTTCAGGTCCTTTTTCCCAGGATGCACCACTTCCTTGAAATGTTCTAATTTTTTTACCGATTTGCTGTTAAATGGGTCAAACATGCTCAGATCTCTATTGAGCAACTGAATCAACCCAGGGACGGAGACCATAGTGGGCACTATTGGGGTCCTGCAAACAAGAACATTTTTTTTATACATGGAGAGATCACTAGATAGGCAGATTATGGTCATTGAAATGAAAAAATACTTTTTTTCTTGAAAACGTATGTATTTGCACTGAACACTTTAAATTGGTCAGCATGACTTTAATAAGGAAATTGTGTGTTGTGGCTCATATGCAGTTAATGGTCTTGCTGGAATGTGAAATACATGGGGTTTGCAAAAGCCACGTAAAAGGTTCTAGTCCACAGCACTGACTTTTCATATTAACGACACTAGTCTATCAAACAAGGCACACTTTGTCATTAATACCCTTTAGAGTTGTTGGACAAGACACAAGAGTAAACCCATGGCTGAGAAAACCGTGTCACACAAAAAAGTATCAAGCACCATTCGACTGCACAAGTTCAACATGGAAACTCCTTGATAGCCATTAAGAGCAATTATTGGTCTTCAAGTAATATTGCATTTTTAAAAAACAAAAAAAAGAACAAACAAAAAAACTCTATGGCAACTTCCTCAACACAGGAATAAATAAAGAGACTTTATAAAGGGAATGTCCACCCCCAAAATTATATTTAATGTATTTGTATAAACTCCTCCTAAATCCTAAAACTAATTTGACCAGAAGTGCAGGAGCTATTGTGTCCGATCCCTGCACATGATCTCCCAGCTTCATTGAGCGCAATGAAAGCACAGAGAGCTTTCGCACATGCTCAGATAGCTTTCACTGCGCTTAATGGAGAAGCTGGGGTAGATCCGCTTATCATTGACCATGAGTGACTGGTCTACTCAGAGAGGCCAGAAATTAGTGTGCAGATGCAGCAGGGATCTGAATAACTCAACTTACCTGCACTTGTGGGAAGAGTATTATGGGGGGTTCTCTACAAGAATATGAAACATTTTGGGGGTGCCCTTTAACCTATAGATTATTCTAGCAATTAAAGACCAATGAAACCAATAAAATGCTATTCCAGTACCCTGAAGGGTCTTACTGTATGTACTAGTACAATTAGAACAGATCATTATGGTAATATATCCCATTAGTCTTCATTATAAGACATGGAAAGTCTACAAGGTAATGAGACGTTTGTCATTCTGAATAAAAAAAACACAATACCCAAACCGAGCAGATGCCGAGGATGGAACTAGTGCAGTGTCACATGTTCTGTTTCTATTAATTGTGAATTATGTTAAATATTCCCGATGGTGCAGCATTAACAATCCAATGATGAAAACCTTCACCCAAACACGAACCACAAAAAACGCCTTGTAACACTTCCTGCACGCACACACTATTAAAAGGAAAACTAAACTCACATTTTTATACACAAAAATCTTAAAATATCTTTCCAAAGAAAACTATATGAACGTGCACCACACGCCAGGCCACTTGACCTATAACGTACAGTACTGATAAAGGGCCAATCATAGTTCCTTTTTTAGTACTGTGTGTTCCCGAAAAATGACCGTTTCCGATGCTTCATCATTGGCATTGAAAATTGTTGTTACGGCCGGAAAATTTCCCTCCGTCATGGTCAGCTCCCTGTACTGTAGTATAGGGAGTAGGTCACGACCGTTGGGGTGAATGGCAGTCCCAAACAGTCTCAGGTCCATAGAGGACCGCACGATCGGATGAGGTTTTCCACCCTGTCCGATCGTCCTTTCGTCCGATTCGGACGAACGGTCGATCGGACATGGGCACATTCGGATGCGATCATTTCGGTCCGATCGACCGATACACTGAACTATCGGTCGATCGGACCGAAATATCTCATCGTGTGTACCCAGCTTAAGACTTGTGACCAAGGAAATCGTCACTGAACGTTCCAGAAACAAAGATGAAATCACGGTTAGTGGCGAGCAGCATACCGGAGTGAGCGAAAGCAGGAAGAGGCTGGATTACTGCAGGAGCTCCGTTAGCCAAGGGTGGCACAGCGGGGACAGAGGAAACAAGAGGAGGAGACATTCCAACTACTGGGATGGATGGCATTGGCACAGGGGCTACAGCTGCTAGGGGAGGAATGCCTGTGATTCCACTCATCCCTGGAAATACAAAAAAAGACACCCAACAGTCGAACAAACGAAGAGCAGGACAAGAGCCAAAAATCCCGCAAATCATTTTAAACAACGTCGGTCAACACATCTGTGGTATTTCGGTATGAATACTAACCAAACCCTGTAGCAGGAGCCATGGCAACTGGTTGACTAAGCATATTGGAAGGTAGAACAGAGGGCAGCGAGTAACCTTGCAGCTTTAACTTGATTAGTTTCATAGCTATAGAAAACTCAAGTTGGTCCATCCGCCCATCATTGTTTATATCAGCCAGGGCCCTGTAAAAAAACAAACCGGATGTAATATCAAAGCCATTCGCACCCGTCCTCACAAAGCGCGTACACACATTCAATCTGCGGTAACTTAATGCAGCAGGTTTAAAGGGGCTGCAGAGATGTCGGATGCTCCTTCACAGAAAGCGATACATTTTCTCCCTTGCTGTATTCTGTTCTCTCCTCTTCCTATCCACTTCTATTTCATATGTTACCACATCTTCCATGGGCAAGTCAAAAAACATAATTTATAATACACAAAGGGCCATGTCCTGATAGACTGCTAGGCCACACTAGCACATTTTTTTACACGCTTTCACGTTTTGTGATCCGTGAGAAAAAGTGTGTAAGAAAGCGTGAGAAACGCATGCCAGGCTAACAATGCGTTTTTGGAGCACACGCAAACATTGCCAAATAGCATGCAAAATATTGTCTAAACTGCAGCACAAACAACATCTTTCATGCGCATTTTACGCGCGCTATTGTGCATTGAAGTATGGCCACAAACTGAGAGCGCTTTGAAATGTAATTGGTTATAATTGTTTCTTGCCAACATCTACAATACTACCATGTATACGTTTGGAAATTATTATACCTAGGTCCCCTTTCATTGAGTATTGCCCCGGCAGAAGAGACATACCAACCGGTGTTGCAGATCTCGGTACATTGCGATTATGCTGTAACTTTGGTGTGATTACAAAGCGATATTATCAGCCGATACCCAATGTCGGACAATAATTGTTCTATGTGTTATATGCACCTGCCTGTTTTTGTTGACAGGCTGGCCAAAATTTGGCCAATCAATTTTATCGTCCAAGATCAGTCAATAATACCAGTCTGTCTATGGCCACCATAACCCGCTACAAAGGGTTTGCAACTCTTTAAAGACTCGAACCTGCAATTGCAGCTCTGGATTTAGGGCCCCATATGTATCTACCATTGGTATATATAAGAATCAGGACATTTCTTTCCCACCTCCTTAATATGAATGAACTATATATGGCATCCTTTCTAAACAGCCAGAATACAGTACAGTAAATTAAGGCAAGCACCCCTGTAAGATAAATCTATTGTTTTCATTGTTAAAATGAGCATCATTTTACCCCACACTTACCATATTTGTGCTAAAACTGGCTCTGGGAGGCAAGACTGGAGGAAGAAGTTTCTAGCTTGGTCACCTAAAAAAAAAAAAATTGAGTGGGGGAAAAAAAATAATGCGATCTGATGCACACGCTATGGCAATATGTAATACCAAATACAAAATGAAATAAAAATGAACAGTACCTTTCATTTATGAACTTGGGATATGTAGTCTATTTCTCAGTGCTACAAATAATTAACACGATATCCCCACCATGAGCGAACATATCATTTATTAAGTATTGTTAAGTAAAGCAAGTGAATTTCCACCGCAATGAATGGAATTTTTTGAGTTTTTTCTCATATACACAGGGCCAACATGTGTGGCAGCTTCCATCTGCTTTGTTTATGATCTTCCCTGCTAGGTAGCATAATAATCATGCCCCCACGCACCCTTTAAAGGATTTGTACACAGGGAAGTTTAATTTTTTTAATTGCCCATTACTGGAAACTATATTTCTTGCCAACTATCACGGTACCATCTTTTCATTGATCCTTTTTCTTTAGATATTTAATCTGAGACATCTTACATTTCAGCTGTTAATCAAGTGCCTTATTATCATAAACTCTTCTGTTATGTTTAGTTTTGATTTAACTGGAATGTTGACAGTTGGTACTTTAACTGCATGAGATTCCCTCTCTCAATGCCACCTCATAGGGATTACTGAGCAATGCTTGCCCTCACAGAGAGTCAGATAGTCTAGCAGGGAGATGGAGGACTGGGGAAATAAGCCTGAGCAAAATATGAACTGGGTTGAAGTCATGCAGCAACACAAACACATCAAGTGTAAGTGCTGCTAACGTGTATTCATTTATGGAGGCAAAGATTGTAGGGTTAAAATAGATCAAGCCCCACAACAGACAGACAAGGTCTCCCAGACACTGAACTTGTCACTTGGAGGATGGGATACAGAAGAAAATATTGAAAACATACGGTAACGTTATTATGGACATGAGGGAAATAAAGAGTCTAATTGCACTGCATCTGGTACAATAATAACATTCTGACTCTTGCAAAATTCATTAGAAAATATATATGGAAAAGGTAACATGCGGAAGCCTTCCTTCCATTTCCTTTGTTAATCTCATTATCAGTATAATTAGCCAAAGCAAATCCCATAAGCCACTGGAGAGAAATTAGCGAGCAGTTTGCTGAATAAATCCAGCCACACACTGCATTTCAATCAATGCCCAGCGTGTGTGTGTATTTTACTTGTACATTTTTAAAATACAGAGAATAAAGTTGGGAATATGCTTAAGGCATCAAGCAGCATAAATAAACAAGGAATAAATAGAGTGTATAATTCGCTAATGTGTTTAGATTACAGAGTGAGGTGCCAGTCCCTAATATTGTACAATATTACAATCAAACAGGCAAACTGTCTCCCACTGGGCACAAAGATTAAAGGAGAACTAAACCTAAATTTTTATACTCCAGAATCTGAACATACTCCCTTTAAAAACACCAATAAACTGTAAAATAGCAATACAGTAAATAGCATTAAAGTAAATGTTACCATGTGAACTGGATGAAATAACTATGTATGGACAGTGACTGGTCACACCCCTGATCTGTCACATGCTCTGTTGCCTATTCTGCCCTGTAAAAGGATTGGCTAGAGGCTACTAGTGGGTGTGACCAACTGTAACAAGTTCCTGCAGTAGCTTAGGACTGAGCATGTGTAAAGAACATAGTGGTCAGTGACCACACTGTGTGATACTGGAACACTGGGAAATAAGGCACAAACCTCATGTTAGAAAGTTACATTTCTCAACAACCATATTAAAATGAGAGGTGAGACACGGATTACTGCTTTTATATCAAGGCGATCTGCCTTCTAATTCAATGTTATTCTGAGGCTTTAGTTGTCCTTTAACATTTGAATTTAAAACCAAATTCTATTTTGAAGTGGAAGGATTAAATCACATATTACTGCTATGATTAGTTTGTGATTAACAAGTCTCACGGCTAAAAGATGTTGGAAATAGCTAACCACGAGGAGAGAAAACTTAACCCAAACTGTAATTGGCAATAAGTTACCTGTGATATAGCCAGATGTTGGTTGCAGTCCGTGAAACTGCTGATCATGTTTGGCTCTCTCCTCTACGGTTATGGCCCAGATGTCCAAATTACCTGGGTAGAAAAAACTCATTTATAATAACATCAGGGTTGCAATGGTGGAAGCTTTACTGTTTAATCTCTTAAAGAAATTAACCCTTTGGGGTATGCATTGCAGAGCGATTGTGCACTGACAGGCTGTCGGAAAGGTTCCAGCCACAAAGGGGGCCCTGTTGGCCACCTGCCATGGTTGTTCTCTGGCTGCCCTTCCTAGAGGAGACATACTAATGCAAACAAAGGATTGCAGACACACTTCTTTACACTATTAGAAAGTATCCCTCGGTATAGAGAACACTTTAAACAGCAAGAAAAAAACCCCTAACATATGCATTTAAGACATATGGTATTATAGCATTTCACAATGACTTCATCCTGCAGATATAACCCACAATCTAATGTTTGATGACTGCACCAATGAACATTTCACCTAAAACCTTAGACAAAGACAGCACTGTAAGAATCTCTGCGTGGTACTCTCTGTTTAGGCAAAAAAAAAAAAAACACATGGGAGCAAGCATGGAACTGTGCAAACCAATCCTTAATTAAAACAAGATGGATGTTTAAAACCTTAGAAACTATGGACGGGGTTGCTTGGTTTCTGCTATTCCAAATGTCACACAATGCTCGATTTCCATCTAAGCCCTTTGTAAGGCCTGTGCATTACCAGTACCTCCTGCATTTACTTCTTCTTTCACGTGCTGTAACCCTTGCGGTGATTGCCAACCCTGTCCAAATTTTTGCCCATCCATTTTTTTTAAAAGGGACACTCTACTGTATTTCGTTGATTTTCGTTTTCTTTTGTTGAATGAATGTTTTCTAGGAGGTAGGAGAGAGTGCTCCCACCTGCTACACTGTCACAGGAGAGGTGAGAGATTTGCCATGTGTATGAAATGAAAATAATCGCGTCTGAACTGTCCACTACTTTTCGAGGGTACCAAAATATCGCTTTGTGTGTGGGCCACGCAATGATCACTTGCTATAAAGTTTAAAGAAACCAGATTGTTGCTGGGGATTTGTGAATCCACACAAAATTCACAATAGATTCCATTGCCATTTGCAATGATGATTGTATGTGTATGGAATTCAAGGCTCATTACAGAGCTGGAGTGCAGTCAAATAGATGGGGGGTACACGTCCATCTCCAAAAGGTGACAACTAAGTCGAACCATGGCAAATATTGTTATTGTAAATTACATGGATTTCAGATTTAGTGCTGCCAGAAATGATGGAATCCTGAAAGCATTGAAACATTCAGTTTAAAGGACAACTCCACCCTCATAAGAACATCTTTTAGAAAGAATGTTGATATATCATATCATATCATATGTTGATATATCATAGTTTGTCCTATGAATTCATTACTGTATGCCTGCTATGCTTCTGGATGCCTCATGGGAACTGAGCAATTAAGAAACCTGTACTGAGCCTGTACTGAGTCTGGGCATGCTCAGAAGAGACAGACAGGGGATTAACATTCAGTCATTGGCTGTGATGTCAACTGTCAAATCCATAACGGACAGTTACTAACTGGAAGAACCAGGAAGCAGAAACAGGGGAAACAGGACATTGTGCAGGATTTCAGGTTAGACTTAAATATTTCACATTTCAAACTATTACAGTTTAGGGTTTTGGGGGTGATTTACCTATATGTAAGTTTTCATTTTGGGGCTGGACTTTCCCTTTAAAGGGCGATGCCTTAGCCAATCACAGGAGCAGATGGCGGTCGAACCCATCCTGCTTGACTTCCGTGAATGGAAAAGGCACGGGAATTAAGCAGAAGGGGGGGAACGAAGCCTGGTAAGTACATTTGGGGACGGCAGTGGACCTCGGAGGTTGTGGTTTATAGCAATTCCCTGCAGGATAATAAAATTTAATTTGGGGGGTGGATTTGCCCTTTAAATGTACCTAGTCACAGGCGTCATTACTTTAAGCCTTCCCATTAGAATTTTAAGAGTTTGCCATACACATACACAGAGAGAATTCAGGTAAAATAAATACATAAAAAACGTTCTTATATTGGACAAAGAATAAAACGTACCCGCAAAAGGAGTTGTAAACTGAGCCATGATCGTGCCAGTATTAGCTTGCTAGTAGGTGCCTGGAATGAGATTAAAATCAAGGTTAACTACTGCAAGGTCATTGAATAAAATGTATGGAATAAGCAGTGCGAACATGGATGTAAACAGTCTTATGGTGAATGGGATTCCAGGTTGTAATCGTGTTTAAAATACAACGTAGATCTAACAATTCTTATAACATTATCATTGCAATAACATCTTGCTGTGTTCCCCTGTAAAGGTCTGTACACACATCCGATAGGACGAACGATAACCGGCCCCGAGCGCAATACACATGTGCGAACGGCTGCTTCGGGGGAAATTCACTCGCGCATGTGTTCACTCGAGCGTTGTTTATTGATCCGCCATGATAGTAACATAGTAACATAGTAATTAAGGTTGAATAAAGACATACGTCCATCAAGTCCAACCTAGGATCAACCAGATCTATATGCATTAATACCAGTAATGATGGATTGATGTATGACACATGCATACGCATACACACGTGTTCCACATGTGATTATCCCCTGAAACACCCATTCTTCTTGCGTGTGTGCATGCGATCAGCCGCCATTCCTCGTTCGTCCTATCGTACATGTTTACGAGGCTTTAGGCTCGACAATTGGCAGACACTGGTCTCACCCAAAAACAATTTATCGAAACAGATATTACACAAAGAGGGGGAGAACATTAATCAGATAAGGTGACATCTATAAGTTAATGCATATTAACTGGGTACACACGGTGGTAGATGCGGTGTTCGTTGCAACCAATCGTGCAGATTTTTCTGGCGATAGACATCCGGCGACAACAAAAATGGTGCCGTTTTTTTGCTCTGATCGACTCATACGCGAAAATATCAGCCCAAAAAATTTGCTTGTGTGCACCCAGCCGAACAGGTTTACAAAATAATTGCCAAATGTAGCCTAACTCCTCTCTTTATCTGCTCGTTGTCTTCCTGTGGTTGTATCCTATAAAGCCTGTTATAGATTTGACATTAGCAAGTAACAGGAAGTCTTCAAGCTAACTACGATAGTCTGCAAACTGCCAGAACATTTATATTGGAGATTCCGGATATAAAACAATCAGAGTAAACACTTGTGGCCTTTGATAGTGGATTCTTTAGGAATAACAATGAGCTTTATCTTACTAGGGCTGGAGTATCAAGTGAATTCAGGGGCAGGATCTAGGGCCATTCCATTGGACAAGCGAATGTATTTGTGATCAGCACAGACACATCTTGGCTCTTTATAAATTACTTCATTAAAAAGCTACTTTCTCATGCAAAAGGGACTCTATTCCCTTCTCTGGTGGTCCTGTAAAGACTGGAAAGCAGAAAGCAAAGACGGACTCTTCACAGCATTTCTGAAAAGGTTCTATTCAGCAACTTTCATCGTGAAATTGTAAGATGCAAAGGCGTAGAATGAACCAAATAATGGTTTGGCTCAGAACACGTCTCCTATGAGGTTTATGATACACACGGATTTGTGGGAAGATTATGTATTTTCCCTATTTACCCCTTCAGGAATTTCACACATTTCTAAGCTCTACATCATCACTCTACAAATTATCTACGTGGAACATTGGAATTTTATAAACCATATAAAACAGGTTAGAATGGGTTACGAGTTGGAGGTAACTGTACCTTTTACTAATTGCGGAGAAGGTATGATTAATTTCCAGGGGAAGGGTACATAAAGCACCTAGCATTACACTTTGATCTTTCACTGCCTACGAGCAAGAGCGCAGTTAGTGTTCGAAATGCGTCATACAAAAGTTTGTTGTGACGTTAACGCATGTGCGTCGTTTCCAGTGTGCACGACGCCTCCATCTTGTACCTGGTATATAAAAAGTGGGATGCAAACCCAGAGCAACTTAAATGCAATACGGTCCACTATGCCATTGCCCTGTGATTGATTCTGTAAATGAAGGCAGAGGC
The DNA here is from genome assembly GCA_019447015.1 of Hymenochirus boettgeri. Lineage (NCBI taxonomy): Eukaryota > Metazoa > Chordata > Amphibia > Anura > Pipidae > Hymenochirus > Hymenochirus boettgeri. Next base: position 23,744,956 of record CM033470.1, on the reverse strand, counting down.
CAGGCTGCAACGCGCCATATCGCACAGGAAATTGTGTGCACGGTGTTGCGTAATCATTGCTGCGTAATCTGAGGGAACACGAATGTGCAAAAAATGTTGACCGCATGCGCTCCAAAAAGCAGGTCACAGCGCACATACAGGCCAATTTACCCAGCAGTGCTGGGCAGGTATTTGGAGTTAAAATCACACTAAGCTAATGGTGGCGAAGCTATGCCACACGTGCCACAGGTGGCACTCAAGAGTCCTTTCCGTACCTATATCAGTGTATCAAAATGTATTGTGCAAACAAAATTCATTGTTAACCTATTGTCAATTCTATTTATTGTATCTTTCGATCTGTAAGCTAACATCTGATTGGTTGGGGCAAAAGTAGCACCATTTTTAACAATAAGAACTTTTATTGAATAACCCTGCCAGTCTCTAAAAAGTTCGCCATCACTGCACAAAGCCGTTTGCTACTGCTTAGCATGACTAACTCCATATTAGTGCCGGATGCGGGGGGTTACGCAAGACAAACGTGCATCTGGCACTTGGGATTCAATATGGCGTTTGCGTTACATTTAGGACATGATTTTAACGCAACAGCGGCTCTGGGTTAAATCGCCATGCTAGTGTGGCCAGACCAATCAACCAACACTAGCGTGTCCTTTTTAACGCGCAGTTGGATCGCATGATGAAAGTTTGGCCAAGTCCTAAATCCAAAATCCAGAACACAAAAATCCTACAAATTCAAGTGCAATAAAACATCGCTAAACTGTTCAAGTTCTTAATATAAAGGGATTCATTCATAGTGATACTGAACATTACTTTTCCAGCTTTTTGCATTCCACATTCCAATTATCTGTTATTCACACACCAGGCGGTAGAACCGCTCCTAAAGGAAGTGATATCACACAAAAACTGCTGAGGTTCCCAGAAGTGTGTGTCTGTCATATTATGTGTTCAGATTGTGCCCTTCGGTTTGTTAACCCATCTTTATCTAATGTAGAACCATGCAGTTAAATAAAACCTATACAACAATACTATAGATTAGGGGCTGGCAATTAACCAAAAGTTTGCTATGGTTATCATACCAGCCAAAGTTATCATCTTGTTATATTTCATCTAAGAAGCTTTACTTTGCAACTGTATTAGTCAGAACAGATTCACGAGAAATATATCTTGTTTTTTATGAAGAGGGAAGTAAGAATTTAGATTCTGGCATAGCTGTGGATGTAGTATACTTAGCTAAAGCTTTTGATTCTGTGCCACACAGGAGAATGGTGTATAAACGGAGAATTATTGGCCAAGAGAAAATCATTTGTACGTGGATAGAGAATTGGTTGTTGGATCGCAAAAAGTGGTAGTCAATGGAGCTACATATATGTGGGCTAAAGTTCAGCATTCCGTACTGGGGACGCTTCTTTATAATCTGTTCATAAATGACTTAGAAGGGGGCATTGAGAGCAAGGTCTCTGTGTTTGCTGATGACACTAAACTATGCAGAGCTTTGGAAACTTTAAATGATGTGCAATTGCTGCAAGCAGACCTAGATAGCTTATTATAATGGGCAGCAGAATGGCAGATGAGATTCAATGTTGATAAATGTAAGGTGATGCATTTGGGATTTAATAATCCCTGTGTCACCTACACTATAAATAACAGTGTAAAGTAAATCTCTGTTGAAATAATATTTGGGGTTTCTTGTCGATAACCGACTTAGCTGTAGCAAAAAATGCCAAAGAGCAACAACTAGAGCTAGCAAGATATTGTCTTCTATAAAGAGGGGAATAGATTCAAGGGAAAAATATTATTCTCCCTCTTTACAAACTATAGATAAGGCCTCATTTGGAATATGCGGTGCAGTTTTGGAATCCCATTTATAAAAGGGACATCTTGGAAATGTAAAGAAGAAGGGCAACTAAATGAATAAGGGGCTTGACTATGCTGGCAGATTAGACAATTTAGGGCTGTTTACATTGGAGAAGCGACATTTGCGTGGGGATATGATCACTTTATACAAATATATTAATGGGCCATACAATAAACTCTTGGTACATTGTTTACCAATAGGTCAGATCAGAGGACACGTGGACATCCTTTAAGGCTATAAAGAAATAGGTTTAATATTCAGGTTAGTTAAGGCTTCTTTACAGCGAGAACAGTGAAACTGTCTTCCAGCAATTGTGGTAATGGCAAGTTCATTTATTAGTTTTAAGAGTAGGCTGGATAAGTTTCTAAAAAAAAAAATTGAAAATTATTGGTATTAATACATATACTGGGAGATTCAATAAAAGTTCTTATCGTTAAAAATGGTGCTAACTTTGCCCCAACCAATCAGATCTTTTTTAACATTTGAAAGCTAACATCTGATTGGTTGGGGCAAAATTAGCACCATTTTTAACAATAAGAACTTTTATTGAAAAACCCTGATAGTTCTAGTGGATCCAGGGATCCTTTCCGACTGCTATTTGGAATCAGTAAGGAATTTTTCTGATCCTCTGGATCAACTGTTCATTAGGGTTAAAGAATTGGCTATAAAGGTTGGACTAGATGGACATGTTTATTCATTGCTATGCTACTATGTAACACATAGTATATGGATACAAGTGTTTGTGTATTAAGTGCCCAATACAATAGTGTTTCCAGCAATGCATTTGACAGAACAAGTATTTGTTATGAATAGTTTTTTAGAAATGTTAACGTTAGAGAATATGGTCTGGAATGGCATTTTGCATGTTTTCATTTACTCCAATAGTTGCTCTGCTTGAAAGTCCAAAATGAAGAGGTTTCCGTTTCTCTGTCCAGAGTGTTCCCAGGAGTGAAATAAAGGACAGCCTGAGTAAACACAGCTGGGGCAGCTCTGCTTCTGCTTCAGAAAGCAAACATTTTGCATTTGGGTGTCAGGACGGGTTCTGGTGGGTCAGCTAATGATAGGCCACAAATCACCATAAGCTTTAAGTAAAGCAATAAAATGACAGTAACATTTTGTTTTGCTTTGTGCAAATAGTGCTCTTATATTGTAGGATCCCGGGGAGCTGCCATTCCCACGTTGGTACTTTACTTTGAGCTTTACAGCAAAAAGGACCATTATCCTGCTACTGAATCACAGATGTTTGGTCTTGGATATCTTATAACATGTGTACACAGATTTACATTGATGATATGCACTAACTTTAAATCTTCACTCCCCCAACAAACGTTTACCCACAATCTGCAGCGCCCCCTATTTTCACAATACAGATGATTGGTAAAGTACCCAAAACCACCGCTTCAACATTCATGGCGCATTGATCATTGTATAGACAGAACGTCGATGGGTGGTTTACTCCCATAATTTAACACTTAAAGGCACTGGAGGTAAATTAGAGTCAAACAAAAAAAGAAACAAGACTACAGGTTGACATTTCAGGAGGATACAGACATCTGAACAGTTATGGTGGCCATTAGCGCAATGAGGTGGTCGCACGATCCGTGGATCATGTGATCGGATAGGCCACAGAAAATTTCTCAACTGGCCACATAGGAAAATAAATGATCACCCATACACAGCCCAACAATTGTACGAACCTCATATCTTTGACCATGATCGTATCCTGTATGGGTAGCTTTAGGCTAAAGCTAGGTACACATGCTAGCAATAAAGCCCCGATACGGTCTGATCCGACATTATCTGGGCTTTATCGGCAGTGTGTGTAGCTTCTTTCCCGGATGAGGACTGAATATTTCCCTCGCCCGTTGTAGTCTCACTGATATTTGTCTGTAATTTTTTCCAAGATCAGGGAACACACAGTCCCAAGTGTGTATAGGGAGAAAGTTCAGGACGGTGTGTTCACTGATCTTTGAAAAATGAAAAAAAAAATGACAGACAGGATTTTTCAGATCATCTCTCAAACATCTTTACGGTGTGTAAAAAAAAAAAATATATAGAACGTTGTGTTCTTACACGGGAAATATCAGTCGGTGAACAGAATGAACTAGAGACAGAATTACAGAGCTTTTCACAGACACACGGCCTGAAATCCACTTCACATGAAGTAAAATAACTTCAGCCGGTACTGAACGCTGCTCGCAGGCCCCGCCCCCCCCTCTCGTCGGCGACGAGGCCAATAGGAAGGCACGCTCTGCAACGAGCGTGCCTTCCTATTGGCCTCGTTGCGCAAGGAGGAGGGGGCGGAGCCTGGCAGAGCAGCGTTTCAGTAACGCTGTGCTTTCGCAAACCCAGGGGTGAGGACCTAGCGGTTCAGGTCCTCACCCTGGGTAAAAGGTACAGACCTAAGAAGAGGGAAGGTGAGTATAATTGTCCTTTAAGTGCAGTTGCTTTAGTCAGAGTTCTGTGTGGTAGTTACCGGTACGCTAAAGAAGGTCCCCACGAGTTCATTCACAGGAAACTACTTACATGACCAGCTAATTCAGCACAATTCATACTGGCATTTTCATTTCCAACTTAATCATTTCACTTAAGCTGCGTACACACATATGATGTTAGCAGCGATCCATGACCCCACAGAGCATTCACGTGTGCCATGAAGGGTGTTGCAGCCATTAATTGCACGCATGTATATGTCCGATCAGGGTCGTTCGCGATCAGCATGAAGAGTTAATGAACACCCCTAACCGAACACACACACGTGCGATGACTGGCCGAAACGGACGTTCATCGCATGTGAGTCTTAGCCTGGCGTTACTGCTAACATAGTATGTGTGCACGAAGCTTTAGTATTCAAAAGACATAAAACCTTTTCATGTAACTGACAAGACGAGTCATGCATTGCAAACCAATATAGGACAAGGAGCAGCCCCCTTATTGCATGAGTGCCCAACACCATCAATACCAGATACATAAATCTGGAAGTGGTGGGCATTAGCCGAGTTGGGGGTCAGGCTTATTGGTAGGTTGGGTCCCTAATAATTATTTATCTCAATGCTAATAGAATAAAAAGGGATGCCAGATTAAAGCCACTCCCGAGAAGAAGTGGGCGGGGTGGGGATTAAAAAAAAAATGACGGTACCACTGTAACTTTCTGAACAATTCCTGCTTTCACCAGCTTGTAACAATGTGACCAGTCTCCTTGTGCATTAAAAGCCCATAAAATGATTTTACCACGTACAAATAAATAAGTAGAGACATCCTGTTAGCAGGACCCCTAATAAGTGTCCATTCCCAGGGCTGATTCAGTTGCCCAGTAAAGATCTGAGCATGTTTGCCCCATCCAACAGCCAATCAGTAGAAATTACATTTATGAACAATCTAGGGAGGAAAACGATGTCTCAGCTAATGACTGATGCTGCTGTGCAATGAAAAGGCACGGAAAAGTAGCAGCAGAGAGCCAATGGAATGAGTCCTGTTAAATACTCGCACAGAGAGTTTAAACAAGGTCTTGAATTTGAGGTTAAGTTTAAATTTTAGTTTGGAGGGTGGAAATGCTCTTTAAAGAACTTGAAATAGCCGTTCGCAACAGACTACAGAAATGGATATAAATTTTTAAATAAATAGACAACACGTAGGATAACCAATGTATCTAATCTAGATAAATAATTGAAACTTTTTTTCAACTGAACTATCCCTTTAATTTGCATAACACTTATTACATCGCTTTCTTTCTTTCTTTTAGAGAGTCTTTATGCTTCATTAATCTGTAATTTCCATCTGAATCTACCCAGGGATTATAATGTTGGTTTCTTTCATTCATTACCTGCCAAGCTCCCCCTATACTTTAGTCAAACATCAATAGAAAATGCATCACTTCCAGGCATTAGGTAATAACTACACAGCGCTACCACACTCGGATTGTTCTTCTTCTTTGCGGTTACATTTCAAACAATGATAATCCCTCTAAACATCTTCCATTGCAATACAACTGCTGGTAATTCATGGTGAGAGTCCATGCTAGGAAACTGAAGCACTGGGAGAAAAGAAACCAAGATGTTCTGTAAGCCAATTGTGATGATTATAATTATACAATAAAAGGTACCATATTTTCATAACTGTTAAAGGAGAACTTAAAGGACAACTCCCCCCTCATAAGAACATCTTTTAGAAAGAATGGCCTCTTTAAAATATGTTGATATATCATAGTTTGCTCCTATGAATTCATTACTGTATGCCTGCTATGCTTCTGGATGCCTCATGGAAACTGAGCAATTTAGAAACCTGTACTGAGCCTGGGCATGCTCAGAAATGGCAGACAGGGGATTAACATTCAGTCATTACCTGTAATGTCAACTGTCAAATCCATAACTGACAGTTACTAACTGGAAGAACCAGGAAGCAGAAACAGGGGAAACAGGACATTGTGCAGGATTTCAGGTTAGACTTATATATTTCACATTTCAAACTATTACCTTTAGGGTTTTGGGGGGTGATTTACCTGTATGTAAGTTTTCATTTTAGGGCTGGACTTGCCCTTTAAGCTAAAATATACATCAGCCTAAATGCATTCTGACATTTGTAGCCAGCAGATAATTTATTTGCAATTCTACAGGTTTCTTGCTTTTTCTGGGTTCCGTTTTTTCCTTCTTTCTAGTGAATTTTCTAACCACTCCCTAATTCTTGAGAAACTGGCAGGTCTCTCAGTAGTTATAGGACATCTTTCATGGGAGAGGGAGGGGGACTAAAGAACTTATTGAGCATGTGCAGGCTTGCATCTTGTCTGTGACCCAAAAGCTAGAAACCTGCAGGAGCGGTAAATACAGCTGGCTGTTCATATAGAATATATTCATGCTGTTTTATATTTAGCATTATTTTCACTTTACTTTGATTGGCTAAAATATCTTTAATTGGCAACTTTACAAGACAGAACCACTTGCAGAAATGTTTAAACGTAAGTGATTTTACATTGACGTTACACAATTAAAGGAGAAATATATGTTAAAATGAAAAGATCAGCATCTATAATTATACATCTTTCAAAATCCAGCTATGTACACACGCTAGATTCTTGATTGTCAAGACTGGTTGCTAGATGATTGGTCCAACAATCTGTCACTAGGAACAGGCTGCTGGGCACTGGCCAAGCAGCTTGTGAGTGTCTCACAACAACTTGTGAGACCCCCCCCCTTGGTTATATGTGCGTACAAGGCATTTATAAAATTAGGTAGCCCCAGTTTTATTTTTCCTTTTAAACGTTAGTTTCCATTGGCTACCTCGCTCCTTTGATTAATCCTGAATGGACTTAGGCAACTTTATTTTTATATAATACATTAGAGCAGGCAACTTTTATTCAAAAGATCACGAAGTTCATACAATTCATCTTCAGTGAACTTGCGGTAGGATCTCTACAACATAAAACAATAAAGAAATAATCCCCCGGCTACTGCAATTAGCTTTATTATTACCTTTAAAAAATGCAAACCCACTGTCTGTCCAAAGAGGAAAAATAGATACAGAGATAAAGACCTTAAGCCTGTTAAGAAGCCTCAAACACATATATAATCGGCCGACCAGCGACACACAATGTGTATGCACGGCCATTCAGGCCGATTACTGTGCCGCGTATGTGTGCTTTGTCGGTCGGGGCTCATTGATGAACCACCAGACGGGTCGGCCCCGCGAACGCACGCGTGCATTCACCTTAAGTGCCTCTCAAAGTTGGTAGGAAGTTGGGGCCCACCAAGAAATCCGAGACCAGGGGCCCAACAGGATGAGTTTAGGGGTCCATCTAACATTTCATATCTATCTTACTCCTACCGCCCTATTGTCTATTAAAATGGATCTCTTAATGTCCCTTTAGCTTTAAAATAAAATTTTAGCAGTTTTCTTGGATTTATGGGGTGAATAGGCTGTGGCCCAATGGGGGATTCCCCTGTAACCCCTCGGACCAGTCCAATACTAGGGAGAAACTCCCCAAGATCAAGAAGGTATGATGCAGAGTCGCACTCCAATGCAAGAGGTGAATTTATTTCAAACCAAACATCAAATAATCACAACATTTCGAGGGTCTAAGCCCACTTCATCGGGTGATGGATGGACAGTGTGCATATGGACTGCTTTCATATATTAGAAACTTCCCCAGAGTCTAGCCCTGGTATCTAAATGAAAAGCCCTATAGCACTCCTGATACTCAATAGACACTAGCGCGTTCCCTAAAGCTAGGTACACACAGTAACGATTTCTGAAAGATGACAGACAGGATCTGCAAGATCCTGTCTGCCATCTTTCAAAGATCTGCATACACACAGTCCCGAGCGTTCTCCCTATACACTGTGTGTTTCCATCGGCCGCGCTAGACTCCCTATAGGAGTCTAGCGCGGCCGATGGAAATTTTCGGCCTTTCCCGAAGAGCGAACGGTCCCCGACCCGACGTTCGCGGCCGCGCGCTCGTTCGGGAAACGAACGTACACACAGTAACGATAAAGCCCGATACCGTCGGATCCAACGGTATCGGGGCTTTATCGTTACTGTGTGTACCCAGCTTAACCTTTGGTTAGGTTTTTTTGGTTTGTTTTTATGTATACAATTGCCATTTATTTCATATCTCTACAATAAATCTTGTGAATGTGGCTTGACAAATTCCTATTCTTAGGAATTGTGCTTTCCATTTTGAGTGTGTTTAAAGGGTATATCCACCCTTAAAACAATTTTTGATATATGATTCCCCCTGTCCCCCCAGCCCCAACCGCTCTATTTTTATTCGTAAATGCCCCAAACTCTACTTACCTCCCCTCTTTCCTCGCTGGTGCGCTCGGCCCTCTGCTTGCGAGAAAATGTAAGCAAGTGGCGGGACGGCAGTCTTGTCTGTGATTGGCTGAGGGCAGCCAATCATGGACGCGGCTGCCGGGAGTTCTTTGCAGCGGGGAAAGAGGGAAGGTAAGTAGAGTTTGGGGCACTTTCTAAGAATACAAATAGAGCGGTTGGGGCTGGGGGGGACAGGGGGAGGGAATCCTAAGAGGGAGGGAGAGGGAGGGAGGGGGAGAAGGGCTGCAGTACGCATGCCAAACTTCTCCCGGGGGCCAGGTAGGAGGCAGAGTCCTATATGGACTCTGCTATCCTCCTGGTGGGCAGTTTTTGGGACTTTGGGGGAGACTACAGGAGAACCAGATGGAGCTGGATGTAAGGTAAGGATTAAACACACAATGGGGCCAGTAGTGGGTGGGATTATAGTTTTGGGGTGGACATGCCCTTTAAGACATGCATTTTGTCTGCACTGCGGTCCGTTTGCAGGTTAACAAACGTGTTTTTCTATGCATCCCAGTCCGTTTGCATACATGTGCAGTTTTTGGAAATTCAACAGGAAACACTGGAGAAAATGCAAAAAAATAAAGTTTGTCCGTGTTTTTTTTTTCCGGTGTTCCCGTAGACTATTATTAAAGCGCGATTCTGACACACACAGACCAAAAGTTGTGCACGCATGCAGATAAAAAATGGATCACGTAGATTCGGATTCTCGCGAATGCAACGCATGGTGCCCTTATACAAGATTTTAGCTCTATATAGGAGTTACAAAGGTAACCTACTTCTCTTTCTGAAAGGCACAAGTCACTACAAGATAGTATCTTCTGCAGTGAAAAAAAGAAAACTTCATTCATGGGCACACGACAATGAAATAGATAATCTAGACATGAATGTATATGCCTAAGGATTTATGTTTCATGCTAAATAGGAGCCAAGGTGTCAAGTAGCATTTCTTTTAAACTACAAAGACTAGCATGTAACTTCAGACGAATTAGCACAGGCAGGCAGATGTGATAGGATAAAATGAGGGAATTACAAAAAATCCAGACCTCAAATGGAAACATATACAGGTAAATCACCCCCCCCACACCTTTATTTTTATATAATACATTAGAGCAGGCAACTTTCATTCAAAGACCACAAAGTTTGCCAATTCTACAGGTCAAAACATGTGATATGTGCAAGAAATAAAACTAGGTTTGTTTTCGTACAATTCATCTTCAGTAGGATCTCTAAAACAATAAAGAAATAATCCCCCCGCTACTGCAATTAGCTTTATTATTACCTTTAAAGGAATAGTTGACACAAAAAGGAATATTTTCCTTACAGCAGTGATTAAAGAGCAGGAGGTAAAGGACCTATTCCTTCCCTGTTCTTCAATCACTTCACCAGGATCCAGGATCGACCAAATAGATTGCAAAGACCACACACCTTACCTGTGAGGGCTGCGCATGCGGTTTTATAGGCACTGGTGCAGAAAATGGAGGAATGACAGACTCTGCGGTTAAGTGTTAATTTCAGTGTTTTGCTATACGCTTATATTGCATGTGCTTCTGAAAAAATTAAATAATTATAATAATAATAGTAATAGTAGATGGCGCCTGATTCATAGTTAAAGGAATTAAAAAAAAAATCCAACTAGGAACTGTTACTCTCTTAAAAAAAAATACTTACTGGTACCTAAGAATGAGAGTTCTCCCTAGGGTCTTTTAAAAAAAATACTTACCTAAGAATAAGTGTTCTCCCTAGGGTCTTTTAGCCGGGCGGCCCACCTGGCTACTTTTTCATGCCACCTGACTGGAAAAAATTCCTTGAGAGAACTTTAGATCTAGGTTTAATAGGTGCCAATAGGTCAGTAAAAACTGCCGCCAATACTGCCCAGTCCAGACCCGTATTTTACCCTTGTAAGATTATTTTAGCACATGTTTACTAACTTTTCCAAGATCCCCAAGGCTACAAAATGGTGGCACATGTGCTTGTGCTGCCGTGTTACATGGGTTACCTTCAGAAGGGAACTACAACTCCCTGCATTCTACAACCACAGAATGCTGGGAGTCATAGTTTTCAAACATCTAGTGGGATGAAAGTTAGACATCCCTGTCCTATATAATGAGCATGATGCAGTGCACATTTTTCCCCACCACCAAATTTCCCCGTCCCACCCGGCTACTTTTTCATGCCACCCGGCTGGAAAAAAATTCTGGGGAAAACACTGGAATAAGGCTAAACAAATACTCATGTAAAAATGACATTTATATATTGTGGAAAAACAGATTTGTTTAAAAACGTAACCTCTTCTAGCAAGGACCCAGTATATGTACATATCCTCTCTGCCCTCAAAATCTGCTAATGGGTCATCCTTAGGCAGAAAGAATCGGGGTTGTTGCTAGTTTTAGAGCAATAGAGGAACTATGACACTTTCAATATAATGGTCCTTTATGGACTATGTACTTTTTCCAAGAGGAGTTGCAATAGACTGAGGTTCCTTCCCAGAGACCCTTCTCCTAAAAGCCACGAGACTGAGCAAACAGGGGTGAAAAAAATTCATAAATTTCCCTTTGAAGTCACAGACAGGAAATAATTTAACCCACAGAAATCAGAGGGAAAAACCCTTAATAAGCTGTTTTTACTTATTGATTAGGTTTAAATTAAAATGACTAATATCGTGGTATACATGGCCTGGAATTTGGCTTTCCTGAGAAACCTCCTGCCAAAGTAATATCGGCTTGGAAGTTAGGGGAATTCATGTGCCCAGACATTTGAAATTCCCACATTAATTTATTATAATAAAATAAAAATTCCTGTGGTTCATGTGTTGGAATAATCAAAACGCATAGTCTGAATGCTAGCAGATCAATACCGTTACTGGCCATTAATACTTCAATCTGTATTACTGAGTGCCCCTAACTCTATCTGAGGTCATCAGCAAAACCAGTGATAGGAGGTTTCAGCTGGTATTAAAGGTGCAAATCTTCCCTGTCCACAGACATGAAAAGGACATTTCATTAAATTTTAAGAAACTACCATACAAGAAGCAATTAAAGAACTTAAAGGAGGAACTGTGGTCTCCATACATTTCTATTTTATAACTTTCAAGCTACCTTTTAAACATGCCTAGAATGATGTACCTGGCTGTTGTCAATCCAAAGTTATAGCTTTACAGCAGCTATAAGCATTACCCTAGGCTAGTTTGAAAGGTATGATTTAGTGCTTGTATTAAGGACACTTGTAAGGAGACCACAATGCTCTCATAAATTTGTCACAGTAAGAATATTATAACAGCTAATCTAGCTTATCCAGACAGCCAGTTCCATAGTAAATCAATAGACAACCCAAGTTAATCATCATTTGTAAATTTTTAGGTGAATTGGCTAACTGGTTCCTTCATACGTTAACATATTTGTGCACGATACCCATGTGTGATTATTACCTTTTCGATTGATGATCTAGAAAGCATACAAGATGTGGCAATTGCCACTCATTTTGGTGATCTCACAAGGTTTTTCAGGGTTCTCCTGGAACAGAGCCCACACGCGTGTTCTTCAATAGATGCAATTAACTATGGTCTTAAAATAGATTATGCCATGCTTAAAAACAATTTCCCTACCATTTATCAAGTCAAAAGTATATCTCTAACATAGTCAATTAAATTATATGGTTGAATATGGCTGAAAAGATTAAAGCCTCCTCTACACATCTGACTGAGCGTGTGCACATGCATGACGAACAGCCGTTCGACTGTTAGATCAACCAAATATTCTGTGTATTCCAACCTTCTAAAGATAGGCTCTCGGCTACTAACAAGTAGCCTGTTCTTTTTTATGGAGAGCACAGGGGGTGGAACTCCAAGACCCCAGTTCACCTTGGCCACAAATAGCTTGCGTATGTACAGGGCAAGTTCACCCTTCAAAAAAATTGTATATAATTGTATATATGAACCCACAAGTGTAATAGTTAAAAGCCGAGAGATTGAAAACTGTCATGAAATGCTGCCCAGTATTCTGTTACCTCTCTTTTGGTTGCTTCAGGTTAGCAGATGTCAGTAATCGATGTAACAGTGGAAATCATAGCCAATGAATGTCTACTATGAACTCACAATGGGATCCTCTGCACTCGTCCACACGTGGGTGCTCACTCCTCTAAAAAAATCCAACCCTTGAATGGATATCTAGTCACACGGAACAGCAAAAAGAGAGGGTAGCACTCCAAAGCAAACTTGAATTTTATTGAAGACCACACAACATATCACAACGTTTCGGGGGGAACTTGCCCCCCTTCCTCAGGTGATGATCACCCGAGGAAGGGGGCAAGTTTCCCCCTGATATGTTGTGTGGTCTTCAATAAAATTCAAGTTTGCTTTGGAGTGCCAGTTTTAAGCGCACAAGAACACCACTTACACTGGGACACTCAAGGACTGAGCTTTGAAGTTTAGTGTTTATCTGAGATGCAGCCCCTGCTCGGCCGAATGAAGAACTCTTTGGCAACGTTGCTGTAAAAGAAAACGATGCACACATAGGAATACACATAATAACAGATAACATTAAAACCTATTCTAGAGACAAGGTTAATCATGTGGTTTAAAAGGTAAGGTACTTCATACATCACTCCACTCCTCTCGCATAGAAGACAGAGTCGTCGGGAGTGATCGTCGGGTAGTACCTACACTTCTCTCCTGCTCCTGCCGGTTTTATCTAAAGGAGGTAAGACACAGCTCCTTTCCTCCTGTTCTCAATAAACTAATGCATTTTCCCCCATGCGAGATAACATATAAGAAGCATGTTTAAAAGGGCAACACATCCAGTACACATCTCTTGTATCTCATTTGTGTCTTTCAGTTCCCAATCTTTAATTCTGAGATAAATATCACCGTCTATGATATTTTCATTACTAGCCCGTCACGTTTGGTTTATTCTTGTGGCTTAAATCAGCTTCAGCAGCTAACCAGGTGACTTTCCAGACCCCTGCAGCCATTGCCAATTAAAGTCCAGCTTACATTTATAAAGGGAAGTTCAGTGGGAAAAAAATGTTTTTGTTTGTTTATCTATATTACACTAGCTAGGTATTCTACATATTTCTTCATTTTTTGCTTGATTTTCTTTGCTACACTTTGCTGTGGTCAGTGGTGGCTGCCATTTCAGGTCCTTTTTTCCCAGGATGCCCACTTCCTTGAAATGTTCTAATTTTTTACCGATTGCTGTTAAATGGGTCAAACTGCTCGTCTCTATTTGAGCAACTAATCAACCCAGGGACGGAGACCATATTGGGCACTATGGGGGTCCTGCAAACAGAACATTTTTTTTATACATGGAGAGATCCTATCTAGGCAGATTGGTCATTGAAATGAAAAATACTTTTTTTCTTGAAAACGTATGTTTTGCACTGAACACTTTAAATTGTTCAGCATGACTTTAATAAGGAAATTGTGTGTTGTGGCTCATATGCAGTTAATTCTTCTGGAATGTGAAATACATGGGTTTGCAAAAGCCACGTAAAAGTTCTAGTCCACAGCACTGACTTTTCATATTAACGACGACTAGTCATCAAACAAGGCACACTTTGTCATTAATACCCTTTAGAGTAGAGTTGTTGGACAAGACACAGAGTAAACCCTGGCTGAGAAACCGTGTCACACAAAAAAGTATATCAGCACCATTCGACTGCACAAGTTCAACATGGAAACTCCTTGATACCATTAGAGCAATTATTGGTCTTCAAGTAATATTGCATTTTAAAAAACAAAAAAAGAACAAACAAAAAAACTCTATGGCAACTTCCTCAACACAGGAATAAATAAGGCACTTTATAAAGGGAAGTCCACCCCAAAATTTATTTAATGTTTTTGTATAACTCCTCCTAAATCCTAAAACTAATTTGACCAGAAGTGCAGGAGCTATTGTGTCCGATCCCTGCACATGATCTCCCAGCTTCATTGAGCGCAATGAAAGCACAGAGAGCTTTCGCACATGCTCAATAGCTTTCACTGCGCTTAATGGAGAAGCTGGGGTAGATCCGCTTATCATTGACCCATGAGTGACTGGTCTACTCAGAGAGCCAGAAATTAGTGTGCAGATGCAGCGGATCTGAATAACTCAACTTACCTGCACTTGTGGGAAGAGTATTATGGGGGGTTCTCTACAAGAATATAAACATTTGGGGGTGCCCTTTAACCTATAGATTATTCTAGCAATTAAAGACCATGAAACAATAAAAGCTATTCCAGTACCCTGAAGGTCTTACTGTATGTACTAGTACAATTAGAACAGATCATTATGGTAATATATCCCATTAGTCTTCATTATAGACATGGAAAGTCTACAAGGTAATGAGCCGTTTGTCATTCTGAATAAAAAAAACACATACCACCGCCGAGCAGATGCGAGGATAACTAGTGCAGTGTCACATGTTCTGTTTCTATTATTGTGAATTATGTAATATTCCGATGGTGCAGCATTAACAATCCAATGATGAAACCTTCACCCAAACACGACCCACAAAACGCCTTGTAACACTCCTGCACGCACACACTATTAAAGAAAACTAAACTCACATTTTATATACACAAAAATCTTAAAATATCTTTCCAAGAAAACTATATGAACGTGCACCACACGCCAGGGCCACTGACCTATAACGTACAGTACTGAGTAAAGGGCCAATCATAGTTCCTTTTTTAGTACTGTTTGTTCCCCGAAAAATGACCGTTTCCGTGCTTCATCATTGCATTGAAAATTTTGTTACGGCCGGAAAATTCCCTCCGTCATGGTCGCTCCCTGTACTGTAGTTAGGGAGTAGGTCAACCGTGGGGTGAATGGCAGTCCCAAACAGTCTCAGGTCCATAGAGGACCGCACGATCGGATGAGGTTTTCCACCCTGTCCGATCGTCCTTTCGTCCGATTCGGACGAACGGTCGATCGGACATGGGCCATTCGGTGCGATCATTTCGGTCCGATCGACCGATACACTGAACTATCGGTCGATCGGACGCGAATATCTCATCGTGTGTACCCAGTAAGACTTGTGACCAAGGAAATACGTCACTGAACGTTCCAGAAACAAAGATGAAATCACGGTTAGTGGCGAGCAGCATACCGGGTGAGCGAAAGCAGGAAGAGGCTGGATTACTGCAGGAGCTCCGTTAGCCAAGTTTGGCACAGCGGGGGACAGGAGGAAACAAGAGGAGGAGACATTCCAACTACTGGTGGGATGCATTGGCACAGGGGCTACAGCTGCTAGGGGGGAATGCCTGTAATTCCACTCATCCCTGGAAATACAAAAAAAGACACCCAACAGTCGAACAAACGAAGAGCGGACAAGAGCCAAAAATCCCCGCAAATCATTTTAACAACTTCGGTCAACACATCTGTGGTATTTTCGGTTGAATACTAACCAAACCCTGTAGCAGTGAGCATGGCAACTGGTTGACTAAGCATATTGGAAGGTAGACCAGAGGGCAGCAGACCTTGCAAGCTTTACTTGATTAGTTTCATAGCTATAGAAAACTCAGTTGGTCCTCCGCCCATCATTGTTTATATCAGCCAGGCCCTGTAAAAAAACAAACCGGATGTAATTCAAAGCCATTCGCACCCGTCCTCACAAGCGCGTACACACATTCATTCATCTACTGCGGTAACTTAATGCAGCAGTTTAAAGGGGCTGCAGAGATGTCGTATGCTCCTTCACAAGCGATACATTTTCTCCCTTGCTGTATTCTGTTCTCTCTCTCTCTCCTATCCACTTCTATTTCATATGTTACCACATCTTCCTGGGGAGTCAAAACATAATTTATAATACACAAAGGGCCATGTCCTATAGACTGCTAGGCCACACTAAACATTTTTTTACACGCTTTCACGTTTTGTGATCCGTGAGAAAAAGTGTGTAAGAAAGCGTGAGAACGCATGCCAGGCTAACAATGCGTTTTGGAGCACACGCAAACATTGCCAAATAGCATGCAAAATATTGTCTAAACTGCAGCACAAACAACATCTTTCATGCGCATTTTACGCCGCGCTATGTGCATTGAAGTATGCCACAAACTGAGAGCGCTTTGAAATGTAATTGTTTATATTGTTTCTTGCCACCTCTACATACTACCATGTCATACGTTTGGAAATTATTATACCTAGGTCCCCTTCATTGAGTTGCCCGGCAGAAGAGACATACCAACCGTTGTTGCAGATCTCGGTACATTGCGATTATGCTGTAAACTTTGTGTGTGATTACAAAGCGATATTATCACGCCGATACCCAATGTCGGACAATATTGTTCTATTGTTAATGCACCTGCCTGTTTTTGTTGACAGGCTGGCCAAAATTTGGCCAATCAATTTTATCGTCCAAGATCAGTCAATATACCCAGTCGTCTATGGCCACCATAACCCGCTACAAAGGGTTTGCAATCTTTAAAGACTCGAACCTGCAATTGCCTCTGGATTTAGGGCCCCATATGTATCTACCATTGGGTATTATAAGAATCAGGACATTTCTTCCCCCCTCCTTAATATGAATGAACATATATGGCATCCTTTCTAAACAGCCAGAATACAGTACAGTAAATAAGGCAAGCACCCCTGTAAGATAATCTATTGTTTTCATTGTTAAATGGACATCATTTACCCCACACTTACCATATTTGTGCTAAAAACTGGCTCTGGGGGGGCAAGACTGAGGAAGAAGTTTCTAGCTTGGTCACCTAAAAAAAAAAAAATTGAGTGGGGGAAAAAAAATAATGCGATCTGATGCACACGCTATGGCAATATGTATACCAAATACAAAATGAAATAAAAATGAACAGTACCTTTCATTTATGTAACTTGGGATATGTAGTCTATTTCTCATGTGCTACAAATAATTAACACGATATCCCCACCATGAGTCGAACATATCATTTATTAAGTATTGTTAAGTAAAGCAAGTGAATTTCCACCCCGCAATGAATGGAATTTTTTTGAGTTTTTTCTCATATACACAGGGCCAACATGTGTGGCAGCTTCCATCTGCTTTGTTTATGATCTTCCCTGCTAGGTAGCATAATAATCATGCCCCCACGCACCCTTTAAGGTTTGTACACAGGAAGTTTAATTTTTTTAATGCCCATTACTGGAAACTATATTTCTGGCCAACTATCACGGTACCATCTTTTCATTATCCTTTTTCTTTAGATATTTAATCTGAGACATCTTACATTTCAGCTGTTAATCAATGCCTTATTATCATAAACCTTCTGTTATGTTAGTTTTGATTTAACTGGAATGTTGACAGTTGGTACTTACGCATGAGATTCCCTCTCTAATGCCACCTCATAGGGATTACGGAATGAGCATGCTTGCCCTCACAGAGAGTCAGATAGTCTAGCAGGGAGATGGAGACTGGGAATAAGCCTGAGCAAAATATGAACTGGGTTGAAGTCTGCAGCAACACAAACACATCAAGTGTAAGTGCTGCTAACGTGTATTCATTTATGGAGGCAAGATTGTGGGTTAAAATGATCAAGCCCCACACAACAGACAAGGTCTCCCAGACACTGAACTTGTCACTTGGAGGATGGGATACAGAAGAAAATATTGAAAACCTACGGTAACGTTATTATGGACTGAGGGAAATAAGAGTCTAATTGCACGCATCTGGTACAATAATAACATTCTGACTCTTGCAAAATTCTTAGAAAATATATATGGAAAAAGGTAACATGCGGAAGCCTTCCTTCATTTCCTTTGTTAATCTCATTATCAGTATAATTAGCCAAAGCAATCCCATAAGCCACTGGAGAGAAATTAGCGAGCAGTTTGCTGAATAAATCCAGCCACACACGCATTTCAATCAATGCCCAGCGTGTGTGTGTATTTTACTTGTACATTTTTAAAATACAGAGAATAAAGTTGGGAATATGCTTAAGGCATCAAGCAGCATAAATAAACAAGGAAAATAGAGTGTATAATTCGCTAATGTGTTTAGATTACAGAGTGAGGTGCCAGTCCTAATATTGTACAATATTACATCAAACAGGCAAACTGTCTCCCACTGGGCACAAGATTAAAGGAGAACTAACACCTAAATTTTTTTACTCAGAATCTGAACCATACTCCCTTTAAAAACACCAATAAACTGTAAATAGCAATACAGTAAATAGCATTAAAGTAATGTTACCATGTGAACTGGATGAAATAACTATGTATGGACAGTGACTGGTCACACCCCTGATCTGTCACATGCTCTGTTGCCCTATTCTGCCCTGTAAAGGATTGGCTAGAGGCTACTAGTGGGTGTGAACCACTGTAAAACAATTCCTCCTGCATAGCTAGGACTGAGCATGTGTAAAGAACATAGTGGTCAGTGACCACACTGTGTGATACTGGAACACTGGGAAATAAGGCCAAAACCTCATGTTAGAAAGTTACATTTCTCAACACCATATTAAAATGAGGTGAGACACGATTACTGCTTTATATTCAAGGGGCGATCTGCCTTCTAATTCAATGTTATTCTGAGGCTTTAGTGTCCTTTAACATTGAATTTAAAACCAAATTCTATTTGAAGTGAAGGATTAATCACATATTACTGCTATATTAGTTTGTGTTAACAAGTCTCACGGCTAAAAGATGTTGAAATAGCTAACCGAGGAGAAAACTTAACCCAACTGTATTGGCAATAAGTTCCTGTGATATAGCCAGATGTTGGTTTCCAGTCCGTGAAACTGCTGATCATGTTTGCTCTCTCTCTACGGTTATGGCCCCGATTTCCAAATTACCTGGTAGAAAAAACTCATTTATAATACATCAGGGTTGCAATGGTGGAAGCTTTACTGTTTAATCTCTTAAGAAATTAACCCTTTGGGTATGCATTGCAGAGCGATTGTGCACGACAGGCTGTCGGAAAGGTTCCAGCCACAAGGGGGCCCTGTTGGCCACCTCCATGGTTGTTCTCTTGGCTGCCCTTCCTAGAGGAGACATACTAATGAACAAACAAGGATTGCAGACACACTTCTTTACCTATTAGAAAGTATCCCCTCGGTATAGAGAACACTTAAAACCAAGAAAAAAACCCCTAACATATGCATTTAAGACATATGGTATATAGCATTTCACAATGACTTCATCCTGCAGATATAACCCACAATCTAATGTTTGATGACTGCACCAATGAACATTTCACCTAAAACCCTTAGACAAAGACAGCACTGTAAGAATCTCTGCGTGGTACTCTCTGTTTAGGCAAAAAAAAAAAAACAACTGGGAGCAAGCATGGAACTGTGCAAACCAATCCTTAATTAAAACAAGATGGATGTTAAAACCTTAGAAACTATGGACGGGTTGCTTGTTTCTGCTATTCCAAATGTCCCACAATGCTCGATTTCCATCTAAGCCCTTTGTAAGGCCTGTGCATTACCAGTCCCTCCTGCATTTACTTCTTCTTCACGGTCTGTACCCTTGCGGTGATTGCCAACCCTGTCCAATTTTTGCCCATCCATTTTTTTTAAAAGGGACCTCTACTAGTATTTCGTTGATTTTCGTTTTCTTTTGTTGAATGAATTTTCTAGAGTAGGAGAGAGTGCTCCCACCTGCTACACTGTCACAGGGAGAGGTGAGAGATTTGCCATGTGTAATGAAATGAAAATTCGCGTCTGAACTGTCCACTACTTTTCGGGGTACCAAAATATCGCTTGTGTGTGGGCCACGCAATGATCACTTGCTATAAAGTTTAAAGAACCAGATTGTTGCTGGGATTTGTGAATCCACACAAAATTCACAATAGATTCCATTGGCCATTTGCAATGATGATTGTATGTGTATGAATTCAAGGCTCATACAGAGCTGGAGTGCAGTCAAATAGATGGGGGGTACACGTCCATCTCCAAAAGGTGACAACTAAGTCGAACCATGGCAAATTTGTTATTGTAATTACATGGATTTCAGATTTAGTGCTGCCAGAACTGATGGAATCCTGAAAGCATTGAAACATTCAGTTTAAGGACACAACTCCACCCTCATAAGAACATCTTTTAGAAAGAATGTTGATATATCATATCATATCATATGTTGATATATCATAGTTTTGTCCTATGAATTCATTACTGTATGCCTGCTATGCTTCTGGATGCCTCATGGGAACTGAGCAATTAAGAACCTGTACTGAGCCTGTACTGAGTCCTGGGCATGCTCAAAGAGCAGACAGGGGATTAACATTCAGTCATTGCTGTGATGTCAACTGTCAAATCCATAACGGACAGTTAACTGGAAGAACCAGGAAGCAGAAACAGGGGAAACAGGACATTGTGCAGGATTTCAGGTTAGACTTAATTTTTCACATTTCAAACTATTACAGTTTAGGGTTTTGGGGTGATTTACCTATATGTAAGTTTTCATTTTGGGGCTGGACTTTCCTTTAAAGGGCGATGCCTTAGCCAATCACGGAGCAGATGGCGGTCGAACCATCCTGCTTGACTTCCGTGAATGGAAAGGCACGGGAATTAAGCAGAAGGGGGAAAGAAGCCTGGTAAGTACATTTGGGGACGGCAGTGGACCTCGGGGTTGTGGTTTATAGCAATTCCCTGCAGGATAATAAAATTTAATTTGGGGGGTGGATTTGCCCTTTAAATGACCTAGTCACAGGCGTCATTACTTTAAGCCTTCCCATTAAGTTTAAGAGTTTGCCATACACATACACAGAGAAATTCAGGTAAAATAAATACATACAAAAACGTTCTTATATTGGACAAAGAATAAAACGTACCCCAAAAGGAGTTGTAACTGAGCCATGATCGTGCCAGTATTAGCTGGCTAGTGTCCTGGAATGAGATTAAAATCAGGTTAACTACTCAAGTCATTGAATAAAATGTATGGAATAAAGCAGTGCGAACATGGATGTAAACAGTCTTATGGTGAATGGGATTCCAGGTTGTAATCGTGTTTAAAATACAACTTAGATCAACAATTCTTATAACATTATCATTGCAATAACATCTTGCTGTGTTCCCCTGTAAAGGTCTGTACACACATCGATAGACGAACGATAACCGGCCCCGAGCGCAATACACATGTGCGAACGGCTGCTTCGGGGGAAATTCACTCGCGCATGTGTTCACTCGAGCGTTGTTTATTGATCCGCCATGATAGTAACTAGTAACATAGTATAATGTTTGAATAAAGACATACGTCCATCAAGTCCAACCTAGGATCCACCGATCTATATGCATTAATACCAGTAATGATGGATGATGTATGACACATGCATACGCATACACACTTGTTCCACATGTGATTATCCCCTGAACACCCCATTCTTCTTGCGTGTGTGCATGCAGATCACCGCCATTCCTCGTTCGTCCTATCGTACTGTTTACGAGGCTTTAGGCTCGACAATTGGCAGACACTGTCTCACCCAAAACATTTATCGAAACAGATATTACACAAAGAGGGGGAGAACATTAATCAGATAAGGTGACATCTATAAGTTAATGCATATTAACTGGGTACACACGGGTAGATGCGGTGTTCGTTGCAACCAATCGTGCAGATTTTTCTGGCGATAGACATCCGCGACAACAAAAATGGTGCCGTTTTTTTGCTCTGATCGACTCATACGCGAAAATATCAGCCCAAAAAATTTGCTTGTGTGCACCCAGCCGAACAGGTTTACAAAATAATTGCCAAATGTAGCCTAACTCCTCTCTTTATCTGCTCGTTGTCTTCCTGTGGTTGTATCCTATAAAGCCTGTTATAGATTTGACATTAGCAGTACCAGGAAGTCTTCAAGCTAACTACGATAGTCTGCAAACTGCCAGAACATTTATATTGGAGATTCCGGATATAAAACAATCAGAGTAACACTTGTGGCCTTTGATAGTGGATTCTTTAGGAATAACAATGAGCTTTATCTTACTAGGGCTGGAGTATCAAGTGAATTCAGGGGCAGATCTAGGGCCATTCCATTGGACAGCGAATGTATTTGTGATCAGCACAGACACATCTTGGCTCTTTATAAATTACTTCATAAAAAGCTACTTTCTCATGCAAAAGGGACTCTATTCCCTTCTCTGGTGGTCCTGTAAGACTGGAAAGCAGAAACAAAGACGGACTCTTCACAGCATTTCTGAAAAGGTTCTATTCAGCAACTTTCATCTGAAATTGTAAGATGCAAAGGCGTAGAATGAACAAATAATGGTTTGGCTCAGAACACGTCTCCTATGAGGTTTATGATACACGGATTTGTGGGAAGATTATGTTTTTCCCTATTTAACCCCTTCAGGAATTTCACCATTTCTAAGCTCTACATCATCACTCTAAACAATTATCTACGTGGAACATTGGAATTTTATAACCATATAAAACAGGTTAGAATGGGTTACGAGTTGGAGGTAACTGTACTTTTTACTATTGCGGAGAAGGTATGATTAATTTCCAGGGGAAGGGTACATAAAGCACCTAGCATTACACTTTGATCTTTCACTGCCTACGAGCAGAGCGCAGTTAGTGTTCGAAATGCGTCATACAAAAGTTTGTTGTGACGTTAACGCTGTGCGTCGTTTCCAGTGTGCACGACGCCTCCATCTTGTACCTGGTATATAAAAAGTGGGATGCAACCCAGACAACTTAAATCAATACTGGTCCACTAGCCATTGCCCTGTGATTGATTCTGTAAATGAAGGCAGAGGCCAGGCTGCAACGCGCCATATCGCACAGGAAATTGTGTGCACGGTGTTGCGAATCATGCTATTGCGCGTAATCTGAGGGAACACGAATGTGCAAAAATGTTGACCGCATGCCTCCAAAAAGCAGGTCACACGCACATACAGGCCAATTTACCCAGCAGTGCTGGGCAGGTATTTGGAGTTAAAATCACACTAAGCTAATGGTGGCGAAGCTATGCCACACTTGCCACAGGTGGCACTCAAAGTCCTTTCCGTACCTATATCAGTGTATCAAAATGTATGTGTGCAAACAAAATTCATTGTTAACCTATGTGTCAATTCTATTTATTGTATCTTTCGATCTGTAAGCTAACATCTGATTGGTTGGGGCAAAAGTAGCACCATTTTTAACAATAAGCTTTTATTGAATAACCCTGCCAGTCCTCTAAAAAGTTCGCCATCACTGCACAAAGCCGTTTGCTACTGCTTAGCATGACTAACTCCATATTAGTGCCGGATGCGGGGGTTACGCAAGACAACGTGCATCTGCACTTGGGATTCAATATGGCGTTTGCGTTACTATTTAGGACATGATTTTAACGCAACAGCGGCTCTGGGTTAAATCGCCATGCTAGTGTGGCCAGACCAATCAACCACACTAGCGTGTCCTTTTAACGCGCAGTTGTGATCGCATGATGAAAGTTTGGCCAAGTCCTAAATCCAAAATCCAGAACACAAAATCCTACAAATTCAAGTGCAATAAAACATCGCTAACTGTTCAAGTTCTTAATATAAAGGGATTCATATCATAGTGATACTGAACATTACTTTTCCAGCTTTTTGCATTCCACATTCCAATTTATCTGTTATTCACACACCCAGGCGGTAGAACCGCTCCTAAAGGAAGTGATATCACACAAAACTGCTGAGGTTCCCAGAGTGTGTGTCTGTCATATTATGTGTTCAGATTGTGCCCTTCGGTTTGTTAACCCATCTTTATCTAATGTGAACCATGCAGTTAAATAAAACCTATACAAACAATACTATAGATTAGGGGCTGGCATTAACCAAAATTTTGCTATGGTTATCATACCAGCCAAGTTATCATCTTGTTATATTTCATCTAAGAAGCTTTACTTTGCAACTGTATTAGTCAGAACAGATTCACGAGAATATATCTTGTTTTTTATGAAGAGGGAAGTAAGAATTTAGATTCTGGCATAGCGTGGATGTAGTATACTTAGCTAAAGCTTTTGATTCTGTCCACACAGGAATGGTGTATAAACGGAGAATTATTGGCCAAGAAAAATCATTTGTACTGGATAGAGAATTGGTTGTTGGATCGCAAATGGTAGTCAATGGAGCTACATATATGTGGGCTAAAGTTCAGCATTCCGTACTGGGGACGCTTCTTTATAATCTGTTCATAAATGACTTAGAAGGGGGCATTGAGAGCAAGGTCTCTGTGTTTGCTGATGACACTAAACTTGCAAGCTTTGGAAACTTTAAATGATGTGCAATTGCTGCAAGCAGACCTAGATAGCTTATTATAATGGGCAGCAGAATGGCAGATGAGATTCAATGTTGATAAATGTAAGGTGATGCATTTGGGATTTAATAATCCCTGTGTCACCTACACTATAAATAACAGTGTAAGTAAATCTCTTTTGAAATAATTTTGGGGTTTCTTGTCGTAACCGACTTAGCTGTAGCAAAAAATGCCAAAGAGCAACAACTAGAGCTAGCAAGATATTGTCTTCTATAAGAGGGGAATAGATTCAAGGAAAAATATTATTCTCCCTCTTTACAAACTATAGATAAGGCCTCATTTGGAATATGCGGTGCAGTTTTGGAATCCCATTTATAAAAGGGACATCTTGGAAATGTAAAGAAGAAGGGCAACTAAATGAATAAGGGGCTTGACTATGCTGGCAGATTAGACAATTTAGGGCTGTTTACATTGGAGAAGCGACATTTGCGTGGGAATATGATCACTTTATACAAATATATTAATGGGCCATACAATAAACTCTTGGTACATTGTTTACCAATAGGTCAGATCAGAGACACGTGGACATCCTTTAAGGCATAAAGAAATAGGTTTAATATTCAGGTTTAGTTAAGGCTTCTTTACAGCGAGAACAGTGAAACTGTCTTCCAGCAATTGTGGTAATGGCAAGTCATTTATTAGTTTTAAGAGTAGGCTGGATAAGTTTTCTAAAAAAAAAATTGAAAATTATTGGTATTAATACATATACTGGGAGATTCAATAAAAGTTCTTATCGTAAAAATGGTGCTAACTTTGCCCCAACCAATCAGATCTTTTTTAACATTTGAAAGCTACATCTGATTGGTTGGGGCAAAATTAGCACCATTTTTAACAATAAGAACTTTTATTGAAAACCCTGATAGTTCTAGTGGATCCAGGGATCCTTTCCGACTGCTATTTGGAATCAGTAAGGAATTTTTCTGATCCTCTGGATCAACTGTTCATTAGGGTTAAAGAATTGGCTATAAAGGTTGGACTAGATGGACATGTTTAATTCATTGCTATGCTACTATGTAACACATAGTATATGGATACAAGTGTTTGTGTATTAGTGCCCAATACAATAGTGTTTCCAGCAATGCATTTGACGAACAATTATTTGTATAATAGTTTTTTAGAATGTTAACGTTAGAAATATGGTCTGGAATGGCATTTTGCATGTTTTCATTTACTCCAATAGTTGCTCTGCTTGAAAGTCCAAATGAAGAGGTTTCCGTTTCTCTGTCCAGAGTGTTCCCAGGAGTGAAATAAAGGACAGCCTGAGTACACAGCTGGGGCAGCTCTGCTTCTGCTTCAGAAAGCAACATTTTGCATTTGGGTGTCAGGACGGGTTCTGGTGGGTCAGCTAATGATAGGCCACAAATCACCATAAGCTTTAAGTAAAGCAATAAAATGACAGTAACATTTTGTTTTGCTTTGTGCAAATAGTGCTCTTATATTGTAGGATCCCGGGGAGCTGCCATTCCACGTTTGGTACTTTACTTTGAGCTTTACAGCAAAAAGGACCATTATCCTGCTACTGAATCACAGATGTTTTGGTCTTGGATATCTTATACCATGTGTACACAGATTTACATTGATGATATGCACTAACTTTAAATCTTCACTCCCCCAAACAAACGTTTACCCACAATCTCAGCGCCCCCTATTTTCACAATACAGATGATTGGTAAAGTACCACCAAAACACCCGCTTCACATTCATGGCGCATTGATCATTGTATAGACAGAACGTCGATGGGTGGTTTCCTCCCATAATTTAACACTAAAGGCACTGGAGTAAATTAGAGTCAAACAAAAAAGAAACAAGACTACAGGTTGACATTTCAGGAGGATACAGACATCTGAACAGTTATGGTGGCCATTAGCGCAATGAGTGGTCGCACGATCCGTGGATCATGTGATCGGATAGGCCACAGAAAATTTCTCAACTGGCCACATAGGAAAATAAATGATCACCCATACACAGCCCAACAATTGTACGAACCTCATATCTTTGACCATGATCGTATCCTGTATGGGTAGCTTTAGGCCTAAAGCTAGGTACACATGCTAGCAATAAAGCCCCGATACGGTCTGATCCGCCATTATCTGGGCTTTATTCGGCAGTGTGTGTAGCTTCTTTCCGGATGGGACTGAATATTTCCCTCGCCCGTTGTAGTCTCACTGATATTTGTCTGTAATTTTTCATCCAGATCAGGGAACACACAGTCCCAAGTGTGTATAGGGAAAAGTTCAGGACGGTGTGTTCACTGATCTTTGAAAAATGAAAAAAAATGACAGACAGGATTTTTCAGATCATCTCTCAAACATCTTCTTACGGTGTGTAAAAAAAAAATATTTAGACACGTTGTGTTCTTACACGGGAAATATCATTCGGTGAACAGAA
This sequence comes from Hymenochirus boettgeri, assembly GCA_019447015.1. NCBI lineage: Eukaryota > Metazoa > Chordata > Amphibia > Anura > Pipidae > Hymenochirus > Hymenochirus boettgeri. Next base: position 23,717,740 of record CM033470.1, on the reverse strand, counting down.
TGAACTAGAGACAGAATTACAGAGCTTTTCACAGACACACGGCCTGAAATCCACTTCACATGAAGTAAATAACTTTCAGCGTTACTGAAACGCTGCTCTGGCAGGCCCCGCCCCCTCCTCTCGTCGGCGACGAGGCCAATAGGAAGGCACGCTCTGCAACGAGCGTGCCTTCCTATTGGCCTCGTTGCGCAAGAGGAGGGGGCGGAGCCTGGCAGAGCAGCGTTTCAGTAACGCTGTGTCTTTCGCAAACCCAGGGGTGAGGACCTAGCGGTTCAGGTCCTCACCCTGGGTAAAAGGTACAGACCTAAGAAGAGGAGAAGGTGAGTATAATTGTCCTTTAAGTGCCAGTTGCTTTAGTCAGAGTTCTGTGTGGTTAGTTACCGGTACGCTAAAGAAGGTCCCCACGAGTTCATTCACAGGAAACTACTTACAATGACCAGCTAATTCAGCACAATTCATACTGGCATTTTCATTTCCAACTTAATCATTTCACTTAAGCTGCGTAACACACATATGATGTTAGCAGCGATCCATGACCCCACAGAGCATTCACGTGTGCCATGAACGGGTGTTGCAGCCATTAATTGCACGCATGTATATGTCCGATCATGGGTCGTTCGCCGATCAGCCATGAAGAGTTAATGAACACCCCTAACCGAACCCACACACTGCGATGACTGGCCGAAACGGACGTTCATCGCATGTGAGTCTTAGCCTGGCGTTACTGCAACATGTATGTGTGCACGAAGCTTTATATTCAAAAGACATAAAACCTTTTCATGTAACTGACAAGACGAGTCATGCATTGCAAACCAATATATGGACAAGGAGCAGCCCCCTTATTGCATGAGTGCCCAACACCATCAATACCAGATCAATAAATCTGGAAGTGGTGGGCATTAGCCGAGTTGGGGGTCAGGCTTATTTGGTAGGTTGGGTCCCTAATAATTATTTATCTCAATGCTAATAGAATAAAAAGGGATGCCAGATTAAAGCCACTCCCGAGAAGAAGTGGGCGGGGTGGGATTAAAAAAAAAAATGACGGTACCACTGTAACTTCTGACAATTCCTGCTTTCACCAGCTTGTAACAATGTGACCAGTCTCCTTGTGCATTAAAAGCCCATAAAATGATTTTACCACGTACAAAATAATAAGTAGAGACATCCTGTTAGCAGGACCCCTAATAAGTGTCCATTCCCGGGCTGATTCGTTGCCCAGTAAAGATCTGAGCATGTTTGCCCCATCCAACAGCCAATCAGTAGAAATTACATTTATGAACAATCTAGGGAGGAAAACGATGTCTCAGCTAATGACTGATGCTGCTGTGCAATGAAAAGGCACGGAAAGTAGCAGCAGAGAGCAATGGAATGAGTCCTGTTAAATACTCAGCACAGAGAGTTTAAACAAGGTCTTGAATTTGAGGTTAAGTTTAAATTTTAGTTTGGAGGGTGGAAATGCTCTTTAAAGAACTTGAAATAGCCTTTCGCAACAGACTACAGAAATGGATATAAATTTTTAAATAAATAGACACAACGTAGGATAACCAATGTATCTAATCTAGATAAATATTGAAACTTTTTTTCAACTGAACTATCCCTTTAATTTGCATAACACTTATTACATCGCTTTCTTTCTTTCTTTTAGAGAGTCTTTATGCTTCATTAATCTGTAATTTCCATCTGAATCTACCCAGGGTTATATGTTGTTCTTTCATTCATTACCTGCCAAGCTCCCCATACTTTAGTCAACATCAATAGAAATGCATCACTTCCCAGCATTGGTAATAACTACACAGCGCTACCACACTCGGATTGTTCTCTTCTTCTTTGCGGTTACATTTCAAACATGATAATCCCTCTAAACATCTTCCATTGCAATACAACTGCTGTAATTCATGGTGAGAGTCCATGCTAGGAACTGAAGCACTGAGAGAAACCAAGATGTTCTGTAAGCCAATTGTGATGTATAATTATACAATAAAAGGTACCATATTTTCATAACTGTTAAAGGAGAACTTAAAGGACAACTCCCCCCTCATAAGAACATCTTTTAGAAAGAATGGCCTCTTTAAAATATGTTGATATATCATAGTTTGTCCTATGAATTCATTACTGTATGCCTGCTATGCTTCTGGATGCCTCATGGAAACTGAGCAATTTAGAAACCTGTACTGAGCCTGGGCATGCTCAGAAATGGCAGACAGGGGATTAACATTCAGTCATTACCTGTAATGTCAACTGTCAAATCCATAACTGACAGTTACTAACTGGAAGAACCAGGAAGCAGAACAGGGAAACAGGACATTGTGCAGGATTTCAGGTTAGACTTATATATTTCACATTTCAAACTATTACCTTTAGGGTTTTGGGGGGTGATTTACCTGTATGTAAGTTTTTCATTTTAGGGCTGGACTTGCCCTTTAAGCTAAAATATACATCAGCCTAATGCATTCTGACATTTGTAGCCAGCAGATAATTTATTGCAATTCTACAGGTTTCTTGCTTTTTCTGGGTTCCGTTTTTTCCTTCTTTCTAGTGAATTTTCTAACCACTCTCCCTATTCTTGAGAACTGGCAGGTCTCTCAGTAGTTATAGGACATCTTTCATGGGAGAGGAGGGGGACTAAAGAACTTATTGAGCATGTGCAGCTTGCATCTTGTCTGTGACCCAAAAGCTAGAAACCTGCAGGACGGTAATACAGCTGTGTTCATATAGAAATATTCATGCTGTTTTATATTTAGCATTATTTTCACTTTACTTGATTGGCTAAAATATCTTTAATGGCAACTTTACAAGACAGAACCACTTGCAGAAATGTTTAAACGTAGTGATTTTACATTGACGTTACACAATTAAAGGAGAAATATATGTTAAAATGAAAAGATCAGCATCTATAATTATACATCTTTCAAAATCCAGCTATGTACACACGCTAGATTCTTGATTGTCAAGACTGGTTGCTAGATATTGGTCCAACAATCTGTCACTAGGAACAGCCTGCTGGGCACTGGCCAAGCAGCTTGTGAGTGTCTCCACAACAACTTGTGAGACCCCCCCCCTTGGTTATATGTGCGTACAAGGCATTTATAAAATTAGGTAGCCCCGTTTATTTTTATTTTTCCTTTTAAACGTTAGTTTCCATTGGCTACCTCGCTCCTTTGATTAATCCTGATGGACTTGGCAACTTTATTTTTTATATAATACATTAAGCAGGCAACTTTTATTCAAAAGATCACGAAGTTCATACAATTCATCTTCAGTGAACTTGCGGTAGGATCTCTACAACATAAAACAATAAAGAAATAATCCCCCGGCTACTGCAATTAGCTTTATTATTACCTTTAAATGCAAAACCCACTGTCTGTCCAAAGAGGAAAAATAGATACAGAGATAAGACCTTAAGCCTGTTAAGAAGCCAAACACATATATAATCGGCCGACCAGCGACACACAATGTGTATGCACGGCCATTCAGGCCGATTACTGTGCCGCGTATGTGTGCTTTGTCGGTCGGGGCTCATTGATGAACCACCAGACGGTCGGCCCCGCGAACGCACCGTGCATTCACCTTAAGTGCCTCTCAAAGTTGGTAGGAAGTTGGGGCCCACCGAAATCCGAGACCAGGGGCCCAACAGGATGAGTTTAGGGGTCCATCTAACATTTCATATCTATCTTACTCCTACCGCCCTATTGTCTATTAAAATGGATCTCTTAATGTCCCTTTAGCTTTAAAATAAAATTTTAGCAGTTTTCTTGGATTTATGGGGTGAATAGGCGTGGCCCAATGGGGGATTCCCCTGTAACCCCTCGGACCAGTCCAATACTAGGGAGAAACTCCCCAAGATCAAGAAGGTATGATGCAGAGTCGCACTCCAATGCAAGAGGTGAATTTATTTCAAACCAAACATCAAATAATCACACACATTTCGAGGGTCTAAGCCCACTTCATCGGGTGATGGATGGACATGGTGCATATGGACTGCTTTCATATATTAGAACTCCCAGAGTCTAGCCCTGTATCTAAATGAAAAGCCCTATAGCACTCCTGATACTCAATAGACACTAGCTCTTCCCTAAAGCTAGGTACACACAGTAACGATTTCTGAAAGATGACAGACAGGATCTGCAAGATCCTGTCTGCCATCTTTCAAAGATCTGCATCACACAGTCCCGAGCGTTCTCCCTATACACTGTGTGTTTTCCATCGGCCGCGCTTAGACTCCCTATAGGAGTCTAGCGCGGCCGATGGAAATTTTCGGCCTTTCCCGAACGAGCGTACGGCCGACCCGATCGTTCGCGGCCGCGCGCTCGTTCGGAAACGAACGTACACACAGTAACGTAAAGCCCCGTAACCGTCGGATCCAACGGTATCGGGGCTTTATCGTTACTGTGTGTACCCAGCTTAACACTTTGGTTAGGTTTTTTTGGTTTGTTTTATGTATACAATTGCCATTTATTTCATATCTCTACAATAAATCTTGTGAATGTGGCTTGACAAATTCCTATTCTTAGGAATTGTGCTTTCCATTTTGAGTGTGTTTAAGGGTATATCCACCCTTAAAACAATTTTTGATATATGATCCCCCTGTCCCCCCAGCCCCACCGCTCTATTTTTATCTTAGAAAGTGCCCCAAACTCTACTTACCTCCCCTCTTTCCTCCGCTGCGCTGCCGGCCCTCTGCTTGCGAGAAAATGTAAGCAGAGTGGCGGGACGGCAGTCGTGTCTGTGATTGGCTGAGGGCAGCCAATCATGGACGGCGTGCCGGGAGTTCTTTGCAGCGGGGAAAGAGGAAGGTAAGTAGATTTGGGGCACTTTCTAAGAATACAATAGAGCGGTTGGGGCTGGGGGGGACAGGGGGAGGGAATCCTAGAGGGAGGGAGAGGAGGGAGGGGGAGAAGGGCTGCAGTACGCATGCCACACTCTCCCGGGGGCCAGGTAGGAGGCAGAGTCCTATATGGACTCTGCTATCCTCCTGGTGGGCAGTTTTTGGGACTTTGGGGGAGACTACAGGAGAACCAGATGGAGCTGGGATGTAAGGTAAGGATTAAACTACACAATGGGGCCAGTAGTGGGTGGGATTATAGTTTTGGGGTGGACATGCCCTTTAAGACAATGCATTTTGTCTGCACTGCGGTCCGTTTGCAGTTACAAACGTGTTTTTTATGCATCCCAGTCCGTTTGCATACATGTGCAGTCAGTTTTTGAAATTCAACAGGAAACACTGGAAAAATGCAAAAAAAATAAAGTTTGTCCGTGTTTTTTTTTTCCGGTGTCCCGTAGACTATTATTAAGCGCGATTCTGACCACAACAGACCAAAAGTTGTGCACGCATGCAGATAAAAATGGATCACGTAGATTCGATTCTCGCAATGCAACGCATGGTGCCCTTATACAAGATTTTAGCTCTATATAGGAGTTCAAAGGTAACTACTTCTCTTTCTGAAAGGCACAAGTCACTACAAGATAGTATCTCTTGCAGTGAAAAAAAAGAAACTTCATTCATGGGCACACACAATGAAAATAGATAATCTAGACATGAATGTATATGCCTAAGGATTTATGTTTCATGCTAAATAGGAGCCAAGGTGTCAAGTAGCATTTCTTTTAAACTACAAAGACTAGCATGTAACTTCAGACGAATTAGCACAGGCAGGCAGATGTGATAGGATAAAATGAGGGAATTACAAAAATCCAGACCTCAAATGGAAACATATACAGGTAAATCACCCCCCCACACCTTTATTTTATATAATACATTGAGCAGGCAACTTTCATTCAAAGACCACAAAGTTTGCCAATTCTACAGGTCAAAACATGTGATATGTGCAGAAATAAACTAGGTTTGTTTTCGTACATTCATCTTCAGTAGGATCTCTAAAACAATAAAGAAATAATCCCCCCGCTACTGCAATTAGCTTTATTATTACCTTTAAAGGAATAGTTGACACAAAATGAACTATTCCTTTACAGCAGTGATTAAGAGCAGGAGGTAAGACCTATCCTTACTTCCCTGTTCTTCAATCACTCACCGGATCCAGGATCGACCAAATAGATTGCAAAGACCACACACCTTACCTGTAGGGCTGCGCATGCGGTTTTATAGGCACTGGTGCAGAAAATGGAGGAATGACGGACTCTGCGGTTAAGTGTTAATTTCAGTGTTTTGCTATACGCTTATATTGCATGTGCTTCTGAAAAAATTAAATAATTATAATAATAATAGTATAGTAGATGGCGCCTGATTCATAGTTAAAGGAATTAAAAAAAAAAATCCAACTAGGAACTGTTACTCTCTTAAAAAAAATACTATTGTACCATAAGAATGAGAGTTCTCCCTAGGGTCTTTTAAAAAAAATACTTACCTAAGAATAAGTGTTCTCCCTAGGGTCTTTTAGCCGGCGGGCCCACCTGGCTACTTTTTCATCCACCTGACTGGAAAAAATTCCTTGAGAGAACTTTAGATCTAGGTTTAATGGTGCCAATAGGTCAGTAAACTGCCCGCCAATACTGCCCGTCCAGACCCGTATTTTACCCCTTGTAAGATATTTAGCACATTGTTACTAACTTTTCCAAGATCCCCAAGGCTACAAAATGTGTCACATGTGCTTGTGCTGCGCGTTTACATGGGTTACCTTCAGAAGGGAACTACAACTCCCTGCATTCTACACACCACAGAATGCTGGGAGTCATAGTTTTCAAACATCTAGTGGGATGAAAGTTAGACATCCCTGTCCTATATAATGAGCATGATGCAGTGCACATTTTTCCCCACCACCAAATTTCCCCGTCCCACCCGGCTACTTTTTCATGCCACCCGGCTGGAAAAAAATTCTGGGGAAAACACTGGAATAGGCTAAACAAATACTCATGTAAAATGACATTTATATATTGTGGAAAAACAGATTTGTTAAAAACGTAACCTCTTCTAGCAAGGACCCAGTATATGTACATATCCTCTCTGCCCTCAAAATCTGCTAATGGGTCATCCTTAGGCAGAAAGAATCGGGTTGTTGCTAGTTTTAGAGCAATAGAGGAACATGACACTTTCAATATAATGGTCCTTTATGGACTATGTACTTTTTCCAAGAGGAGTTGCAATAGACTGAGGTTCCTTCCCAGACCCTTCTCCTAAAAGCCACGAGACTGAGCAAACAGGGGTGAAAAAAATTCATAAATTTCCCTTTGAAGTCACAGACAGGAAATAATTTAACCCACAGAAATCAGAGAAAAACCCTTAATAAGCTGTTTTTACTTATTGATTAGGTTTAAATTAAAATGACTAATTCGTGGTATACATGGCCTGGAATTTGGCTTTCCTGAAAAACCTCCTGCCAAAGTAATATCGGCTTGGAAGTTAGGGGAATTCAGTGGCCCAGCACTTTGAAATTCCCACATTAATTTATTATAATAAAATAAAATTCCTGTGGTTCATGTGTTGGAATAATCAAAACGCATAGTCTGAATGCTAGCAATCAATACCGTTACTGGCCATTAATACTTCAATCTGTATTACTGAGTGCCCCTAACTCTATCTGAGGTCATCAGCAAAACCAGTGATGGAGGTTTCAGCTGGTATTAAAGGTGCAAATCTTCCCTGTCCACAGACATGAAAAGGACATTTCATTAAATTTTAAGAAACTACCATACAGAAGCAATTAAAGAACTTAAAGGAGGAACTGTGGTCTCCATACATTTCTATTTTATAACTTTCAAGCTACCTTTTAAACATGCCTAGAATGATGTACCTGGCTGTTGTCAATCCAAAGTTATAGCTTTACAGCAGCTATAAGCATTACCCTAGGCTAGTTTGAAAGGTATGATTTAGTGCTTGTATTAAGGACACTTGTAAGGAGACCACAATGCTCTCATAAATTTGTCACAGTAAGAATATTATAACAGCTAATCTAGCTTATCCAGACAGCCAGTTCCATAGTAAATCAATAGACAACCCAAGTTAATCATCATTTGTAAATTTTTAGGTGAATTGCTAACTGGTTCCTTCATACGTTAACATATTTGTGCACGATACCCATGTGTGATTATACCTTTTCAATTGATGATCTAGAAGCATACAAGATGTGGCAATTGCCACTCATTTTGGTGATCTCACAAGGTTTTTCAGGGTTCTCCTGGAACAGAGCCCACACGCGTGTTCTTCAAGATGCAATTAACTATGGTCTTAAAATAGATTATGCCATGCTAAAAAACATTTCCCTACCATTTATCAAGTCAAAAGTATATCTCTACATAGTCAATTAAATTATATGGTTGAATATGGCTGAAAAGATTAAGCCTCCTCTACACATCTGACTGAGCGTGTGCACATGCTGACGAACAGCCGTTCGACTGTTAGATCACCAAATATTCTGTGTATTCCAACCTTCTAAGATAGGCTCCGGCTACTAACAAGTAGCCTGTTCTTTTTTATGGAGAGCACAGGGGTGGAACTCCAAGACCCCAGTTCACCTTGGCCACAAATAGCTTGCGTATGTACAGGGCAAGTTCACCCTTCAAAAAAATTGTATATAATTGTATATATGAACCCACAAGTGTAATAGTTAAAAGCCGAGAGATTGAAAACTGTCATGAAATGCTGCCCATTCTGTTACCTCTCTTTTGGTTGCTTCAGGTTAGCAGATGTCAGTAATCGATGTAACATGGAAATCATAGCCAATGAATGTCTACTATGAACTCACAATGGGATCCTCTGCACTCGTCCACACGTGGGTGCTCACTCCTCTAAAAAAAAAAATCCAACCCTTTAATGGATATCTAGTCACAAGGAACAGCAAAATGAGAGGGTAGCACTCCAAAGCAAACTTGAATTTTATTGAAGACCACACAACATATCAGGGGGAAACTTGCCCCCTTCCTCGGGTGATCATCACCTGAGGAAGGGGGGCAAGTTCCCCCCGAAACGTTGTGATATGTTGTGTGGTCTTCAATAAAATTCAAGTTTGCTTTGGAGTGCTACCCTCGCTTTTTGCTGTTCCGAATGTCTACTATGAGCATATTAAAGCTTGAGGAGGCAGAAACCTTTCAAAGTGGCAGAGGGAAGGGGGAGAACATAATTTTGCTGCATAACAGATTAGCCCTAGTTCTGTCACCTTTCTATTGTAGTTATGTGTTTTGGGGGTGATTTACCTATATATAATTTTTTGGAAATCCAATATCAGCATAAACACAAAAGTGGGCTTCAGCGCACACAAAAGGTACATGCTACACGAGCAGCCTTACGCATTTCGCACTCACAGGTTCTTAATCATAGAGCCTATGTAGCATGTACCTTTTGTCTTTGGCTAAATGAAGGATTCTTTGGATTTTATCACCTGAGTAGTGCTTGATACCGGTGTGCGCTGAAGCCCACTTTTGTGTTTATGCTGATATTGGATTTCCATTACGGATGTAGTGAAGGGTCCGGGGATGGCTGCACCTGGACCACCTGGATGGACGGGTGAGTGTTTTTTACCAGATCCATACATTTATGAGAATACAGCTGGAACTGCAGGGCATGGGCACCCGGACCATTATTTCATCATTTTCATAAGTAAGCCACAATATAGAGAGTTATTTGAACCACGTTTTATTAGCATAATAATGCTAATGGGACTCATTTGTAAGGGAACTTTATGTTTATAAGGACATATATATAATTTTGTTCTTTAAATATGAGGAGATGGTCACACAAATCTAAAAGCCTATCTGCCTTATAAATAGGCAGATAAAATGATACAAATAGAGTTCTATTTAAAAAGCTACAAAGACATGAACAAAAATGACTTAGGGATATGTGGACTGAACAAAAATCATACACAGCTATGAATACAGAGCTTTAGGCAATTTGCTTTGGATATTTCAATAGTTTAGTAAACAGTAAAAAATAATTTGCAGGACACATTTTTGACAGGGATGTTCTTTTTAGCATCACATTACACCAGATCAGCGACTTTTAGCGGGATAAAAATGAATGTTTCATATAGTAAGGACTCATCGATAGTCAATAGAATGGCTGGGCAGGGGTACTAACCAACTTAGAGACAGAACATTGCTAGGGTAAAACAAAGCCAGTTCAATCCACAATAGCACACTGTAGTTGGCTTTGGCATAGTAATTGGTAGGTGCAACCCTCCAGTCCCCCCTACCCAGAAGATTAAGGCAATCCAAAGTAATATCAAGGCATATACACCGGAGGAAGGGGGCAGGGAGCTCCCTGAAATGTTGTATTCATTAATTTGGCTTGAAAAAGCCAAATTACTGTTCTTTCTATTTCTTCTTCTTCCGTTTTATTCTTCCGCTTTTTTGGACTGTATCTCCTCCCACAGTTTTTGAGCTAGAGACATGAAATTCGGTACAGACGTGCGGGGCATATAGCTAGCTATCTTCTGGCTAAGGAATCCGCGGAAGCGTTACGGCGTTCTGTGAATTATGGGACATTTTTTCCCATAGACTATAATGGTAACAATCCTCAAATGTGGATATTTTAAAACAGTTTTTTTCATGGTCATAAATACAAATGGTGATACCCCCAACCCCCCACACAGACCCAGGTACACCCACCTACTAACCTACCTTTCCATTCCCATGGAAGCCATATTTAAAGGGTAACTAAAGTAAAAAAAATTTAGATTTATCCTCCGTAAAAAAAGACATACCCCTTAACTAGACCCAGGTACACACACCTACTGATCTACGTATCCATTACTGTGGAAGGCATATTTTAAAGGGTAACTAAAGTCAAAAAAGCAAATTTTGATCAATAATCAAAAAACTTCGTTTTTTTAACCCCCAACGTGATACAGGTATACACAGCTACTGACCTACCCCTCCACTACTGTTGCAGCCATACTTAAAGGGTAACTAAAGTCAAAAAAACTAATTTGACCAGTCATCAAAAAAGTTTTGTTTTTTTTTTAACTCTCAACCCGACACGGGTACACACACCTACTGATCTACTTATCCATTACTATGGCAGCCATACTTAAAGGGTAACTAAAGTAAAAAAAACTCATTTTGACCAATTATCAAAAAAGTTAGTATTTTATCCCCCAACCTGATATGAATGCACACACACCTACTGACCTACCTTTAATGCATGTGACATATTTAAAGAGTAAGTAAAAAGCAACAATGTCCTCTTCATTGACATTATTGAGTTTTAAAATCTGCAGCACAAACACACAAATTCCCTTCCAAAATGCAGTCTTTCAAGCCAAATTCAAAGTTTATACTTAAACTTTCCCTTTCTAGTTATTTATGCACTAATAAATTGTGAAAATTCACTAAGAAGTAGTGTGCTCCTCTTGCTTACATACTATTTAAAAACAAAGCCATTACAAAACACATGCATTTGTGGTCCGTGTACATGCACATATAAAGCATAAGGATGTGTACACACAGTCTGATATTTTGGTCCGATCGAACGGCGTGACCAAAATTTGGATTCTGTTTTCTACCGCAACCGATTGATGTCAGTCTAAGGTTTGACTGGACCGGGTGTAAAATTTAGTCCGATTGTGTGGTCTTCAATGGACCACCCGATTGGTCGCTATGAAATTTCTGCACTGGTCTAAACAAGGTCGACCGACAAAAAGCAGCAATTAGTCTGTCAGGCCGAAATTTCAGCCCATGTGTATCAAGCTTAAATGACAATTATAGTCCTTAAAAGCACACCTCTCCCCCTTTAAAGGACCCACGGTGAGGTACCATGGGTACAGTCTCAATCTACAGATATATTTACCAATACTTTTCCTCCACTTTGGACCAATGGAAAAACACGCCTACTGGCTAGATCTCAGACAGCTGTGAGATAGGGAAGTTGACCAGAGCGGCGGGGAAAGTTTCATTAAGTATATCTAGAGATAGAGACTGTACCCAGGGGTAAGGACCTAAACTGCTAAGTAAAGGGAAGCAAGTAGAATTGTCCTTTACGAAACATTTATGGAAAATGCATTACAGACACCTTATGCAAAGCCATTTTAAACATTTCACCATTTTCTGCCAAGAAAGGATATCAAAGAAAATAGGGAGTACAGTAATTTAGATAAAAAGCCATTCACTTATTTTATAGTGTTAGAAATACATTAAAATACTCACCAGTATAAAAAAATGATGCGTCATGCAAAGCATGAATGAATGAATGAATGAAATAAGAATGTAAATCACAAGATGGGTCTTTATCTTCTACTACTGACATTTGAGGAATTTCACTTCAACACTTTCCATTCTCTCCATTGTATTTGAAAGTTGCCCACCCACATAGATTGCAAGCTCTCTTCAGAGTTCACGTACTTTTATTATATCTATGTAGTTATAATTAGCTTCTCCTGGATAACCTAACGCTGTAAAATAATACATGCATTGGCCCGTTTCCTAAGTAATTATAGATTAAAGGGAAAGTTCAGTGGAAAATGTTTTTTAAATTCTTTGTTTATATTATGTATACCTAGTTATTCTAAATATTCTGTGTCCGGGGTGATATACACCCGGACCCCTATTTTTCCTAAGTAAGGACTGTGTTAATTAGTATATACAGTTGAGCTCATAATTGCTTTATCTCTATTGTATAAAAGTACCTATGGAGGAGACATGCAGGAAAGTACTGCTAAAGAAAAGATTTATTGCGACATGTTTCGGATCAAACACAATCCTTTTTCAAGCCTGGCTTGAAACATGTCGCAATAAATCTTGTCTTTAGCAGTACTTTCCTGCATGTCTCCTCACTCATTTGGATTATTTGATGAAATACCTGAAAGTGGGAACAGGAGAGTGAAGAGCAGTTAAAGTGATCCGGGTGTGTCATGTTATACACATGAAAAGTACCTATGGAGTTCCGAGACTTGTATAAAAGGTACTCGTGCTTTTATATGGTCACAGAACTCCTCGGTGACTACTAATATCCTTATAAGTTACAGTTGGGAGTGCATTATCCATTATATTAGATGTCTTCAAGTAGTAACATGACATTTTCAAAAAAGAGGGGTCCTGGACCTATGATGTGAAACAGGTTATGCATCTTCAAGGTGACTTCCAATATTCTTATATTTAAATGGGGGCAATACTTCCAATGTTCTCATATTTAAATAGGGGGGGCAATACTTCCAATGTTCTCATCTTTAAATGGGGGAGGGCAATATTTCCAATGTTCTCATCTTTAAATGGGGGGGGCCATTACTTCCAATATTCTCGTCTTTAAATGGGGGGGCAATACTTCCAATATTCTCGTCTTTAAATGGGGGGGACAATACCCCTATTCCGTTCTTTAAATGGGGGGGCAATACTTCCATATTCTCGTCTTAAATGGGGGGGCAATACTTCCAATATTCTATCTTTAAATGGGGGGGAAAATACTTCCAATTTCTCGTCTTTAATGGGGGGGGCAATACTTCCTATTCTCATCTTTAAAGGGGGGGCAATACTTCCAATATTCTATCTTAAATAGGGGGGGGGGCAATACTTCCAATATTCTCATTTTAAATTGGGGGGGACAATGGGGGGACAATACTCCAATATTCTCATCTTAAATGGGGGGGGGGGGACAATACTTCCAATATTCTCATCTTTAAATGGGGGGGCAATACTTCCAATATTCTCATCTTAATGGGTGGGAGCAATACTTCCAATATTCTCATCTTTAAATGGGTGGGAGCAATACTTCCAATATTCTCATCTTTAAATGGGTGGGAGCAATACTTCCACATATATATCTTTAAATGGGTGGGAGCAATACTTCAATATTCTCATCTTTAAATGGGGGGGGCAATACTCAATATTCTCATTCTTAAAAGGGTGGGGGCACATACTTCCAATATTCTCATCTTTAAATGGGGGGGGCAATACTTCCAATATTCTCGTCTTTAAATGGGGGGGCAATACTTCCAATATTCTCATCTTTAAATGGGGGGGAATACTTCCAATATTCTCATCTTTAAATGGGGGGCAATACTTCCAATATTCTCATCTTTAAATGGGGGGGGCATACTTCCAATATTCTCATCTTTAAATGGGGGGCAATACTTCCAATATTCTCATCTTTAAATGGGGGGGGCAGTGTTCTCCCCAGAATGTTTTTCCAGCCGGGTGGCATGAAAAAGCAGCCGGGTGGGTGGGATGGGAAATTTGGGTGTGGGGGAAAAGTGCACTGCATTATGCTCATTATTAGGTCAGGGATGTCTAACTTCTTCCCACTCGATTTTTAAAAACTATAACTCCCAGCATTTCATGGTTGTAGAATGCAGGGGGTTGCCGTTCGGCACCATCCGCAGGGGGTTGTCGTTAGGCAAAATCTGAAGGTAACCCAGATGTGATATAGCAGCACAAGCACATGTACCATCCTTTGTGGTTTAGGGATCTTGGAAAGCTAACATGTTAAGCTAAAAGTTAACATGTGCAAAAATATCTTGCAAGTGTATTGGTACACCTATAAACCTACATCTAATTCTTTCAAATCACAAGTGTTCCCTCTAGAAATTTTTTCCAGCTGGGTGGCATGAAAAAGTAGCCGGGTGGGCCGCCCGGCTAAAAGACCCTAGGGAGAACACTGGGGGGGCAATACTTCCAATATTCTCATCTTTAAATGGGGGGGGGGGCAGTACTTCCAATATTCTCATCTTTAAATGGGGGGGCAATACTTCCAATATGCTCATCTTTAAATGGGGGGGGGGCAATACTTCCAATATGCTCATCTTTAAATGGGGGGGGGCAATACTTCCAATAGTCTCATCTCTAAATGGGAGGGCAATACTTCCAATATTCTCATCTTTAAATGGGGGGGCAATACTTCCAATAGTCTCATCTTTAAATGGGGGGCAATACTTCCAATTCTCATCTTTAAATGGGGGGGGGGCAATACTTCCCCATATTCTCATCTTTAAAGGGGGGGAAATACTTCCAATATCTCATCTTTAAATGGGGGGGGGGGGGCAGGGGGGGGGCAATAATTCCAATATCTCATCTTAAATGGGGGGGGGCAATACTTCCAATATTCTCATCTTTAAAGGGGGGGGGCAATACTTCCAATATTCTCATCTTTAAATGGGGGGGGGGCACTACTTCCAATATTCTCATCTTTAAATGGGGGGTGGGCAATACTTCCAATATTCTCATCTTTAAATGGGGGGGCAATACTTCCAATATTGTCATCTTTAAATGGGGGCAATACTTCCAATATTCTCATCTTTAAATGGGGGGGGGGGGGGCAATACTTCCAATATTCTCATTTTTAAATGGGGGGGCAATACTTCAATATTCTCATCTTTAAATGGGGGGGGGGCAATACTTCCAATAGTCTCATCTTTAAATGAGGAGGGGCAATACTTCCAATAGTCTCATCTTTAAATGGGGGGGGGCAATACTTCCAATATCCTCATATTTAAATGGGGGGCAATACTTCCAATATTCTCATCTTTTATTTGTGTGTGTGGGGGTCCTTATTGGTTTTCAAGCACAATCCTGCTCATGTGACACCGATGACATCACTAAGCAACATTGACATCACTAAGCAGCAGTTCTTAATGACATAGCCAAGTACCATTAATAAGGAGATAATTAACAGTGTTAATCGGTGTTACCTGCTGTGTCCTACAATCCAATCATACAGATAATAATATATAATATGATGATTAATGTGACATTGATGACATCACCAGACACCTATTATACCCCATGCAGATCGGTTCTATATATAGATATTAAGTCACCATCCCCCCATCAGTGTTCCCATCCCCGTCCCAATGGTAATAAGGTTCCCCTCACCTCATAGCGGTTCCTCCTCCACCCTCAGTCCCGGCTACATCCAGTGAGCCCGGCTATAACGCAGCATGACCCCTCCTCCTCCTTCTCTCACTACCCTCTCTATGAACCACAGCAGCCCCTCTCCCCTCACCCAGCACAGCCGCCTCCCACCGGTACTACGTAAACACACTGCCTGCCCGCTCACTGACTAACACGGCCTCCTGGTCCAATCGGAAACGAGTATCGAACAGGCACGACCACCCGGCTACCAATGGTGAGGCAGGTCACTTTCTTGCCCTTCCCCCTCTCCCTTCATCGTCATCACGTGAACGAATGAATCACGTGACGTGAACGCTGCGGCTTAATACGGGACCATATGGAGTAATGGGGGGCGCCTGGAAAAATGATCATGCCAGGGTTCAAGATGGCGGTCGCCTTATTTGCACGCATGTCACTTGACATCTGTCGTATTGTGCAGACGGATGCTGCGGTGAAGCGTCAGAGAGAAGGTCGTAAGAACACAGTTGTGTGGGTATGTGATGTTCCAAGCCTGCAGTCTGTACATAGCCACAGCTATAGAGGAATGATATGGACAGTTCACTGTGTTGGGTTATTTCCACGATCCTCCCCCATGGAAGTGATGGTGCCCTGCAACCTAGAATTGTGTGAATACTGGGAATGGAGATGGAGCCCATATTTCCCATCATACTGAGGCACTGCAATGAATATCCACCATTACAATGAGCAGATAGGGATCTGAATGGCACTCCTCTAGGGATGCCTCCTCTAACCCTTTAAATACAATTACACGCTACCTACATGCTGCAAGGCTATTTTATGTATGGCTGCACTGATATCGATACAGCCTGCGTCTGGATTCTAATTGAAATGCTAAACCAGACTTTCCATAGTCAAAACTACAACTCCCAGCATGCCTTAAAGGGACAGTTCAGTGGAAATGATCAATATTTGTTAAATTGTTAGTTTGTGTAATGCCTTCTTAGTTATTCTACATATTCTCTCCCATTTTGAAAAATCAGTTGAATTTATCCCCCATGCTGTTCCCTGCTGTTGACATTAGTGAGCTGACATTTCAGCTTCTAACAGTCCTTCTTCCCAGGATGCACCACATCCTTGGAATGTTCCTAACAGTAATTTCCACTGATTGGCTGTTGGATGGGTCAAAGATGCTCCGATCTCTACTGAGCAACTGAATCAACCCAGGTGCTGGGTCAAGGGCAAGGCCATAACAGTCTCTACTAGGGGTCCTGCAAACAGGAAATCAGTATTTCGGTTGCAGTTATTTATACACTGACCCATTTATACACTGATCTGAATTGGCAGATTAAGGTCATTGGGATGGAAAAATACTGCTACATGTATTTGCACTGAACCTCCCCTTTACTTGCAGAATGCAACAAGTTGTAGTTTCCAAAACATCTGGAGAGTGTTTCCAAGGTTCCATATCAGTGTTATAGGTGTTTATTTTAATAGGAAGATTTTAGCATCTTTCCTGCTACATTTGGGCTATTGGCACAGGTGGAGTTGCTGACGGGCACATGTTCCAGTTCTGTCATTGATTCCTTTATCTGTCATTGGACATTGCCGTGTCAGTCGGGCTGAGTAACATTACCAACCCAGGTAGTAATTCCCTCCACACATGGACTAAACACCCTGACACGTTTCATGACTGTTAGATTCAAAATATAGAGGGGTCCAAATGTTGATATAGTGTTTATTCCTCCATCAAGAGTAAAAAGAAAGGCAACCTTTCTTTTCACTCTTGATGGAGGAATAACCACTATTTTTTCACTATATCAATGTTTGGACCCCTCTTTATTTTGAATCTTGCTGTTATTTGGGTGAGGCAGTGAAACCCATATCAGAGGGTGCCAGAGAAGTAAACGGGAGGAGTCGGTATGATTTCTTGGTTTTGAATATATACATTTCACTGTCACTTTATCAGAGGGTTCCCTTTGGTGCACCTGGTTGAAGGGTTGTCCCAAGGTGCTGGACCCAATGGTAGACCAAGGAAAGTAGGTTACCATACTAGGTGACTAGATAAGTAATATGTATAAAGGGATTTCTGCACTCATCCAGGAACAAAGTATCAATTCATGATCCAGGTGCCACCAGATTGTGTATTTCTATCTCCCACACCATATAATTCGACAATATATAGACCGTTCCCGGGGACACTGGGTTTAAACATCAAACAGTCTTTATTGTTTCAACGTACACTAATGATGACGGCCTGTGCATCGTCGAAACGTTGAAATAATGAAGACTGTTTGATGTTTAAACCCGGTGTGCCCGGGAACTATCTATACATACTCAGTGACTATTATTTAAGAGCAACCAATTGGAAGTTATCTTAATTCAGTAACCCAGTAAAATCTGACAATTTTTTTTCTTTTTTTTTTTTTATAAAAAGAACCCCCAAAACACTGCAACGTTTTGTTTACCCTGTCCAGTGATGATGTCATTGCTCACAGTGTCATGTCAATCTCCGTATTATTCATTGTGTTACGTGTGTTTAGTTTTTATAGTTGGTGAATTTGCGGTTACTGTTCAGATGTATGGAATATGTCTGCTTCTTTTTTAATGTCTGAATCTTAAAGGGTATCTCCACTGAGGAAAAAGCATTTTTTTTTTTGGGGGGGGGGGGGGGTATTTTAAAGTACACCATCCCCCAACCCTCCCCCTACCTTTTTCCCCCCAGAATTCCCCTTTGTTTGATTGCAGCAGCATGGGAAAGTTGTGCTGGTTCCTGGGGGGGGGGGGGCGCTGTCTTCCCCTGTGCTGGGAGTGCTGTCACTCAGTGTTCATAATCATGGTTACAGACACACCCATTTGGCTGCAGTAAGAAATCCTTTCCTTCCTGACTAAGTTCATTTTACTCTGATCATGCAGAGAGAGACAGGGGAGGAAAAGTTAAAACCTTCTTCCCACACTACTGTAACAAATACAGGGGAACTTGTGTTGTTTTTAATAAAGATTTGTTTGTGTCTAACTCTAGGGAATGCTGGGAATGAGGCAATCTGGTATGGGAGGGGGTGGGAGAGAGAAAAAGATAGTACCTGATTACTCCATTAGTGAACTCAGCAAGCTGCTGTGATGGTCATGTGATTATTCCTCCATTAATCAGTGAACTCAGTAGCTTGAAGTGTGTGTGTGTGTGTAGAATCGACCAACTAGTCGGATCACAAGACAGCAGTCCCGACAGATCCTCACACGTTCTGCGCATGCACTAAAGGAAAACGCGCATCGGACATTTCCCAAGCAGGCAGTCACTGAAAGTGGGCGGACCTGCACCATCCACAGCGTTCAGGGAGAAACTCATTGGATTTCTTCTAAACTACTGCTCAAAGACACAGGATACTGCAGGTACATTTCCACCTTACACATATCTAGCCTCACTACCCAGGTGACTTTTATCAGTGGAGATACCCTTTAACTAGGTTATCACCAACGTTTATGTGATGTAAGAAAGACCACATGTAATAACCAAGTGATTGTTAAAAGACCCTGCAGTCATTGGTCGTGACAGATGATGCTACAGTCAACGGCTGCAGGGTCTTCCTGGGGATTGCTTCTCTGAGCTTCTGCAAAGCTCTTTGAGCTTGACACAGCTTTCAGAGGAGGAGATTGAGGGCTGCAAACACTGGAGCTGATGGCTTTACCCAGAAGAGGCAGGAGAGGTTCTCTGGCTGTTGCAAACTCTGGTGCTAATAACGTTCTTTAAAGTTAAGGGGTGGACATCGCCTTTTAATAAAGTGTTACTAACCAGGGACATATCTAAAGACAGGCAGGCGTCGTAGACAGCAAATTGTTAAAAACAACAATCCACTTCCTTTTTTTCACTTCCTTGCCTTTCTCTATTTTCTCTTTCACAGGCATCACAAGCAGGAAGGAATTCTCATTCATTCATCTGGGTAGAAAGGTATGAAAAAAATGCATTCTCCTATCTGCTGATACAGCAGTTCTTCTTAGAGCCTTCCTGTTGTGCAAATGCCAAAGATCAGGCTATATGTATTATGTTCAAATTTTTTTTTCTTTAAAAAGGTTTTTTGCTACATCTACATGTACCACAGGGACAAACTGGAGATTTTTACTCCGCTAGCTTTACCCTTCCCAGAAAGCTACATTGTAGATCTTTCATCCGACCAGAATAAGGGGCTGCCTCCACTGGGAGACGGTTTATGGAATGTTATTGCTATAAAATATCTTTCCCATGTAGAAGGTACAAACCCAGGAGATCTGCGTCAGGGCAAATCAGTTTCCCTTTAAACAGTGCATTATTGTAATAAGACACATGTAAAGAAATCGTACAACTAGAGGATTGATTATTCAGTTACCTGACCTAAGAGCAGTTTTTTTCTTTTAAATGGCAAGTCCACCCCTCAAATGAAAAAATTTATATAGGAAAATTACCCTCTAAACCCCAAAGCTGCAATAATTATTATTATTATGGATTTATATAGCGCTAACATCTTCCGTAGCGCTTTACAATGACATGTATACATTCACATCAGGCCCTGCCCCGAAGAGCTTACAATCTAAGCACATATATGACACATACAACCTATCAGTATGTCTATGTGATTGTGGGGGAAACCGCAGTGCCTGGAGAAAACCCACGCAAGCATGAGGGAGAACTTACAACCTCCTTGTAGATGTGTTCAAGGGTGGAATTGAACTCAGGACCTCAGCGCTGCAAGGGATCAGTGCTAACCACTGAGCCACTGCGCAGAGATGTAAGACTAACCTGAAATGCTGCCCAGTGTTTTGTTACCCCTTATTCTGCTTCCTGGTCCTTCCAGTTAGCAGGTGGTAGTTGACATCACAACCTGTAACTGAATGCTATTCCCACATCCTCTGAGCATGTGTGAGCTTGTAACGAGCTCTGGGAGCTTGAAGAGAGGTGGAAAGTAGTTTGTTTGAGTAAATAAAACAAGTTTAAGAAAAAAACAATGACCTACATCTCAGCCATTATTCCTATAGTGGAATTGATTTGATAAAAGAGAAAATCTATAAAGTCTATTTATAGCAGAACATTTTTAAGAGGGGAAGAACATTTTCCTGTATAACAAGTTAGTCTTACATCTGTCCGTTTTTGTACTGTTGGGTTTTTTGGGTTGGGGGGCTATTTACCTGTATGTCATTTTTTTTTATTAAAGGGGTAAACATCCCCTTTAATTTTGGGGGGATTGGTTAATTGAACTTTCGTTCAAAGGCAACATTGTTGCTAAACAAATTAAGCCTCTTAGTGTCATGGCTTACCGTACTCACTTTCTAGGCATGATTTATGTCTTTCAGGTCAACATGAAGGGTTTGTACTATCAACAAAACACACCAGGAGATGATGGGGCATTTGTTTATCAAGACATGGTAAGCTTTAAACTTTTCTTACCAATGCTTCATAGCTGTGCTCTAACCTAAAATGTATTCTCAACAATACATTAAAATGGATAAATAAGAAGAGTTAAATAAAACTGTTCCAATTGTATAGCAATTGATTTTAAAAATGGCTGCAAGTGATCTTTATTTAAAGAACAATTCACTTTCTAGGCTAATGGATAGTAATGGACTTTCAACAGGGAGAGCTAATAGATACCTGAGCTAATGGATGTGCTGTATAGACTTCCTGATGAATACCTATGCACATGAATGGCACTTGGGTCTAGCAGTGCTGTTACTAGGGTATCAGACATATAATGACCAGGAAATACATAGCTGAACTAAAATATATAGTAAGAATAGGCAGGCAAGTTCAGTAGCGTTGGTAAATAGGTTTCAATGTTGGTATATGCGTGTTACATCTAGGTTAAAAGATGTTAGGGATATCTGATGAGACTTCGGATAGTGTTAAAAAGTAAGTAATAAATAACTAGACAAATGGGTATGGACTGAATAATGTAGAGACTCATCACCAGTTAAACCCCAGTTGTGGGGTTTGGGGATAAATATGGAGGTACAGATAGGTTCAGTTATTGATAGGGCATCTGAGAATAGGTTGGTTATTATTTCAAAGATAATGGATGTGTAGCAAAGCTAGCTAATCGATACGATTCTCAATTGTCTAGATTCTAGAAGTTGACTTAGCTCAAATTACATGAAGTTGGTTGAGCTAATAAATTACTAGCCTACTATCTGTGTGATAGGACTGATTAAGGGACACTAAGGCACTGGCTGGGAGTGGCCAACAAATGTCCACTTCAGGACAATTATGGGGCAAAGCACCCATTCATTGTTTGCTGTCCGCTTCAACTGACACAATCATACTTGCATATGAAGCTTTAGAGTTTTGAAAATAAAATGTTGGACAGCTGATAGATGCCTTGGACCAGAAGATAGGCTTAATTATAGATGCTTAGCTATTGGAACTGTAGAGCAAACTGAGGGATAAAGCTGTCTGCACATTAACAGTATATATAGGGCAAATTCCAGCTTTGAGACTTTGCCCTATATCGTTAAGATGTATTAAGTCTGTGCAGTAGTCACATTTGTATGGCTATGTTACGGACTACAATTAAATAAATACACAATAGATTTGTATAGTGGCACCCGAATATATATATATATAGTCAATGTACTTGTATCCTATGCAAAGTTGTTGTTCTTTCATTTATTTTTTCTTTCCCCAAGCATTCTGTAACTACACTATTTTAACCTCATATGTTTTATCTGTTTCTTATCAGGAACCTGGTCCAATGCAAAGTGAATATGAAGTTAAACTTCAAGTGAAAGCTTGCGCACTGAGCCGTATAAACACCAAGGTATTTAGAAGTCCATATGAATTCCTTGCACAAATATTTCATTGTTCCAAACTAGGACTGTTTATACAGCTATTGGGACACTAGCAGGTGTGCTCTTACTCCGAGAGGGGAGCTGTATGGGAGCAATTCGTTTTTATCTTTAATGACTGAATGTGCGATTGTCTGTATCCTATTGTTGTATAGCGTTATAAAACCTGTTACGGTAGTTCTAAATATACTTTTCTTGTTTTTTCTTCTCATTAGTATACTTCAGAAAACTTTCTTAGCATCCCATACAAGGGTGTCCAACATGCCTGCATTCGTGGACCACATTTTAGTCAGTAAATAGGCTGCTTAGTGTAACTCTTCCCCTGGCCTACCCACTCCCAGCCATGACACCACCCACTCTGAAGGTCCCCCGGCCCCGTGTTGGGCACCTGTGATCTAATAATTAGTTAGAATAACATGGAGAGATGGGACTGGGAGATGTGTAAAAGGGACACATAGTGTGGGTGTATGCAAAAGCTTATCTGAATAGCTGAACATTGGGAAAGCATTTAATAGAGAAATATTTTTTAAAAATTGTGGGGGTATAGGATGTGGGTGGTGCCCATTCATGGCATCTGGACTTCCCAAGCACCATCCATCTCAAGAAAAGGCTTGGCAGACCAGGGCAGTCCCTTATCAGACTAAAGGGTTGGAACACTCTAAACCCGCCCAAGCTCTCCGGAGAAGAATCACCAGTGTATGGCTGCTCAGTCAGCCGTAGTTTGATATTTTCCATTGCCTATACATGTACGATCCATGGATGGAACGTTCGTTCTGCCTGAGGAGAATTTGCCATGTGTACGGGTCAGGCCAGATACACACAGGCCAATAGGACCATATATTCTGACAGACCTAAGAACCAGTAAAGTGATTGGTAGCCTGCCAGTCAGGAATAAAATGGGTGCTTTCAATGTTTCAATATAGCCAACGAGGAAGAGGACAACAAGGCAGTTACAACTGCATACGTTTATTGCTGCATGTTTCGAACATCCACGTGTTTTTACAAGCATTTCAAGCATGCCTGAAAAAGAACACGCTGATGTTCGAAACATGTCGCAGCAATTAACGTATGCAGTTGTAACTGCCTGGATGTCCTCTCCCTCATTCGCTATATTGATATATACTGGTTGATGGTCCAGTGGGAGAGTGACCCTGCAAGCTGAGGGCACAGATGTACAAGCTGCTGTCAATGTTTCGCCAAGACTGTTCATGTGATCCATTGAAAGACGCTCGATTGGTTATAATTTACCAACTAGTCTAATCTCTCAGATTTGATGATTGATTTTGCCTAAAAATCAGTTTGGATAGAAATTGTGGGCCGCAATCAACCCAAAAATGGGACAGTTAGCTGGGTAGAAATATTAGACCTGCGGGTGGGCGTGGTAAGGGGCGTGATGGGGGTGGAACTACTCTCCAGGGCCCACTTACAGCATGGGGTGCCACTAGTGAGGCCCCTAGCATCAGCCAGGTTGGGCACCCCTGTATTAGATAGTGTGCCTGTAAGCACAATTAATTCAATTCAACTTTACAAACTGATTAGAGATCGCATCCCTCTTTGCTTTCTACCCATCCTTCATTGTATCCAGAAGTGTATGGCCCCATTAAAGTAAAGCTTGAAAGCTTTAATTGTAACAGATTATCCTTTTCCAAAGGCTCGCATGTGTGCTCTAGCTTTAGATAATCAGTAAAAAGTGTTAAGCTAGCCGTACACTGGTGATGGTTTTCTAATCAGACCAGCAGTGGCTTCAGTGATTGGCTGAAATGTTGCATCGTTGTTTGGGTGGGCATTCCCTTTAAAACTACATCTTTTTTTGGTGCGAAATTAAACGCTTTCTATAACCAAGTAAAGTCTTTTGTCGGATATAAAAAAAAAATGACAGCCTGTCTCAAACCTGCTGTTATATTAAATAATCTATCACTAGTCTAAATGCAAATACATTTATAGAAAATAAAAATGTTACAGATAAACTTCCCAATTCCAGAAATAACAATCCACATAATCCAATCACTGTTTGATTTGGTTTGGTTGAGAGGGTCACATTCGTTTATCATTGATTTTATATATTTTTCAAGAATCCCAGACGGATTTACTCCCATAGCATTGGGGGTCCACCAGGCCCTCCATGAGTTAATATATAGAATTCTTACTTGATTTTATACAGGTTTCTGTCCTTTTCCAGTTAATGGATGTTTATTACAATTACGTTTCATTACAGACCGATTGGAATGTGATATAACTATATGTATGTGTTGCTAATTTAGGGTACAAAGAGAAATCCCATAATAGTGTGTGTTCTTATTAATCCTAGCATGTAATCCTCTTTGCTGTAGATTACTCTCCCCTTGAATCAGCTGCTCCAATTATATCTGTATTGCTTTTTTATCTTTTTAAAGGAAACGTTCAGGCTAAAAACACATTCCTAACTTTTAACACCGTAATTGCTGGATAAAAATCATGTTACACTTGCAGATCACAGAAAGACAAATATTTACTTGTTTCTTTCCATAATACAGATTACATAGGAGACTACACTTTCATGCGTGTGTGATTTACCAACTTGTCCTATCGCCCGTTTGTTTGATCTGAGCAAATGGGCGTCGGACAAGACTAACACAGATTTTTTTGGGCCCGACCGATATATGGAAATATTGGTCGATTTGGCTGAAAAATCTGCTTGTCTGTACCCAGCCTCTCATCTGATTGGGTGCTGCAAAATATTAACATTAACTTTTGCAAACAAGCTCAGCTATGAAAGGCACTCGGTTCACTTCCTTCAGTTCTCATGAGTAACAAGGTAAAGCTTCATTCATTCTCTGCCTGTGCAGTAGGGTTCAGATAGTGGGAAAAGCAATGTCTGCTAGCATTGCATATAGATATGTATGTCCTTTACAGGGCACCATAGAGAGCATGCTGCAGACAACTGCCTGCAAATAAAACAAGATGTTTAATCCCCATCAATTGTGGAATGTTTCTTCATCTTTTCTAAATGGCCACACCATCCGGGTTCATGTCTACACTTCTATCTTGTAAAAACTCACAAGTTCTTGGATCTCACTCTCGTCCCAGAACCGTCCCACTGCAGACTGCACTACTCCAGTCTCAAATAATACATCCAAAATAAATGCAACTGGACGCTCCAAGATTCTTTGAAAAATGTTCTGTTTATTCACCCATATGTGAGGTCTCTCCATCGACCTTTATTCACTCTTTTTCAAGCTGGAGGTCCACCCGAAAAGTTGCTGGAGAGACCTCACATATGGGTGAATAAACAGAACATTTTTCAAAGAATCTTGGAGCATCGAGTTGCATTTATTTTGGATACACTTCTATCTAGATCACCATCTATCTTTCATTTGATAGCCCATCTTGGCCCTCCATAGATATAAGATATTATTACATCTCAATTTCAGACACTGGTGTTTGTGTTCGGTAAGGGGTAGACAAATCATTTTTTTCCATTTGGGACATTGGCTTGGTGGCTCCTGTAATTTGTGCAGCCGGGTGTTGAGTATGGATAAAAGTACCTATTTCATATGAAGATGAGCTGGGTTAATAGTCTAATTTTGTCTTTATTCCTTCTGGGTTTATTTAGCTCCTGTGTGAAGCAAACATTGAAACAGAGTTAGAACCTGTTGGAAGAGAAGTGGCAGGAGTAATTGTAGAAAGTAAGTTACCTTCTTTCAATTTAATTTCTATAGACTGGATGGATGGTTTTTAGCAAAAATAATTTCTTGCAAAATCAGGATACGTTCTCCAAAGAGAAAAAATAAAGGCTGCGCACTCATAATGTGTCGGGTAGGAGTGTAGAGACAGTCATTGCAGTCACTATATTTAAGGCTAGGTACACAGGAGGGAATCTAAATCTAAATAAAAGTTGCCGCTTCAACAGTTAACCACGACTGATTGCGCAGTCCATAGGGAACCGCATTATCAGCCATGACTTACCAATACACCCGAGATCACTTGCAACTGCCCCCACACCATACATTATTTCTGACTGACCGATAGAGGGTACGGTCGGTTGGCCATAAATTGCATGATATGTACCCAGCCTTAAGGTGCCCATACACTGGGCCAATATTACAATTAATCTGACATGTGAGTAGACATTTTCATTGATTGGCCAAAATTTGTACGTTTTCCCGATCTGATAATGGGATATTGGATTGTTATATCGATCGTAATTATGATCGGGGAAGTTTTTTTTAAGTCAGTTGGTTAAATGATCGTATTTTCTGAAGTTCCGAATTAAATGTAATGTAACCTCACAATAAATGACATTAGGCAATAATCCCCTAACAAATTGAATATCGAACAATATATAAGGTACATCTACGTACAATTAACATTGTATATCTATCAATGTAGCCTTTTGAAGTGTATGGCCACCTTCTAGATAAATATTTTTTGTTGTATTTTAAGATAAAGATGAATCCATTTCTATTTTGTTCAGGTTTAACTTCTGTTTTGTTTGTTCCAGTTGGATCCAAGGTTTCCTTCTTTAAGCCAGATGATGAAGTTGTGGGTAAGAACTATAGCACAATAAAATGGGGGGGGGGGGGGGGGGAGAGAGGGAGGAGAGGAAAGGTGTAAAGATGAAAGATGTAATGTGTTAAATGTTCTTTAAAATGTAAAAAAAAAAAAAGATTCAATTATGGTTATTAAATAAATGTGAGTGGGGGCAACTTTACAAAGATTTCTTTCCAGGATGCCACAACTCTTAATTAGCAAATCCACCGTTGTAAAACAAAAATAAACAAATTTAAAAACGATCATTTAACAAATTGCAGCCCTTACAAACGTGCAGTTTCCTTTAGGGGAAAGTGTTTTATTGGTATTTAGTGACTAGAATACTCCAGATCTCAACCACTCTTCACTTTATTGAAAGGTTAATAAAGGATCATCTGATGAAGATGCAACTACACCACCTAAACGTTATGTCCGTTTGGTGCGGCCATACTGTATGGGGAAGATTATTGAACGCTGGCAAGTGATTTGTTGCAGGCACCCAGAATACATAATAATTGTATTATCGCCGAGATGTGTATGAAATACGAAATTTAATTTTGGGAACCGGAAACGGTCCTTTATGACCTTGTTCGCGATTGGCAGCCTGCACTGTAGTCAAGGAATTCGGCGATTTGCTAGTATGTTTGTCAGTCCCGAACAATGTTCCTTATGTTTAATATAGAGGGGACTGGTTTTAGCCACATCTTTAAATATTTAACAGGGAGATGTAATAAAGAATCTGCAAGATCTGTCAAATTGGTACAGTGTGTACCCAGCATAAGTATCAAACCAGGAAGCAAAACAGTTATGCTAGGTACACATGCAAAGATAATTATTTAACAATGCCTCTACACGTAACATAGTTGACAAGGCTGACATTTATACAGTTGAAAGGACCATCTACACTGAAAAAAATACTCTTTTTAAATTGTTTGTTACTGGAAAATATAAATCTTCCCAACTATCGCTGTGCCTTTTTTTTGTTGAGGTGTCCCATATTTCTTTAGATAACTTTAGAAACACCTTACATTTCAGCTGTCGATCAAGTGCCTTATTGTCATAAACGTTTCTGCAGTGGGTAGTTTTGCTGTAACTGAAATAGTGACAGTTGGTATGTGTAAATTGCATGGTTTAAAATTCATCCTCCCGGTGCTGACTCGTAGTGATCACTGAGCATGCTTGACTTCTCAGTCATGTCAGATGTAAGGAGAAGTTGGGTAAGAGTGGGAGAGAAATACTTAGGCTAAGCAAAACAAATACTGTATTGAAGGCATGCAGCAACACACGTTAGAGTAAGGGCTTCCTACATTTATTTATAGGTAAGGATGAGGCAATGTCATTTTAATGGTATATTTGCCCTGTAATGTTAAATTGTAGCGCAAAAAATGAACTTGAATTAAATTGCACCGTGTGCGCTGTGCTGTTTGTATTTTCCTCCATACGGAATAAGAAATTCCATTTACTGAACGCTAGCTATACACAATTACATTTTTAAATTCAGTTGATTGTTCAATAGAATCTATTGTAGGAAAATTGTACTACGATGAACTACAATTCATTCCAACCACCAATGGAACATTGAATTAATGTAACACTTGGTTCATGTACCAACTTTAAAGGGGGGTGGCAAAGAGGATGGCAGAAAGTGGGGTATTTTGGTTCAGAAAAACTGGGGAGGTAAGTATGGTTTGCAAGGTTGTAGTTATAGGGGGTGGGGAAGGGAAGTATAAAACAGAGTAGCGGACTTGCCCTTTAAGTGCTGTCATTGAAACTTTACTGACTGGTGAGAATCTCAGGATCGTTATCTAAACTGAACATCAGCTGATTAAAGGGCCTGTCCACCAAAATTTAAATTTAACCCACTACTGGCTCCATAGTACAGTTTAAAAAAAATCCTTACCTCACATTTCTGCTCCTTATGGTTCTCCTGTAATCCATGTCCAAATTCCAGGAAACTGAAGAGTAGTGGCTGTCTTCCTGTCCGAACTTCTCTGCCTCCTGTGTTGCCTCCAGGAGTGATGTCACTGCATCTGCAGAGGAGCCCCCCCTCCCTCCCAATCCCTCTCTTCCTCATTGATGACTGACATTCTAAATTTTAACAATTTCTTTCTCTCTGGTTACTTTTTTTTTCTTAAAGGGCATCTCCACCCTATATGGACACTTTTATCTATATTGTAGGACATACCCTCCCACCTCCCAACCGTTAAGTAAGAACTTTAAAAAATAGATTTCAAACTGTACTTACAGCTCCAGGTTCCAGCTTCTTCACTATTGCTGGTAACCGCGGCTGTGATTGGCTGCCTCTCAGCCAATCACAGCCACGGCTGCCGGTCCGGCCCCATGCTTATAGATCTGGCAGGGGAAAAACATTAGTTATCTACGGAACATTGCAAATTTTTATCATGTTTTATTTTCATGTAGGAATTTTACCACTTGGGTACCAAGATTCTGGACTTTGCGAAACACTTTGGGTCCATGAAAACCAGTTGGGTATGTTTGATTTTTTTTAAATTTATTTTTAAAGGGCATGTCAACCCTTAAAATATAAAACTGGTGACTTGCCAGTTATCTGCCCCTATCCCCAACTGCTATTTTTACCAGTTTAGTACATGCATTTGCAACCAGATATTTAATGATAAGTTCTATTCCATTCTGGCAAAGGTATCTGCCTCCTCCCTCGGCTTAATGAGCTTTTAACAAGCTTGAGCATGTGCAGAGGAGCAAGCAGGAGAAACAGCAGTCAGTCATTGAGATGTCAGCAGTCATAGCCTTGATTCACTGCGGGGAGGGAGGATCCAGCTTACTTGCCAGAATAGGGGTAATAATTATCCTTCCATACCCTTTAAAAAAAAAAAGCATCTGTAGCTGTTCCATACAGCAGTTTTCTGACCATCTCTTTCCGGGCTAACACCCTTCGTGGCCTTGACTTATGTCTCAAAATCTGTAAACTTGAACGGTAATTAATGGTACCAGAAAGAAGCAGAAATGAGAGTAGAACTGATTAAGGTCAATGTGAGAGGCCACTCCTGTATTACCCTTATTGAGAAGGCGAACATGCTGGATAGCTACTTTCAGGATTGGACTGTGAAAGTACATTGGAACTGTAGTTTACTTGTGAACTGTTATTCATTTACTCACTGATTTGAAGTGTCTTAAGGTTTATACACACATGCGATCATGGGGGCCGACCCGCAACACACGTTGTGTATGAGCCCCCATTTCAGTCAGCAATCTGCCAGGTAGGTCATCAACGTGCCCTGACCGAATATCCATTTCAGCTGACAAAGTGCCCATACATGGCATGATTGGTGGCTGAAACTGACATTGTGCGTCCCGGTTCGGCCCCCTTGATCGCACGTGTGTATAAGCCTTTACACTTAACTACAATTTGTTCTTATCAACAGTTCCCAAGCCAGAAAAGGTCAGTTGGGTGGAAGCTGCCGGTACAATTCGGGATGGATTAACAGTCTACACAGCCCTGCATTCTCTTGCGAACCTGGGCCCAGGGAAATCTGTTTTAGTGTTGGATGGAGCGAGCGTATGTAAAACCCTTTGTTCAATTCTCAACAGAAAATGTTGCCCTCCTATAAAATGGACATGATCTAAACAAGCATTAACCATTTACACCTATCAGAACGCTTGTTCAGTTGTGGTTTGAATTCTGTATCCAATGAAATGTTTTTTGTGAACACATTGGCACATGAGATTCAGTGGCTTGGCCACAGCTAAATAAGGGATCCAAGTCAGTCCAGTGATCTGTTGGCTTTGATAATTTAGAAGGACTAGCAAAGGATTAAAATACTATTATGTTGTGATCGGTCTGTTCATATGGTATTGTGTCTATTCAGTGTAAATGATGTTTATATTCGCCCTTTACAGACCATAGGCTCCCTTGCTGTTCAGTTGTCTCTCCATAGAGGAGCCACTGTTCTAACAACTGCAAATAGTGAAGAGAGCAAGCTATACTTAGAGAAACTACGGCCTCCTGTAGGTGAGTGTTACACTGCCATGTTCTCTAACGGTCTCCCCATAATAAGGGGGAAAAAATCCTTCCTGATTCCAAATGGCAATCAGAAAGTATCCCTGTACCAACCAGAACTACGGTATATGTATTAATACCAGTAATTCTCAATATTATATAGTATCCCTGTACCAACCAGAACTACAGTATATGTATTAATACCAGTAATTCTCAATATTATATAGTATCCCTGTACCAACCAGAACTACAGTATATGTATTAATACCAGTAATTCTCAATATTATATAGTATCTCTGTACCAACCAGAACTACAGTATATGTATTAATACCAGTAATTCTCAATATTATATAGTATCTCTGTACCAACCAGAACTACAGTATATGTATTAATACCAGTAATTCTCAATATTATATAGTATGCCCGTACCAGCCAGAACTACAGTATATGTATTAATACCAGTAATTCTCAATATTATATAGTATCCCTGTACCAGCCAGAACTACAGTATATGTATTAATACCAGTAATTCTCAATATTATATAGTATCCCTGTACCAACCAGAACTACAGTATATGTATTAATACCAATAATTCTCAATATTATATAGTATCCCTGTACCAACCAGAACTACAGTATATGTACTAATACCAGTAATTCTCAATATTTTTTAGTTTTAGAAACTTACCCAGCCCACTTTTAAAGTTATTCAATGATCTTGCCATTACCACATCTGCTAGAAGACTGTAAAGAAACCTTTCCTAACCTGAAGATGAAACTTCTTTTCTTCCAATCTTAAAGGATGTCCACGTGTCCTCTGATATGATCTATTAGTGAACAATGCACCAGAGAGTTTATTGTATGGCCCATTAATATATTTGTATAAAGTGATCATATCCGCACACAAACGTCTCATCTCCAATGTAAACAGCCCTAATTGCCTGCATAGTCAAGCCCCTCCATTCCCTTTATTATTTTAGTTGCCCTTCTCTGAACTGCTTCCACTTCCAAGATGTCTTTTTTGTATATAAGATTCCAAAAATGAGATTGGCATATTCCAAATGAGGCCTTAGCAGTATGTTGTAAAGAGGAGGGAGAATATTATTTCTCTCTCTTGAATCTATTCCCCTCTTTATACAAGACAATATCTTGCTAGCTCTAGCCCGTTGCTGCCTGGCATTGTTTTTTACAGATAAAGGTTCGTACACACGTGCGATCGCGAACGAACGATTAAACAAACTAACGTTTTGGTCGACAATCGGCCAGTGTGTGGGCACTTTATTGGCCAAAACGGACGTTCAGCCGATAAAGTGCCCACGCACAGGCCGATTGTCGGACAAAACGTTTGTTTAATCGTGCGTCACGGGTCGCGACCCGCAATCGCATGTGTGTACGAACCTTTAGTCTGTTATCTACCAGAACCCCCAAATCTTATTCATTTGTTTTATCGTCTGAATTTGCTTTGAGCATTTATTCACAGACAAGGTCATCCTTCTTGTTTCTCAGCCCGTGTTCTAGATATGTCTAAAGGGAAGGTTGACCTGACTGATTGCTGTTTGGAGGAAACTGGTGGCCTTGGAGTTGACATTGTTCTCGATGCTGGAGGTGTGTTATTTCTCAAATGATAGCGTGTTTCTGATTGAAGGCGTTAAGGCAATAACTGAAGAATGTAAACGGAATAAACCAAGACCATAACGTAACCTTGTATTGTAAAGTGACCCATTTTACTAACTACAAATTAGTATTTAGTCGTCATTTAAAATGTGGTTTTATTATTTAAAAAAAATATATATAAGAGAAATGTTTTGTTTTTTTCTTTCCATAGTGAGATTATATAAGGAAAGTTCCATTATTAAACCCCAACACCTTCCACACAAACATGACATTCTATCCCTTCTGTCTGCTGGAAGCCATTGGATCACTTGTGAACAGAATCTCCAGGTAATTCTATTATTATTATTGTGTATTTATATAGCTTCAACATATTCCATAGCGCTTTACAATGACGTGTATACATTCACATCAGGCCCTGTCCCGAAGAGCTTACAATGTAAGCACATTTATTTGATGGATACAACCTATCAGTATGTCTTTATGATTGTGGGGGAAACCGGAGTGAAGCCCCCCCCCCACAAACATACACTCCTGGCAGATGTGTTCAAGGGGGGAATTAAGCGCTGCAAGGCATCAGTGCCAATCGCTGAGCCACCGTGCTGCTCAATGTGTATGTCAATGTGCAAACGTTCATTTGCAGCAGACGTTGACTTTCCACTAGCTTGATGCAGTTAGATAACATTCGATTGGGTGCTGCAGATTAATAACACTGGTGCAGTTTACACCTCCGTAATCTCCAAGTTTTACTGAAATGCGCTAAATTCTGTTTCTTGTATATATTTGTACTCCCAGTTGGACCCTCCAGACTGCCATTTACTTTTCCTAAAAGGAGCCTCGGTTTCTTTTCTCAATGAGGAAATGTGGAACCTGTCGAATGCTCAACATGGGAGATATCTTCATATCCTTTCATTGTCTTTTATTACGCAATCACAGCAAAAGTATATTGGTCTTTATGACCTAAAATATCAATACATAAAAGATTTATTTGGTGATGAGCCATATGGGATAGAGGAGTAACTTTGTATAAGGCCACAAATCTGGGTTTAAATTGAACACTTTAAAGGCAGAAAGGTTCCTAAAACCAGGTGAGGTTACACGAGGCAGAAGTTAGTGCTCTTGAAAAGCATGACTACCCTAGAATTTCTGGCATCTAATGTTCCAAATGTAGCTATTTAGAATTATTCTCTTGCTTTATTTGATATATTTCTGGCTCCTCCCACAGACATTGTCACTGATGATTCTTCCATCTCTGACATATATTAATGGAGAAGGAGGAGCTTAAAAAGTGTCAGTTACTGCTAGAAAGCAGTTGGTTATGGCATGCTTATCATTCTACTTTCCTTCCCCCTCCTATGTGCAGTACCTTAAGCTAGGTACACACAGTAACGATTTCTGAAAGATGACAGACAGGATCTGCAAGATCATGTCTGCCATCTTTCAAAGATCTGCATACACACAGTCCCGAGCGTTCTCCCTATACACTGTGTGTTTCCATCGGCCGCGCTAGACTCCCTATAGGAGTCTAGCGCGGCCGGATGGAAATTTTCGGCCTTTCCCGAACGAGCGTACGGCCGACCCGATCGTTCGCGGCCGCGCGCTCGTTCGGGAAACGAACGTACACACAGTAACGATAAAGAAAAAAAAAAAAAAAAAAAAAAAAAAAAAAGAAAACCCCCACCGTCGATATCCGACGGTATCGGGGCTTTACGTTACTGTGTGTACCCAGCTTTAGACCAAGTTGCAGCTCTTATCTGGTTCAGCCCCACCCCCTTTAATAGGCAGATGAGACAACCTATGGGAAGATGTGCTCTGAGAGGATCATGCCCTCCTAGTGACAGTGCAGGCAGTGCCTTTGCTGGCCTAGGAAAAAGGTCCCTGGGTGCAGCAGATAAGAGGGAGGGAAATTAACCTTTTTTAAATATTGACACGTGATATAAAAAAGTAACCAGCAGCATACTTACTGACAATTTGAAACAAAGCCTTAACTAATGTATCACATATCCTAAAAGATGTGATGGACAAGCTTGCCAATGGAATTTTCAGGTAACTGATACAATGTGAGATGCAACATATTTTACGTTATCGGTGTAAGTCTGCATATTGACTGTATAGTTGAATTAACCTTGTGTATGTTTTTAAAGGGAAAGTGCAACCTAAAATCCACTGGTTAAGCAACCCCCTAACACCAAGACCACACTATATACCCTTTTCCACTATGTTCCTGAAGACCGTTATCCACCTAAATCTTTCCTGGCCGCTCCAATCTTCTTCCTGGTTCTTTAAGGTATCAGCCATTGAGTGACCTTTCCAAGCTTTCTCCTGTGCCTATGTGCAAGCTTGTAAAATAATGTACAGCTTTAAGAGCAGATATTATACTCTGCACAAAGGGATGTCAATGTTTGTGAGTAATATCTGTCTTCAGGAACGTCCTGAAACGGATGAGGTATTGTGGTAATAAGAGTACTAACTTAACTAAGGCTTTTATGTTGGGGTAACTTACCCTTAAAATAGAGACTGAACAGAAAATAATGATTTAATTAGTTTTGATGCTGTCTTATTATATAAAAGATACCAGTCAGCATTCTAAGAGCATTTCAAGTTTTTTCCTGTCATTTTGTCTTCTGGCAGGATAAAAGCTGACAAATGCTAGATTTAAAGGAGAACTAAATCCCCACATCCACCCCCTCCCTTTTTAAGTAACTAGGGCCTTAATTGCTACATCATCACCTCTGAGTTTACTTTGTCAGGCACATTGGATAGAAGAGGTTGTTGTCACCCAGTACGTTCATGTCTGCACTATTCAATAGGCAGGCAGGCTAACCAATAGGAACATCGGATGCATGCCCTCTCATAGGTTGTGCATCCCTGAACTTGCCAGCCCAGGGGGCGGGGCTGCACATGAGCAGGTGGAGAGCCTGCAACTTCTGCCGGATAAAAACCAAGGAATGAGAACTTAGCGTTTTAAAGGACAACTCCACCCTCATAAGAACATCTTTTAAAAAGAATGGCCTCTTTAAAATATGTTGATATATCATACTTTGTCCTATGAATTCATTACTGTATGCTTGCTATGCCTGGATGCCTCATGGAAACTGAGCAATTTAGAAACCTGTACTGAGCCTGTACTGAGCCTGGGCATGCTCAGAAGAGGCAGACAGGGGATTAACATTCAGTCATTGGCTGTGATGTCAACTGTCAAATCCATAACTGACAGTTACTAACTGGAAGAACCAGGAAGCAGAAACAGGGGAAACAGGACATTGTGCAGGATTTCAGGTTAGACTTATATATTTCACATTTCAAACTATTACTGTTTAGGGTTTTGGGGGGTGTTTACCTGTATGTAGTTTTCATTTTGGGGCTGGACTTGCCCTTTAAAGGGTATCTCCACTCGTTTTAGAAGTTTTGGGAATCCCGTTCTATTGAAGAGCGGGAGCTAAAGGAGCTGTGCCTTACCTTCCGTTCTTCAATAGAACACACAGGAGCCAGGAGAGAAGGTAAGAAACTTCCGCTCGCTCCCCCGGCGCGTAGTCTGACAGGTCCCGACGGACCTTGTCTTCTATGCGCATGAGACAGTCCGTCGGGACCTTTCATACGCCGCGCGGGGGGCGAGCGAGCGGGTAATTTCTTACCTTCTCTCCTGGCTCCTGTTTGTTCTATTGAGAACGGAAGGTAAGGCACAGCTCCTTTACCTCCCGTTCTTCAATAGAACGGGATTCCCAAAACTTCTAAAAACGAGTAGAGATACCCTTTAAGTCCTTACCATGTTTGGGGGCTTAAGTTTACCTTTAAAATGTATAGAAGGTAAGTAACCAAATCTACAAGGTCCTTGTGCTAGATACAATTTAAAGGGAGGTGTGGTTTATTTTTTTTGGTTTTGTAGTAGACCTTGAATTTTCTAGCCCTGATCCTATTACTCCAAGACAAACCCTTTTATTTTTTTATTTTAAATCTCTGCCAATTATTTTAGTTCCAATGTATCACAGCACTGGAAAACGCTCCTTATTTGAGATTGTGTGTGAATTCTTTTCTTTAGGCCTCAGCTGGATGACCCCGTCCCATTGTATGAAGCGAAAGTTGTCATGGAAATGGTTCAGAAGAATGAAACGAGGAAAAGGCAAATAGTTCAGTTGTGAGATTTGGCAGAGACCCGGAATGTTCCTTTGTCGCCCAGAACGGGGTCTATTCCGTAACCAGGAAGAACCGTGAAACTGGTAGAAAGTTAAACCGCCAATACCGTTTCTCATCCAAAAGGCGTTTCGAACTAAAGCGGTTACTGTTATTCTGAGTAAGAAAACCTGTGGTTTGATGACGTCACCAAGATGGCTGCCTGTGTGTCCATCTTGTGGTTACCTAGTTACAAATGAACTGTAATTGCTTATGTTCTATTGCAGCTAAATGTAACCAGCAAGGTTGAATTTTTAAAGCTTTTCTGGCAATTCTGACTAGAACCACCGATATTTTAGCCTAATTGCCTAATACTGGATATCTTATTAATGAACAAGCACATTGTGCCATTACGAAAGGCCATCTTCGTAACCGGAAAGGTTTTCCAAGGTGGTATTCCTTAAAGGGGAACTGTGGTCCAAAAATGACTTTAGGTAAATAGATAGGAATTGCTCCCCTGATAATTTTTGCAATTTATTTCCATTGTTTATTTTGCGTCATTTTGAAGATATTTAGAATTTTTGTGTGTGATATGGCAGCAGCATCACCATGTCCCCTGCACATCCTGCTCTGAAACTGTCAGTCAATCTGTCCTGTGTCTCCTCCTCCCCGTTGCAGGCCCCCCATGACCCATTATCTTACAGTCCCATGTGGCCCCACCAGCTTGCTGGTGCCGTGGTTTACTCAAGACACCCCCCCCCCCCCCCAAAAACTCTGTGGAAACATTCTTTTCAGGCAGAGTGAGAACTCTGCCTGAAAAGGCTGTTTTCACACAGTGAAAGAGAAGGGCTGTAGATTCCCTTACCTATTCTATCAGGACTTCACACAGCAAAGAGGAGGAGGGACTTCCTGTCTCCCTCACACACTGAGGCAGTCTGAGGCTGTGCTTGCCGGCGGCACTGTTCAGGAGAAGCCTCAGGAATGTCACATGTCAGCCTCCCACCCATTAACTTTCTGGTCAGTCATTTCTGTATATCTTGGCCTGTGGAGCACGTAGAGAGGTGGTTGATGGTTCGTTTTAAAGGTAGGAAACTGGCCTTTCATTTAAACTCAACTTGTTTGGAGACCACAGTTCCCCTTTAACACGTTCCTATGGTTAGTTTATTATTTGTATGTATTATATGCATTGACTATTGATGGCTTTTTGACCATCTAGGCTCAACTTTTTGTCCAATCCAGTGCATACATTCTGCAGTGTACTTAGTTACAGGAGCTTAGCGACAGTGAGTACTTTGTGTCCTTCCATAGTCGCAACAATATCAGAAAAAGGGTCCTATCTGTAACCAAAGTGGTTCATGGTCTCTTAAAGTTATATTAACAGCAAAGTGGAAATTCAGCCTTGGGTCTCAGGAAGTCATTGTTCTGCTTTTTGTTAGTTATTCTACATTGTCGCCCAGAGAATTTATGCAAAATACGGACCAAAGCACTAGAGCATCCTGTAGCTAATAGATAATTCCTTGATGTACAATAGACATAAAGAACATATATGTGTGTGTTTGTAATTGTATGTACATACATAGATGGCTACACAGAGCAGTTTTACTTATGACTTATTTTGCATTTTGACTGTAATTTGTACAAAACAATATAATGATGTAAAATACCGTAGATCATGTTTCCAGTTTATTTTTTCATAAACAAACTTTCAATAAAAGTTCTTCAGGGTTATTCAATAAAAGTTCTTATTGCTAAAAATGGTGCTAACATTGCCCCAACCAATCAGATGTTAGCTTTCAAATGTTAAATAAGATTTGATTGGTTGGGGCAAAATTAGCACCATTTTAAACGATAAGAACTTTTATTGAATCTCCCTGTTGGTGTATTGAACTTAAGGTTTCATTACAGAGCGGTAATGATGTAATCTTCCTGTAGGAGAACCAGCATCATGTCCATAATGCCCATATAGGAAGGTTGGCACTGCAGCTTCAAATAATAATTAATGGTGTCCAACCTGTACTCCTATGTGTCATTCCACTGCACTCGGTTATAACAGTATAGTACAGTATTTGAGGTTGAATAAAGACATATGAACATCTAGTCCAACCTATTTGGCAATACCCACATTTCCTGCCAAACAGTTGATGCAGAGGAAGGGGTAAAAAAAAAAAACATGAAGGAGAAAAAAATTTCCTGACTCTGAGTCAATATGAAATATCCCTGGATCAAGTCCAACTTTATGTATCAATACCAGTAACCTGCAACATTCTTTGTTTTTAGAAACTCTTCCAGCTTATATTTTTTTAAACTATCCAATGAACCTGCCATCACCACGTCCAATGAAAGACGGTTTCATAGTTTTACCGTTCTCACAGTAAAAAGCCCCTTCTGAACTTAAAGACTAAACTTCTTCTTTTTTCCAGGCTTAAAGGGATGTTCGCGTGTCCTCTGACATGTTCTATGGCCAACAGTGCCCCAGACAGTTTATTTTATGGTACATTCATTTATTTATACACAGAAATCATATCCCCATATAAGTACCTTTTCTCAAGTGTGACATAGCCAATCTGTCTTCATATTCAAGCTCCCCCAATCCCCTTATTAATTTAGTTGCCCTTCTCAGAACCCTTTCCATTTCCAAGATGTCCTTTTTGCACACAGGATTCCATTCAGGTACAAGTATACAGCTGGAGTTATAGTACCGTATTGTAGAGCAAAGTTTGTAAAAAGCCAATTCTACATCCGGTGTAACGCTTTAGCTGTACATGCAGATGTGTCCATGATAACGGCTGAGGATTAGAAATAACTGCTCTTTATGTGTAATTTCTAATTTTTAAAAAGTTTGGATGTGATCATATTTAAGAATGATTTCGATGTTTATTGGGGGTGGTATCATTTTTATTAGTGGTGTTAATTATAATCCCAGTTTGCATTTCAATGAAGAGGGTCCCTAATATTAATATTAACATCCCATGGTTTGGTATACCCGGGCTGGTTTGATCACCAGTTTGTATAGAGCTGCTGGGTACCAGGAGAGGACAAAATCGGGTTAAAATGTAAATAATAAGATTACAGCAAATGCCAACTACCAGTATCTAAATAATGTAAGATTCTAACCTATATCTCGGCATAGTGCTGAACATCTGTTTTAGTTTACTTTTTTTGTTGGCAGTATTCGAACTGAACTACAGGTGGAAAGTTCCACAAAAAAATACCAATTTACAAGCAAGGCCAATGTGTCCACTCATATGTATACTGTGCTTTCTGGGTGACAATAAGGGAGACAAAATACTACAATAAGATAATCTCATTGTACACCAGACAATGCTGTCAGGCAGTATCACAGGAGCAATATAGAAAATATAACCAATCAAGCAGTACCGGTAATTCTAAATTAGTAATTATTTGCATAGGTTATACCACATAGCGAGATTTAGTATTATTATACATCTCTGGGGGTAAGGAGAGGGGGTTCTAGTGTGACAAGTGGGTGTGTGTTGGTGGTTTGGTAATGTGTGGTGTGCCAGTAGGGGGGGTGGGGGAATACTTGTGTCTAGGATGCCATTTGGGCTTAATCCGGCACTGATTTTAAAGGGCTGTCCATGAATACATCTCTTAGCAGTAGAGGTTACTACTGTGTTCCTGTTGTCTTAATGTGTGGGTACATCTGAGATTGGAAAATTGTAATTACAAAACATTGCACTTTTGTTTGTGTTCTGTGTTGCCATTGATGGAATCCTGGATCGGTTTCCTGCCCTTGCACTTACAGATAACACGTGAATGATGAAGTTTCCATCCAATATTTCTTCTTGTTTGTGGTTTCAGATATTTTATTTTCCCTTCAAACAGACACAAATGAATAATAAACCAAATGCATTCCCTGGCTCAATCTTC
The DNA here is from genome assembly GCA_019447015.1 of Hymenochirus boettgeri. Classification (NCBI taxonomy): domain Eukaryota; kingdom Metazoa; phylum Chordata; class Amphibia; order Anura; family Pipidae; genus Hymenochirus; species Hymenochirus boettgeri. Next base: position 23,677,103 of record CM033470.1, on the reverse strand, counting down.
AGCTCCGATAACGAACGTACTGCCACCTATGGGAAATCTGACACCTGCAGGTGGCGTCTGTCCTGATGCATTAAACTGAACAGATTGTTACAATCCAGAGGAAGGTAAATAAAATGCGGGGGGAGTTTCATTCAGTTCCTGGAGGGAACGATACCTTCTTGACCCCTTAAGCTGGGTACACCCTATATAATCCTTTTGAGGCTTTCGACCGGAGGAAGGATATCTCCAGGAGGAAGGACTAGCGGTCGCAGCAAAAGCAGCTGCATCCGATCATGTGGTCCATAGAGGACCGCACAATCGGTTGTGATTTTCCGATCTGTCCGTTCGTTCGTCCGATTCAGGTAAACGAAAGGTCGGTGATTGGTCGCGGCCGAAAAAAGCCGCCATACAATTATTTGGCCCGACCGACTGAAACACTGAAATGTTGGTCAGTCTGGCCAAATTATTGTATCATGTGTACCTAGCTTTAGGCTTTAGATGTAAAGTGATCTTTTTTCTAGCCCCTCCCATACCTACCTTTTGGTTCAGAAGCGTCTTTGGAATCTCTGGTGAAAGTGGGGTTTGGGGGGGGTCATCTACAGTTTGCAGCATAGTTTTTTTTCAGTGGACATGTCCTTTATTGCGTGTGTGCGGCCTTAAAGCTGAAAAGTGCACTTACCTAGCGCTACCATCCAGCGCTATGACTTCATCGTCAAATAGCGGCCATTTTAATGAAGGGCAAATTCTACTGCTTATTGCTACATTGAATATGGCACATGGAATTGGCCAACTACCAGTCATTAACTCTTATCCCCTGGACAGTCAGCCAAACAGAATGTCACAGTATTATAAATATAAAGCATAATTGCAATATGTGAATCTCGTACAAAGATTTCTCACAAACGTATCCAGGCTTTTACATTATATGACATATAAAGTGCATTAAAAACCTAGATACATACAGGATTATTGTAGATCTTTCCTGCCTAGTTAAAGAGGAATGTGGACCTGAACAAATTTAAGTCATTAGATTTTTCAAACGTTGGAACAAAGAGGTGTAGTTACTATAATTCAACTTCAAAGGAAAAAGAGGAAAAAAGTATATCGGAATTAAAGCTCCTATTTCAGCCCATTGATTCCAGGTAAGTTTGTCTTTAAGGGGTGCCAGTGCATTCCAAGTATATCCTCTTTATTTCCCTTTAACAAATTTAAGGTAAGTACAGAAGGCATTATGTTATTTAAAGGACCATTGATTCAAGGTAAGTACAAAATATCAGCTATTGATCTGAAGTAAGATTTAAAGATAGTTTTAAAGTTCTTAATGGCTTAATATCATAGTCCATAAGGCTATCATGAAAATGCAAAATCCAGCGAACAGTCAGTCTAAGCCATCCTCCATTATGATCAATAGTAGGATAAACGGCATATAACGCAAATGCTCTGAGGGTTCCAGACGTAAAGCTCATAAGGGAAAAGGGGCTAGCTATTAACGGTGGCACCAGCTTCAATCCTTATACTATTCCACTGTCGGTTTTAGATATACGTCTGATGGAGAAAAATAAAAACAGTAGTGATGTATCTATACCTCCATCCCATCATCCAGTTCATTCACAGACAGCTCAGAAACGGTATCTGCCTTATCGCAACGCTTGATCGCTTACTTTGCTGTTTAGCATAATAAAGCATATGTAGCAACTGTGGCTAGGAGAGATAGAAAGAGCACAGAGTCAGTATTCTATTGCAGTTCAGACAAATGGCATCAAATCTAACTCCTCATTCAACCCCTTGGGTGCTAATGTTCTCAATTGATAAATCCAACAAATCTTTCCTCATTAGTCTGTTGTCTAGATCCCTGCCTCTTAGGCTGGGTACACATGGAGGGACTTTTTGCCCCGAGCGAGCACTTGGCTGGGACAAATGCCTGTTGGTTGCGGCATTGAAAATGCGCGTTATTGGGTGTGTTTTGCGATTTGCGTTCCGCATTTTTAATCGCAATGCGTTTTCCTATACCTAATGAAAAAAACGCAAACGCAACGAAATCGCACATGAAATAGCATACGATTCTGGAATTGCAGTTGTAGTAACCCCACAGTCTAAAACTTCTCACGTGCTCAGTATCCCAGAGGTCCGTCGTTTTCGTCATGTATTTACAATAAATGCACTCACCACAAGCGTAAGCGCCATCTAGTTCTTCCTAGGCCACACATGCACAATTTTTCTGTGTTTGCGCTCACATTTGCGCATGCGATTTTTCCCGAACATAGGAATCGTGGCAACGCACCGAAAACGTGTATTTTCAGATGCTATAGCGCATCTGTTTGTTATACGCAATCACAAGCGATTTCATTTCTTATATTCGTATTCTGTGTGCGATTGCGGCGCAGTGTGGCTGTGCCCATAGAGAGTTAGTTTTCTAACTGTAAAATTGGATAATGCACCCCCAACTGTAAATTATAAGGATATTAAAAGTCATGAGGAGTTCTGTGACCTTATAAAAGAACGTGGCTGCAGGCAGAGTACCTTGTACGGTATATATTCGAGTATAAGCCGAGGTTTTTAGGTTTTAAAATAAACCTAAAAATCTTACCTCGGCTTATACTTGAGTCAAGGTCCTTCCTTATCGCGATCGATGTTGTTCAGACTTCAAATCTGGCTGCTGCACGCTGTGTGGGGGCTAGGCCACACTGTTGTGTTTTGCGCGCATTTGCGCCCACGATTTTCGCTAAAATGTAAATCGCAGGAATGCGAAAATTCCCACGATTTCCGACGCGCATGTGATTCACATGCGTGTCCATTCACGTTTTGGTAACGCATGCGTTCACCATTTTTGGTGCGTTAACATAACGGAAACGTCAAAATCGTCAATTTTTGTGCGCGATTCCTGTGCGTGTGGGTTTACCTGCTGACATCACTACTTGACGCCGGGCAGTGAGAGGAAAATGTCAGCCGGAAAACCCACAGGACTTACACAGCGTGCGGCAGCCTGATTCAGGGTCTTAGCCACATTAATTGCGGTAAGGACCAACTTACTGGGGGGACTCTCCGGGGAGGGAGGCTATACACTGCTGACTTAAGTTGCCTTTTAACTGCAGAATTCCCATACAGATGTGTGGAAACTACAACTCAGCATATAAAGCATTCTGGGAGTTGTAGTTTCCAAACATCTGTATGGGAATTCTGCTGTCCATTTAAAGGATTGGCCGACTAAAGGAATGGGTGGGACAATGAAGATAGATGGGCGGGGCAGTTCTGTTAGGTGATTAGAAGGAGTAATGTAGAAAGGGCGGGGTCTGTGAAATGAAATGGAAGCCGGAAGTGCAGCAGCAGTCCAGAAGCATTAACCTGGCAGGATTCTCAAACAATATGCCTCTCAGCATTTCCAAATTAACCAGAGGAATGCTGGGAATTGTAGTTTCCAATCATCTGTATGGTTATTCTGCTATCCATTTAAAGGGCAACTTAATCCTCAAAACAATAAAGAATCAGAAGGTATCTATTGCAATAGATTACCTTCTGATTCTGTGTTGTTTTGAGGCTTAATTAAATGGACAGCAGAATTCCAATACAGATGTTTGGAAACTACAACTGCCAGCATTCCTCTGGTTAATTTGGAAATGCTGGTAGTTGTAGTTTTTAAAACATCTGCAGGCACATTGTTTGCTAATCCTGCCATGTTAACGCTTCTGGAAGGCTGTTGCGCTTCCGACTTCCATCACATTTCGTTTCACAGACCCCGCCCTTTCTACATTGCAACCCGCCTCCTACTAATCACCCAACAGAACTGCCCCGCCCATCTATCCTCATTGTCCCGCCCATTTCTTTAGTCGGCCAATCAGCATGTCTGCGTGTTGGCGCCAGATCATGTGACCAAAAGCGCGCCGTATTTGTAGTGTTAGACCCGGTCATTGGGGTCCAGTGGACTGGAGATTGTTGTTCGCTATGTCCCAGCTCTTGCCCGGGTACTCACCGAGTTTTAAGAAACCATCGGAGATTCTCAGGTTGAGCCGGAAAAGGAGCAGGAGCGAAACTTCCAAGCCCAGAGGTTCCCCGTTATTCTCCCCTGGGGATGTCGCCAAGCGAGTCCCGGGTCTACGACCCTTCTCTCCCGGACCGAACAAAGGCGTCGGGGTCAAGAGAAGAAACCCCTTCGCCTCCCTAGAGAACACGGTGTGCAGCCCCGTCAAGCGGCGGGCGGAGGCTGCACCGGACTGCGGACCTTTCTCACCAGCAGCTGTCGGTACTGGGTTGTCAGAACAGGAGAACCCTGGACCCGGAACCAAGGTAAGGGGTCACATTGTAATGGACTGCCCAGTGGTAACACTGTTACTAGGCAACTGCCGTTTATCACTTGATGTATGTATTTTATTTCTTATATAGCGCTACATATTCCGCAGCGCTTTACTATTATTCACTCAATTCACATTAGGCCCTGTCCTGAAGAGATTACAATCTAATCACAGTATGTACACATACAACCTATCAGTATGTCTTTATGATTGTGGGGGAAACCGGAGGGCCTGGTGGAAACCCACGCACGCATGGGGAGAACATACAAACTCCTTGCAGATGTGTCCAAGGGTGGAATCGAACTCAGGACTTCAGCACTGCAAGGCATCAGTGCTAACCACTGAGCCACCGTGCTGCCCCAATAAGTTCTAAAGCTCATTGGTTACCTGGCCAGGTGACCTCTGACAATAATATAGTGGATAATGCCCCCCCAACTGTAAGTTATATAGTGGATAATGACCCCCCAACTCTTAATTATAAGGATATTAGAAGTCACTGAGGAGTTCCATGACCATATAAAAGCACGAGGCCACAGGCCGATTACCTTTTAAACAGGGCACGGAATTCCAAGGTGACTTCTAATATCCTTATAATTTACAGTTCGGGGTGCATTATTTATTATAACTTACCCCTGTGTGGCTTCTGGTTTCCTTCTCCTGGAACTGTAAGATTAAAAGACTATAATCTTACAGTTCCTCCCATAGGAGGTAAGCGCAGGTTTTTCAGGGGGGGGGATTCCTAAATGGGTTACCACTGAACAAGCATCTCGCCTGTTTGCCTGGATCAGATGAATGGGCAATTTGCTTGTAAATCACCGATTGTGTGGTCCATAGGCGACATTTACCGCGGCCGACCACTGTATAGCAGCGAACGGTTGGGACAGAAAATTTGTCCGTGTGTAAACAGCCTAACTTTCTGTTTTACTGAGAAATCCACATTTGCACTACATTACCGTAAGGGTCTTCCAAAGTCAGAGCTGTGACACTGACGGCGGATCTGACAGAAATTGCTTTATTTTGACGGTATTGGGACCTATCGAGCAAGACGGAAAGTTTCCATTACCATTTCCCTTTACTACAGTAGGAGGCGATAACATCAGACCATTTTAATAAAGAATATATGGAACAATCACACGTGTGTGTGTGTATATCCTCCAGGTTTTTGTTAGTCCCTATTTCTGCTCACTAAGCTCCATCACTGTGTAGTAGGTACAGTAAGTACTGAATATAAACCCAGTCTCTGCAATCACCTCTGGCAGCTGCAGGGTTAATGTTGATACAGTTCTCTATGCTGCTGTCAATCACAGGGCAGATTGGATTCATTTTTGAAACCTACAAATGCTGCTTCTCACTCACAGCTCAAATAATGTAAGAATCTATTTAAGCATATGGACACCAGGAGAAGTGGAACAGAAGACCGCACTAAGCAGGCAGAGAGGGGGGATTCCAGGCACCAGTAACCCCCCCCCCCCCCAAACACACCCGTGTCCAACCATGGCACTACAGATGTTTGGAAACTACAACCCCTCTGCGAATAGGCATGCTGGAGTTGTAGTGTAAACACTGGGGTGCCAATATTTAATGTCCCTGGTCTAGTTAACAGCAATGCCATGTTGGACTCCCCCCCCCCCCCCCCCCCCCCCATATAACTTAATTGCTGCATATCCATAGAACCGTCTGGAAAACTGTATCCTGTGTACATAACTCTGTTCCTTAAAGGGCATCTATAGTGAAAAAAACACATTGCCCCTTTGCAAAGTTAAATTCATGTACTCTGTGCTGCCTTAATCCTATATCTGTCACTGACTCTGTTTAACCACGGTGTCAGATCTATGTGCAGCATTCCCCCCTTCTCCCTCCCCTCTGTTACCTCCTCCATGTCTCAGCTACGGCTAACCGACAAGCTTTTTATGTGCAGTAGGAGTTAAAAGTACAACATCCTGAAAAACACACCCACGCACAGTGGCCAATAGAAAGTAAGCTGTCCTGGAGACACGGAAGAAGATCAGTACAGTTTACGATCTCACTTTGTGACCCATCATCAATCAGTGAAAGCTATTAAGAAGGGGGGTCAAGTGCAGACTTATATCTAACATCAAAGCTACCTTTCTCCCCCTGCTAATGCTGTTATCTCTATGTTTATTACAGAGCAGGGAGGGGGGATCAAGTCACAGGGATTTGATTGACAGTCCAAGTAGGAGTAGAGGAATGCAATCACGTATTCTTCTAACTGGTGTATCTCAGGACAGAGAGGGAATCTGAAAAAAGTGAAGACACTCTGGGGGTTGTAGGGAATTATAGAACACATGGAAAGAAAGAAAAAAAAGTTCATTTTCCCACTATAGATGCCCTTTAATAGGGATATTTCCTTAAGACCGTTTATATGTGAAAGGTGCAACTTTTTCATACATACTGTGAATCCGTGCCTCTGTTTACACTAAAACAAGTTTTGGGTTTTTTTTTTTCCCCTAAACTTTTATGAATATATTTTTTTGATCTTTTTCTTCCTCCAGCCCGGTGTAATTGAAGATGGTATTTGGGGAGATCTGGCTGCTGAAATAGATCCATGTGTAAAGACAAAAGTAAGTGTTTTATGTGTGACTATATACATATATTTGTCTGCAAATACTGTCTGTGGACTGCTCCAAAGCTAAGGGACACAATTTATATTTATTGTATTATTTAAGGGACACAACTTATATTTACTTTTTTGGATACTGTGATGGACACAATACAACTCTCGGCACACTTGGCTCACTGCAAGGAACCCCAAAACCCAACAGAGTTGCCAGTCACTTATATATATTTGCCATAAACCATTGGTAACTGTCTTCATGTGTGTTACAGGTACACAAAACTATCCAGCATGCACAGCTGTACAATTAAACTAATAATGACTATAACAGAATATAATACACTGGTAATGTAGCATCCCTTCACTGAGTCAATCATATAGTAACCATAGTGGTGTACATGTAACAACCGATAAATCAAAAATGCATATGGAGGTAATACTTTTACCGGTCTGGTGAGAGGGGATTCAAGCACAAGGGGGCGTCCACGACGAACGCGTTTCGCTCCGATCTGCAGTGTCCGGGGCTTCCTCGGCGTGTCTTATCCACGCTCCCGCCGGTTTTTAAAAGGTAGAGCTCCGGACACTGCAGATCGGAGCGAAACCGTTCGTCGTGGACGCCCCCCTTGTGCTTGAATCCCCTCTCACCAGACCGGTAAAAGTATTACCTTCCATATGCATTTTTGATTTATCGGTTGCTACATGTACACCACTATGGTTACTATATGATTGACTTCAGTGAAGGGGATGATTAGTGTTTTTAATTGAATTTTTTGTCCCAGATATATTATGTAAATAAAGGACGGTCTTATTATATCTAACTAGTACAGAGTTTTTTGCAGTCTGTCTTTCTCTTCTCTTTATCTCTTATATTGCATTATATCAGACTAGCACTTGTACTACACTTTGTAGAATATACTACTACAGTGCCCTGATCACTCCTTTTCTTTAATGTAATACCAATAGTCATTCCCAACCTGGTAACCTGTAAGCCTAACATCAGTGGTAGGGAAGGTGATGGAAACTGTTACGGGATCATACCTTGACTTTCGTCATCAATAAATTAAATAGCATAGGGAGAGAATAAAGGCTTGGAAACTCCCTTTTCAGCAATATGCAAATAAGGAACAAAGACTTCTGGGTATTTACCATGTTTCTATGGAAGCTTTTAAGGAAGCTATATCTTTAAAAAGACTTTTACAGCTTTCCTCAAGCTAAATGCAAAACCAGAGTGACAACTACAGACTGGTTTCGGCTTTATTGAGCCATCATCAATGTAGTTTTAAGTGAATCTCGACTGGAAAAAGATTTGGGGGTTCTACTTGATAACAGACTTAGCTGTAGCAAACAATGCCAGGCAGCAATGGCTAGAGCTAGCAAGATATTGTCTTGTATAAAGAGAGGAATAGATTCAAGAGAGAAAAATATTATTCTCCCTCTTTACAAGGCGCTAGTAAGACCTCATTTGGAATATGCGGTGCAGTTTTGGAATCCCATATACCAAAGGGACATCTTGGAAATGGAAGCAGTTTATAGAAAGGCAACTAAAATAATAAAGGGAATGGAGAAGCTTGACCATGCAGGCAGATTAGACAAGTTAGGGCTGTGTACATTAGAGAAGTGACGTTTGCGTGGGGATATGATCATTTTATACAAATCAATGGGCCATACAACAAACTCTGGTGCATTGTTTACTAATCGGTCATATCAGAGAACACGTGGACATCCTTTAAGATTGGAAGAAAAGACGTTTCATCTTCAGGTTAGGAAAGGTTTCTTTACAGTGAGAACGGTTAAACTGTGGAACTGTCTTCCAGCGGATGTGCTAATGGCAAGTTCATTGAATGGCTTTAAAAGTGGGCTAGATCAATTTCAAAAACTAAAAAATATCGAGAATTAATGGTATTAATACATATACTGCAGTACTGGTTGATCCAAGGATACTCCATTTGGAGTCAGGAAGGCATTTTTTTAGCTGGATTTTACTTCCTCTGTATCAACTGTCCGATCCTGCCAGAACTGCCTTTCCCGTTCAAAATGAATGAGTTTTGCAATCGCATGTTGGTCACAAAAAAGAACGGAAAGGTGGTTCATGCAGGATCGGCCTAATGTCGTGGGATTGATCGATCGCGTAAGTAAATTCGTTGTAATGTTTGATCACCTTTATACCCCTGGACAGTGGTGTAACCAATTGTAGAAAGATATGGGCTGAGCAAGAGCAGTGTAACACTGACACACCCACAAGGTGGCTCTCCCTGCCAAATCCTGCATTGCAGCTGGGTAACGCGTCACAGCATACCAACTTACAAACTCATATCCAGGGAGGTTAGATGGATTTGTAGATGCCAAATTTAATATGGTTACTATTTATTAATCCATAAAACAGCCAAAAGTGTCTCTTGCGCGTTCAACACTAAATAGACCGCAGGCGTTAGGGGTAAAAGCTGTTTCATGGGAATCCAGAGTCCACTTTTAAAAACCGTATACAGAAATTATAGTCACAGAAAGAGATATGAATCCCAACATTTGCTTCTCACATAGTTATGAAGTATGATGAATTTCAGTGTTGGAGTCTGTTTTGCACCTGGGCAATACAGAGGGCTGGGACCACTGGATGTCCTTTCATCCTGCCAACTACACCTAATGAAGTTAACCTGTTGGTGTCCACCAAATACACAAAATACCTTGTACAGATAAGAAATAACATTGAAGAGACGGGGGAATGGGAGAATCATATGCAATAATGTTTTATGACTAAAACCTGCTTCCTCAGGGACCAAAGTTCTTGTACACATGTTTTAATGTGGTATCCAATAATGTATAATATAAATTGTGTCCCTTGGTTTCAAAATGGTCCACAACAGCTATTTGTATAGTGGTGGTTTGTTTTTTTTTGTGAAGTGGGGTCTGGCCCTGATTTGTGTGGAGCCTGCATGCTAGGGATGTGATGTGCTCTGTGTTGGTGTATAATGTAGACACTGTGCAGGCATGTGCTACAACTGTTCTCAATAGTTTCATTATACCTGTAAACCCAACATTTTAATACAATGTCATTCATGATGTTTTAAACTGTTCTATCATTTCCCAGTCTCCTGAGAAACCAGTTGTAACATCTGAAGGACCAAAGGGATCATTAACTTTTCCTGCTGACTGGAGTTTAAAGACCCGTTTGCTTTTTACATCTTCCAATACATTTAGTTGGGCAGACCACCTAAAAGCCCAAGAAGAAGCTCAAGGCTTTGTGATGCATTGCCGTGCTACTACAGTCAATCTACCACAAAGTATTCAGGTAATCATTTTTATATAAAGTTACCGATTGGAGAAATTATTCACACTCCTGTGGGATACCATAAATAATGCAATGCAGAAAAACCTTGTGAATGGTATAGCCACACTGTTTCGCACAGTTTAGTGCGACATCTAAATGAAAGTCTGTGGAAAAGGAAAAAAACTCACTACATGAAAACTCCAAACAATGCATAAAAACAGACATTCTATTGTAGGCTCATAAAATACTTTAAGTCTTAAAGGGTATCTCCACTGGGAAAACCACTTTTTGCTATTCAGTTTTATTGAAGAACAGGAGTTAAAGGAGCCTTGTCTTGCCTCCTGTTCTTCAATAAAACGTTCAGGAGCCATGAATGAAGGTAAGGTACTTCCCGATCTTTTGCTCAGCCGCATCCTCTGACAGGTCCCAATGGACTTAGTACTCTGTGAGATGCGCATAGAATATAGTCAGTCGGACCTTTCAGAGTATGTGGCAGCGGGGGAGCGTTTAAAGGTATTCCTTTAAAACCTTCTCTTGTGGCTCCCATCGTCTGGAATTCTAAAACCTCTAAACAAGTTTAAATCAAACCTCTCATCCTTGCTCTCTGAGCACAGAAAGCTCCACGGGGCAGGGACCACTTTCCTTGTTACATGTTTCAAGCACTTGTAACCTAAATTAGGTCATACTGTGCGTAGATTCTTACTTTTTACATGGAACTTGTTAAGTTTTATTTCCTCTTATGTACTGCCTGCTACAGCTGATCAATAACTAGTCTCTTGGTTTCATATACCTGCATCTTCTGTAATATTGGTTTTATTCTGAGATTGAAGGTTCTTGTATATCAACATTTGTTTTTGCTTTCTAGGAACCAAAGACCTCCACAGACCTCCGATGTGCTTTTCAGCAAAGTCTTGTGTACTGGGTTCATCCGTCCCTTCCATGGATTCAGCTTTTTCCAAGAATAGGAATGGATCGCAAGATGGCAGGAAAAAATATTCCTTGGTCTAATGATGAAGCATTGCAGCAGGTTTTAATGAGTGAATGGTACATAACTGAAGTGTGTTTTGTTGGTTCGTTATGTGGTGTAAGTTTTATTCCAAGAGCTGTACAACTAACTTAACTAAAGCAGCATACAAATTGCTTGTCTGGGGTTACCTTGTTTCTCTACCCTGTTAGACCAGTATTTTTACATTATCTGGTTAGATTTGAACAGTACATAAAGAGAAAGGAGGGCTGTGGGAGCACTCCTATGGCAACATTATTAGAACGTATAGGGGAAGTGCTACTGATCTGAACAAAACATTAGAAAAAAACAAAAGAGATGATGAATGCACATTCCTGGGCCCCATATACTATCATAATATCTATGCTAGTGCAAACAGTAAAAACACGGGGGGGGGGTGTTACAATTTTATGCATAAAAGTGTAAAGCCTTCTAACCACGTCAAGGTAACCCCAGTATGGGAGGTCCTAAAAAATTACCTTGGGTCATTTATCTGGGCTGACAGTGGTTACATTTTCGTGGGAAGATTGTCTCCCTGACCTTGCATTGGATTAGTGTTGAAGGCTCACTTTCCCCCCCGCCTACTGCCTTTTAACAAGGAGAGGCCTGCCATCCAATGCTTAGTACTCAAGGTGTAAAACCTCCAATAAAGGGACGTGTTGTGGGTGCTACTACCACGTGGAAGCTTGGTCTATCTTCCTGCAGAGAAACTCATATGGCAACATTATTATAACATATAGTGGAAGTGCTACTGTTTTTGCCAGTAAAAACATAGGGTTTTTTTAGTTACAATTGTAACTAAAACCCCCCATGTTTTTATGGTTTGCACTAGCAGATATTATGATAGTATATGGGGCCCAGGAATGTGCATTGATCATCTTTTCTAGTTTGTAGCTTTGAACGGTGCATCCAAGATTTTCTTTCTGTCCTTAGCAATACAGAGGATAAAGTCTTAACGGTTTGCCATCACCTGAACTGACATTTAAGTACATTTACCCTCAGGCATAGCCCTGACTATTGCCCTGACTATTTTAGAAACGATATCAGAGATGAACATTATGTTATATAAAATTGTTGTTTTTTGTTTTTCTCCCTCACTTACATTTTGTTTTATTCTCTCCACAGGGCATTGAGTTTTACATCCTTATATAGTTTACTGAGAGCGAAACTCTGTCCATACTTTTATGTTTGTACGTATCAATTCACAGTGTTATTCAGAGCTGCTGGTCTTGCAGCGTGAGTCATCACAGCTGTTATGCTCCCACTACAAGGTGGTCTAAGAGAAGCTATGAAACAAAAAAAAAAAAAAAAAAAAAAAAAAAAAAACACCCCCACCCCCCCCCCCCCCAAACAAAAAAAAAAAAAAAAAAAAAAAAATAAAAACAAAAAAAAAAAAAAAAACAAAACAAAAAAAAAAAAAAAAAAAACAAAAAAAAAAAAAAAAAAAAAAAAAAAAAAAAAAAAAAAAAAAAAAAAAAAAAAAAAAAAAAAAAAAAAAAAAAAAAAAAAAAAAAAAAATGAAGGTATGGATTTAGTTATCAATAAATAATAATAATAAAAAAAAAATCTAGAAAGGGTATTCCGCTCTTTTAGTATGAGATGCTGCCCAATCTCTCCTGCAACGTCATGGTATACACTAGTCGTGACTGTCGCGCGCTTGCCCCGTATGCACTGTAGTCGTGACTGTCGCGCGCTTGCCCCGTATGCACTGTGTCGTGCGTCGCGCGCTTGCCCCGTATGCACTGTAGTCGTGGCTGTCGCGCGCTTGCCCCGTATGCACTGTAGTCGTGGCTGTCGCGCGCTTGCCCCGTATGCACTGTAGTCGTGGCTGTCGCGCGCTTGCCCCGGTGAAAGTGTTTAGGAGAGGAGAAATGCAAAAATGTATCTGTGCATCACACTGAATTCTTTATATATTTTTTGGGGGGGGGGGGGGTTGTGACTAGCTCATGACCAATTTTAAGCAATTTTAACCACTTTTGATCTATGATTTACAATTTTGTTTTTATTTAGGCATCGAATTCTCATTGCCATTAGTAGAAGATCCTCCTAAAAGACAAAAGAACTCACAAGGGGACATGGAAACAGAGGAAGAAAATGATGTTGAGAATGAAGGGAATGAGTATGTGGGGGACATTGTTGGGGCTGAAGAAAGTTTAGTTAAGTCCATGTTGTATAACAAGTTAACAGGCGTAGTCAGTTTTTTAAGATTTAAAACAATCTCAATTGCCCTTCTACCATAAAAAGTACCCAAGGTGAGGACTTAAACTGCTAGGTGGGACACCCGTGTTTACCTTGATGTGCTACTTTTAGTCCCAGGTAAGAACAACACAAGCCTCCTTTTCTAGAGGTTAGTTGGACTGTTACAAACAAATGTTTGACTGGTTGAATCTTCCAGTGTGCTGAGGAGATCCTGTTGACCTGGGCTCCATTTTTGTGATGCTCGTTAATGTGCAGCGATTAATGGGTCACTCCCTATTTTATTATTTCCTATTCATGCTGCTTGTTCCGGTCTATTTGAGCATATGTGTATAATCTATACTTTGTTTAGTGTGTCATTGTGTGAGATGAGAGCTGGGGAGAATGTTTATTTATATTGTGCAGTTAGGGTGTTGTTATGTGTTGCATTACGTATAGGAGAGCAATGGGCCATGTTTAACAATTTGGCTTTGTGTGCCAGTGTTTGCATTTTTATTGGGACTTTTTAGGCTATAAAATATTATCATTGTCATCCGGGGAACAGTGGGTAATTCATGGAGTTATCTTCTCCCGCAATGATGATGTTGCTACTAGAACTCGCAGCCACTAAATGTCCATTGTCTGGCCTTACCTTCAGGGTCCCTGGGTGTGAGAAACCTGGTAAAGATAAATTGGTAGAAGTCTCTATATTGGTGTTTGAATGACCACTGACTGCAGTTTATAGATCTTAGTGATTTATTTATTTCTCAAGGGCATTGGAGGAAAGTGATGATGATGAAAGCTTTTCTTGGCTGGAGGAAATGGGAGTTGAAGATAAAATTAAAAAGCCGGACTCCATCTCTATTAAGCTGTATCCTTTGCCAAGAATTTTTTCCCCGGTTTAAAAGCTGATTGACTGATATAATTTTTTTTTTAATGGAATGTTTGTAGGTATACTAGTGGGGACCTCTCTTGACGTCTATAGTTTTATTTTTCCTTGTGAAAGTTTACGGTCTCCTTTCTTTAATCTGTTACTACCCTTGACTGAAACAAAGACGTAAAGAGAAGAATGAAGTGAAACTAGATCACAAGCCGGAATCTGTTGTCCTGGTGAAAGGGACAAACACATTCACGTTGTTGAACTTTCTGATTAATTGTAAGAGTGTAGTTGCTGCATCTGGTCCCCAAGCTGGACTTCCACCAACCCTGCTGTCCCCAATCTCTTTTCGAGGAGCTACAATGCAGACTCTAAAGGTAAAATATTTAATTAAGACAGATGTTGGTATGGAATGAACCTGAACAAGACTTTTCTAAATGGCATAATGAAGTTGTTTAGCTGTTGCTTGTTTGCCCTTCACTACACCACCAATCTGATGAGTAATGGTTTCGATCCTGTGGAATTTTCAGAAAGTCTAAACTTTAGTCATTCATGGTTGTAACTGACTAAAACACAAATTAAAAAATTATGTTTGGAAATTTGCAGAGCCAATCTTCTAAATTTTGTTCCCTTGCTGTTCATCTATAGATTACCTTTGGCTGATTGTCTAATCCATGTGTCTTGGTTTTATTTATTTCTTTTCTTCCTTTCTAGGCCAGAAGTGTGAATGTTAAAGCTCAAGTACGCTCTGGCTATAAGGACCAATTTAGTTTGGAGATCACTGGTCCTATTATGCCTCATACTCTACATTCTCTGACCTTGTTACTTCAGTCTGCCCAGAGGGGGTCCTTTTTGGCAGGTCTCTATACCCATGATCCATCATCTGTGTTTAACACTGCCATTCATTCGCAATCTGCCAAGGTGAGTTGTGGAATTAGATGCCATATTTCACTTGCCTTCTGCAATCCTTGGCTACATCATTCTATACTAAACCTGCTTTAAATAGTTTACATAAAGAATAGGCCCCTTTAAACCCTTTATTGGCAGGCAGTGCTGTGGCATTGCCAGTTACTGGTTATCTGTACACAAGGCTGTGAGCTTGTAGAGAAGCAGGAGGGTAAATGTAATGGTGACTCTCCAATTAAAAGGACAGGGCCTAATTTACCATTTGTACATGCCTTTTGAGATTACATGTTAGCTGAATCTCCTGAACCCATTCAAATGAGGCTTAAATGTCTTAGGAATGCAGAATATCCAGGGTTGCAGCTGGTGAATTTATCATGTGATTGCTTGTCTTGTTTGGTGTAATGAGGATGGATTAACGATGTTACATGGCCGAGGCCACTCTGAGCGCGCGCAGTCGCTCACGCTTTGTGTTGTTGGCTGATTGCACTGCTCTCCCTGTAATTTTACGGGATCGCAGCACATGCGAATCGCACAAAAAATGGTGATTGCATGTGCTCTGATCAACGTATTTCATCACAAACTGCCCCAGTGCACCTAGTTTGGCCTCTCCAATTGGGCCACACTTTTTATCCGTTCCCGTGTTAAAACGGCCTGATGTGGCCTAGCCCTTAACTTATAAAACACAAGCATTAAAACCTTTACAGTGCCACTTTTTTTTTTGTGTGTGTGTGGCTGTTGTAATTCTTTTATTGGAATGTATCTGTCATGGCACACGTGCAAATATCACCTGTAAATACCTTATTTACTGAAAGCCGTAATGCTTCAACTTATCATTAAAGTTACACTAACCTATTTACCAGTGGATTACTTTGCTTGTGTAGCAGTTTCCTAACAGTTACCAGTCGTTTTCTGAACAGTCACTGTTGACTGATCGTCACTGCTGAACATATGAATCTGCTAAAAATACTACAAAAATAAAAAAAGCTTGTGTGCACGTAGCATAAGGCAGAAGCTTCAATTAAAAAAATAATTTAAAAAAGCGCACAAGCTGCTTAAATATTGTTTGGGGGCTAGTTTGGTAGAACCAGATTTGAATTTACCTATAGCACACCCGATCAATCGCAGCTCTGGGTAAAAAAAAAGTATTTTATTGGTAGCCCTTTTTTTGTATCCCCCTCTTAATCATTTGTGTACATACAAATTTAAAAAAAAATTTTTTTTAAACATTTTTGCTTTTGAATTTAATTTCTATCCAGGAAGGGATGTTTACGGATCTCGCTAACTGTGGCCTTCACCCTTCAACTGTTGAACAACTTTCTCAAGTAGCTCAGCTTGGAAAGTCCTCATTACGACATCTCGAAATGAATGACTACACATACACGTGGAGACTGTAAGCGTCATATGTGTTGTTAGTGTGCACGAAGAAGAGCGAATTCACTGCCAGGCTATCAGTGTAGCATAACAAATTGTAATTGCATTTTATATATAAATATATATAGCACACTTTCAAAAGTGATTTAATTAGTTCGTTCATGTGTTTACAAGCTTTAGAATTCAGATCCTCATTGTGGTTTTAATGAATTGTTGAATTACATAATGTATTAAAGCCCTGGGAAATATGAGGGAGGGGGGAGTTGCCTTTTAATGTGTCATGTTAAAAGGGATTTTTAGATCTGCATTGCGCCAATTAAAAGGCAAACTTTAGTGCTAGCATTAGATTTAATAATTGTATTCCTCAAAGAATAGAGGTAGGTTTGGGGGAAAAAAGGGATCCTGATCAGGACAAGTATTGTGGGTGGAAGCAGACAACTTTAGCCAGTAATAGTTTTCAGAAATACTATATGGCTGTGTCTATTGGGGTGTTAGGCTTAAAATTAGTATTTTTAAATGTGTGACCTGCATCTGTTGGTGGGATGCTGTGGTAGACCCTATGTTGTGTAACTCTTCAAGGGTCAGAGAAATGGACTCTCACTATAGTACTCCCTGTTTATTCAATCATAACCGCTCCACAGCAGTGTACAATTATGGGGACGTCCTTTCCTCTGTTCACCAGTGTACAATTATTATGGAGACATGTCCTTTCCTCTGTGCATTAATGTAGAGCTGTTTAATTTCAACATTTTTTTTACATTTAAAATACTAACAGCCTTAAATGGAAACATTTCCCATAAACATTTTTAATGTTACCTGTCTGGTTATCGCACTACTTATATATGTTCACTGCCGTCTTCATTTTTCTAATGGATTTATTTTTTTTGGTATTCTGTAACGTTGCATGTGGATCTTACAATGACTTTTAATACTATTAAAGTTAATTATTGCTTTTATAAATATGAATTATTTCATTTTTAAATCCTTTGCATATCTATCATTTAGAATGTTGACAAGGCAATTTTGTTTATAATGTAACAAACATTTCACGTGTGAGTTACTAACGTATATCGGAACTATATTTAAGCTGGTTATATTTTGGCCACATTGTAATAGAGGACTTTATCTCAAAGTGCACAGGAATCTTGCCTGCGTTTCCTAGTCCTTAAGGTACAGCACTTGCTCAATGGCTATCATGGAGATTACGCTGGAGTCTTTCCGTTTATTTACTTCTAAACTTGAATAATATCCCTGGATTATCTGAATACTATAAGGGCGATGCACCATGAGCTAGGCAAAGTCTTGGTCGCACTAACCAATCATATGAAGGTTGGTTGGTCTTCAGACCAGATTTACAGCAGTTGCAAGGGTTTTGCAGAAGACACCTTTGATGTAATAAACCAATAATTGCAACTATTGTGGGACTTGACACCAGCCATTAGCTAGCTTTAAAGAATAAATAAATCCCACGAAAGGTTTTCACTGGGAGATATCTATAAATTGCAAGTATAATTTCCCCGTCACCCCCTGGTCAGCCATTCACCAGACTTAGTTGGGTCCCCTGGGTGTAAACAGGAAATGCATCTCTATTAAGCTCTACCTCCTACCTTTAGTTCATCCTCTTTTGCGTTTTCTGTCAGTGTGTAAGCAGGTTTGGAGCTTATCTGTTGTGTACCAGGGGGAGTGTTCTATCTCTATATGCCTGATGCTCCCCCAATTGTCCCACATTTGAGTGCCTGAGGGGAAAGAGCCTCTGTGATGATGTTAAAGGGTTTTCACGTTTTTTTTTTTTTTTTCCAGTAGCTGGTTGCAGTTTGTGTACGCAAGTGAGAATGCACGTCACTAGGGGGGGAAAGTGATGCGGCAGTCTTCTGCTTTTAGGTTTTCTGGGACGTGATTCTTTGGCGTTTACTTCGGGAATTGTTCTGACCGGGTCCCTGTGCTGTGGGCAGCAACATTGTAGCTGTTTTGCTGTGCAGTGTCTACACTTACTGGCATCTATTCTCATGCAGGTACATGCCTTGTTTCTGCCTAATATTTTGCCCTTGCTTGTTATTGCCATTGCTTACCAGTCTATACTACGGTATAGCATGAGCAGAGGTCACAATCCCAAAGGTTCAAGGTAAGCAGTTAATCCTAAAAGATGAGTGGGTATATAGCATAGTTTATGCCACATGCTTTGTGTTTTCAATGTCTACCTCTGATAAGCTGCCCAAGGTGGAAGAGAAGGCAGTGGAGGAAGTTGATTTAATTGCATCTGGTCCTTCATCAGCTAAAATGGACTCCCTTATGGAATATGTAAAGATGGCAATAGCAAAAGCATTGCAGGAAACTACTGCATCTTAGAAAAGTCAGAAGAAAACTCATGTAGGGCAGGAAGTTTGATTGAATTTTCAGACATAGATACAATATTGTACTCGGACATTAGCTCTCCAGTCCGAACAAGAAGAGAACTTGGAAATTGAAACTTAGTTTCTCCACCATTTAAAAACGAAATGTTGACTTTTTCCTGTTCATCTATGCAAAAGGTCATAGTAGGAGAATGGAAGATTTGGGGGGCAGGGGGCAGGCGAGAAGCAGTGTTGGCAGGAAAATTAACCTGCTGGCTGATGTTCCCCACCTAAAGTAGATGCGGTGGTGGTCAGACTGGCCAGAAAGTCTGCCTTGACTGTGGATGGTGCCCCTGTGTTCAGAGACCCCATGGATAGGTGAACAGATTATAATCTGAAGAAGGCCTACATGGCAGCAGGGACCTCATGCTGTCTGGCTATTGCCTTAACATCTGTTTCCTGAGCCCTAAAAGAATGGCTGTCTAATATTCAGGACACAGTGGAAAATAATGTGAAAAGGTCTAAGCTAATAACAATTCTGGAAGATTGCATGCTGCTGTCAGTTTGTGGCTAAAGCCTCTTTTGATCTGGTTATGTCAGCAATAAGCATGTCTTTGGCTGCAGCATCAAGAAGGGTGCTTTGGCTTCATTCATGGTTTGCTGTTGTGGCCTCAAGGAATAATTTGTGCCTGTTGCCCTTTTTTGGAGAAAAAAATAGATGTGCTGATCTTAAAAGCGTCTGTGGAAAGTATTTTCTTGCTACAAGAATATGTAAGATAGAGGATTCCTCTTTTTAGATTCAAAGCGTTTTCATGCACAGTATAGTCCTGGAAAGGAGGGTCAGGCAACATGGATGGAAAGCTGGCCATCGAGCAAATTTCTTTTTGGGGGGGGGGAAATGGTTGGCAACATTTGAAGGGCAATCCTCTATTTTTCAAGGAGATGAGGCCAGCCCTGCCTGTGAAAAGTAGGGGGAAGGTTAACCCTATTTGCAGAGGTATGGGCCAAAACTATATTCAAGGCTCTTCCTCCAAGGGTCCATGTTGTACAATGAAATTGTCCACAGTGAAGAGAATAATTATTCTAAAAAAAATTCAACCATTGCTTGGGGCAGTGGAGACTATTCTAGGTCCAAAAAGCATTGAGAGCTTGGAGGCCAGTTTTGGCCCTAAGAAACCTAAACCAGTTTGAACATCAGAAAGTTCAAGATGGAACAATTAAACTCCGTTATCAAAGCATTATGCAATCTAAAAGGGAATTGCCCGCGGCTGGGGGAAATCGGCAGTCCTGAGCATTCTCCCTATGCTTTACAGGGGGAGAAGGCTCGAGACTGTGTAGCGCGCTCATTGGAATCTGCAAGATTCTGACAGCTAGTTTTAATATGACTTGCAGGTAACATGCTGCACATGTGCATTACCCAGTCTTCATATCAAAATACCGTACCCAAAAGGGTTAACTGCAGTCCATACACCCAAAAGAGAATTGGCAAGCTGACTTTAAGTCCAGGAGAATGGGGTCTACACCAAAACATCTTTAAAACGTTATGTGCAATTTGCGGTCATCTGGTCATAGATCTCATGGCAACTTTTTCACAATCTGAAATGCAAGAATTTCTTTACAAGGTCCCCATGTCCACAAGCTCTAGCAGTGGATGCCTTGGCCCAGGACTGATCGAGAGGACTTCTGTGTTACCTTCAATTCCCCTCATATGGAGGGTACTCCAGAAGATAGAGGGACGGCCTCAGTGATTGCGATAATCCCGGGTTTGCCTCAAAGAAATGGATTTCAATAAGAGAACGGATAAAGATTTCCATATTCCCAGGGCCCAATTCAGACGGAGGAAGATGGGGGGGGGGGGGGGAGGATTTACACCTTTAAAGAGGAAAAGTTCCCGGATAGGAGAATATTTGCAAGGCAGCCAGGTGGTCTTTGATCAAGACTTTCCTGAGACCTTATCGAGTTGATGTAGCCACTGCACAAGAGGCGTGATTCGGAAGAAGAGCCTTGGAAGCGGTTGGTTATGTATCTTATTAAAATTTTGTTTTCAAGCAGCAAGTTCTATCTACCTCCCAATTTTTTGGCTAGCTTTGGTATATCCCAGTCTGGTGAATGGCTGACCAGGGGTGACACTGAAAACAGGAAATTTATCAGTACATACTGTCATTTCTGTTTCCGGTCACCTTTCCTGGGCAGCATTCACCAAAGGTATTTCCCTCCCCTTTTTGTGTTATATTCCTTCATCCTCTCTTATAAAGTCTGCCAAAATAAACATAAGGGGCAGAGCTTTATCGACATGCGTTTCCTTTTCACACCCAGGGGACTTGACCCAGTCTGGTGAATGCTGCCCAGGAGAGGTGACCGGAAACATAAGTTATGTATTGATACATTTTTTTGTTTTTCCCAGGGAACCATGTATATTTTCAATCAGGAAATAATCATTTAAAGCTGTACTCATTTTTTTTCAATGCCTTGGGATTCATTTATTTTAAAACAAGCTCTAAAATCTATTTTATGCTAGAAATGGTCACTTTTTTTTTTGTCTCATGTGCTCAATTTAACAATGATGACGCAAATACGACACTGGCATAATGGACGTTTTAACAATGACATCTATTAGCCTGCTGTGTGTAATGTTACTGTGTGTAGTGCAATTTCCGAACAATCGAGAGGCTGACAAATGTTCACTGTCGGCCTTGTGGTCTTTTCGAAAAGCCCGAAAATTTTCCCCAGTAAAATAAGGAGTCCGCCGCAGCTGGTGGAAATCTGCCACATTTTCCCTCTGCATTACAGAGGGAGAATGCATGTGTGTGTAGCATGCAGCTAGTTTCAATATGAATTGCAGGTAACAAGCCGAACATTTGAATTACCCTGTTTTCTATTAAAGGGGAACTGTGGTCTCCAAACAAGTTGAGTTTAAATGAAAGGCCAGTTTCCTACCTTCTTAAAACGAGCCATCAACCACCACTCTACGTGCACCACAGCCCAAGATATACAGAAATGACTGACCAGAAAGTTAATGGTTGGGAGGCTGACTTGTGACATTCCTAAGGCTTCTCCTGCACAGTGCTGCCAGCGAGCACAGCCTCAGACTCCCTCAGTGTGTGAGGGAGACAGGAAGTCCCTCCTCCTGTCTGCTGTGTGATGTCCTGACAGACGGTAAGGGAATCTACAGCCCTTCTCTTTCACTGTGTGAAAACAGCCTTTTCAGGCAGAGTTCTCAGTCTGAATCCAAAGAAGCAAACCAAGACTCCATCCCATGTAAGGTAAAATAACTTTTATTTGCCTTATAATTAAAAACGGATAGCTAGGAGAGAGAGAAACCCTGACGTGTTTCGTGACGCCTTGCATGTCACTTCATCAGAGGGAGTTCTCACTCTACCTGAAAAGGCTGTTTCCACAAAGTTTTCTGGGGGGGTGGTCTGAGTGGGCCACGGCACCCGTGGGTGGGCGGGGCTTAGGTGCCCATGGCTGGGCGGGGCCACATGAGGCTGTAAGGGAATGGGCCATGGGGGCCTGCAACTGGAGGGACCATGCAGTCCATGAGTGGAAGGGACCAGGGGGCTACAAAGGGGAGGAGGAGACACTGGGCAGATTGATTGACATGGGTTCAGAGCAGAAAGTACAGGGGACCTGGTAATGCTGCTGCCATATCACACACAAAAATGTAAATATCTTCAAAACTATGTAAAATAAACAATGAAAATAAATTACAAAAATTCTCAGGATAGTAATTCCTATCAATTTACCTAAAGTCATTTTTGGACCACAGTTCCCCATTAAAATATGTAATTTTATAATCTGTTGATCCTTGAGGACAAATCCCCAACATTGCAGATAGGAGCCACCATACATGTTTGTCTGCTCACAGTTGTAGGAACAATAATTTCTCTCCTACAGACATTCTGATTGGCATCCTGGATTCAGCTTGAAACATAGTTATGGGACTCCAGAGTGTAAACTTCAAGAGACTTGTAGGTTGGACATCTGTGATGGAAGGGCAGCTTGGTGGTTAGCACTGATCCGAGTTTGTATGATAACCATAAAGACTCTCTGATAAGTTGTATGTAAAATAGTGCTTCAATTCAGGGCAGCACCAGATGTACATTTCCAGTTTCCAATTGGAGCCGGGAAGGATTTTTGTTAGGCATGGTTAATGGGTAAGCTATAAAGGTTGGATTAGATGGACAGTAGATGTTGGTGCTATATAAATCCATAATATTTGCAGTGACCTATAATCAGTTGTGCTTAATCGGCTAAAGGAACAGAAAAGTTTTCAGTAAGGGCTAGAAAAACGCTGTGGTTCATATCCATGTTTCGTTATGAATGGAACTAGCGCCCAACACATGGCCCGATCACAATCAGGAATGGCCTTTGGGCTTTTACGGCATTCAGATTGCAGTGCAGTTTAAGCTAGGTGCATACTATACAATCTCTCCTCCTGACCCACGGTTCGGGGCTTTCGACCGGTCAGCCAGGAGGAGGGACTGTTGGTCATGGCAAAAGCAACCGTGTCCG
Source organism: Hymenochirus boettgeri (assembly GCA_019447015.1). NCBI lineage: Eukaryota > Metazoa > Chordata > Amphibia > Anura > Pipidae > Hymenochirus > Hymenochirus boettgeri. The sequence goes on along the minus strand of CM033470.1, from coordinate 23,653,821 downwards.
ATCGTGGTCCATAGAGGACCGCACGGTCGGTTGTGATTTTCCGACCTGTCCGATTTGGACGAATGGCCAGCGATCAGTCGCGGCCCCAAAAAGCCGCCATACATTAGTTCAGCCCGGCTGACCGAAACACTGAAAGGTCGGTCGGTCGGTCCGAATCGGTGAATGACTGCTTTCTATAGTGTTTGTGAATAGAGCGCAGAGATCCATTTTGCGAATAAGGTTTTTTTCAAGTCTTAACTACTGAGCAAAGACTGGGAGAAAAAATGGGGACAAAGATCAATATTAGGTGATCAGTTCTGATCACTTAATTATTGATTTTTGCCAATGAATAAAAAAAAAAAATCACTTCCTGGTAAATGCTTTCCGGGAGATGATTTTTTCCAATTTGGATTTTGACTTGGAAAACAGTCATTTATGCCCATATTCTAAGTTTGTCATTCCCTAAGTTGATTTGATGATTATCTTTTTTTTGGAATGATAAAAAAATAAAGTGAAATGCACATACAAAGTAATCTTAAAGTGATACACACCCTACCCCACACAATAAAGCTATACACACACACACACACTGTACATACACCCTCTCACACATACTGTACATACACCCCCTCTCACATACTGTACATACAATGGTTGGCACCAAATCTGGTAAAATCCTTGGCACAAACTCTGAAAGTGTTGGCACACAGATACTGGTAAAATCCTTGGCACAAACTCTGAAAGTGTTGGCACACAGATACTGGTAAAATCCTTGGCACAAACTCTGAAAGTGTTGGCACACAGATACTGGTAAAATCCTTGGCACAAACTCTGATAAAGTGTTGCCACACAGATACTGGTAAAATCCTTGGCATGAACTGTGCCAATGATTTTACCAGTATCTGTGTTCCGCCACTTTGTCACAAAACACACAAAGAGGAGAGGGGTTACTTACAGCAATGATGGCAGTCTCTAGAGTCTTAGCCCCACTTCTAGGGCTCCAACACAGCACAAAATACAAGCCCCCAGTAGTGGATTAAGCCTAGTTTGGGCACACACTTGGGCCTCTTACATGTGCCATGCGTAGCACGTGGCAAAATGTTTGGACCATATCCCTTTCCCCACCCACTCTAAGTCGGGGGGACCCACCTTAGAGCGGCTGGCCAGCCCTTTCTCCAGGGTTTGTCCTGTTGGTGGGGTCGGGGGGCCACACCGTAGAACTGCTGGCTGGCCCTTTCTCCGTAGTGCGCCCTGTTGGGGGGCCCCACCAAAAAGCGTATGGCCGGCTCTTTCTCCGGGGTGCGCCCTATTGGTGGGGTCAGGGGTCCCCACCTTAGAGCGGCTGGCCAGCCCTTTGTCCGGGGTGCGCCCTGTTGGTGGGTGTTACGAACGCCAGTCCGCTAGGCACATGATCTGACCAATCAATCTGTAATAACTGCCACCACTACATGCATGAGGTGGGAGTGTCCAGGAATGTCCAGATTTACGACTAGCCAAAAGTATTCATTCCCCCTCAGTTAAGCAGATTCTATATAACTTTAGATATGTACATTATACTGAGATATTGACCACATATTCCTCTCCTGTATTAATTATCAATTCCTACAATACCAAACATGACCCGTGTGTAATACATATTTCCCATGATATTAATAACTCCCCCTGGAAATGGAATAAGGCCTCCATGTTGGGTATCTTTTTAATGGGCCTACCTTCCCATTTACAAATATAATATTGATTCCCGTCTCACATATTTCCATAAAATAATATATTTATTTTACACGTATGTCGGTCCTTAAGTTGACCCTTTGTAATTATTAGACCTTTGGCTGTAGAGAATTCCAGATACATGGTTTGGCCCCACATTGTTTCACTAACTCTAATATAAACACTGGGGACTGTTATCAGGGTGGAATGGTATTTTTATTGGTCCTTTGAAAGAACTAATACCAATAGTTAACCCATTCTTGCCAAGTCACTACACACTTTTCTGACAGTTGGGTAAGGGGGCCCTACTGTAGATGCAATAAACAGAATATCTTCTGAGAAACAGTGTGCGCTTCCATCGACTTTTTCTGCTTGTGCTATAGCTTGGAGTCCTTGAGGTAGAGGACTGAGGGAAGTAGCACCTGGAATACATTGGCACATTGCCTGAAGGAGTGCCTAGGCCCATATCTTTGCTATATGGACGTGACTGTAGAGTGCCTGGTCTTTTCTACAGGGTCTACCCTGTTGGTGGGGTCAGGGGGGACCCACCTTAGAGTGGCTGGCTGGCCCTTTCTTCAGGGTTTGGCATGTTGGTGGGGATGGTGGGGCCACACAGTAGAGCTGCTGGCTGGCCCTTTCTCCGTAGTGCGCCCTGTTGGTGGGGTTGGGGGGCCCCACCATAAAGCTTTTGGCCAGCTCTTTCTCTGGGGTGTGCCCTGTTGGTGGGGTCGGGGGTCCCCACCGTAGAGCGGCTGGCCAACCTTTCTCCTGGGTTCACCCTGTTGGTGAGGTCAGGGGGCTCCACCGTAAAGCGGCTGGTCGGCCCTTTCTCCAGGGTGCACCCTGTTGGTGGGGTTCCTTGCCCTTTCTACTGGGTTGGTTGGGTCGGGGTGCCGGTCGGCCCTTTCGCCCGAGGTCTTCCCCATAGACAGGTTATGGCGCGACGCTGGAGTGTGTGGACTTTTCTCCGGGGTGCGCCCTTTCGGTGGGGTCGGGGGTCCCCACCATAGAGCGGCTGGCCGGCTCTTTCTCCGGGGTCTTCCCCGTAGATGGGTCATGGTGCAACTGTAGAGTGCCTGGTCTATTCTACGGGGTCTACCCTGTTGGTGGGGTCAGGTGGGACCCACCTTAGAGCGGCCGGTCGGCCCTTTCTCCAGGGTTCGCCCTGTTGGTGGGGTTGGGGGCCCCACCATAAAGCCGGCTCTTTCTCTGGGGTGCGCCCTGTTGGTGGTGTCGGGGGTCCCCACAGTAGAGCGGCCAGCCAGCCCTTTCTCCAGGGTCTTCCCCGTAGATGGGTCATGGCGCGAATGTAGAGTGCCTGGCCTTTTCTACGGGGTCTACCCTGTTGGTGGGGGGCTCCACCGTAAAGGGTCTGGCCAGCCCTTTCTCTGAAGTGCGCCTTGTTGGTGGGATTCCTTGTCCTTTCTACTGGGTGGGTTGGGTCGGAGGTGCTGGCTGGCCCTTTTTTCCAGGGTCTTCCCCGTAGACAGGTCATGGCGCGACTGTAGAGTGCCTGGCCTTTTTTATGGGGTCTACCCTGTTGGTGGGGACAGGGGGCTCCACCGTAAAGCTTCTGGCCGGCCCTTTCTCCGGAGTGCGCCTTGTTGGTGGGGTTCCTTGCCCTTTCTGTGGGGTTGGTTGGGTCGGGGGTGCCGGCCAGTCCTTTCACCCAGGGTCTTCCCCATAGACAGGTTATGGCGCGACTCTAGAGTGCCTGGCCTTTTCTACAGGGTGCGGCCTTTTGGTGGGGTCAAGGGTCCCCACCGTAGAGAGGCTGGCCAGCCCTTTCTCCGGGGTCTTCCCCGTAGACGGATCATGGCGTGACTGTAGAGTGCCTGGCCTTTTCTACGGGGTCTACCCTGTTGGTGGGGTCGGGGGTCTCCACCGTAAAGCAGCTGGCCGGCCCTTTCTCCGGGGTGCACCTTGTAGTCAGGTCGTGGAGGGGCTGGCGCTTTCTCTGAGGTGCAGCCTGTAGTCGGGTCATGGCGGGGCGGTGGAGGGGCCGGCCGGTTCCCCCCGAGATGCACTCTGTATTCGGGTCATGGCAGGGCGTTGAAGGGGCCGGCGCTTTCTCTGAGGGGCAACCTGTAGTCAGAGGGGCAATGGAGGAGCCACCCTGTTCGAGGTGCAACGTATTGCGATCAGTGCAGGGCCGTGGAGCAGCCGCCCCCTTTTTTCAGAGGTGCACCGTATTCCGATCAGGGCGGGGAAGCAGCCAGCTCTTTCTCCTGGGTTCTCCCTGTAGTCTGGCCCTTTCTCCAGGGCGCACCCTGTAGTCAGGTAATGGCACGGCGGTGGAGGGGCCAGCCTGTTCTCCTGACCTTGCCATAACCCAACTACTGGGTGCACCTTGGAGAAAGAGTGGGGGCCAGCCCTTTTTCTGGGGTGCATCCTGTATTCAGGTCATGACGTGATTGTCGAGTGGCCTAAACCAGTTTTATAATATGCCCATGACTACGAGTATGTGATGAAAATGCCAGTTTGCTACCAGTATAATGGAATACTGTTCCTCGGTGTCATTAATTGTGTATCTGTCTACACCTCTCTTTCTCTGTCTTTCTATTAATAACTTCCTGGCTGTGTCTATCTCTAGTGCATGTGCCTTCCCAAAGATAAAGTTAAATAAACAAAATTTTGATGCAATACCAGGCATTCCACCCCTCCTAGGAGTCTATCGGATTTTGGGGTAGTCTCCCGCACACCCTTAAGACCACCCCAAACTCCAGCGACCCGAACTTACCTGGCAGCCTGAAAAACTCTGTTTATACTCAAGTATATACGGTATATTAGATTTTAGGTACCAAAAAGAGGCCGAATTACATTTTTAGGATCAGTGTTCAAAAACTTGTGCCTCTCTCAGTACCAACTGGTTTTTGACAATCATATTTCATAACCAATAGGGGATTATGAAATAAAATAGTCCGAAACGTACAGGCACAAAACTGAGCATTGTCTCCTTTTCAGTGTGTTTGGTGGCAGTGTTTTGGCATGCAATGATGCAAGTTGGATGCTATTTTATTGAGGACATGTGGGAAAACATTATTTAAGGTCAGCCCTCCAGTTCACAAACCAGTGTCAAGGTCAGCCCTCCCTCTAAAGCTGAAAACTGCCTGCAAGTTGGACATCCCTGCACTACATACTAGAGTCCTGCATCGGTTCGGGTACCCGTGGGTTACCGGATTTGCAGGTTGGGCTCGGGTAACCCATATTGAGTTTGAATTGGTTGCGGGTCAGTTAGAACAACTCTAGTCTTCATAGACCGGAAAATACCTTTTTTTTTTTTTTTTTTTTGAGAATACATTGTTCTCAATCCAGCACAATGTGCAGTGTGTGTAGCACCTTACACTAAATCACACTATGTTCTCAATCCAGCACAATGTGCAGTGTGTGTAGCACCTTACACTAAATCACACTATGGCAGATAAAGGGCAAATGTATCTTGATGCAAAAGCTCCCAGCTTCTTAGGGCTAGGCCACACTGCTGAGATTTTTCTGTGCTTGCGGTTTTTTCAAATAATTCAAAACGCGGCAACGCACAAATGTTGCATGTGTTTTCCTATACCTAATGAAGCAAACGCAACAAAATCGCACTGCAGTGTGGCCGTGCCCTTACTGTGTTTTTGGCTGGGTAAATATTGAGTTATCAACAGCTCTAATGTACATACAGATGGCATTTTGGATAGGAATACGGACAGCTATGTTCAACTTTAACTCTTGTAGTGCCTGGGTAGGTATTACAGAGATCACTGGGTAATGTAGTTAGAATGTTATACAGGATGGCATTTTGGATAGGAATACGGACAGCTATGTTCAACTTTAACTCTTGTAGTGCCTGGGTAGGTATTACAGAGATCACTGGGTAATGTAGTTAGAATGTTATACAGGATGGCTTTGTGGATAGGAATACAGACAGCTATGTTCAACTTTAACTCTTGTAGTGCCTGGGTAGGTATTACAGAGATCACTGGGTAATGTAGTTAGAATGTTATACAGGATGGCATTGTGGGTAGGAATACAGACAGCTATGTTCAACTTTAACTCTTGTAGTGCCTGGGTAGGTATTACAGAGATCACTGGGTAAAAAAAGCAGTTAATGCTGGAGTGACTGGAAAGGCAGGGGTTAAACCTCTGACCTTGGTTTTACTAGCAGAGCCAGCAAAGTAACAATCTCCCTTAGAACAAAGTAAACTTCTATCTGCACCTGCACCTATGGATGAGACCAGAGCAAATGTCTGCATAGGAACAGAATGTGATTTCATTGGTCTGTGTAAATCCTTCTGGTCACAATGATCTATGGGATGTGGATGATTCTAGTTAAGATAAGAATAATCTACCACATGGTGAGGTTCAGCTAGAACTACACCAGGTATGTGGACCTGCAGGTGATTGGCATTTTAAACTGCCAATCATTGTACAACAGCAGAGTGCAAACAGGGAATGCTGGGAGTTGTAGTTTTCAAAAGCAGATCATGAATATCTACACCCATATAAAGGTGTAGATTTCACTGCGGCTCCACCTGCTCCCTACCCATAATTCTCTGTTGTGGTAACTGCTCATTGTAACTTTACGGTCTCCCATAATGCAAGTTTGCAAGTGGGTGGAGATTAAAATGTATATTCTACCGGATATAGTTATAAAATCATAGTTAGGCAACAAGTAGATCTCCAGATGTTTGAAAATTCAAACTCCCAGCTTTCGTTGGCTAGAGTGAATGCTGGGAGTTGTAGTTTTTAAACCATCTGGATAACTACTGGTTACCAATCCCTGTCGCAGGTCAACAAGAAAATAGTTGCAGATAAAGATTAAAAAAGAGCTGAGGCCAATGGGTAGGTAGAAATTGGGGGCCGTATATAAAGTGTACATTATACATATACCAGGGATCTCCTACCTGTGCGGGCCTATATTTGTTTGAAAAATATAACTCCCAGCATTCCACTATAGCACTTACAATATCAAAAGTCTTTCAGGGAATGCTGGGAGTTTTAGTTTTCACACATTTGGATGCCTGCAAGTTGAAGACCCCTGCTATATATTTTAGTGGTATGGTAAGTTTGGTTATATCAGCATTTTTGGTTATGAATAAAACATTTATTTTAACTTTAGACTTTTTTTTTAACTTCCCTGTACAAATTTTAGCAAGAAAGACTAAAAGCGGGTCGGGTTCGGGTCCGAAAGCCTGGGGGTTGGGGGATATGAAGCGGGTAGAAAAGTGGGTTGCGGGTACGGGATTTTCGGGTCGGAAAAATTAGACCCTCGCAGGAATCTACTACATACTGTTACTAATAAAGCAACATTTACCAATACTAAATCATCCATAGAGCAGGGACAGTCAACCAGTAGCCCTACAAAGGTTTAATACAATCCCCAGCATTCCTCTACAAGCACTCTGCTACAGAGAGCAACTAGCAAATGCTGGGATGTAGATGTTTTAACACCTGGAGGGCTACTGGTTGCATATTCCTACTATACAAAAGGGATGAATGAACCTGTGACTACATGGACCACCCATGTGGTACATTGTAACATGGACTATTTAACCTTGTCTCCAATCCTAAACACTCTCATCTCTGCCCCACATTCATCCACATGTTCAAGCCCCTCCCATGCACGCACTCCTATTACTGATGGATTGAACTCATCCACTTAAATTTCAAATTGGAGCATTGTAATAAAATAAACAGGAAAAATCTGGGTGACTTTTATTATATACATCACATCTTTGCTTTGTCCAGAAAACAATGGTTCCTTGATAAAGCTGAATTTCATTAAATTAAAAAAACAAAACCACAACGATAAAAAACCAATGTTAAGCGACTTAACGTCAGTTCCACAATATCGACAGTGAGAAATCTCAATACAGTCAACAGCCGAACAGACCATGTTAACAGGACATGTCTATCGCCCCATAGAGACAAGTGGTCATTCACAATACATTGGTAACTTGCTCTATATATATTGGTAGAAGATTTCATTTCACATGCAAAATAACAATCAGAAATGATCTAATTATTCACCCGTTTTCTGTCCAATTGATATGTTAAAGTCAACAGGGCCCAGATCTCACCCAATCACCTAACGCTATGCGGATGAAATCTGTAAAGTAATGTCCGTTATCCTCTGTAACAAGACCGGACATTGGTACAAATATTCACCTTTCCTCCTCACAAATAACGGTACAAATGGTTTACAACCCAAACTGCAAACACAGAACTTCCAATCAGTCGTACCATACAACAGTCACATTGTAAAATCCTAGTGTGTGGATCTACCAATTCATAACAGATACACAAAACACTGGTCATGCACAAAATGTCCTCTTACAAAAGCCTTTCTGTAAAATGCGTATTCTTGGGCATAAACACAATGAGATAAACAGAACTTTCAATCCTAGGAAGTGCTACTGGACGCGCTGCAAAAGTTAGATGTTGATGTCATGCTTTCCTTCGGTAACGCTCCTAAAGCTTGAAGTGCCGCAGCGGCGGTGGTGGCTTTGGCAAGTTTCTTGGTGAGACTGGGTTGGTTGGGTTGGTACACGCCTCCATTCACTGTGACCTGCAAATCCAAATCATTTTAGGTCAGGTTTGACAATGAACATATAAAAGTTCAATAATCAGATGTTTTTAAAACTACAACTCCCAGCATTCCCTGGCATCCCTCTGAAGTTGAGGAATGCTGGGAGTTGTAGTTTTCTGGAGACTCACTGTTTGAGAAACCCTGCCCTAGAGGCAAAATGGACCAAGCTGTTCTGATTACAAATGAAAAATTGTATACAGGCAAATTTTACCCCCTAAACTGCAATAGTTAGAAATTCGAGAGATGTAAGACTAACCAGAATAGCTGCTTCCTGCTACATCTGTCACGGCTTTTTTTGTTTGTTTGTTTATTTAATAATTTTATTAGAATTTTTATGTATTAACAAAATAAACATATAAAACACTAACACAATTGCTTTGCGTTTTCTTGTAAAACATCTAAGATTTAGTTGTATAAATTCAGCTTTTCTTCATATAAAAGTTTGTTTTTGTAAAAAACTATAATTTAGTTTCTGTAGTGTAATAAAATCCTTACCTTACATCCCTGCTCCAAATGGCTGCCCTGCTATGCCCCTCCAAAGTCCCAAAAACTGGTGTCCGTGACTGCCTCTCAGCCAATCAGGGACGTGGCTGCCGGTCCGGCCCCCTGCGTGCAGTTTCATGCAAGCAGAAGGCCGGGCAGTGCGTTGGAGAAGAGAGGGAAGGTAAGTAATGATCGGGGGAGTTTCTGATAATTCTATAATGGCGGTTGGGGCTGGGGGAGGAAGCACTACAATATAACAACATTTTTAAAAGGGTGGACATGCCCTTTAATGTGCTTTGGACTCCTGTACCATTTTAAATGTCTTCTCTTATCACAACATTGTTAGTAGATATGAAGGAGCTTTCCATTGCTTTGGACCATTGTTCCTCAGTTAGGCTTTCTCCAACATAACTTTCCCATTTAACCATTGCCTGGGACTTGGGTTGGGGCAAAATTAGCATCATTTTTAACGATAAGAACTTTTATTGAATAACCCTGCTGGTTTGATAAACAGCCAACAAACAATCAGATATTATTTAACATTTGAAAGCCAACATCTGATTGGTTGGCGCAAAATGAACACCATTTTTAATGATAAGAACTTTATTGAATCTCCCAGCATATCTTTTTGTACCATATGGAAATCATACCCGACCTCCTAGTGTTTCTTATACACAATGAGCTTAGTTGGGGTAACCTTCCGATAAAATTGCTGTACAATTGTGATGTACATAGTGTATAATTTGTGAGAAATGATCACACATTCTAGGGTGGAGTTTGTATCTGATTTTTGCTGATTCCCAGGACATTGGTTGACCAGCTTCTTGTACATCACCCACTCTATGAATTCCCATAGGTTTTCTATAGGTATGTTTCAGTTAAAGGGCATCTATAGTGAAAAAAACACATTGCCCCTTTGCAAAGTTAAATTCATGTACTCTGTGCTGCCTTAATCCTATCTCTGTCAGTGACTCTGTTAAACCATGGTGTCAGATGTCTGTGCAGCCCCCCCCCTTCCCCCTCCCCTCTGTTACCTCCTCCATGTCTCAACTCTGGCCAACCGACAAGCTTATCATGTGCAGTATGAGTTAAAAGTTCAACATCCTGAAAAACACACCCACGCACAGTGGCCAATAGAAAGCAAGCTGTCCTGGAGACACGGAAGAAGAAGAACAGTACAGTTTACAATCTCTCACTTTGTGACCCATCATCAGTGAAGTCTATCAAGAAGGGGGGTCAAGTGCAGCCTTATATCTACCATCAAAGCTACCTCTCCCCCTGCTAATGCTCTTATCTCTATGTTTATTACAGAGCAGGGAGGGGGGATCACATCATAGGGATTTGATCGACAGTCCAAGTAGGAATAGAGGAATGCAATCTCGTATTCTTCTAACTGGTGTAACTCAGGACAGAGAGAGAATCTGAACAAAGTGAAGACACTCTGGGGGTTGTGGGGAATTATAGAACACATGGAAAGAAAGAAAAAAAAGTTCATTTTCCCACGATAGATGCCCTTTAAACCAGGTAGAAAGTTTGGGTTTCCCCATAAGGGGGAGTATCTAGATGTAATGGTCAGATGTCCTTGTGAACGAACTTTTCAAAGTGATGTATGGGTGTGATTTCCATATTCCCTCGGGTCTATACTTTTTGTGTATCCATAGTAAACTGTTTAAAGTGTATGGAGAAGTCATTCTCTATTTTGACCCATTTAGCGGCTTTTGATCCAGCTTCCCATCCAAATGTCTGGGCAACTCTGGCTGCTCGATAGTAGCTATCTAGTATAGGTAGAGCCCAACCCCCTTGTATTTTTATATGACCCAAAAATTGCTTTCTGATACGTGGATGTTAATTTTGCCAGACAAATTTGGAAATTAAGCCCTGGATTTCTTTTAGATAAAATTGGGGAATGTCTATGGGTAGTGCTCTAAATGTTTGTACACACGTGTGATCGCGGGTGCCGACACACAATGTGTACAAACAGCCGTTTCGGCCGCTCATTCGGAGATCCGCCTGGCAGATTGGGCGAAGATCCCTTAACGTGCGTCCGTTTCGGACGATAAAGTCTGGGACTTCCTGCCATACATTTAACCAACGGTGGGACTTCCTGCCATACATTTAACCAACGGTGGGACTTCCTGCCATACATTTAACCAACGGTGGGAATCTGCCATACATTTAACCAACGGTGGGACTTCCTGCCATACATTTAACCAACGGTGGGACTTCCTGCCAACATTTAACCAACGGTGGGACTTCCTGCCATACATTTAACCAACGGTGGGACTTCCTGCCATACATTTAACCAACGGTGGGACTTCCTGCCATACATTTAACCAACGGTGGGACTTCCTGAATACAATTAAGCAATGGTAACTTCCTGCATACATTTAACCAATGGTAACTTCCTTAATATTATGTGACATGATGTTTTAATCAGTACAAAGTAAGCACTACTTACAAAATTTGGCTTACAGACTTAAAGGGCATGTCCACCCCAAATCCATAATTTATCCCCATACTGGCCCCACTTAGAAGTTTAAAATAAACTGTACATCTCTATTCCTTACGGTTCACCTGCTATTCCCCTTCAAAGTTCAGGAAACTGAAGTCTCCAAGCTGTCTGTTCCATCATGATTCCTTGTCCTCATCAAGGTCTATGGTATGCACAGTCCCCCCCTCCCAACATCCAGATCAATCCTCAGCCATCATTGCACCTATCTTCAATTCCTTTGGAGGTAAGTTAGGTAACCCCTGCCCGCCCCAATATTTATTAAAAAAATACCCTAGATCCGTACCTACAGAGCCTTCTTTCCCACAGCGTTTCTAGTGATGTCAGCCTCGTCTGTGATTGGCTGCCTCTCTGCCAATCACAGACACGGCTGAGATCCGGCCCCTGCTTGCAAGCAGGAGACTGGATCGGATCGCCGCGGGAGAGAAGGCTGTGTAAGTAGAAACCTGGGGCTTTTTTTAAAGAAATATGGGGGTGGGTAGGGGTTACTTACCTTACCCCAAAAGTTTGTTCTGGGGTGGACATGCCCTTTAACATTACCTTTATATGATTTTAGGTAAAGAAAGTGTCAGTTGCATCAAAAAGGCAAAGGGCCGACATTATGCCAACACACATTCACCAAAGCCAGGTGGATATCAAAGCGTACATGTGTCAATATGGCACATGGCACACAATAAGTGTGTGCCATGTGTGAAAGAAATCGGGGATACAGCAAGTTGGGCACATTTCCTGTACATTAAGTACTGGACTAGGAGACTTTTTCCCCAGAGCATACAGTGTCTGACAAGTCTTGTCGCTTGTGTACAAATAGACCTGAAGTGCCGCATAACAATAATTCTAATGCAGATTTTGTTTCAAGAAATGGTTCATTTTACCCCAAACAGCTTTTGTAATAATGTTTCAATGGAAAACGAAACTAACAGAAAGTATTCTAATATTCACAGCTTGGTAAAGACATAAGTGTTGTCGCCTTGTCATATGGGCTTCACCTGTGACTAATAATGGATCAATAAGGTGTGTATAAAAAGACCCCCAGTACACTAGACCTTCACATCAACTGCAATTAGACCTCTGTAAACATACCTAAGATTCACCCTGAGACTGATGTTTGATAATCAAGAGGCTGAAGACCAAATCCTGGAGAAGTTTTTGACAAGCCCAGGTCAGGCAGACCCGGCAAGACAACTGCTCGAGAGGACAGTTTGTTGGCTTGAAAATCCAAGGCAAACCCAGTTTCAACTGCAGCAGAGCTCCAGGAGACCTGGTCACCTGAAATCCCTGTGTCAACCAGAACAGTTTGTCTGATTCTGTCTCCAAATGGCCTCCATGGTCCAATCAGTGCCCATAAGCCAGCACTAAACAAAAGACAATTGGAAAACCGTGTGGCATGTGCCAAGACCCACAGCCTGCTAAAAGGATGGACGCTGGAAAAGTGGCAAAAGTGGATTTTTCAGTTGAATCTTCTGTTGAATTACACCACATTCGCTGCAAATATTGCACAAGACCTACTGGAATCCACATGGATAAGAGATTTACCCAGAAAACAGTGACGTTTGGTGGAGGCAAAATCATGGTCTGGGGTTACATCCAGTATGGGGGTGTGCGAGGGATCTGCAGGGTGGAAGGCAACATCAATAGTGTAAAATACCAAGAAATCTTACCTACCTCATACATTCCCAACCATAAAGGCCAAATTCAGCAGCAGGATGGTGCTCCATCACATACTTCCATCTCCATATCAAAGATCCTTAAGGCGAATAAGATCAAGATGCTCCAGGATTGGCCAGCCCAGTCACCTGACATGATCATTGAGCATATGTGGGGTAGGATGAAAGAGGAAGCTTGGAAGACGAAACCAAAGAATATTGATGAACTCTGGGAGGCATCAAGACTGTTTTCTTGGCTATTCCTGATGATTTCATCAATAAATTGTATGAATCCTTGCCAAACCGCATGGATGCGGTCCTTCAAGCTCATGGAAGTCATACAAGATATTCAATTTGGATCTCACAGCACCACTACTTAATTTGCTGACATTTTTGGATTGGCTGTAGATCATTTTCTGTATAGGCGACTAGACTTTTGTCTTGCAACATTTTGACCTTTCTGTCTTGATTAAATGATAAATCTTTTTACAGTGAAACTATTTTGTACCAGTACATTTAATATTATTGGGGAGGCTTTAGCTTTTCATATGAGCCATTTCTAACACCAACTGATCAATTAAAAATCAGGTTAATAGCAGATTAATACACAGACGACAAGGAACTGTACAACATCATGTGTTTACTGGGAAAATGTACAACTTCCAGATGCATCTGAATAAAAGCCTAAGGCTGTTTCTCTGGGAATTGCCTGATACCCAGCACTGCCTGACTAGCCATCTACAGTTTATATCCCACAGCTAATGAATCCAGTCTCTTACCCTAAAAAGAAACCTCTTGCGATGCTCTGGGCCTGTGTCATCCACAAGCACAAAGTCAGGGGGGGACCATTTCTTCTTATTGCAGAGTTCCATTAGTGCAGAAATCGGATGCTTTCCTGCAAATATATAACAACAGATATGTTACCAATACTTCTATAGTAAATCTACATGGAGTACATGGACATATCTAAGAATTAATCAGGTCATGTGACTGCTGCTGCAATAAACAAAGCAACCAATGAACTTAGAAGTCTCACCGGAAAGATCCTTCATGATTGGTAGAGCCAATTTGTTCGAAGCCTTTTCACCGTCGGCAACCAATCCTATCCAGAGAATAAAACAGTATGAGACACAAATTCGCTTCTGGCACCAAGATCTAAACTAATCCCCAAACAAAGAACTTACCAGGAGATTAAACTTGTGGTTAAAGGAGAACTCAGCTCTTACAAATTAAAGGAATAGTTCACTACCAAAATAAACTATTCCTTTAATTCATTGATTGAAGCCCAGGAGGATAAGGAGCTATGCCTCACCTCCCGTTCTTCAATTAATGCAAGTAGAGCCAGAAACAAACTTAGCGCAAACTTAACTGTTAGGCGAACCTCTGCAGCAGCACTGACAGGTCCCGATCGCTTCCAGGTTCTGTACAGCTATAGCGCACATGCACAAGAATAAACAATACAACAAAGCTAGGCATCCATAGGGCCAATCAACAGCTACTTAATTCCTAACCCAAAAGAGATAAATGGAATCAGTCTGTCCAAGCGACCAGACATGTCAATGGCGATTATGTAACTTTCAATTGGCTGACTGACTGATTACGGATCTGTCACACCTCATATAGGAATATAGAGAGATTACGGATCTGTCACACCTCATATAGGAATATACAGACAGATTACGGATCTGTCACACCTCATATAGGAATATAGAGAGATTACGGATCTGTCACACCTCATATAGGAATATACAGACAGATTACGGATCTGTCACACCTCATATAGGAATATAGAGAGATTACGGATCTGTACACCTCATATAGGAATATACAGACAGATTACGGATCTGTCACACTCATATAGGTCTAAATATACAGACAGATTACGGATCTGTCACACCTCATATAGGAATATAAGACAGATTCAGGATCTGTCACACCTCATATAGGAAATTAGAGAGATTACGGATCGTCACACCTCATATGGAATATAAGCGAGATTACGGATCTGTCACACCTCATATAGGAATATAAGAAGATTACGGATCTGTCACACCTCATATAGGAATTAAGCAGTTACGGATCGTTCACACCTCATATAGGAATATGACAGAGATACGGATCTGTCACACCTCATATAGGAATATAGAGAGATTACGGATCTGTCACACCCCATATAGGAATATACAGACAGAGATTACGGATCTGTCACACCTCATATAGGATATACAGACAGATTACGGATTGTCACACCTCATATAGGAATATACAGACAGATTACGGATCTGTCACACCTCATATAGGAATATAGAGACAGATTACGGATCTGTCACACTCATATAGGAATATAGAGAGATTACGGATCTGTCAACTCATATAGGAATATAGAAGACAGATTACGGATCTGTCACACCTCATATAGGAATATACAGACAGATTACGGATCTGTCACACCTCATATGGAATATACAGAGAGATTACGGATCTGTCACACCTCATATAGGAATATACAGACAGATTACGGATCTGTCACACCTCATATAGAATATACAGACAGATTACGGATCTGTCACACCTATAGGATATACAGACAGATTACGGATGGTCACACCTCATATAGGAATATACAGACAGATTACGGATCGTCACACTCATATAGGAATATACAGACAGATTACGGATCGGTCACACCTCATATAGGAATATAAGAGAGATACGGATCGGTCACACCTCATATAGGAATATAAGACAGATTACGGATCTGTCACACCTCATATAGGAATATAGACAGATTCGGATCGGTCACACTCCATATAGGAATATAGAGACAGATTACGGATCTGTCACACCTCATATAGGAATATACAGACAGATTACGGATCGGTCACACCTCATATAGGATATAGAGAGATACGGATCTGTTCACAAACTCATATAGGAATATACAGACAGATTAGGATCGGTGTCACACCTTCATAAGGAATATACAGACAGATTACGGATCGGTCACACCTCATATAGGAATATAGAGACAGATTACGGATCTGTCACACCTCATATAGGAATATAGAGACAGATTACGGATCTGTCACACCTCATATAAGAATATAGAGACAGATTACGGATCTGTCACACCTCATATAGGAATATAGAGACAGATTACGGATCTGTCACACCTCATATAGGAATATACAGACAGATTACGGATCTGTCACACCTCATATAGGAATATACAGACAGATTACGGATCTGTCACACCTCATATAGGAATATAGAGACAAATTACATATCTGTCAAACCTCGTATAGGTATATAATCTGTCTCTCTATTCCTATATGAGGTTTGACAGATCTGTAATCTGCCTCTATATTCCTATATGAGGTGTGACCGATCTGTAATCTTTCTATATTCCTATACGAAGTGTGACAGATCCGTAATCTGTCACTATTTCCCTAAATGAGGTGTGACAGATCTGTAGAGAACGATTACGGATCTGTCACACCTCATATAGGAATATACAGACAGATTACGGATCTGTCATACCTCATATAGGAATATACAGACAGATTACGGATCTGTCATACCTCATATAGGAATATAGAGACAGATTACGGATCTGTCACACCTCATATAGGAATATACAGACAGATTACGGATCTGTCACACCTCATATAGGAATATAGAGATTACGGATCTGTCATACCTCATATAGGAATATACAGACAGATTACGGATCGGTCACACCTCATATAGGAATATACAGACAGATTACGGATCGGTCACACCTCATATAGGAATATACAGACAGATTACGGATCTGTCACACCTCATATAGGAATATACAGACAGATTACGGATCGGTCACACCTCATATAGGAATATAGAGAGATTACGGATCTTCACACCTCATATAGGATAATACACCGATTACGGATCTGTCACACCTCATATAGGAATATACAGACAGATTACGGATCTGGTCACCACCTCATATAGAATATAGAGACAGATTACGGATCTGTCACACCTCATATAGGAATATACAGACAGATTACGGATCGGTCACACCTCATACAGGAATATAGAGAGATTACGGATCTGTCACACACCTCATATAGGAATATAGAGAGATTACGGATCTGTCACACCTCATATAGGAATATACAGACAGATTACGGATCGGTCACACCCATATAGGAATCTATAACAGATTACGGATCTGTCACACCTCATATAGGAATTAGAGACAGATTAGGATCTGTCACACCTCATATAGAATATAAGAGACAGATTACGGATCTGTCACACCTCAATAGGAATATAAGAGCAGATTACGGATCTGTCACACCTCATATAGGAATATCAGACAGATTACGGATCTGTCACACACCTCATTAGGAATATACAGACAGATTACGGATCTGTCACACCTCATATAGGAATATAGAGACAATTACATACTGTCAAACCTCGTATAGGTATATAATCTGTCTCTCTATTCCTAAGAGTTTGACAGATCTGTAATCTGCCTCTATATCCTATATGAGGTGTGACCGATCTGTAATCTTCTATATTCCTATACGAAGTGTGACAGATCCGTATCTGTCACTATTTCCCTAATGAGGTGACAGATCTGTAGACGATTACGATCTTCACCTCATATAGGAATATAGCAGATTACGGATCTGTCAACCTCATATAGGAATATACAGACGATTACGGATCTGTCATACCTCATATAGGAATATACAGACAGATTACGGATCTGTCATACCTCAATAGGAATATACAGACAGATTACGGATCTGTCAACCTCATATAGGAATATAGAGACAGATTACGGATCGTCACACCTCATATAGGAATATACAGACAGATTACGGATCTGTCACACCTCATATAGGAATATAGAATTACGGATCTGTCACCTCATATAGGAATATACAGACAGATTACGGATCGGTCACACCTCATACAGGAATATAGACAGATTACGGATCGGTCACACCTCATACAGGAATATAGAGAGATTACGGATCTGTCACACCTCATACAGGAATATACAGACAGATTACGGATCGGTCACACCTCATAATAGGAATATACAGACAGATTACGATCGTCACACCTCATAGAATTAGAGAGATTACGGATCTCACACCTCATATAGGAATATAGAGAGATTACGGATCTGTCACACCTCATATAGGAATATAGACAGATTACGGATCTGTCACACCTCATATAGGAATATAGAGAGATTACGGATCTGTCACACCTCATATAGGAATATATAGATTATAGAGATTTCTGTACACAAACATCATTTACAGTTGTAAGGAACATTTTTTAAAGGTTTATTTCTCAATATTTTGTTTAAATGTAATTGTAAGCTTTCTACTGAAATCCAGTATTTTTGGCCCCAAATATTGAGAAATAAACCTTTAAAAAATGTTCCTTACAACTGTAAATGATGTTTGTTACAGAAATCTCTATATATATATATTCCATATGAGGTGTGACAGATCGTAATCTTCTATATTCCTAATGAGGTGTGACAGATCCGTAATCTCTCTATATTCCTATATGAGGTGTGACAGATCCGTAATCTCTCTATATTCCTGTATGAGGTGTGACAGATCCGTAATCTCTCTATATCCTGTATGAGGTGTGACCGATCTGTCTGTTGTATAGTGTGTCGGAAGGAGGGGGGTGCGTAGAGTAGGGGTGGTCGGCTAGATAGGAGAGGGGGCGTGATACACACCATATCTCAGACGCGCAAATGTTGGGGTGGCGTGGGGAGCTAATATGGAATGGCAGGACCGATGTATAGTGACGTCGCACACAGGGTTCTGGTCTGGTTGAGCGGACGGTAGGACACGACGCACTTGTTAAAAAAAAAAGGGGTAGGAAGCGGAGGGAGAAATAAAAGGAAAAAAAAAAGAAAAGAAGCACAGGGGAGAATGATGGGGTGGTCAAAAGGGGGGAAAAGTAATAGGAGGGGGTCATCACGGGTCGGGCTGGCGGAACGTTCTCGCGTCGGGACGAACGTGGCAGGGGTGGCGGTAGATGTCGGGTGGGGGTGGGGAGGGTGGTTGTCGCAGTATGGTCCCAATCGGGTAGAGAATGTGTGGGGTAGACGAGGAAAATGGGGGTGTTGTAAAAAGGGGGGAAACTGTGTCGAAGGTGGTATTGGAAAACATCTTCTCGGTAGTTGTGTGTAGCCTTGGCAATAGAAGCTATAAAAGGGAAAGGGACGTGTTGATACAGCGTTTAACCCACAAGTCGGGCAACTCTGGCTGCTCGATAGTATAGCTATCTAGTATAGGTAGAGCCCAACCCCCTTGTATTTTATATGACCCAAAAATTGCTTTCTGATACGGGATGTTAATTTTCCAGACAAATTTGGAAATTAAGCCCTGGATTTCTTTAGATAAAATTGGGGAATGTCTATGGGTAGTGCTCTAAATGTTGTACACACGTGTGATCGCGGGTGCCGACACCACTGTAAAACAGCCGTTTCGGCCGCTCATTCGGAGATCCGCCTGGCAGATGGGGCGAAGATCCCTTAACGGCGTGCGCCGTTTGGACGATAAGTCTGGGACTTCCTGCCCATACATTTAACCAACGGTGGGACTTCCTGCCATACATTTAACCAACGGTGGGACTTCCTGCCATACATTTAACCAACGGTGGATTCCTGCATACATTTAACCACGGTGGGACTTCCTGCCATACATTTAACCAACGTGGGACTCTCCTGCCATACATTTAACCAACGGTGGGACTTCCTGCCATACATTTAACCAACGGTGGGACTTCCTGCCATACATTAACCAACGGTGGGACTCCTGCCATACATTTAACCACGGTGGGACTTCGACTCCTGCCATACATTTAACCAACGGTGGGACTTCCTGCCATACATTTAACCAACGGTGGGACTTCCTGAACAATAAGCAATGGTAACTTCCTGCATACATTTAACCAATGGTACACTCCTTAATATTATGTGACATGATGTTTTAATCAGTACAAAGTAAGCACTACTTACAAAATTTGGCTTACAGACTTAAAGGGCATGTCCACCCCAAATCCATAATTTACCCAACTGGCCCCACTTAGAGTTTAAATACGTAAATCATCTCTATTCTTACGGTTCACCTGCTATTCCCCTTCAAAGTTCAGGAAACTGAAGTCTCCAAGCTGTCTGTTCCATCATTTCCTTGTCCTCTCAAGGTCTATGGTATGCACATTCCCCCCCTCCAACATCCAGATCAATCCTCAGCCATCATTGCACCTATCTTCAATTCCTTTGGAGAGTTAGGTAACCCCTGCCCGCCCCAATATTTATTAAAAAAATCCCCTAGATCCGTACCTACAGAGCCTTCTTTCCCACGCGTTTCTAGTGATGTCAGCCTCGTCTGTGATTGGCTGCCTCTCTGCCAATCACAGACACGGCTGAGATCCGGCCCCTGCTTGCAAGCAGGAGACTGGATCGGATCGCCGCGGGAGAGAAGGCTGTGTAAGTAGAAACCTGGGGCTTTTTTTAAAGAAATATGGGGGTGGGTAGGGTTACTTACCTTACCCCCAAAATTTTGTTCTGGGGTGGACATGCCCTTTAACATTACCTTTATATGATTTAGGTAAAGAAAGTGTCAGTTGCATCAAAAAGGCAAAGGGCCGACATTATGCCAACACACACATTCACCAAAGCCAGGTGGGATATCAAAGCGTACATGTGTCATATCACATGGCACACATAAGTGTGTGGCCATGTGTGAAAGAATCGGGGATACAGCAAGTGGGCACATTTCCTGTACATTAAGTACTGGACATGAGACTTTTTCCCCAGAGCATACAGTGTCTGACAAGTCTTGTCGCTTGTGTACAAAAGACCTGAAGTGCCGCATAACAATAATTCTAATGCAGATTTTGTTTCAAGAATGGTTCATTTACCCCAAACAGCTTTTGTAATAATGTTTCACATGGAAACGAAACTAACAGAAAGTTCTAATATCACAGCTTGGTAAGACATAAGTGTTGTCGCCTTGTCATATGGGCTTCACCTGTGACTAATAATGGATCAATAAGTGTGTATAAAAAGCCCCCAGTACACTAGACCTTCACATCACTGCAATTAGACCTCTGTACCAAGCCTAAGATCACCCTGAGACTGATGTTTGATAATCAAGAGGCTGAAGACCAATCCTGGAGAAGTTTTGACAAGCCCAGGTCAGGCAGACCCGCGCCAACTGCTCGAGGCAGTTTGTTGGCTTGAAAATCCAAGGCAAACCCAGTTTCTCAACTGCAGCAGAGCTCCAGGAGACCTGTCCACCTGAAATCCCTGTGTCAACACCAGAACAGTTTGTTCTGATTCTGTCTCCAAATGGCCTCCATGGTCCAATCAGTGCCCATAAGCCAGCACTAAACAAAGCAATTGAAAACCGTGTGGCATGTGCCAAGTCCCACAGCCTGCTAAAGGATGGACGCTGGAAAAGTGGCAAAAGTGGATTTTTCAGTTAAATCTTCTGTTGAATTACACCACATTCGCTGCAAATATTGCACAGACCTACTGGAATCCACATGGATAAGAGATTTACCCAGAAAACAGTGACGTTTGGTGGAGGCAAATCATGGTCTGGGTTACTCCAGATTGGGGGTGTGCGAGGGATCTGCAGGGTGGAAGGCAACATCAATAGTGTAAATATCCAAGAATCTTAGCTACCTCATATTTCCCAACCATAAAGGCCAAATTCAGCACAAGGATGGTGCCATCACATACTTCCATCTCCATATCAAAGATCCTAAGGCGAATAAGATCAAGATGCTCCAGGATTGGCCAGCCCGTCACCTGACATGATCATTGAGCTATGTGGGGTGGATGAAAGAGGAAGCTTGGAAGACGAAACCAAAGATATTGATGAACTCTGGGAGGCATCAAGACTGTTTTCTTGGCTCTTCCTGATGATTTCATCAATAATTGTATGAATCTTGCCAAACGCATGGATGCGTCCTTCAAGCTCAGGAAGTCTAAAGATATTCAATTTGGATCTCACAGCACCACTATTAATTTGCTGACATTTTTGGATTGGCTGTAATCATTTTCTGTATAGGCGACTAGACTTTTGTCTTGCAACTTTTGACCTTTCTGTCTTGATTAAATGATAAATCTTTTACAGTGAAACTATTTTGTACCAGTACATTTAATATTATTGGGGAGGCTTTAGCTTTTCATATGAGCCATTTCTAACACCAACTGATAATTAAAAATCAGGTTAATAGCAGATTAATACACAGACCCAAGGAACTGTACACATCATGTGTTTACTGGGAAAATGTACAACTTCCAGATGCATCTGAATAAGCCTAAGGCTGTTTCTCTTGGAATTGCCTGATACCCAGCACTGCCTGACTAGCCATCTACAGTTTATATCCCACAGCTAATAATCCAGTCTCTTACCCTAAAAGAAACCTCTTGCATGCTCTGGGCCTGTGTCATCCACAAGCACAAAGTCAGGGGGACCATTTCTTCTTTATTGCAGATTTCCATTAGTGCAGAAATCGGATGCTTTCCTGCAAATATATAACACAATATGTTACCAATACTTCTATAGTAAATCTACATGGAGTACATGGACATATCTAAGAATGAATCAGTCAGTGACTGCTGCTGCAATAAACAACAACCAATGAACTTAGAAGTCTCACCTGAAGATCCTTCATGATTGGTAGAGCCAATTTGTTTGAAGCCTTTTCACCGTCGGCAACCAATCCTATCCAGAGAATAAACAGTATGAGACACAAATTCGCTTCTGGCACCAAGATCTAAACTAATCCCAAACAAAGACTACTACCAGAGATTAAACTTGTGGTTTAAGGAGAACTCAGCTTTCAAATTAAAGGAATAGTTCACTACCAAAATAAACTATTCCTTTAATTCATTGATTGAAGCCCAGGAGGATAGGAGCTATGCCTCACCTCCCGTTCTTCAATTAATGCAAGTAGAGCCAGAAACAAACTTCGCCAAACTTAACTGTTAGGGAACCTCTGCAGCAGCGCTGACAGGTCCCGATCGCTTCCAGTTTCTGTACACTATAGCGCACATGCACAAGAATAAACAATACAACAGCTAGGCATCCATAGGGCCATCAACAGCTACTTAATTCCTAACCCAAAGAGATAAATGGAATCAGTCTGTCCAAGCGACCAGACATGTCAATGGCGATTATGTTACTTTCAATTGGCTGACTGACTGATTACGGATCTGTGTCACACACTCCTCATATAGGAATATAGCAGAGATTACGGATCCTGTCTCACACCTCATATAGGAATATACAGACAGATTACGGTCTGTCACACCTCATATAGGAATATAGAGACGATTACGGATCTGTCACACCTCATATAGGAATATACAGACAGATTACGGATCGTCACACCTCATATAGGAATAATAGACAGATTACGGATCTGTCACACCTCATATAGGAATATACAGCAGATTACGGATCTGTCACACCTCATATGGAATATCAGAACAATTACGGATCGTCACACCTCATATGGAAATACAGACAGATTACGGATCGTTCACACCTCATATAAGATAGAAGATTACGGATCTGTCACACCTCATAGGAATATAGAAGAGATTACGGATCTGTCACACCTCATATAGGAATATACGACAGATTACGATCGTCCACACCTCATAATGAATATAGAGACGATTACGGATCTGTCACACCTCATATAGGAATATAAGAATTAATTACGGATCTGTCACACCTCATATAGAATATGGAGAGATTACGGATCTGTCACACCTCATATAGGAATATAGAGCAGATTCGATCTGTCACACCTCATATATGAATATACAGACAGATTACGGATCGTCACCACCTCATAAGGAATATAGAGACAATTACGGATCTGTCACAATCCACACATAAAGATAACCAACAAAACATGAATAAAACAAAGAACCTGCACATACATAGGAAATACAGACAGATTACGATCGTCCACCTCATATAGGAATATAGAGATAAGGATCGTCACCCTCATAGGATTATAGAGATTACGGATCGTCCAACCTCATATGGAATCATAGAGAGATTACGGATCTGCACACCTCATATAGGAATATACAGAGATTACGGATCTGTCACACCTCTAAGGAATATACAGACAGATTACGGATCGTCACACCTCATAAGGAATATAGACAATACGGATCGTCACACTCATAAGAATATCGACAGATTACGGATCGGTCACACCTCATAAGGAATATACAGAGATTACGGATCTGTCACACCTCATATAGGAATATACGACAGATTACGGATCGGTCACCACCTCATATAGGAATATAGAGACGATTACGGATCGGTCACACCTCTATAGGATATAAACAGATTACGGATCGTCACACACCTCATATAGGATAGAGCAGATTACGGATCGGTCACACCTCATAAGGAATAATAGACCGATTACGTCTGTCACACCTCATAAGTAATTAGAGACAGATTACGGATCTGTCACACCTCATATAGGAATCAGACAGATTACGGATCGTCCACACCTCATAAGAATATAGACAGATTACGGATCTGTCACACCTCATAAGGAATATGACAGAGATTACGGTCTTCACACCTCATAAGGAATATAGACAATTACGAATCGTCCACCTCATATGGATACAGACAGATTGGATCGTCCACCTTCATAGGAATATAGACAGATACGGATCGTCACACCTCATAAGGAATATAGAGAGATTACGGATCTGTCAACACTCATAAGGAAATAACAGATTACTATCGGTCACATCATAAGGATAAGACAGATTCGGATCGGTCAACCCTCATAAGAATATAGACAGATTACGGATCTTTCAACCTCATACAGAATATAGAGAGATTACGGATCTGTCACACCTCATATAGGAATATACAGACAGATTACGGATCGGTCACACCTCATACAGGAATATAGAAGATTACGGATCTGTCATACCTCATATAGAATAATATAGACAGATTACGGATCTTTCCACCTCATATAGGAATATAAGGACAATTACGGATCTGTCACACTCATATAGGAATATAGATTACGGTCTGTCACACCTCAGATAGGAATATACAGACGATTACGGATCGTCACACCTCATAAGGAATCTAGACAGATTACGGATCTGTCACACCTCATATAGGAAATACAGACAGATTACGGATCGGTCACACCACATATAGGAATATACAGAGATTACGGATCGGTCAACACCTCATAGGAATATAGAGAGATTACGATCTGTCACACCTCATATGAAATAGACAGATTACGGATCGGTCACACCTCATACAGGAATATAGAGAGATTACGGATCTGTCACACCTCATATAGGAATATAGACAGATTACGGATCTGTCACACCTCATATAGGAATATAGACAGATTACGGATCGGTCACACCTCATACAGGAATATAGACAGATTACGGATCGGTCACACCTCATAAAGGAATATGAGATATCGGACTGTCACCCCTCATATAGGAATAACAGACAGATTACGATCGGTCCACACTCATACAAGATACTAGAGAGAGATTACGGATCTGTCACACCTCATATAGGAATATCAGACATTTACGGATCGTCACCCCTCATATACAGGAATATAGAAGATACGGATCGGTCACACCTCATATCAGGAATATAGACGATTACGGATCTTCCACCTCATACAGGAATATATAGAGATTACGATCTTCACCACCTCATATAGGAACATACAGACAGATTACGGATCGTCACACCTCATACAGGAATATAGATCAGGATTACGATCTGTCACACCCTCATAGGAATTAGAGAGATTACGATCTGTCACACCTCATAAGAATATAGAGATTACGGATCTGTCACACCTCATAAAATGGATCACAGAACGGATCATCAACCAGTACAAGACATATACAGATACCATATACACGACAGACGATCGATCCACGACACGAAAGACGCACATTACACACAAACACACATCAAATACAACATAGTAATATTATGATTCCGGATCTGTCCAACCTCATATAGGAATATACAGAGACAGATTACGGATCAGTCACACCTTCATACAGGAATATACGATTACGGATCGTCACAAACCTCATACAGGAATATAGAGAGATTACGGATCGTTCACACCTCATACAGGATATAGACGATACGGATCGGTCACACCTCATAGGAAATACAGACAGATTACGGATCGGTCAACCTCATACAGGGAATTAAGAGTTTACGGATCGGTCACACCTCAACAGGAATATAGAAGATACGGATCTGTCACCCTCATACAGAAAATAGAGAGATTACGGATCTGGTCACACCTCATATAGGAATATACAAGACAGATACGGATCGGCTTCCATCGTGACCTCATAGAATATAGAGAGATTCACGGATCCTGTCAGGCACGCTCAATAGACTTAGCTAGAGTTACGGATCGTCACACCTCATACAGGATCTCAGAACAGATTACGGATCTGTCACACCTCATATGGAATATAGAGATATTACGGATCTCACACCCTCATATAGGAATTAAGACGATTACGGATCGTCACCCCTCATACAGGAATATAGACAGATTAGTATCGGTCACACGACAACATCATCAGCCTGAATATAGAGAGATTACGATCTGGTCCCCACCTCTACAGGATTAGACCAATTACGGATCGTGTCACAACCCATACAGGAATATAGACAATTCCGGATCGTCCACACACCCTCATACAGGAATATAGACAGATTACGGATCGGATCACAACCTATACACCCTGGAAATAGAGAAGCATTACGGAATCTGTCACACCTCAGATGGACATATACAGACGATTAGGTCGGTCACACTATCAGATATAGAGGATTACGGATCTTCACACTCATATAGGATAGACGATTACGACTCCTCCACCCTCATCAGGATATACAGATTGGATTGTCACACCTTATAGGATATATATTATGAGTTTCTGGTACACAAACATCATTCCAGTTGTAAGGAACATTTAAAGGTTTATTTCTCAATATTTTGTTTAAATGTAATTGTAAGCTTTCTACTGAAATCCAGTATTTTTGGCCCAATCGACCAAGAGTTCAGTCTATCGGTCCAAAATAATTGCATGGTTTTTCGAATGCAACTGACAAACACATGATCGGAAATGTCTGAAAACCACGGGCGATCGTGCGGTCCTCACCACACGCTCTGTCGCGGCTACTTATGCCGCAACGGACAGTCGTTCCTCCTGGCCAACCGTTTGGAAGTGCCAAGCGGTCTGTCAAGAGGAAGGATCTGACAGTGTGTTCTTAGCTTTAGTCAAACTAAATATTCTGCTGCTACGTTTTATGTCACACCCCACCACACAATACATATTCCTTCATAAAGGCATTGTAGATGGGTAAAAGAAAAACAACATACAAAATAAGATAGAAAGGTTATTAAAGTACTGAAAGGAACACTGGCTCCTCCCCGTCTGCTCTTTACCATATGCATGCCAATGTCAGAGATGAAAGCAGAGTCAGTGACACTGACTAGGGGAGGAGTCAGAGAGCAGTATTTTACTGCATTAGTATATTCTCCATTGAAGAGGCAGATAACATATTGGTAAAAAGTTCAGATTTGCATGGTATGATTGTACAGAAAGCAGAAAACATTTTACCTTTTCGATCGGTTTTAAAATCTATAAGGATGGGATTAACGTTTCCTTCATTGTGTCTGCCCAGCCCTTTGCCTTCCTTCCATCCCATTTTCCTCATAAGAAGAGCCCCTCTTCCTCCAGTGATGGGCGCAGCTTTAAGAAACTGATCCTAGAAGGTAGAGAAAGATAAAAAGAGACATCCAGGCACAGTATTAGCTTGTTACCATTTGGACTGAAACGTTTCATATCTAAAGATATTTCCAAATACCCAGAACAGTTCTGTAATGTTACAGAGTTAAAAAAAAGAATGAAAATATAGAAAAAAATCTTATGGGATTTCAGCCAATGTAGGTCCCATCCCCAATTAGAATTGTCTTTTAGAAAGGAGTACAGTACAGATCTGTTGATGGTATTCAATGTCATACGAGTCCTTGAAGACTGACTACAGTAGTTATACAGCAAGATATAAACCAGAGCAGTATCTCTTTACAATGCAAAAGCTTGAAAAAAAAAATCCTTAAATGGTTACCTACCTAAAAACTCTTTGGCTGAAGAGCTGTAAAAAGTGTGCCGCAGGCCCGAGGCAAGGAGACATCTACAAGGATCTGTCCCTGCAACAAGTTTCCATATAGAGCGATGAAAGTTCACAAGTTAGTCTGTGAACAGTCACCTCTCTGGTACCCACAAGTGCTCACCCAAGCGAAAAATCTGGCCTACCTTGATTATGAAACCTGAAATACCGGCCAATTGCCAGTAATGATATTTTCACTTGATCCGGGGGGCTGCAGGATAAACATTTGGAACACTAACACAGTTTTGCCCAGGTTAGCACTTTCTATACCATCTTTCCGTCAGTTACTCTGTGGAATAAACAGCGGACACTACAAGATCTAGGAAAGCGTTTCTGACCTGTCGTGTCCAAGTACCCAGGACAGAACCAGATCATGCAAATGCAAAAGACAGTCGGGTCACGGAAGATACCACTTTATTTGCTGTACACCCAGAAGCTTTTTACTTACTTACGAGTTCCATTCTCCCCTCTTTCCCAGGAAGGGCAACCATGCTGAGAATGATATAAATCCCAGCCAAAGTCACACCAGGGTCCGATTCCTCTTTTGTACCTGCTTTGCAATGATAGAATTTGTAACATCAAAGTTTATTTCACTGTACCAGGTGGGGCTCAGATAAAGAAAATATTGCAATGCAGTTCTCATACATAAGGTTAAGTCGTTATGAACTTTCACTGCAAAATTTACACTACAAACGGCACAAAGTTAACCGCATTGCTCAACTCTACGGAGCTCCAGTGCACTCGGCTCACATGATGCAGAACAGATACCTTCATTTCATGGGTCCCAAGTGATAAATCTTTTACAGCTGCACTATTAATTTGCATCCTATCACATAACGTGGCACAAAGCAGCATCTACAGGTATGCAGAGGTGAGGCAGTGATCAGTTGACTTCCTGCTTCCATTTTGGCTTGCCGTAGCTCTAGCCGGTCAGGGCGCTTTCCTCCGTGTCATCCAGTGGCTCTTTCACCTTTGATTTCCATTTGCGGCTCTATCACGGATGTTTTCTCTTTTTACGAGGGGGCGTTGTTTCTCCATTCAGACCAGTGCATCCTCCAATGCTCTACATACCTACAAGATGCTGCTCCCTGCCATAATAAACATTCCTATTCTATTCTCCAATTCCAAGGCTAACAGGGTTTTATTAGCAAGACATCATTCCCTAAAGGATTCTAGCTGAGAGCCTGGCGGCAGATCTGAACTGCAGGCTACAAATAAAACCTTTAATAACAAGATCATCAAATGACACATGGCCAATTGTAATAGCATAGAACACTTCCTTATCCAGAACTAAATATCTTACCCATGAACAACATAATACCCAATATCCAATAAATTCCCCCGATTCTCATTAGGCAAGGAACAATTGGTTAGTTGCCAAATATATCGGGATTAAAATATCGTTATAAAGGTTCCGTCTGCCAATATCATGTGAGCAGATGACACTGTTCCTGGTACATTGAAACAGACGGTTTACGTAAACACGGCTCATTCACAAGGAGAATGTTAGATGTCGGGAGCAATAAAATAGTTAGGGAGAGGCTAGAAATGTGAAAGCTAAACCTATAAAATACAAGGTAACACTCTGGTCAAAGTGTAAGGGGAGAGAAGGGAATGGGGGACGGAGGTTTGGGGGTGGAGATATTATTATATAAAATAAACTGGCATATCCAGCACCACGTTTAGAATGTTGATAAAAGGCAATAGGAACAGCTTTAAGGGCTACATCTTCACTGCTACAATCGGAGCAAAACAAACAGCTGGGCTAACACTATTGCTTTCTTGTTAGATACCTTTTTAAGCCAAGCCTGGGGACCACTGTTGCTAATCTCGTCAGCAGACAGGACCTGTGCTCCGGTACTCCCAGTGAACTGGCCGGGAAGGGATGTTGACTGGGCCCAGGCATCGATCTAAATTGAATTGGATGTAAAAAAAAAAAATAAGGTAAATCTATAGACAAAAAAATAAAAGTGCATCCATATTGACAAATTTTTTAATTAAAAAAATTTCAATCTATATTTGCCGTGGAGGTAGGACACTCCTACCTCCTGTTCTACAATTAAAGACCTGCAGTTTCCTGTTCTACAATTAAAGACCAGCGGTTCACAGTTAAAGATGCCACTCATCCAGCACGGACAGCTTCATTCTCTCCCAGACTGCTGCTGTGATTTCCCTACCCTCTCTAAACAGTCCTGCATGCGCCTATGTAAGAAAGGAAGGCAGACATCCCACCCTGCCAAAACTCATTTCAGGGAGGATACCCACCACCTAAAGCCCCACCCCAAGATTAACGCATGATCCATGCATACAGACACACACTCATGAAAACAGTCAGACACACATGCACACAAGTCATGTCACTAGTGTTTTTGTCACTTAACAGCTAAAAGACTGACATCATTGTGCTCCCTCACTCTAATTCAAAACAACACATTTCAGGGAGATTGTATATTATTTCAGGGAGTCAGGGGTCTTCCATTAAAATCACGGAGACTCCCTGAACTTTAGGGAGAGATGGGATGCCTGGGAAGGCAGAGTGGACTGTGGGAACAGGTTATAAAGCAGTCGGCTAAGGGCAAGCTGCACCTTTGACAATTCACTGCTGGGCTTCTTATCATTGGTTAACTGCTGGGTACAGAGAGAAGATAAAAGGCACACAACAGAAAGACACTTCCTATAATACGTATATCCCACAGACCAGTAATTATTGTACATTATTTATTGTAGAAATTTACTGTCAACATTAATATTTACTGATGGCCAGAGATGCACAAAGTTCTATTCACATGGGACCAACAAAATGAAACATTTAAATGGCAATGTTACAATACATGTTTGTTAATTGTCAGTAAAGAATGTCCCCGTAAAGCAGAGACAGTATATGAATGGATAGTCTGTCAATATAGAATACCTCCCTAAACCAGGGACAGTACATGATTGGATAGTCTGTCAATATAGAATATCTCTTAAATGTAATTGTAAGCTTTCTACTGAAATCCAGTATTTTTGGCCCGATCGACCAAGAGTTCAGTCTATCGGTCCAAAATAATTGCATGGTTTTTCGAATGCGACTGACAAACGCATGATCGGAAATGTCTGAAAACCACGGGCGATCGTGCGGTCCTCACCACACGCTCTGTCGCGGCTACTTATGCCGCAACGGACAGTCGTTCCTCCTGGCCAACCGTTTGGAAGTGCCAAGCGGTCTCTTAAGAGGAAGGATCTGACAGTGTGTTCTTAGCTTTAGTCTAGTCAAACTAAATATTCTGCTGCTACGTTTTATGTCACACCCCACCACACAATACATATTCCTTCATAAAGGCATTGTAGATGGGTAAAAGAAAAACAACATACAAAATAAGATAGAAAGGTTATTAAAGTACTGAAAGGAACACTGGCTCCTCCCCGTCTGCTCTTTACCATATGCATGCCAATGTCAGAGATGAAAGCAGAGTCAGTGACACTGACTAGGGGAGGAGTCAGAGAGCAGTATTTTACTGCATTAGTATATTCTCCATTGAAGAGGCAGATAACATATTGGTAAAAAGTTCAGATTTGCATGGTATGATTGTACAGAAAGCAGAAAACATTTTACCTTTTCGATCGGTTTTAAAATCTATAAGGATGGGATTAACGTTTCCTTCATTGTGTCTGCCCAGCCCTTTGCCTTCCTTCCATCCCATTTTCCTCATAAGAAGAGCCCCTCTTCCTCCAGTGATGGGCGCAGCTTTAAGAAACTGATCCTAGAAGGTAGAGAAAGATAAAAAGAGACATCCAGGCACAGTATTAGCTTGTTACCATTTGGACTGAAACGTTTCATATCTAAAGATATTTCCAAATACCCAGAACAGTTCTGTAATGTTACAGAGTTTAAAAAAAGAATGAAAATATAGAAAAAAATCTTATGGGATTTCAGCCAATGTAGGTCCCATCCCCAATTAGAATTGTCTTTTAGAAAGTAGTACAGTACAGATCTGTTGATGGTATTCAATGTCATACGAGTCCTTGAAGACTGACTACAGTAGTTATACAGCAAGATATAAACCAGAGCAGTATCTCTTTACAATGCAAAAGCTTGAAAAAAAAAATCCTTAAATGGTTACCTACCTAAAAACTCTTTGGCTGAAGAGCTGTAAAAAGTGTGCCGCAGGCCCGAGGCAAGGAGACATCTACAAGGATCTGTCCCTGCAACAAGTTTCCATATAGAGCGATGAAAGTTCACAAGTTAGTCTGTGAACAGTCACCTCTCTGGTACCCACAAGTGCTCACCCAAGCGAAAAATCTGGCCTACCTTGATTATGAAACCTGAAATACCGGCCAATTGCCAGTAATGATATTTTCACTTGATCCGGGGGGCTGCAGGATAAACATTTGGAACACTAACACAGTTTTGCCCAGGTTAGCACTTTCTATACCATCTTTCCGTCAGTTACTCTGTGGAATAAACAGCGGACACTACAAGATCTAGGAAAGCGTTTCTGACCTGTCGTGTCCAAGTACCCAGGACAGAACCAGATCATGCAAATGCAAAAGACAGTCGGGTCACGGAAGATACCACTTTATTTGCTGTACACCCAGAAGCTTTTTACTTACTTACGAGTTCCATTCTCCCCTCTTTCCCAGGAAGGGCAACCATGCTGAGAATGATATAAATCCCAGCCAAAGTCACACCAGGGTCCGATTCCTCTTTTGTACCTGCTTTGCAATGATAGAATTTGTAACATCAAAGTTTATTTCACTGTACCAGGTGGGGCTCAGATAAAGAAAATATTGCAATGCAGTTCTCATACATAAGGTTAAGTCGTTATGAACTTTCACTGCAAAATTTACACTACAAACGGCACAAAGTTAACCGCATTGCTCAACTCTACGGAGCTCCAGTGCACTCGGCTCACATGATGCAGAACAGATACCTTCATTTCATGGGTCCCAAGTGATAAATCTTTTACAGCTGCACTATTAATTTGCATCCTATCACATAACGTGGCACAAAGCAGCATCTACAGGTATGCAGAGGTGAGGCAGTGATCAGTTGACTTCCTGCTTCCATTTTGGCTTGCCGTAGCTCTAGCCGGTCAGGGCGCTTTCCTCCGTGTCATCCAGTGGCTCTTTCACCTTTGATTTCCATTTGCGGCTCTATCACGGATGTTTTCTCTTTTTACGAGGGGGGCGTGGTTTCTCCATTCAGACCAGTGCATCCTCCAATGCTCTACATACCTACAAGATGCTGCTCCCTGCCATAATAAACATTCCTATTCTATTCTCCAATTCCAAGGCTTACAGGGTTTTATTAGCAAGACATCATTCCCTAAAGGATTCTAGCTGAGAGCCTGGCGGCAGATCTGAACTGCAGGCTACAAAAAAAACCTTTAATAACAAGATCATCAAATGACACATGGCCAATTGTAATAGCATAGAACACTTCCTTATCCAGAACTAAATATCTTACCCATGAACAACATAATACCCAATATCCAATAAATTCCCCCGATTCTCATTAGGCAAGGAACAATTGGTTAGTTGCCAAATATATCGGGATTAAAATATCGTTATAAAGGTTCCGTCTGCCAATATCATGTGAGCAGATGACACTGTTCCTGGTACATTGAAACAGACGGTTTACGTAAACACGGCTCATTCACAAGGAGAATGTTAGATGTCGGGAGCAATAAAATAGTTAGGGAGAGGCTAGAAATGTGAAAGCTAAACCTATAAAATACAAGGTAACACTCTGGTCAAAGTGTAAGGGGAGAGAAGGGAATGGGGGACGGAGGTTTGGGGGTGGAGATATTATTATATAAAATAAACTGGCATATCCAGCACCAGGTTTAGAATGTTGATAAAAGGCAATAGGAACAGCTTTAAGGGCTACATCTTCACTGCTACAATCGGAGCAAAACAAACAGCTGGGCTAACACTATTGCTTTCTTGTTAGATACCTTTTTAAGCCAAGCCTGGGGACCACTGTTGCTAATCTCGTCAGCAGACAGGACCTGTGCTCCGGTACTCCCAGTGAACTGGCCGGGAAGGGATGTTGACTGGGCCCAGGCATCGATCTAAATTGAATTGGATGTAAAAAAAAAAAATAAGGTAAATCTATAGACAAAAAAATAAAAGTGCATCCATATTGACAAATTTTTTAATTAAAAAAATTTCAATCTATATTTGCCGTGGAGGTAGGACACTCCTACCTCCTGTTCTACAATTAAAGACCTGCAGTTTCCTGTTCTACAATTAAAGACCAGCGGTTCACAGTTAAAGATGCCACTCATCCAGCACGGACAGCTTCATTCTCTCCCAGACTGCTGCTGTGATTTCCCTACCCTCTCTAAACAGTCCTGCATGCGCCTATGTAAGAAAGGAAGGCAGACATCCCACCCTGCCAAAACTCATTTCAGGGAGGATACCCACCACCTAAAGCCCCACCCCAAGATTAACGCATGATCCATGCATACAGACACACACTCATGAACACAGTCAGACACACATGCACACAAGTCATGTCACTAGTGTTTTTGTCACTTAACAGCTAAAAGAGTCTGACATCATTGTGCTCCCTCACTAATTCAAAACAACACATTTCAGGGAGATTGTATATTATTTCAGGGAGTCAGGGGTCTTCCATTAAAATCACGGAGACTCCCTGAACTTTAGGGAGAGATGGGATGCCTGGGAAGGCAGAGTGGACTGTGGGAACAGGTTATAAAGCAGTCGGCTAAGGGCAAGCTGCACCTTTGACAATTCACTGCTGGGCTTCTTATCATTGGTTAACTGCTGGGTACAGAGAGAAGATAAAAGGCACACAACAGAAAGACACTTCCTATAATACGTATATCCCACAGACCAGTAATTATTGTACATTATTTATTGTAGAAATTTACTGTCAACATTAATATTTACTGATGGCCAGAGATGCACAAAGTTCTATTCACATGGGACCAACAAAATGAAACATTTAAATGGCAATGTTACAATACATGTTTGTTAATTGTCAGCAAAGAATGTCCCCGTAAAGCAGAGACAGTATATGAATGGATAGTCTGTCAATATAGAATACCTCCCTAAACCAGGGACAGTACATGATTGGATAGTCTGTCAATATAGAATATCTCTGTAAACCAGGGACAGTACATGATTGGATAGTCTGTCAATATAGAATATCTCCAGGAACGGTATATGATTGGATAGTCTGTCAATATAGAATATCTCCATAAACCAGGAACGGTATATGATTGGATAGTCTGTCAATATAGAATATCTCCCTAAACCAGGGACAGTACATGATTGGATAGTCTGTCAATATAGAATATCTCTGTAAACCAGGAGCGGTATATGAATGGATAGTCTGTCAATATAGAATACCTCCCTAAACCAGGGACAGTACATGATTGGATAGTCTGTCAATATAGAATATCTCCGTAAACCAGGGACAGTATATGATTGGATAGTCTGTCAATATAGAATATCTCCGTAAACCAGGAACGGTATATGATTGGATAGTCTGTCAATATAGAATATCTCTGTAAACCAGGGACAGTATATGATTGGATAGTCTGTCAATATAGAATATCTCAGTAAACCAGGGACAGTATATGATTGGATAGTCTGTCAATATAGAATATCTCAGTAAACCAGGGACAGTATATAATTGGATAGTCTGTCAATATAGAATATCTCAGTAAACCAGGGACAGTATATGATTGGACAGTCTATTAATATCAAATATCTCTGTAAACCAGGAACAGTATATGATTGGAGACCATTTTTTTTGTCAATATAGAACATCCTTTAAACAAGGCCCTGTATATGATTGGAGATCATTTATTCTGCCAATATAGAATATCTCTGTAAACCATGGACAGTATATGATTGGATAGTCTGTCCCCTTTACTGGCTGGGATGCCGCTGGTCTGGCCCCCAAGCCTTAGCTTAGGTACTTGGGTGACGTATAATGAGCATGCTCAGACCAATAGTGGTGGAAGGAGAAATGAGCTGAGCACTCTACACGGGTGTATTTCTTGTTCGGAATCGCCACAAAAAGCAGAACATACTATAATTAAAGGGCACAAAGCCATAAAAAAAATTAGATCAACATTGTGGCATACTTGGCACAAACCTGGCCCAATCATTTTATCGATCGCAAAGCATAATCTGCCCAAGAAACGTGGCGGGAATGCCTGCATGTTGCATTGAAATGTAGCAGTGTGCCAGTCTGTGGCCATCATTAGTCTGTTCTTCTTGAATCCGTTATGACAACAGACTATTTTAACATCAATTTTATAAATAAATTGCCTCCCACCACACACATCTACAGCTAATCCCAAAGTCCAGACTCTACATGTCCATAAATGTATCTTCCAATGTACCCCCGGCGTTTGCGCAATGTCAGAGGAACCGCCTGGCTCAATCTTTTTTTGCAATCGCAAAATGACACAACAGTGTGTGTCCAGCAGTAACAAAATGAACATGATCCATTCCACATTAATCCATGTCGGCAAAGAATCCAGAATATTGTCATATAAGCTTTCCAGCATTGTTCCTACCACGGATACTATAATTATCAGGCAATAGACATGCCCATTCTGAAAATGTAATCACACATTGAGTTCCAAGGACTTTATTGAAATTAAAGGGTATCTCCACCCTAAAAATTGGTTAAAAAAACCAAATAGTTTTCTTATACTCACTTTTTTCAAAAATGCTTCTAAAAGTGACTTACAGAACCCAATCCCTAGCCGTGGCTTTCTCCTCTCCAGCCTCTTAGTATCTGCCGCCACTCAAGCCAGATGCGGACATCACTGCCAAGGGCTGATAGCAGTAACTAAAGCTGCTTTGTGTGAACATAAAAAGCATGAAGCCGCAGCAGGAAGCATATACCCGAGAGGGATTGGGTTCAGCAAGTAACTTTACAAGCATCTTTGAAGAGGCAAGTATACTGAAAACTAGGAGGTTTCTTATTATATAGCAATTTTTGATATACAGGTTGAATGTCCCTCTAACACACTTGCGATCGCGGGTGCTGACCCACGACGCATGATGTGTCCGAATGGCCGTTTTAGCCAATAATCGGCCCGTATATGGGCACTTTCTCGTCCGAAACGGCTGCTCATTTGGAGATCCACCTGGCGGTTAGAGAAACGATCTCTGAACGAACGGCCGTTTTGGCCGATAAAGTGCCCATACACG
Source organism: Hymenochirus boettgeri (assembly GCA_019447015.1). Lineage (NCBI taxonomy): Eukaryota > Metazoa > Chordata > Amphibia > Anura > Pipidae > Hymenochirus > Hymenochirus boettgeri. Next base: position 23,616,438 of record CM033470.1, on the reverse strand, counting down.
GGCTGGTTATTGGCTGAAACATCACACGTGGGTACGAACCTTTAGAGTAATCGGTCGGTGCCCCTGCATTTCCATTAAACCACCCTTGCTACTACCATTTCTTTTTTTGAAACCGGCTGTACTACCAAGAAAAACGGTTTGTACATTTGCCTCCTCTGCATCCTCTAGAACCATTTGCTGTTAAATATTCTTACAATCCAAGGCCTTGTCTTTTTACTACAGGTATACTTTAATAACTAAGTTTATCCATCCTTACTTCATTTTTTTATTTCAGATAAAATAATTGCTTTCTTATTTATTAGTTTTTATATTTCTAAAAAGGTCTCAGACATTGGCATTTTGTGGATTTAATTTCCCTTCTTACATCTAAATTAAAGGGCATGCCCACCCCCCAAACTAAAATTTAACGCCCTGCTGGCCCCACTGTGAAGTTTAAAAAAAATCCTTACCTTACTCCTCTGCTCCTTATGGTTCTCCTGCAGTGACTGTCCAAAATCCAGGAAACTGAAGAGTAGGAGCTGTCTTCCAGTGTGAAAGGTTTCTGCCTCTTCCTAGTACTCTGAGAGGACAGTAGCATGTGCAGGGTAGCCCCCCCCCTCCCTCCTGATCCCTTTCCTGGCTGCCCTTCACCTAGTATTAAAAGCATTTTCTGTAGTGTAGGACACCCCTGCCCTTCCCCAACTGCCATGCCAGATTGTTAAAAAAAAAGCAGAACTCTACTTACAGACCTTCTCAGTCACGGCGCTCTCCATTGACTGCACCCGTGACTGTGATTGGCCGCCTCTCAGCAAATCACAGCCGGTAGCTGCTGGTCCAGCCCGTTTGCTAGTTCTGGCAAGCAGGGAGCCAGATCAGTGCGCCGCAGGAGTGAGGGTCTGTAAGCAGTGTTCTGAAACTTTTTTTAAACTGACACAGCAGTTCGGAGTGCGCAGGGATGCCCTATATTATATTAAAAAGAAAACACATCTCATGTCACGTGAAGTGTTTCATAAATTACAATTACCCAAGTTGTCCATTACTTTAATCTCTAGAATCCTTTCTGTAATGTTAGACATCTCTAGGTCCAGCAGAACATTTTTCCTAGTAGGGTCAATAAAAGGCACATGTAGCAAATTTAGGAAATTATTAACAATGACTCTGCTCCTAGAGACTGAGACACTGTTTATACTAGTGTTTTATATCCATGGGTCTGTTGATTCTGCAGTCAGATTTGCAGCTGGAACAAAATGTCAGGGTAACCTACCTGCCCCTGTGCACGGTTTAGCAAAACCAGAGCTTCAAGGTCAAATGGATTTTCTGTGAGTCTGGTTTGGGCAAGAGCTCGTTCATTCATGGCAGACGTTATATCCACTGGCTAAAAAAAAAAGAAAAAAAAAGTTTTTTTAAAAAGCTTTCATCCATTTTTTAAAATACCTACCAGCAATATAACCATAATCCCAACAAATAATTTCTATGGCTATACACCAATTGTTAACTTTCTGCCTAGGCCTTAATTGTCACTAGATTAAAATACAATACCAGGGCTAGAATATATGAAATGTACAAAAGCAATAGTAAAGCCTGCAGAGACATTTAGCTGCATAAAGATAAGGACACGCAGAGACTAAATATAAAATTCTTGGGAGAAATGTTTGAGAAAAACACCACAAAACATGATTTTGCAAGGCATTCAGTTGAACTTTTTATTCACAAGTTCCTATTCAACCAATCAAATGATACCAAATGTTTTATGTCTGCAGAAGAACAGTGGAAGGGCAATTGGCCAATCTGGCTTCTGCAAATGAACTGCAAGGGCAAATATTTGCCCCTTTTATTGAATTTGTCTGTATGTATACCCTACAGTCCAGAAAGTGTTGAAAACTTTGTGCTTATCACTTTGAAACATGGGGCATAGGCAGGGGTAAAAATATATATAAATAGTTTATAGCGCTCATTTCACTTAAAGCAGATCTGAGAAGTGACCCTATTGATCTAGCCATACGCAGGTCAGCTTACACTAAAGCTGGGTACATACACTAACGATAAAGCCCCGATACCATCGGATCCGACGGTATCGGGGCTTTATCGTTGTGTGTACACGCTCATTTCCTGAACGAGCGCGCGGCCACCAAACTATCGGGTTGGCCGAACGCTCGTTCGGGAAAGGCCGAAAATTCTAGTCTGCATGGCCGATGGAAACACACAGTCCGAGCGTTCTCCCTATACTGTGTGTATGCAGATCTTTGAAAGATGGCAGACAGGATCTTGCGATCCTGTTTTTCATCTTTCAGAAATCTGTGCTGTGTGTACCTAGCTTAAATCATTTAACATTTTGATCTGATTGGTTGGGGCAAAACTAGCACCATTTTTAAGGATAAGAACTTATATTGAATCTCCCTGTTGGTTTTCTGCAGATTTTTTAATACACCTACTTGTTAATATAATAAAAAACAATCTACCAGTTGTGCAATCAACTGAAATTTTCCTGACCAATCAAGGTTTGATCCATTCTACACCAAAACACTACACCATAAAATTGAAAGATTGACCCATGTATGGCTAGCTTTTCTAAGGAAAAATAAATGCTCAACTGTTACTTTAATCATAATGTAAATATATATTCTTTGGTTAATTAAATTGCATTATACAGGTTTGTGAAATGGTTTGTATTAGGAGACTTTAAAAAAATTATTGCCCTTTAGAAATTTAATTATGCTACTTTATGCAATGAGGAAACCTTTGTGATCATGTAAAAGTATAACAAATGCTAAGATCTTTTTCCTTGTATCAATTTCCTGAATGCACAGTTGCAATAATAAAAATGTTATACAAACATATTGCCTTAATAAACAAAGGATTTCCATCAGGAAATTCCCTATATCAAGGTCTTAAAGAAATCCACAATTACCAATTAATGCTGCCACTAAGCAGCTTTTATAAATAACAGTGTGTATGGTTTCATTATACAGCCAACAGAACGCAAATATTTCTTGCTTGCTAATGCCAAATACAAGATGGCTTCTTTACATCCATGAACTTGAGCAGGCAACAGATGAAAGACTTTTCACAAGAATCACTTAAGTGCTATGAGAGAGGCTAATGAAGCACCTTATGGATGCCTAGAGCGGCTAATTAGGTGCATTAACATTGGAAATTTGAGTGTCAGGCCTATACAAAATATCTAAGTTATAACCATAACCAGAGTCACGTTTTAAAAAACATTTTATTGATTTCCTTAAAATAATTATTTTTATATATAAAATTACAGACAACGTAAACAGACAAGAGAAATAAAATTGATACTGTGCTGGATTATACAGTCTATATCATATCAAACACATAGAGAGACAAAGAGCTCTAGAGAAATGATGTGCTCTAGTTTTCAGAGCAGTCTATCCAAATCAAATGGTTAAAGCTCTCAACCAATCTTGAAAGCTATCCCTTTCATTGTTAAAACCTCATTTCTTGTGCCCTTTATTCTCAGCCATTTCTGTCAAATTAAAACTTCCGATAGGGAACAGTTTATTGATTTGGGAATCATGGATAAAGCTTTTCCGGTGCGATTCAGACACGATAAAGATCTACACGTTCGCAGTGAGCCTTTTCCCTTGCCATAGCAGTCAATTCACTACTGGATAATCTGCCCATCCCACATCTCTAAACAAGACTGAGAAATAAGAAGCCCAATTATTTTTCACTATGCTTTTCATTTCTTCATATGTCTCCAATTCAATAGTGAAAACTAGAGCTGCTAGTTAAGAATAGAGTCCATTTACAGTTTAACTATATTCCTTCTTAACAACAAGTTCAGTAAAGAAAATAAACCATGAGCTTTCATACCGGTAAGTCTGAAAATTAGAAATCAATCTTCAACCTTTTTTATTTCCTCCAATGCTTCTTCCCAGAACGGATGAGAAAAATCTTGACACTCAAGCCACAAATTCTCGAGCAGATTTATGGGTTTCTGCTTGGACATGCAAGACATTTTAGTGAAGCAGGTTTCCTAGTAATTTTCTATCCATCTGTTTTCTAACCTACTCCTTTTTGGTAAGAAATTTCCCAATAACATAGTACTGCATCCTCAAATAATGATCGTACGGACGGATATATAATGATCTTTTTCTGAAGGAAGTTTCTGGCCAGGGATTAATAAGGTTTAGACAATTCAGATCACCAAATCTGTTTGGGATTTCTCCAGTGACGATGTCTTCTTGCAGCCACGTAGGTCGATATAAATTAAGTGCTTGAGATTTGCTTCCATTTGGCTGTGACCATTCTACATTTTGCTTAAAGTTCTTTGAACAGACATGAGGGACCTTTTAGCAGTGGTCATTCTGTTTAGAGGTGGTCCGAAATGCTCTGGTCTTTAAAAATCATATTTAAAAGAAATGTATCAACGCAATGGTCTGTGCCTTTCTATGGGAACATATGAATGTCACGTGGTGACATTTGTAATGCTGGTGCTTTCACGTGGTGCTTTGTAATGCTCTATTACAAAATGTTCATCATAAAATATTTCTGCAGATCACTCATACAAGGTTCCATCCCAACTGTAACAAGGTTTTAATATTCAACATAATGCTTACTATTTTTAACATGGAAATGGCAGTGTATGAAAAAAATAGAATAACACTTAAACATGTCTAATTAGCAAAGTGCTTTCTACAGGGTGCAGACTGCATTTATAAGTCATGTACCACACTTAATTACCTATTTCAGGTTTAAGTGCATTTACCCTTTCTAGCTATTCGTGACAGTAACTTTTCTCCTATTAAGGATCATTAAGGTAGAACTATCCTGGCATCATACCCTGAACTTTGTGTTTTACAAGAGATAAAACTTGATAAAATATATATATTTTGAAAGAAAAACTGGTAGCCAATCAGAACACAAGAAAGTTCAGAATTTCCCATTTCTATGGCTTAAAATTATAACCTGCAAAAGAACATACAAGTAAAATGCAGTTCAAAGAAAAACCTTTAGAATACAGGTAATTATAACATGCTTTTAAGTAAAATTGCTTATTACATTAGTGCTTAGATGATACTTTCTTCTGCTTGCTTGGAATACACAAATAGCATTTAGTGTCCTCCTTGTTACACAAAGCCTATAAAAAGTTAACCTAAATAGCCTCATGACACGTTTCATTCAATGTAATATAGAGGTCGCTGTGGTATTCTCTTTAAATAAGTTATATAAACTCAAGCCTCGTGTTTGGGTTCATTATACAATTCGCTATCAGGGATACGGTAAGAAGCCATCATTGATAAAAACATTACTATGTTTAAGATGTCCGATTCAGACAAAAATATAAACCAATATTTATAACTTCACTACAATGTATGAGAACATTTTTAATAAATGTTGGTTAACTGACAACAATTGCAAATGATTGATTGATATGTTTAAAAAAAAAATGTCATACCTTTAACATCAGGCCAGAAGGTTGACTTTCATCTTCAAACACCTTGAGAAAGTCGCAGAATATAGCTGAATGGGCTACCCTATCCCTGCAGTCACACAAACAAGCGTCACGTGAGACACTCTGTCATGAAATCTGCACATATTCACTTGGTAAAATAACTTCCATAACTATCTTGACTGATGGTACAATATAGCTTAGCCAGGCAATACCTTATCAAAACAATTCATGACAGCCAGAAGAGTAGCAAGCATTTTCCAACAATCACTAATCCCTATGAACCTTAGATTGTCATTATTTATAGATGGTGAAGAATCAAAAATAATGTAAAATAATATCTAGTCACCATTTTACCAAAACTATGGTATTAAAATTTTTTTTTTTTTTTTTAAATCTCGGGACCCGACCCACAACATATGATGTGTACGAACAGTTGTTTCAGATGACTATCAGTAAGTATATGGGCACTTGGGCGAGCATTGTTGATTATTCAAACCGGTGGATCAACAATGCCCGACCGAGCGCCCATACACTAACCGATGGTCGGGCGATACGGCCATACAAATCATGCACTGAGGGTTGGGCCTCCACAATCACATATGTACAGGCCTTAATACATAGTAATGGAGATTGAATAAAGAAATACATCCATCTAGTACAAGCTTTATTGCCTACTCATGAACCCTCCTTAACAGCCGAGATCTAGAGGAAGACAAAAAAAAAAAAAAAAATCTGAAAAGGGGGGGAAATTCCTTCCCAACTCCAAATGGCAATGAACTATATAGATTAGTACCAGTAATTTTCTATATTTAAGTTTAACAGCCTTATCCAGCCCACTTTTAAATCTAAATGTTTTCCACTTGTAGAAAGTACCGTGTTCTAAATGTTTCTTAATTCTGGTGCCCCCTTCACCAGACCATGAGTATTTAGTCCAATGATCTTACGAGTTTAGCTGGTTCCTTCTGAAAGGTGGTAGTAAGTGGGGTTTGTCTGATAATCTGAAGCAATTTGAAACAATAATTCAGGTCCCCAAAAAATGGTCTACAACATGAACTTGAGTCATTTATACATTGGCTTTCTTGATAGATGGGGATATAAACCTCTATAAAGTATGTGAACATATTAAAAGTGATATAAAAAGGGGGTTAAAATACAAATTTTCTCTAAGGCTCATGCCCCACCTAAAATATGGCAAGTCTTGTTATTTGATAGGTTTGTAAATAAAGTGTGCTTGTAGTAGAAATGAAAAGTTCTCAAATATTTTACTGGTTCTCTTTCTTTCAGTCTTCCTTACTGCAAACCAAAAATGTAAGTACCCAGATACATATGGTCAATGATTATGTTTAAATGATTTCCGATTTAAAATGGAATAACTTACTACCTTAAGGACAACTTCACTCAACAAAACCACGCTCCAATCCTGAAATCCGTTTGCGACTTCGGCCAATGAGGAGAAACGCTTTGAATGAAGTGAACGGTCATTGGACGAAGCGCGAACGTGGAAGTGTATGACTAGCACCGAAGGAAACCTTAGGTAAGTAAATCTAGAGTTAGAAAAGTTAACCCAGCGGTGAGGACAGTGCTGTTTAGGTCCTCACCCTGGGTACTAATGAGGGCATGGGTGGCAGGAGCGGGGTCTAGGCGAGTATAATTGTCCTTAAAATGCTTTGTTCAACAACAGTCACTCAGGCATTCCGTAAACACCATCGTATCAAACAGATATTTTTAACATTAAGGAAAATTAGACATCAAGCAAGTATGATTGGACTATCTCTTTATTCATATTCAAAAAGACATTTCCAGAAAGGGAAAAAAAATTACAAGAAAAAAAAAGTTATTTGGTATCTGACATGAATGCGGTTTATCAAGTAAGTTCTCTCATGATACATACATATATACTTGTTTATGTTGACCTTTGTAATCAGGTATAATCTATCACAGGTAAGCAAAACTACTTATGTACAACTGCAAGAAAAATATAACAAAAAGCTTTTAATGAACAACTAATCTATTATGATTCAGAATGTTATGCTGAGAAAAAAATAAAGTTAAATGTTGGAAATTAACTGAAGTTTTAAGCTTTTAAACTACAATTGTGGTGTTGCACAAGGGTAGACTATTAAGTAGTATTTAACACAAATTAAGGGCCAATGCAATAATAGGTCCAAATGTTTGTTTGTGTTACCACAAAGGAAAGTTTTTGCCCCTCTTATTACATCAACCCCATGTGTCTTACAGTGATTAGGAATTAATCTTTTCTTGAAAATAGGATCACATCAATATTAACTGAGACAGTTCGGTATCAATTTCATGAGTAACTTTACTTGCACTTCTAAAATGACAAAAAGACAAAATGGTAGTAAGCCACAAAAAAAAAAAATGTTCCAAGCAGGGAATATGAAACTGATAATATGAAGACAAAACAGACAAAAAAAACCCCAAAACAATAAAAGATTAACTCACGCGGGTTTTTACAAACAAATCATATCCCCAATAAAAATGGGGAAATTTCTCTTAAAATAAAGCAAGCAAATAATCAGCCCATTATGCAACTATTTTCATACATTTTAACGTAACAATCTGTATGTACAGCTGTATTTGAATTTATATGGAGCCAATTTACAATAGAAACATATTTACAAGCAGCCTGAACTGCTCTGCTACCAGAAAAATGCAAAATACTCCCCATCAATCTGGTAGGAGAAGGGATTACAAGGATATCACTGAGACAAGGGTACACGTATTTGAGAAATTTGTCTCAGAAGGTATGTCAAGCTGTAAACCCCAAATTCTTAACATTTGTCATTTTAGTTCAATTTCGGTAGTAACCCTTTGCTAAGGAAAAAAGAACAACACAGCCAACACTTTGGAGTAGCGTAACGCTAAGGACACCTGTAACTTGGTATTAACTCCTTCCAAATCCACTGACAGTTATTACAATAGGAAATAAAACTGTACAGAGATACATGTGTGCATCTAGCTAGGTGTGATTGTATTACATTACAAAATGTTAAAGGACTACCCATGGGTAGTTGTTAGGAGACATTTCTGGCAGATTAAGGAGTCTTTATAGTCAAACACCACAGAAAATTGCTTTTCTATTAGTTGAATTAACAGCCAGCTATTAGCCAATAGTAAATGAATGAACTTGACCACATAAAATAATTGACTATTATTTGTAAGACTTGTTAATATTAAAAGGTTATGGTTTGAATTCCCATTATTTCAAATCTCCTTTACTTCAAAAAACTCAAAAATGTATTAAAAGGAGGAGAAAAAGAAATTACATTTCAATGCCCAGTTAGGTTAGAACACATCTTAATCAAAGACCGAGACACTAAAAAGTTTCGGCTGTTGGACTTCTCTTGGCACTGCATTATATTGATCGAGACTAGGAATTTGTAGTACTTTTTCTATTCATTCATTTTTCATAGACTTATAGAAATGAATGTAGTAATGGGTATAAAAGCAAAAAATAACATCTAAAATGATTAACATTTGGGTGATCAATCCTCTAATGCTCTAGTTAAAAAGAGGCCCTTTTATCTCCTTTTATGCCAAATTTTAAGGGCTCAAGCTACAGTGTCATTAAAGGGGTTTAAACACACTATACTTTTGATGAAACCAAAACCCAACATGTATTTTAAACCAAGAGCAAAATGGACACAAACATTTGCTTACATTATATATGCAGAGCACTGGACATACACAAAAGTAGAAAGACTCATTTGCCTTGAGATATTTTGAGAAAGATGGCTGAATCAAAGCCAGGCTCTAGTCCTAAATACAGACTTGTCCCTCTCAGGACTGAAATCTGGTCCATCACAATTGAAATACGGGGTGCGGTTGTAAGTCCTTCCACAGAAAACGATTCCTCTTCGTTTAACACTATTGTTATTGGCTCTTTACCATGGATGGTCCATGTTGATCAGTCTACACCGGACATCCAAAAGAATTTAATTACAAAAGGTGAAAAGATGAACTCTTACATTCAGGATTTTATCTCTATCACAGGCGAGAGGTTTTTGTATGTCCAGGATTAAAAGTTTATAGTACAGAAGCCACACACACACACGATATTAAAATAGCTTCTTTTGGTTGGTATCCTTTTTCCTCCTAAATTTCTCATCACTCAAGCAATGTAAAGGTGGGGGGGTTTCAAGGGTTTGACAACCTTGCACCTCAATAGAATGTGCAGCTGTGTGCAAGCCATGAAGTTCAACAGAAAATCAGCATTATTCATGTGTTTATGTTAGATAAAAGGTGCATTAAGCATGCTTGCATTCAGCATAAAGTGCCATCTTAAGAAAAGCAGAGTTAGATCTCCTACAGAACATTAACACCACACCTAATTTTCTGGTGGCAGCCAAACCAAGAACACTGGACAGTTTAGTATCCTTTGTCAATAATAGGGCTCTACAACCGGATTAAACCAATTTTCATAGGTAATTGTTCTCTTCTAGAAAATAAGATGTTTCTTCTACAGACCACCATTTGTGAGTGAACATTTTAAACAATTTTAATAGATTCTAAACAAAGTGCACTACGGGAACAAAACACAGCAAGTAAATGAGCAAAGTCTAAACAATGATTCCAGGATAAATTATCACTTATGGCGCTTTTACATTTTCAATGAAGGGTAAATTCTGAATAACTGCTCCTCACTTAATCATAAAGAGGATTGGGAAATTAGTTTAATGTCAACTTTAGTACATTTTATGGAAATGTGTAGAAATATCAACATATTTTATAGCAGAGGTTCAAGCACAGAGGGACTAGAAATAGATTCCGCAGCACACCTGTGTTCTATCCATATAGATCTATAACTGGAGGTTGCTAGCACAACTCAAAATAGTGCAAAGTCTTTGTTAATAAAAAGTTGAAACTCTAAAAATAGAGGGGGGGGTGGGAAAAAAAGTGTGAAACACACTATTACGGACTTTTGTCTTTAAATTGTTTTAGCTATTGGGCACCTTTACAGTGTAATGTGTTGAGCTCATTTTCATGCTGGCCAAGTTCAGAACTTTGCACACAAAATAAAAATGTTTTATACGTCCATTGTTGTGATGAACTGTACATGTTTTCTGCACATCTGGGGGGCTGGTTTTCTTTGCTTTTTCCTGTAGCTGTAAGAAATCAGTCCTTAGCGTTCTTTAATGACCAGTTTGCAACCAATCAGAACTCAGGAACTGGAAGCATAAAGTCCATGTGAGGCCATTAAAGAAGAGGGTCACAGCCCATCAGAACGTTGGATTGGCAACAGGTATCTAACTGTGGATAATCCACCTTCCTCAAACAATTCTAGAACTGGAAAACAAAAAAACGCCATATTGCAAGATGTATTTATAAATGTATTTATAAATGCATGAATCACAATCATTTTATCTACAATCACAAAGTACAAAAGGGACTATTTCCAAAATTTATTATAATAAACATTTTTATAGGAGCAAGGAAACAGCCATACTAGTGTGAAAGGCTTGATCATTTCCATTGTAAACTGTAGAATCTGGGGGTACCACATGCATTTTATTTGGTTTAAATTAAGTGATAAAACTTCACATGCTGAAATTTCCAAGCTACACAAGAAGATGGAACAATCTACTGATACATTTAAATAAATGTTCCTAAAACAGGTAATAAGAAAAATTGCTGATAATTCTTTCAGCTTGATTATGTTTCAATGATGTCATTTTGTAAACCAAACTTGTGCAAAAACATGGAAATGTATATTCGAATGTTGCTTAACCTTCTCATTAGTGTTAAGGCACAAAAACACTCGTAGAGAACAATTTAGAGGCCAAAGTCTACATTTTCTCTACAGTACGACAAAAAAGTACCAAGAGAAGAAAGTATCATCCACTAATAACTAGTAAATTTCACACATCTTTAATCGATAACAGTTTATTTCTGGCTAAAACAAACTCCTCGTGGGTGGGCATTCACTTAGTTCAAGACCTACAACTTTAATATTTATTAAGTTGATGCCTTTTACTTTTTACAGTGTCACTTTTGAGTGTACAGCACTGCATACTCAAGTTGCAATAAATAAAAATGTACATTTTAAAAAAAAAAATAGTATAAAAATCATGTAACGCCACAGTCTTCTGGCTTTGCTTTTTGAAAATATCTGTTTAAAGCTCATTTTCTGCAACATCTTTGGGTACAATGAATGATTTCAGAGATACGACAAAATGTTTCCCAAATCTTACAGTGATTTCAGGTAGACTTTTTGTTGGGGGGGGGGCTTTGAAAACTTTTTTTGTGGTATGAATCACATACTAGAAATTTATTAATGAGGGCGACTAATGGCAAAGCGGTATCACACAAAAAGGACTGAAAACTGAACTGCTTTACTATGAATTACTTAAAGTGTATGTATACTGAAACAATGACTTTGCGTCATCTTAATCTATAAATAAATGTGTAAGTAGCACTTACTCTGAGGTGTGTGTGTTGCTGCATGCCTTCAATAAATTACTTATTTTGTTTAGGCTCTGACCACTGACCTATTTCCCCCCATACCAACTGTCAATACTTCATATAGTATACAGCACACCAACTGTCAAACCATTCCAGCTACAGCAAAACTGCTTAAAGAAATTCTGAAATGTAGGATGTTTCTAATTGAATATCTAATGAAATAGGGGCAGATCAACAAAAAAAAATGATACAGTGGTAGTTGGGATGAATTATAGTTTCCACTAATGGGCAATTTGAAAAAAAAACAACCAAATTTTCCAGTGGACATAACCTTTAAAGCACTGACGAAGAATTACAGAATAAAACTGTAGACAACGTCTTAATTTAAAGCGCCTTTGTATCCTGTCAATATGTTCTGCAGAATATGCATTTCACAGGGCACACACAAGTCTTTTTAGGCTTCTTACCTGAGAAGGTCCCGTGTTGGTGAATACATCATCCTTGCTTTCTTCTGTCTTTTTATCTACAGGAACCCATTCGCCATATACTTTGTCTGACTCCTTCTTCCTGTGCTGAGACCCAGAGGATACTGGAAACTCTTTAGTCAAAGTTACCTGATTTTTCGGAGTAGGCTTTACAGATGGATTCTTGAAAAGAAAATAAAAAAACATTAACTTACATAGTTTAACAAGCATACTTATATTGTATATACATTGCATAAAATATATTATATGATAAAATATATAAAAATAATACTATATTAACAACATGGGGTAAGAAAGGAGATTACGAGTCTGTATGAAATTATTTCAAAAGAAAAATAGCTTACAGGGCCAATTATAGCCAAGTGCAAACCTTAACATGTAAATTATTATGACTGTGCCACTGCTATGGACAAAGTATTTAATTAGCAGAGTACATTTGGGATCAACTTCAGAGGTCAATCACAGGCACAGACATGTCAGCACTAGAAAGGACAGGAATCTTTGTAGTCTCCTTGCCTGTGAATAGGACTGTCACTGGTTGCTGGGAACTATGGGAAGTGGAAAAATGAAACATCTGACTCTTGGTAACCATAATAAACAAAAAAGCACAGAAAGACATCATTGACCATCAGCATCATCTGGTCAACATTTACAAATGAGCATGTATCGGACGAAAAATCAACAGTTGACTGATCATTCCCAATCTTTGTTTTCTGGTTGACCAAACATAACGGTAATATGTTAACTTCAATATGTTTAAACGATCAGTTGGGTGAAATGCCAGCTGAAAACACAGTACAATCTGGTCTGCAACACAATTCCTCTTGAATATCCCTAACAGAGGCTGCTTCTTGGAGCTGTATAACCCACTTATAAGGTTCAAGAATTCACCCTTAGGCCTAGGTTCTATTTTTTGTTTCCTGCATTTTGTGATTCTCAATATTTAACTTTGAATGCAAATTGCTGGAACTAGGCCCCACAATTTGTTTTCTTTTGAGTTTTTCAAATGCACGAGATATGTCCGTGCATTTTTAGTCCGTTTATGTCTAGATCACACTCAACATAAGACTATGAAAGCGCATTAAAAAAGCAAACAAATGCATTGTCCGGTTTAGGTGTTTTTACCCATCATACTTTGGGAAATGCAAACACAAAAAAAAAGTATGCAAGTGGACATAATTGCATAGCAAAAGGGCAGAAATGAGTTGGGGCTTCCTGCACTGTACTGGGTCCTAGGCTTTGAGGTTCCCACACACGTTCAATATGCGCACAACCCCAGATGCCGACGGCTACACACAACGAACAGCCGTTTCATCCGCGTGTATGCGTTCAGTTGGGGGTCGTTTGTCGATCTGCTGGGCGGATTAATGAACGACACCCGACCGAACGCATACACACGGACGATTCTCGGCCGAAACAGCCGTTCGCCGTGTGTAGCCATCGGCATCGGGGGTCGTGATGCACATCGTGCATGTGTACGAGCCTTTAGACAATGGTAATTTAAGAAATCTGAGGGGTGTAATCCCCTTTGAATTGTATACATCTGAAATGCTGCCTCAGTCTATAAATTAAAGGATAAGTACACTGTAAAAGCAAGCTAAATTTAATTGGAAGCAGCAGCTTTAAAAAAATCTGTTTTTTTATAGAACCCTCCTGAGCCTACCTAAAGTTCCTGACATCTGTAGAACCACCCCTCTGAGACTTCCTGGATCTCCTTTTTAAGCCTCCATGAGCAGTGTCAGTCACGTGCGCACACGGATTTATATTTTAAAGCTGCTGCTTACAATTAAACTTAACTTGCTTTTACAGTGTACTTACCCTTTAAAACAGATGATTCTACTCCTGTTTACAAATCGCTATTTATATTAATTTTCCTGACATTACCCAGCCCTTTATTTATATAAATTCATTTTCCAGGACACATTGTGGGAGGAGCCCCGAGAGCAGTCGGTAAAAAAAAGACAACTATACTGTAAATAAAAAAGTACCTGGGACAGGGAGTAAAAAATAATTATTCCCACCTGCCAATATTGTTTTGTTGAGGAGCTACAGCACATACAGATTTCATCTGCCAGGTTATGGTCATGGGCCTTCCTGTATTAAAGATAGTGCTGAAGCACTTAAGAAGCCTGGCAGAAGCAGTTTTGTTTCTGCTGCTGCTTCTCATAGAAATGATATTGGGAGGTAGGAAGTACCTAGATCCTTGGCTCAAGTACTTTTCATTTCAGATGTTTTAGGGAAATGTTTATACGCACTATAGTTCTCCTTTTATATAAACACTTCCTTTACTTCCAATTAAATGTTCAGGGCAGCTAAATGCTACTTATAGGGCAATGACAAATGTGACATTTGCATTACAATAAGGAATACAATTCTTTTTTGACATTTTACAACCTTAGTTGTGGTACCCGAGAGGGTTAATTTGAAGAATAAAAAAATATACTCACCAATAAGCTAAATGAAATTGGTTTGTGTTCACTGACTTTAAACGGATGGTTATAAAAAGGCCTTTCTTCTTCCTCTTCATCAGAATCATGAGGCTTATTTACAATCACATCGTCTTCTTTACTCTGTGCGATTTGCTTACATTTCTTGAAATCAGAAAACATTTCAGTGATGAGCAAAAAAATTTAGTTTTCAATGAGTTTTTTGTGTATTACAATGGATATGTTTTTGTCTTTCAAAAATGGAACAACCAATCTCAATCAGTAGAGACTTCTTTTATAATGTCTCCAGGTTAAAGCAGGGGAGATGCAAGAGTTCCACTTTACTAGGCAGCATCTTAGCGCTTTATATTGCTTCCTGCTTAATAGAACCCACTGGGAAATGCCACCTTGATATTGATTTTAAATATTTTATAGACTATGTCTTCTACGCACATGCGCATCGCACTTGTGCAGAGAATACTAAGTCCGTGGGGACCTGTCAGACTACGCAGTGGAGGAGCGAGCGATTGAGTACTCAGCTTACCTTCTCTCCGGGCTCTTGCAGGTTTTATTGTAGAACAGGAGGTAAGACACAGCTCCTTTACCCCTGTTCTTTAATAAAACTGAATACCCAAATTTTGTTTATACCAGTGGAGATACAATATTGAATGTAATTTCAGGGCTTTAAAAAGAATTTAAGAGAATTTGTGTATTTTATTAAATAGGACATAAAGCAATCGGCAAAAGTGTTTGATACATTTGGTGAAATACTGTAAACAGCAGTAGGTCATTCAACAATAATGCAATGAATAATATTATCAAGTACCGTTCCCCAGTCCACTGCCCCTGTTTCTATTTCGCTGTAACCTAGTCCTTGTGTTTCTCTGCACTGGTGAGTAATGATGCCTTATTTCCATATGCAGAGGAGGTGGTTTGGGAAACCACAGTCAGTGACTGGTATTGACAACGCAGGCATGACAGACTGCTGCTACCCATGTGAAGCAGCTAGACTGAGTGCAGGAATATCAGGCTTGATACAATAATTAGACATAGATAGATTCAACGTTTGATCAATAAATCTGTCTAATGTCCCGGCATTCCTGTACTGGCCCTTTTAATGCTTTTGTGAAGCACTGTAAGATTTTCCTTATCTCAATGCTAATTTTACAGACAATACGTTGTATGACTTTGTAGTTACTTTGGCAAGTCCAAAATGTGATTGGCAGATTGGGCTAATTGTATGTGAAACAAATCTAACCTCTGTAAGTTCTTGTATTGTTACACCATAAGAGCGATGGGCAACTTTCTCCTCGACAGGTGCTGCAGGTGTTACAACTGGCTTTAAGCTTGGTGGTAAGGGCACACCTGCCTTTGCACACATAGCTGCAGCATTCGCTTTGGCTATTTCAAGAAGCTGAGCTTTGTCTGGAAGAAAAAAAACATTTGTGGTTAAATTTGTGGACGAAAAATTACTTGTTCGTGGTCGGTCCCCTGTATTAAAGTATAGGGAGTTGGCCATGATCGTAGAGAGTATGGCAGTCACAAACATTCTTCCTATATTTTATATATACTTTATATAGGAAGAACAATTGTTACTCTGTGTACTCCCATCTGTCAAAGATGACAGAATCTTGCAGATTTTGTCATCTTTGACAGATTGTTAATGCGTGTACACAGCTTTGCTGCTGCTTTCTATACAAATTTAATACTGTTCAACAAATCACTTAAATTACAACTGTTCCACTATTAATTTATATTGTTCCTTAAAGGGCATGTCCACCCCCAAACTAAAATTTTACCAACTACTGGCCGCACTGTAAAAAAAAAAAAATCCTTACCTTACATCCCTGCTCCTTGTGGTTCTCCTCTCAGCCAATCACAGGCACGGCCCCCTGCTTGCAGTTCCGGCGGGCAGGGGAGCCGGACCAGATCAGTGCAGGATCGAGGCAGTGTAAGTATAGAAGGAAAGCGAATTTTTTATTTGTAAATATAGCGGTTGGGGGTGGGAGGGTATCCCCTGCAGGGTGGCAAAAGTATTTAAAAATTGTGGACATGCCCTTTAAAAATGCATTTCACGTAATTTTTTGAAGAGTCTTTGATTGAAAATACATTGATTAACCAATACCTGTATTGCAGCCCTTCCTGCAAAACAAAGTAGTTGTTTAAAAGCTCCTGTAACTGTTGAGTAATCGCTCAATAAGCAGATATTTCGGAAGTGGCATGTCCGAATTTTGGTCAGTTGGCTCTAAATATGGCTAGTAATTTTATGGCTATGGAGTCCTTTCATTTGTCCGTAATGGAAATGTTGGTAAACCACACCCAATTGTGCAGTCTCCGATGGACAGCCCAATCGTGTGCGCCGAACTGTCAACCTTTGCCGCAACCGGCGCCACTTTGCCACAGCCAGGTTGAAAAATCGTGCCATGTGTGCCTAGCCTTACATCTACACAACGTATCTGCCGACATCTAAATTATAGCTTTCATTGTGTAGGAGTAACTACTTGCTTTCACACAAACTGCAAAATAAAGTTCTGCAGAAGAAAAAACACCAAACAACAACTATTTCTACAAGTGGTATATTCTTGCTTTTCTTCACTATAATCTAGCATGGCTATAGATTCTCAAAGGGCTCGTTCACACTACATCAGTTTGTATCCGTCTTTCAAACGCAGGTGCGTTTAAAAAAAAAAAAAAAAAACGGACAGACAGTAAAACCCCATAGGATTTCATAATATTGTTCACACCTGCTGCGTTATAATCAGTTCCGTTCCAGTCTGTTTAAAAAACGCACTGGATTTCTGTCCGTTTTTTCATGCATTTTCTATAGAAATCTATGGAATACACATTGTTAAAAAATGGATACAAATGTATGCAAAAAATGGATACAAACTGACAAACATGCTGTACGTTTCTGTCAGTTTCTAGTGTGAACGAGCCCTTACGGACATTTTCAAGGATATTTTGAAAAAGCAGCAAAAGAGCAGAATCCTAAAGTTTCCTAATTAGAAATATTTTTTTTTAAATTACCCATTTCCCCCTGCAGACTTATACCCTGGTGTGAGTCAAAGTACACATTACCGAATTAATTTACCCTTTTGCTTCCTGAACAGTACCATATCAAAATTGTGTGAAGGTTTCTGCTCAAGATGCTTATAACAATTTTCCGGCAAAAAGACAATCTCATAATACATGCTAACAAAGACCAGAACTAAAAATTAAAATCATCTTGTACTAATCAAGTGATCAAAGCTATGCAAATTAGCAATATAATACTTTAATGACTCACCAAGGTCAGTAAGCCGTTTTGGTGATCTGGTCGATTCCACGGATTTGTCTCTTGATCTTTTCCGACGAACAGGAGACCTGCTAAAACTTTTTCTTCTTATTGGTGACCTTGATCTCCTTCTCCTTACTGGCGATATACACAAATTTGCCCTTTTCACAGGTGATCTTGATTTTTTCCTTCTAGGAGATCTACTTCTGTGCCTAGATTTGGTGCTATAATGCTCTTTAGAATTTGACCGTTTATGCCTCTTTTCAATAGATTTATTTTGGTCTCTTGATGAAGATCGTGATCGTGTTTTTCTTTTCCGAGCTATATTGCTCTGTGAGCGACTTCTAGATCTATCAGATTTTGATGCTACACATGGCTTGTGTGGGGATAATTTTGGGGTGATGGATTTAGAGATAGAGCGTCTCTTTCTTGCTGCAGACACAGATCTGGAGCGCCTTGAACCTGCAAAAGATGCAGAGCGTGACTTCCTTCTGCAAACTAGAGAAGTTGAACGTGATCGTCCTCTACAGTTAGCAGATGTAGAACGTGAGTGTCTTTTCCGGGTTATAGAAGTGGATCTAGAATGCCTCCTTCGTGTTACAGATGGTGTACGAGATTGCTTATTACGGGTTACATATGGTTGCGAGTGTGTCTTCTCGGGTTACAGATGGTGTTCGAGAGCGCCTTCTCCGGGTTACAGATCCCGAGTGGGAACGCCTCCTCCATGCTACAGAGGGTGAGCGGGAGCGCCTTCTCCGAGCTACTGATGCAGACCGAGATTGTCTCCTTCGGGTGACAGATGAGGTGCGGGAGCGCCTTCTCCGTGCTCCAGATATTGAGCGAGAGCGCCTCCTCCTGACTACAGACACTGAACGTGAGCTCTTCCTTCTTCCTCCAGACAAAGATCGGGACTTCCTCCTTCTGGTAACAGAGGATGAGTGGGATCTCCTTCTCCTTACATCTGATGCAGAATGTGAACGTCTTCTACGTGATGTAGAAGTGGAGCGTGAGAATCTTTTGCGTCCTGTAGACTTTGAACAGGACCGCCTTTTGTGGCCAGCTGATTTAGAGCGGGAGCGCCTCTTGCGAACAGGGGACCTGGAGTGAGAGCGCCTTTTACGGGCAGATCTTGAGCGAGAACGCCGCTTGCGCGCAGGAGATCTAGAGCGCCTCTTGCGAGCAAGTGACCTAGAACGGGACCGCCTCTTGCGAGCAACAGATCTTGAGTTTGAACAGGATCGCTTTCTCCGTGCAGTTGATTTTGAGCGGGACCTTCGTGATTCTGACTTTGAACGCGCTCTTTTACTTTTTATTACAGATTTAGAGTGTGACCTCCTTCGAGCCAGTGACTTTGAGCGGGAGCGCTTCCATTGTGTTGCAGATTTTGATCTTGATCGCCTACGAGACTCAGATTTTGAACGTGAACATTTTTTCCTTGTAGTTGATTTAGGGAGTGAATCTCTCAATTTGGATGTTGAATCAGATGGGGAACTTCGCCTTCTGGTTACAGATTTAGAACGAGAGCGCTTGCTAGATGCTTCTGACTGTAGAATCATGGATTCTTTAGACTGGATAATGTTATCTTTTTCTAAAGCATTAACTTGTTCACCAGCAGAAAATTCATTTAATGTTACCTGTGGCTCTAAAATGGAGACCTTTTCAACCGATAGAGATCTGTCAGAAACTGCCTCATCGGTCTTTAAGTCAATCTGCATTGATGAATAACAAGGTTCCATTGACAAATCAGATGCTGCAGTCAACGGCTTTAAACATGAATCAGTCCCAGGAAGCTGCTCTGATACATTATTGACACTGGGTAATTCTGTTTTAGATGGTGGTTCAGATAATGTAGTATAAGCTGGTATAACAGGTAAAGGTACCTCCTTTAAATCATTATGATCATCACTCAACACCTCTAATGCCATTGGTTTTGCAGAAAATATGGCTACTGGTTCTGTGTCCTCAGAAACAATTTGTGAAGAAACCATGATATGAACGGGAGATTTTAACACTGTATTAGAATTTGTTTCAGCTTCAATTTCTAACTGTTCACAAACATTCTTAGGTTCGGCAATATCAGTGTGCTGCTCATTGTTCAGTTGTATGTTTTCAGGCATTAATGCGCTCAACTGAGAAGAATCACTAGTGCAATCTTGCTGTAAATCTGGGGGTCTAAGTACAGAGTCAAACAATATGACCTGGCAACTGGTTTCAGCAGAAGAAATGCTTATTGGTGGTCGAACTGCAGAGGATTCATTTGTTTGCTTTGGTAAGTCAGTGGAATGAAGGACAGTAGGTTGGTCAGAATCATAAGGTAAGAGCTCAGGTGGAGCGTTAAAGATTGGAGAAGCCTGTTCAGACAAATTCTCAGAAGTACTTAAGTAAGAGACTGTGGGTTGCTCAGAATCATATGGCAGCAATTCTGGTGGTGGCTGACAATGAAGAACAGTCTGCTCCAAAGCAGGGTCAGAGAGGTTATGCTGAACTTCCAGCTGCTCAGAGTCATACTGTAATAAATCAAAAAAAAAAAAAAAAAAAAAAAAAAAAAAAAAAAAAAAAAAAAAAATCTGTAACTGGCTCATCGTGAACAGATCGTTCGGTCTTTGACTGAACAGTTACATCATCTGATGCAAATTCTTTTGAAAACAGTTGATCTGAACTCTGATTTTTATTAGGAGACTTGGAAGAAGCAAGATCATCAGTAAGTGGTTTCCCTACAAGATTTAAGCTGGTGTCAGACTGTGTATTTTGAGTTCCAATGTTCTGGGCGTGCCAAGTAATATTAGATTCCATGCAAAAAACGGTTTGGCCAGGCTTTACACTGGTTAAAGAATCACTAATGATAGGAGCCTCATTAATTATAGAGGGCTCATCTGATAAGGAGCGAATGGGTCTTGAACACATGTGATCAAACAGATTTTTCTCACTGGGTTGGTCATTTTGGTGGTGGGTAATACAAGGCTCAGTTGTTTGTTGTTCATTTTCCTGAATAGCATCTGAAATAGAGGTATGCTCTGATTGAGGGCTAAGGGGACTTCCATAGTTTTTATCGACTAAGGTGTATTGCCGGCTTGTATGCTGTCCACAAAAGGATTCTTCTGGAGGGACAGGTTGAGAATCCAAGCAGGGGTGGCATTGTGATTGATGTGTTGCAAAATAGTCTTCTGAAGAAATCTGTGGACCAGAGTTAGAGTCATTCTGTAAAGAATCGCTAGATCTACCTTTGGGCTTTAATAGTAGTGATTCCTCAGTTCCAGAAATGGAAGGCAAGAGGGTAAGAGTTTTGCCAAGAGATTTTAAGAACTGTTGAGTGCTAGCACAGGGCCCAGAAGTTATGGGTTCAGAAGGAATTGCAGATTGTTCATCACCAAAGGCTTTCTGAGATCCAATAGAGAGTTCATCAGTTAGGCGCCGGTTAGGACCGACACATGGTTGATCAGGTAGTGGCTGATTACAGCTGGGGCTGGGTGCATTATTAAATGGTTGGAGAGAACCATCACATTCAGTATTTGGCAGGGTCTGGTCAGTAATAGATGATTCTTCAGACAAGGATGGGTCAGTGGTTGCACAAAGAAATGTCAGGTCACTGTCTGCATGTGTGTCAGGTTTGTGGAAAGTGGGATCTAATTTATCTAAGATTGTAGAGGGTTCACCAGTACTCTTTTTGCAATCTGAAGAAAGGACTGGGCTCTCCCTATATTCAACAGGTAGCGTTCTATTGTTGCTTTCCCAGGGTTTTGTTGGCTGGTCAATGTTAGGGCTCACCCTGGCTGTGATATGCATGATTCTCTCAGGACTTTCCCAGCGTTCAGCAGACAAGGCCAGATGGTGTCTTGTAGAAGACTCTAGACTAGTAGGGCAATTGGTATCTTCAGTGGGTTTCTGATTCCCAGAACTTGGGGAAGACTTAGTGACAGGATTTGAACAGAGCACGACTACTTTAGTCTGTTCAGAAGAACTAAAGGAAGCATGAGATAAATGTTGGTTTCCCTGCACAGAAAGCATTGGGGAAAAAGATATGTCAGAGCTTGCACACTGCTCACCAACTTGGGTCTGTTCAAAGATCAAGAGATCAGCAGGCAATGGTGATTTGGGGATAGCACTGCAAACAGCAATAGAAGCAGGAAATGGGCACTGAGCAGTGCTGATAAACTTATCTGGTTGCTTGTGGCAAGGTTTTAGAGACAGAGGCTCTTCTGTCATTTTAGCATGTTCAGCATTAAGGAACAAGTCTGTGTTTACACTGTCCCTAGATAGGTTATCCTCACCAGATCTTTTGCAGTGCTCAGGGGACAAGGGCTCTTTGAAGCTATCACAGGATTGAGTAGGAAGAGAGTCTTGTAGAGTTTTAATGGAATAATCAGCCACTGATTCAGTCTTTAAAACAACTTTACCAAGTTGATACTCATCAGGAAATCCCCATTTTTTTTGTAAAGGCTGAATGGCGCTTTCATCCCTTTCTTTTTTAGGACATGGTAATGATTTGTTTGGCAGTAACTGATCAGAATGTTCATGT
Source organism: Hymenochirus boettgeri (assembly GCA_019447015.1). Lineage (NCBI taxonomy): Eukaryota > Metazoa > Chordata > Amphibia > Anura > Pipidae > Hymenochirus > Hymenochirus boettgeri. Next base: position 23,593,913 of record CM033470.1, on the reverse strand, counting down.
TTTGCACCTAAACTAACAGCATAAAAATGAATATTTTCTGTGTGTTCTTTAGGGGGAGGGACAACATGCTTCAAAGTAGGTTCTCTTGGCAGGTGATGGTCTCTGCTTTCAAAGCGTTTACCAGAATTTTGCATGTTAGAATTAGAACAAAATTTAGACTTTAGGTCTTCAGAGTTTTCCCTTATTTCCTCACTGTTGGACTGCAAACAGCGCTCCTCACTTTTGGGCTGATGATCATTTTCAGGGGTTTCCTTATTTTGATCAGGCGACTCCTCTAAACAATTCCGGTGGGGTCCTCCAGGCTGATCTGGATTTATGCACGTTTTAGCTTGGAGAGAAGTGTATAGGTTTACACTTGATTTAACATTCTGGATCCGATTAAAGTTTAGACTGGACTCAGTCAAAACATCATAAGAAGGAGCCCCAGTGTTTTCAGACTGTTCAGGGGTGTCAGTACATTTTTCTGGCACAGATTGGAGAGTATTTCTCTCCTCATGTGGTTGATCAGGAGATATAAGTAACTTGTCTTTCACTTGAACAATAGAAGCACTGGACTCGTTGTGCAGGGGATGAACAATCAACCCTATCTGTTCATCGAGTAAGGGCTGACGAGGGACAAGACAAGAGTCATCAACCAAGGAGTGGCAAGGACTTGTATAAAGTTCATTTGGAACAGGCAGAGCCACCAATACATTTTGTCGCAAAGGTTGATCTGGGATGCCATGGGTCTCTACTGGCAGAAACTGGCTAGCACGGTCAAGGGACCCTTCTGTTTGGGCTTGATCAGACAGCTTCACACAGGCTATGTTGCGCTGTGTGTCTGTTTGTACCAATGCATTTTCTATCCGATAACCAATGTTGTCTGTTTGAGAAAGGCTTAAGTATTCCTCTGGTTTTCTTTGTAAGTTACAGCCAGCAGTGTCACCCAGGTCTCTTGGTAATGGATATGCAATAGGAAGTGTGCACTGTTTATCCTCATGTGAGTAGGATTGTCCATCTTCTGATTCAGAATACAAGAGAGTGGAGCGGTCCTTAAGCCGCATTGAAAATGGATCACTTAAACCAGAAAATGATTTAGTCAACTGGGGCTGGCATGGAAATAACTGTGAAGCATCCTGTATGTTGTTGGTTATTAGGGTTAAGTCAGGGAGGGGTTGTTGGAAGTTGGAGCAGGATTCTTTTAGCAAGTCACAACCAGAACTAGATCCAAATGTAGCTGATAGAGAGTTTTCAGCGTCAGAAGTATCTTCCTGCAGAGCAAGCGTCTTTGGGTAAGGAGATTCTGTCACAATTGTGGGTTCAGGATCAACAGACTGATTTGTAGTTAACAGCTGATCACTCTTATCACTTGGTTTGGCCATTTGCCCAAAGTAGATTGGCTTTGCACATGCAGCTTCTGGATTTACATCAGCTTTTTGCTCATCACTGTTTAATTCAGGCAGAGACATAAAGGGTTCAGCAACAAAAAGGAACGTATGCCCTTGGGCTACTGGTGTCAAATCTGGCATGGGGATAGCAGGGGCCAAATCTGGCATGGGGACAGCGAAATCGGGCATGGGGCCAGGAGCAGTGGCCAAATCGGGCATGGGGCCAGGAGCAGTGGCCAAATCGGGCATGGGGCCAGGAAGTGGCCAAATCGGCATGGGGCCAGGACAGTGGCCAAATCGGCATGGGGCCAGGAGCAGTGGCCAAATCGGGCATGGGCCAGGAGCAGTGGCCAAATCGGGCATGGGGCCAGGAGCATGGCCAAATCGGGCATGGGGCCAGGAGCAGTGGCCAAATCGGGCATGGGGCCAGGAGCAGTGGCCAATCGGGCATGGGGCCAGGAGCAGTGGCAAATCGGGCATGGGGCAGGAGCAGTGGCCAAATCGGGCATGGGGCCAGGAGCAGTGGCCAATCGGGCATGGGGCCAGGAGCAGTGGCCAAACGGGCATGGGGCCAGGAGCAGTGGCCAAATCGGGCATGGGGCCAGGAGCAGTGGCAAAATCGGCATGGGCCAGGGCATGGCCAAATCGGGCATGGGGCCAGGAGCAGTGGCCAAATCGGGCTGGGGCCAGGAGCAGTGGCCAAATCGGGCATGGGGCCAGGAGCAGTGGCCAAATCGGGCATGGGCCAGGACAGTGGCCAAATCGGGCATGGGGCCAGGAGCAGTGGCCAAATCGGGCATGGGGCCAGGAGCAGTGGCCAAATCGGGCAGGGGCCAGAGCAGTGGCCAAATCGGGCATGGGGCCAGGAGCAGTGGCCAAATCGGGCATGGGGCCAGGAGCATGGCCAAATCGGGCATGGGGCCAGGAGCAGTGGCCAAATCGGGCATGGGGCCAGGAGCAGTGGCCAAATCGGGCATGGGGCCAGGAGCAGTGGCCAAATCGGGCATGGGGCCAGGAGCAGTGGCCAAATCGGGCATGGGGCCAGGAGCAGTGGCCAAATCGGGCATGGGGCCAGGAGCAGTGGCCAAATCGGGCATGGGGGCAGGAGGAGGGGCCAAATCGGGCATGGGGCCAGAGCAGTGGCCAAATCGGGCATGGGGCAGGAGGAGGGGCCAAATCGGGCATGGGGCCAGGAGCAGTGGCCAAATCGGGCATGGGCCAGGAGGAGGGGCCAAATCGGGCATGGGGCCAGGAGCAGTGGCCAAATCGGGCATGGGGGCAGGAGAGGGGCCAAATCGGGCATGGGGGCAGGAACAGGGGCCAATCGGGCATGGGGGCAGGAGGAGGAGCCAAATCGGGCATGGGGCAGGAGGAGGAGCCAATCGGGCATGGGGGCAGGAGGAGGAGCAAATCAGGCATGGGGCAGGAGGAGGACCAAATCAGGCATGGGGGCAGGAGGGGAGCCAAATCAGGCATGGGGCAGGAGGAGGAGCCAAATCAGGCATGGGGCAGGAGGAGCAGCCCAAATCAGGCATGGGGGCAGGAGGAGCAGCCAATCAGCATGGGGGAGAGGAGAGCAGCCAAATCAGGCATGGGGCAGGAGAGGAGCCATCAGCATGGGGGCAGGAGGAGGAGCCAAATCAGGCATGGGGGCAGGAGGAGGAGCCAAATCAGGCATGGGGGCAGGAGGAGCCGCCAAATCGGGCATGGGGGCAGGAGGAGGAGCCAAATCGGGCACTGTGACAGAAGGTGCAGCTAAACCAGGCATGGGGGCAGTAGAAACAGCCAAATCAGGCATGGGAACAGAAGATGTGGCCAAATTAAACATGGGGGGAGGAGGAGCATCCATATCAGGAAGGTTAGAAGGGGCCAAATCGGGCAGGGGAGCAAAACAAGCCAATTCGGTAACATGAAGAGAAGGAGCTATATCTTGCATGGGAGTAGTAGAAGCCAGATCAGGCATTGAAGCTCTGGGTAAAATATCTGAAACTGAAGCTCCAGAGGTCAATTGGGACATTTGAGAGGTGGCTGCTAAATCAGGCATTGAGGTAACAGGTGGCAAATCATGTACTGGCATACCAGAAGCCAAGTCCGGCATTGGTGTACCAGTCAGTTCAGGCATTGACACTCCAGAAGTTAAATCAGGCATATGCCAGTGTGTTCCAACAGCTAAATCAGGGATGGACCACTGTGTCCCTGCTGCCAACTCTGATACAGGCCAATGAGTTCCAGAAGCTAGGTTTGATACAGGCCACTGTGCTCCAGAAGAAAGATCGGATACAGGCCACTGTGTTCCAGCAGTTAAGTCAGACACAGGCCAGTGAGTTCCAGAAGTTAAATCTGGCACTTGCCACTGTGATGCTGAAGTCAAATCAGGCATAGCCCATTGCCCTCCAGTTCCCATATCCGGCATGGCCCAATGTGCTCCTGCTCCCATATCAGGCATGGCCCAGTGCCCCGCAGCTGCCATATCAGGAATAGCCCACTGTGTTCCAGCAGCAAGCTCCGAAACTGGCCACTGCGTTTCTGCAGGCAGTTCAGAAACATGCTGCTGTGGTCTTGGATTTAAGTTAGGAACAGGTATTTGAGTTCTAACGTTTTTGTTGGGCACAGGCAACCTTGTAAGAGTTGGGGCAGGAAGTCGGGATTTAACATCCGGATTGGATGAAGGTAACTGTGCTTTAGCAGCCAGGCTGGTCATAGGCAGTTGTGTTGAAGATGGCAAGGTATTAACTGACAATTGCTCCTTAGAAGACTTATTGCCGGAACTCTGTAACTTTGCTTGAGAGAGCTGCTTCTGAATAAGGGACTTCATGCTATGTTTAAAAGCTGTAGTTTTTGTTTGTGTTTTCTTCGGAGGTGGTGATGTGGATTTGGAAAGGCGTTTGCTTAATGGGGATTTGTCAGGTTTAGTCTGTGAACGTGAACGTCGTTTACGAGCTGGTGATTTTGATAATGACCTACGTTGATTTCTGCCCGATAATGAACGGGAACGTCGAGACACTGAACGAGAGTGGTTCCTTCTAGCAGTAGATGAAGAACGTGAACTTCGACCTCTTCGATAGGACTTTGAGTGCCGCCAGCGTGCACGTGATCTTGAACGACTGTGCAGGGCTGGTGATTTGGACAGTGACCTATCACTTGACCGTGAATAGCGTCTTTGATGTCCTGATTTAGACTGGGGCCGGCTCCTTGATCTCGACCTTGAAACAGAGCGTTTCCTCCAAGTTGGTGACCTGGAGAGAGAAGACTTTCTTGAACGTGAACGTCTCATCCGTGCCACTGATGATCTTGAGCGAGAACGTTTCTTTCTGGTTGAGGATTTAGAGCTCAACTGCTTTCTAGCACCTGCTGATTTAGAGCGTGAACGCCTGCTCTTTTCTGAAGATTTTGATCTTGAGAGTCTTCTCCTAATATTAGATTTTGAGCGAGAGTGTCTCCTTTTAGACTTGGAAGGGGAATTCCTTTTCCTGTTTTTTGATTTTGACCGGGATTTCCTCTTTCTCCCTGTTGACTTGGAGTGTCTTCCTTTAACTGATTTTGATCGAGATCTTTTTCTTGACAAGGATTTGGAACGTGATCTTCTTTTACGTGCAGATTTGGAAGGTGAACGTGAAGACTTAACACGGTCTACAGAGGGTGATCTACTTTCTTGGGCCATTGATCTTGAGCGATACTGCCTCTGTTTGACACCTAACTTTGATAAACTGTTAGAAAGTTGTGGGAAAGCAGACTTCCCTGCAATGTTGGATGAAGAGGGCTCCATTTTAGAATTGTGTTCATCAGCTTCTACAGTAGTACTGGAAGAAGTCCCCGGATCCTCAAGGACAGACTTTATTTCAGATACAGATAAACCACTTGATAGTGTAGGCTCCCTTAACAAGGCACTTGATTCTGGAAGTTTTGAAGGAACTTGTACAGCAGGGGAACTTGACAATGTTGTTTGATTTTCAGATAAGTTACTTCCTTTGGAAGGCTCAGTTCCAAGAGATACAGCTAAATCAGAGCTGTCATGCAAAGCAGATATGCTGAGTGGCTTAAATGTTCTGCTGAATTTAAAGTTAAGTGATGTTCTGGGTTTCTCTCCAATGGTTACAGTATTATTATTTATGGTTTGTGATTGAGTACAATGGCGGGATTCAGAATCGATACTGCATTTGATTGGTTCCGATACAGTATCTTCATTTTTCGATTTCTTTGCTTTATTTAACAGACTATCTGCACTTTCCAAATGCAGATTTTTACTGAACACATCTGCCTCAGGAATCATTCCTGCATAATCTTTATCGGTCTTTGATATTTTGACATTTTTTTCTGCAGCATACTTCTGTTTTGCAAGACTTTGCAAAGAAGGTGAACAGACATCAGGTAATGCAGACTCTGGAGTATAAACATCATTACTTTTTATTAAATTACCAACTGAGGTCTTGCTTTCTGACAATCTAGGAGTATAATTCTTGCAAGGCGTTTCACTATATTTTTTTTGTGTGCCCATCATATTAAAATTGTCATTTAAGATAGTAGCAGGTGAATTTATTTTGGGTTGTGCAACAGAAATGCTCTCTTTTGTTATTTCAGCAGTTGCAGTTTTGCAAGAACACTCTGAATCTTTATCTGGAGTGTTAGAACTAGAAAAGTTTAATCTGCTATCATTTGCAGTTTCTACTGTCTTCAAGGTAGATTTTTCAGCCTCCACCCCAGATGCAGTGCACATTGTTTTTTTTGTTTCTTTCTGTCTCTGAAGCAAGAGTTGAGCATCTAGAACGTCAGGACTTGAACGTAACTGTTTTTCGGGGTTCTCAGAATCGTAATAATGCTTTTCTTCTGTACTCTTTTGACTAAAATTGATTTTATAAATATTCGATATATTTTGTTGCCCCTGGGAAGCATGGCTGTTCTCACAGGAGTTTGGAGCTTCACCAATGACTGACTTTTGCAGAGACATAAGGGATGGAGTTGTAGGTTCTTCAGTAGACCTGGGTGTGTAGATCTCATTTTTATCTTGTTCAGGGTCTGGTGCGGACTTGTTAAATGAATGTTTCGTGGAGTATGGATGCAAAAAAGAATACATTTCAGTAGAAACTGTTGATCCAGCAGGTTTATTGGGCCCAGCTTTGCCGGTTTTATTTGTGTGGACTTCCGAGGATTTACCAGTCTCACCCTCAACAATTCCAAGTTTTGAGGAACTGGCTAGATTTTTTTCAGAAACTTTACTACAATCAAAAGAGTCCCGTTTGATTTGCTCATCAGTATCATCTTTAAGGCTCATAACCATTTGACCATTATTGTCTACCGAATAGCTTTTGGCAATGGAATTAGAAGGATGTGGACCTGTGTAAAGCACATTTTTAAATGTGATGCTAGTCTCGTGAGATACAGAGGTTTCTGGGCTTTGTATTTGCTCTGCTATGGTGGATAAACTTATATTATGCGTACCTTTTTTATAGAGGATAACTTTAGCAGACTGCATAGTTTCAGTGGTAACTTCTGCAGCCTTTGAGTCAATTATTTCAAGATCAGGAATCACACTGGTAGATACTGGAGAAACAAATATCCTCTCCTCCGAGCAGTGCTTTTCAGATATAGCATCATTTGCATCCGAACTAAAAATTAGCATATCACGTGTAGATTGCGGAATGCATTCAGATTTGTCTTTCTTTCCTGAAATGTCTATATTATCGGTGCTTACAGGCAATATATTAGATTTACTTTTTTCTATGAACAGTGGTGTCTGAATTACACTTTTGTTTTTAAGTGCCCCATAATCAAATTCTTCTTTAGTTGCTGTCCTAAGGTTAGGGCTACCGTCATCAACAAGCACAGACTCAGCATTTGCAGCAGTGCATTTTAAAGACTGATGTACTACTGATGCAGTGACTTGCTGCTCTGCAACACTGAGAATTTTGTCACCATTACCTGCAAACATTTTTTTTTCTAAGTGCATAGTTTCTACATTTACTGCGATTGGATCGTAATTTTCAGATAAGTTTTCAGATTTGGAAAATACTGTGATCCGATCTGTTTTACCAGACACCAAAGTATCTAAAGGAACAGCTGGATTCCACATGTGATCAGTAACCTTTCCACTAAAATCCACTTTCTTTTGCTCTGAACATTTAGGAGACTCCGATAGCTGCAGAGTTTCTGTAGTGTTTAACAATATATCTTGTCTTTCCTGTTCGGCTGTTGTGTCTTCAGTTTTGAAACTAAGGCCCGCAGAAGATTTCCCAATGTTTAAATAATCTTCACACCTTTTATCTTCATTGGAGATAAGAGTTTGGGAAGAGTGAGATTTCACATCAGACCTCCGAATTAAACCCAGGTCAGAATCTCTACAAATACGCTCTTGAAAAAAAGCTGCAGACAGGCTTTCCTCCTCTGCTGAGCTAAGTTTATCAGAATCAGAATGACAGCTTTCCAGTTCCATAGGAATGGCCATTTGGTTAGACTCATCAGTGGCAACACAAGGGCTTTTGACAGAATAGAGTTCTGGAGCAAACTGTGACTCATTTAGCAGTTGTCCACTTTCATGTGCTAATGTAGATGTAGACGAGTTTGATTCAGTAGAGGAAATTTGATGATCAGAGTTATTTTTGACTTGTTCTTTAGGCATTTCCACACGAGAGTGCTGATCTTTTTCATGATGTATGGAGGAAGAGGCAAGTGACTCTGAGAGGGTCTGAGAACAAGATACTGGCTGGGCTGTAATATTTTCACTGAAAAGCTGTAAAGGTGTAGTATCAACTATGTTTTCTTTTGACGTTTGTCTGGATGATTGTTTTACTTCTGTTTTATCTGTTTGCTTACTTTTTTCTGGAGAATCTTCAGAACGTTTGTTTGAAACTAATGGCTTTCTATCATCTGCCTCACTAGATCTTCTGTCCCCTGCAGCCAATTCTGAGCTATGTTTTCTGAAACTGGTACAGTCTGCAAATGGTGTTGCTCAACTGCGGAGCTTAATTCTGATTTTTGCTTGGATACGTTGATCCAGATCTTGACCTCTGTTTCCTACCGGTTGTGCTCGACTTAGATCTTTTCTGGTAACTGACTCAGACCTTGACCTCTGTCGCCTATATATGACAAAGATCTTGATCTTCCTCTTTTTGCAGTTGACCTGGATGCTGATCTTTTTCTAACATCTGACCAGACCTCGACCTCTGTTTGGTTGCGCCTGAGCAAGACCTTGAATGCCGCTTTCTTGCGCTGACCCAGACCTTGACTTCCTTCTCCTAGAAACAGACCTCGACTTTCTCCTTCTGGACAGACACAGATCTCGACTCTTTCTCCTGGCAGCAGACCCAGACCTCCTCCTCCTGACAGAGGATCCAGACCTTGACCTCCTTCTCCTGACAGTGGACCAAGACTTAGATCTCCGCTTTCTGGCAGCTGATCCAGATCTCAATTCCTCCTCCTAACAGCAGACCCAGATCTTGACTTCTGCTTCTGGCAACTGATCTAGATCTCCGCCTCCTAGTAAGAGAGACAGACCGAGACCTTCCACGTCTAACAGCTGATCCAGACCGAGATCTTTTCCTTCTGGCAACAGACTCAGACCTTGACTTCCGCCTCCTGGCTGCAGACACAGATCTTGACCTTCGTCTAGCTGATCCAGACCTTGACCTTCGCTCCTGGCAGCTGATCCAGACCTTGTCCTTCGCCTCCTGGCGGCTGTACCAGACTTCCCCTCCTCCTGGCAGCTGATGCAGACCATGACCTCCGCCTCCTGGCAGCCGACCCAGACCTTGACCTCCGCCTCCTGGCAGCCGATCCAGACCGTGACCTCCGCCTCCTGGCAGCTGATCCAGACCGTGACCTCCGCCTCCTGGCAGCTGATCCAGACCGTGACCTCCGCCTCCTGGCAGCTGATCCAGACCTTGACCTCCGCCTCCTGGCAGCTGCTCCAGATTCTGATCTCCTTCTTCTGGTAAAAGATCTAGAACGAGACCTCTGTTTTTTTGTAAATGACCTAGACCTTGATCTTCTCCTTGAAGCAGAAACAGACAATGACTTCCGCCTCCTACTACGTGATCTAGATCTCTGCCTCCTTCTACTTGCTGATCTGGACCTAGATTTTCCTTTACTACTAGCTGATCTGGATCTAGACTTGTGTCTCTTTGCACCTGATCTTGATCTGCGTCTCCTTACAGGGGATCTTGCTTTTGAATAGCGCCTTCTTACAGGTGATTTGGTTCTCGACTTGTGTCTCCTTGTAGATTTGGATCTTGTCCTACGTCTTCTAACAGGAGAAATAGACCTGGTCCTCTCTCTTTTGGTTATAGATTTTGACCACCAACTACGTATAGGTGATTTTGAATGGCGAACAGGAGTTCTGGAAGATCTTCTCCTTTGAACCGGGGTAGAGGACTTTGAACGCCTCTTTGGTCCAACAGAACTTGAATGTGACTTATGCCTCCTTCCTGAAGAACTGTGAGAATGGCAATCTACATCTGGAGATCTCGATCCTAGGTTCCTTCCTTTTGGAATTTTCACTATAGACTTTGATCGAGACTTATGTTTTTCCGATGATCTAACTTTACTTAGACTTGATGACTTGGACCTTGACCGTGACCGACTTTTCCTTATATTTTTATCTAGATGTTGACACACTGTTATCTCTGTCTGTTGTTGAATGTTTTTATGATTTATACAGTCAAACTTTTCACTGCCTAAATCAACAATTTCAGTTTGTGATATAACCATGCACTGTTGCTGCAACATCAATTCATTTTCAGAACTAGAATGTGAAGATATTTGCTTTGTTACAGAACTTGCATTGACTGTGCTTTTCTTTTTATCAATTTCATCTAACTGGTTTGTTTTATCGCAGGGCTTATTTGTGGAAGATGCTACAGTGAGATCTAGGCTGGGAAAATCCATAACCAATGAAGAATCCCTTATTTCATTAGGGCATCTAGGACCAAAAAAATCTGAATCTACATATGCTTTTTCAATAGTCTGCTTTTCTTTGACAGAGTCCACATCTATTTCTTGCACAATTCCACATGACTGTGCAACAGTATCGGGAGGTTTCTCCACTGCACTTTCTGGTTTAGGAGTATCTGCTCTAGTATCTTCTTTCTGAAGTGTTGCAGAAGCAGGTTCCAGAGCAGATATTTCTTGGTTCTCAACACTTGAAACAGATTTTGATCTTTTCTCACTTTTCTCTTTTTTCTTTTTCTTCTTTTTCTTTTTGCTCTTGTGTTTTTTATGTTTTTTTGACTTCTTTCGTGAACCTTCTTTCTTTGCTTCATCAGAAGAACTTCCTTCAGCATTTTTTAAATCCTTTGGTGCAGAATCACTTTCCAATGCTACAAAATAAAATTGCAAACAAATATATTAGTAATAGATTGTTGCCGTTGATGTTAAAGCAGGAAGGTTTAACTCTGCACCCTGCCAGGTGGTTACGTGGCTGATTACATAAGATATTGAAATGTACAATCCCCACCGCACTTCAGTCGTAGCAAATATTTTGTCAACTTTATGGTGTTCACAACACTTTCTGTAGAACATTCTGTAGCTGTCCCGATAGTGTTGTGTACACTGATTTTGCTGGCTTCACTACTTAAAGGACAACTATACTGCAAAAATGTACTTTTTAGAAATAAAAAGTATCTGGGGCAGGGAGGTAGGGTTGATTATTCCTACCTCCCAATATGGTTTTGTGAAGGAACTACAGAACATATAGTTTTCATTTGCCAGGTAATGGCCCTGGGCCTTCCTGTATTAAAGATAGTGCTGAAGTACTCAGGAAGCCGGGCAGAAGCAGTTTTCTTCATGCTGACACACTCCTATTAGAAATGATATGGGGAGGTAGAAAGTACCAATCTTACCTCCCTGCCCCAGGTACTTTTCATTTTAACTGGTTTTGAAAAACAAACTTTCTATGCAATATAGATCTCGATTAACCTCTGTACAAAAACATCACTTGGAAAGAAAACCAGAACTCTCATATTAAAGGGGGAACTGTGGTACCGAAACAACTTATGTTCAAATAATTAGCCATGACTTTACCTTAAAAAAACATGTTTAATGCAAGCGCGATGAAAGCAATATGCACAGAAACAGGAGTATTCTTCTTTCTGTGCATTTTCCTTTCAATGCGCATGCATATTTCAGACAGCAGGACTAGGATTGCAAACCTTCCACCAAATATCTTTTGAAAGTATTGATATCACATGTACATCGCAGGAGGGACATGGATAGTTTATTTAAAGGTCATGGCTAATTATATGAATATTATATGTTTTGGGACCATATTTCCCTTTTAAAAGACAAAAAGATAGAGAGGAATATGCAATAAGAGGTATTTTATGTGCTCCTAACCTGCAGAAACTAATCAGATGTTTTTAAATGTACAGCTCTGTCCTTATATGTGCAAATGATGTGATACCCCTTGTTTCAGCCAATTCAGTGGGAGCAAGCGTGGGGTTGTCCTAATTTATTCCTCACCAAAAATTGCATTTTTGTTAAACTTACTAAGATTTTGAAATGTTTTTTTCCCATTTTAAATGCACTACTTGAAACTCCCAAATTTTTAACATGACTGTTGTTCAAAATAAAACTCCCGTTCTTAAATTAAACAGCCATGAGAGAACAAAGAAAACTTACCCAATATGCGTGTACATTGGGACCTGTCAGAGGAACAGCGGAGGGGCAAGATCGCGCGTAAGTTCTCTCTGTATAACTGAACGGGAGCTAAAGGATCGAAGTCTAAATTTTGAGTGTAGATATTAAGGCTGTTGCTAATTTAATACAACAATATTGACTTGGCTGTGGTGCATCTGGCCCCTTCCCCTTCCAACCAATAAAAATGCTCTCTGGTACATGAATTATGCAGTCATTTACTGTGTGCACACTAATGAAGAATAAGCTGCAGTGGTATGAACTATAGCTTTAGGAAGGTCTACCATTAAGGCTGGGAACACCGGGGCAGATATTTAAGTCCAGCCAACCATTCGATGCTTCAGTGGCATGTGTGTGAGAGCTGTTTAATGGAACTGTACATTACTAATAAGAGAACATTGTTATGTGAAAATGTCACAATAATTGGATACAAGCGCATCATTAAATGCATGTAGCATTTCTGTTTTCAGGGTCTAACATTTTTCTGCAATATGTTTGTTTACATATACTTCTAATACATACACATTTTTATTTTACCTGAACTATGTGGCTGTTCTAGCTGAACGGATTTGGACTGCATTTCTTCTACACCCTGCGCAGTCGGATTAGGTTCTTGATCTTCGGATGGCCTTTCAGAAACATCCATTATTACTTCATCGTTCTGAGAGCTTTCAGTATTCTCACTAAAATAAAAGATTATTTTAATAGATTGTTAACACATCACATACATTTTTTAATTAATACATTAACATAGTAATTGAGGTTGAATAAATACATATTTCCATACATATTTGCTTGAATCAAGAGATTTTCTTTTAGCTGTAGGAATTTGAAGGTGTGTGTGTGTGTGTGGGGGTGGGGTACTTTGTAATTTCTTTCTTTAGGTACAGTGCTACATCAGGACTTCAGTAACAGACAGCAGCTAACTGCAGGATTGGTTTTATCTACACAGAAACAGATAATGCTTATTCCTTTTTCCTGATCTTAATACTGAATCTATTAACCACACAGTGACAGAGAAATAAGCTTTACTTTTTACTTTTATAGAATGGATAGTTTTTACATTTAGTGTACCAGGGGGAGGGGCTGGGTGATTGATAGTTCTTTGTTGACTAGCTGTGCCCCTTTAAAAAGTAACGCACAGAGCTTAAATTAAAAAAAAAAGGGATAGGAAGGTCAGAGTAAAAAAAAAACAGAAAGCAAATTTAAGATTGGTTGCAATTTATCATTATCACTGTGTGATTAGTTAAAGGGCAACTGTGGTCTCAAAACAAGTGAGGTTTAAATGAAAGCCTGCAGTATTTCCTTTAAAATGAGCTAACAATCACATCTCTGTCTGGAGCCTGTGAGAAATTCCATTGGGGTGAACGTTCAAACTTCCTGCTTCCAGTAGGTTGAATGACATCACCTGACCTATGCCCCGCCCGTTAGCCGCAGGGGAGAAGCATGCTCAGTTAAGACTTAATGCTGGGGAAATCAGGAAGTTCCTGAGGAAAAAAATTGACAGTTGAGAAGGGAAGCCTCATATGTTGAGAAGGGAAACTAGTCACATGGCTGAAAAAAGGAAGTGTTCAAGCAGGAAGCAATATTGCTGAACCTTTCCAGCAATCACTTCTTACAAATTTTATCTAGAAATGTGATTCAGGTTTTAATCTTTACGATGGAAGGCTTTTTATATTATTTTTACTAGTTGGGAAGAATTCGAGACCACGGTTACCCTTTAAAAAATGATTTGGCATAGTTTGTCCTTTAATTACTATTTTAATAGGCAAACGGTGAGCAGTCAAGGGTGCCAATGGTCAACAGCTGACTGTTTCATGGCTAACTCCACCAGTCTGCCACGCCTCCACTGCGCATGCATGACTTCTAGAAAATAAATAAATGGTTGAGATTACAGCATCACTGACTAACTCCATGCTTGCCTAAGATTGCAAAATAGGGAGGTAGGAACAGAGAGGTATGATCTTTTAACTCCATGGCAAATATACCTTTTTTGTTTTAGTAAATTCACCATAGATGCCCTTCAAGGTTGACATTAGTAGTCAGTCAGGAAAATCTAGAAGCCAGTCTTTTTTGTTTAGCCAGTTGGTGCCTGAAGCACCTACTTTTATTATTATGGCAACCAGTTACAAAAAAAAAATCTGATTTCATTTTTATTTAAATCTGATTTGTTTGATTTAAATCTGATTTTTTTTTTTTTTTTTAAAAGAAAATACTTTTTGAGGAAAATATATTACCATCTAAAAGTTATTCCATCATGAAATAAAGATTTGTTTTTTAATTATGTAGAATAAGGCTGTATACCGTATATACTTGAGTAAAAACTGCTTGATTCGTATATAAGCCAAGGGCGAGGGTAGAAAGGACCACTACTGCCTTCTGATTCTGTATTGTTTTGAGGCTTAAGTTTCACTTTAAATGGACAGCAGAATTCCCATATAGTAATTCCATTCAGTAGTCCCATACAGTAATAGCCAAATCCAGTATGGCTTTTACTGTATGGGACTACTGTATGGGAATTCTGCTGTTCATTATAGGGAAACTAAAGCTTCAACACAATACAGTAAAGTTTTGAGGCAATAGTTGCCCTTTAAAAATAGACAGTAATGCCAAGTTCCTTGGCACTCCAGATGTTTGGAAACTACAACTCCCTGCATGCCTAAGTTAAGTTGCTGGGAGTTGTAGTTTGCAAACATCTGCAGTAGCAAGCACCCCCAGGGCAGGCCAGGTGACTACTCGGCACCAGAAAGTGAGACCGGCACCGAGTAGTGACGTCATACAGAGCAGTGGATGCGAATTGCAGAGCGAGCAACAGCCGGATTGCAGTAACTGATTGGTCCGAGTATAAGCAGAGGTTCGATTTTTAATGCCTGAAAACCTCAGATTATATTCAAGTATATACGGTATGTTTAATTTTTTTGGTAAATAAATTGCATTAATCCATTCACAAAGTCATGCTCTTCCACAGGTTTTTCTAAGATTATTGGGCAGTTTCTCTGGTTTACTTTTGCAGTTCTCAAAACTGAATTTGATTCAGCAGAGATCACAGGCCTCTTCTTCCCAGCAAAAATGTTATAACATGAACAGAGTTGAGAAAAAAACCTTAATCCTAATGTTCTACAAACCTATGAATACAGAATCAACCCCTTCAGTACTAAGTTTCAAGAAGTTTAGTGAATAGAAATGCTGTAATGCTATTGTTTCAGTTGAGTAAATCTATTTAAATTGTTGCTTGTGAAGGTTCTCATTCATCCAGGTCATGGTATATCTGTTGTATTCAATTAGATCAACTGGACTTGAAGTTTAGTTCTTCAAGAACTAAACTTCAAGTCCAGTTGATCTAATTGAATACAACAGATATTTAAATTGTTATTAATCTAAACATCTTTATCTACTTGGATTACAGTTATACCAGCAAGAATTAGCCTTTATGTATAAAACTATGATTTAAATCAGTCCTTACTGACTAGTGGTTTAAATCAAATCCACCCTGCTGAATGGTAAATTGGTCAGACTGGCTTTTAGGCTCTTTCTGCTGCTATCGAAATTGCTAAACAGATTTAACATTGGGCCGGTGTATGGCCAGCATTAGCCATACATATTTTAGCTTGACATCCGCAACAGATATTTTGTTTATCAGGCCAAAATATTGGTAGTAATTGCCAATGCGACCGATAATTCCGGACTGATTTTTAGTCAAAATCAATTAACCTAATAATCAGACCAGTTTCATGATCAGTAGATCTGTTGGCAGTTACAGTGATACTTCCCACCACCACATAACTAACTTTTTCAGTAAACCACCCAATAATTATAAATAATAAAAAGTGATTCCTGCATGTAAGCACTAATGTATGGGCAGCTATATACACTTTACCAATTTGTCATGTGTGTACCTAGCTTAAGATTTATTCACCTGCATGCAAACAAATTAGATTTAGTCTATCCGTGGTATTCAGTTAGTTTTGGAAGAAGATGTTTCACCTAACTGGCTTTTTCAATTCAGAATGACTTGTACATGAATCCGTTGGCATTCAATACCCTGGAATGTGTTTCAATCAGCATATAACAGCAAGATGTAAGGTGTTATCAAAAATGCCCAGAGTAAGGCGCCAAAAAGGCATTCTACATGGCAGACAAATTGTGTCAAACCCCTCCCCCATCTCTGTTCATGCATGGTTTCCTTAATTTGACAAATGGCTTCTTTGACACCTCTATTGAACCGATCATGTTCCTTGGGCAAGATGTTGAAATTACTATGTTTAAACATATGACCCTTTTCCTTAGGATGCAGGTACGGGGCAGTTCCGACCATAGGAATTGGCTCTTCTGTGCTGGGCTATGCGTTGGTGCAGCTGCTGTTTTTTCTCCCCCACATACAAATCAGAGCACTCTTCACTGAACAGCAAATATGATGTCGCTCTTCTAGTGTTTCATTATTGGGTCTTTTGGATGCACCAGTTGCTGCCTCTGTGTTTTTTGGTTTAAAGCAGACCAATATAGTGTCTCTTGAAAATTCTTCTTAATGGACAATTATACTTACCATCCTCCTCTTCCCATGCCTATGCTATGTACCCAGGATGAGGACCTAAACTGCTAGTTCCTCACCCCCAGGCTCTTTGTAGTTACGCTAGTATACTTACTTAAAGATGCTCTGGTGCACTCCACCCCCCCCCCTCAGTCAGTGGCAAAGCCAATAGAAAAACACACTCTGCAAAGAGTGTGATTTCCTATTGGATGCTTTGCAGAACCTGAAGAGGGAGCATATACTGGTGTAACTACAAAGAGCCCAGGGGTGCGAACCTAGTAGTTTAGGTCCTCACCCTGGGTACAAAGCATAGACATAAGGAGTGGGGAGAAGGGAAGTCAATTTTCCTTTAATTTGTCTGACACCCCTGCTACATATAGGATGACCATGTTCTTTCTCCTTGTACAAGTCAAAATAACTAGGAAAAACACAGTTGGATGACTAGTGAAACATTATTATTGTAGATTTATATAGCACCAACATCTTCCATATCACTTTACAGTTACATGTATACATTCACATCAGGCCCTGCCCCAAAGAGCTTACATCTCAGTACATTTATTTGGCACATACAACCTATCATTATGTCTTTATGATTGTAGGGGAAACCGAGTGCCTGGAGAAAACCCACAAAACCACTGAGAGAACATGCAAACTCCTAGCAGATGTGTCCAAAGGTGGATTTGAATTCAGGACTGGGGTTTGCAGTTGATACATTGTGTCTGCTGTGTGTAGCAAAACATCTTCAAGAACACCACTTTATATCCAGTTGATCTAACTGAATACCACATATATACCATGACCTGGATGAATAAGAACCTTCACAAGCACAAGACTTTGTCCTTTCCTGTTTACTGATTGACAGTTTCTGCAGCTCTCCAAATGCAAAATAAACAGTTTGTGAAGGCAAGCAAACATGGGTCGTTTCATTTGGCTGGAATAAAAACAACACGTGCGGCTTCCATTCCATAGAATGCCCAGCAATATTGGGTAGTCTATCGAAAAAAGGCTGACAGAAAAATCAGGAAATCATTTCATTGGCTGTGTTAATTTCAATGAATTTCTAGTTGAAATCCTCTTAAGATACTGTAGATGGTGCAGCTTGTTCAGAACTACCCAAACAATATTATATTGGGAAATATCCATTAGCTATACCACGTTGCACCCATGTACCGGAGTATGGGCTACTTAAAGGAATAGTTCACTCGAGAAATGAACTATTCCTTTAATGTATTGATTAAAGCCTGGGAGGTAAAGGAGCTATGCCTTACCTTCGATTCTTCAATCAATTGAGCAGGAGCTGGGGACGAAGGTTAGTACAGTTACCTTTTGTTCGATCCACCGATGAAAAGATGGACATCTTTGACTACTTCCTGGTTCTAATCCTCTACAGCATACATTATCCAAATGAAAATGGATGTTTGATTTGGAATAAAGTTAAAACATATTTGGCTATATATTAATAGTTTATACAGTATACCTGAAACTTTATACACTGCTCTCATGCGCTTCTGCAAGCAGTTATTCAGACTGTCTGCCACCCCCCTTTGCCTCCTCTTAGAGATGTGCAAGATCAGGAAGCTTTCACGCAGAGGAGGAATGCTTGGGTAGACCCTCTAATAATTGGCTGTCACAGATGACTAAAGGTGACCATACATTCTGCAGATTTTATGTACAATCCAGCATTTCCATTGATTGGCTGAAAAATTTATATTTTCCCAATCTTATTATGCAACATTAGATTGTAAATAGGATTGCGAAAGTTGTTTTTTTTAAGTCAATTGGAAAATGATTGTAGTATTTACTGAAGTTTAGATTAAATGTACTGTAACCTCACAATAGACGACATTCGACATTAATCACGAAACTAATTCTATGTTGAACAATATGTATGGTACCTCCACGTACAATTAACATTGTACATCTGTCTATCAATGTATTGTCAGTTTAAAGGGTAACTGTGGTCTAAAAATGACTTTAGATAAATTGACAAATTGCTTTCCTGGGTATTTTTGCAATTTACTTTTATTATTTTTATCACATGGTTTTAAAGATATTTACATTTTTATGCGTCATATGGTAGCAGCATCACCAGATCCCCTGCACTTCCTGCTCTAAACCATGTAACAAACCCTATTCCCTGAGTCTCAACCTTCTCATGGGCCCCCATGGCCCCTCCACTTGCAGTCCCCTTGAAACATACTAAATTTAGCTATTACTGTATGGGACTACTGTATGGAAATTCTGCTGTCCATTTAAAGGACAACTAAAGCCTCAAAACAATACAGAATCAGAAGGCAGTTGTCATAATTTCTACCCTCAGTTTATACTCAAGTCAACCACTTTTACTCCTTTTTAAAGGTAAAAGTGGGTGCCTCAGTTTATACTTGGGTCGGGTTTATACTCCAGTATATACGGTATGTGTATAGCAACAGTTTTCTGGAAAAAAAAATTACTGTAACTGATTTGTGTCACTGCTTATGACTGACTTAAGCCAAAAAGTTTTGACTTTATATAACCTTTGAGATCATGTCCCTATCATTCTCTGGGCCTAGAGTTATAATAGCCACAATCCTCCCTGAGAAAAACATTAATAAGAAGCGACATTTTCATCTTGTGATTTATATTACAATAAACCAGTGACAATGACATTATTAAAGGGCAAGTCCAGCCCCAAAATGAAAAACTTGCATACAGGTAAATCACCCCCCAAAACCCTAAATGGTAATCGTTTGAAATGTGAAATATATAAGTCTAACCTGAAATCCTGCACAATGTCCTGGTGCCCGTTTCTGCTTCCTGGTTCTTTCTGCTAGCAACTGTCATTTATTGATTTGACAGTTGACATCACAGCCAATGACTGAATGTTAATCCCGTCTGCCTCTTCTGACTATGCAAATTATAGGGCATGGAGACACAGAAGACCCCATGTCCTAAAACCAGAAACTCTGCCAGCACTGCAACCAATAGATGACACTGTAATAATACGCTATATACATGTTATAATAATAATAATAAACTCAGACATGAATACTGAATGCAAAGTTCGTAACGGTCAGTTATGGATTTGACAGTTGACATTACAGCCAATGACTGAATGTAAATCCCGTCTGCCTCTTCTGAGCATGCCCAGGCTCAGCAAAGGCTCATTACAGGTTTGTAAATTGCTCAGTTTCCATGAGGCCTCCAGAAGCATAGCAGGCATACAGTAATGAATTCATAGGACAAACTATGATATATCAACATATTTTGATATATGTTTAAGAGGCCATTCTTTCTTATGAGGATGGAGTTGTCCTTTAAAGGGACAGTTCAGTGGAAATTATAAATATTTGTTAAATTGTTAGTTTGTGCAATGCCTTCTTATTTATTCTATAGATTCTCTCCCATTTTGAAAAATCAGTTGATTTGATACCCTTTGCTGTTCCCTGCTGTTGACATTAGTGAGCTGACATTTCAGGCTCTAACAGTCCTTCTTCCCAGGATGCACCACATCCTTGGAATGTTCCTAACAGTAATTTCTACGGATTGGCTGTTGGATGGGTCAAAGATGCTCAGATCTCTACTGAGCAACTGAATCAAGCCAGGCGCTGGGTCAAGGGCAAGACCATAACGGCCTCTACAAGGGGTCCTGCAAACAAGAAGTCAGTATTTCAGCTGCATTTATTTATACACATGCTAAATTGGCAGATTAAGGTCATTGGGATGAAAAAATACTGCTTTTTTCTTTAAAGCATATGAATATGCACTGAACTTCCCCTTTAAAGAACAATAGCTTTTTAAAGCGCACCATGTGACCATACATTAGACCGATTTTATGTACAATCCGACATACAGACATTTCCATTGACTGGCCGAAAAACTGAGCATTTCCGCAATCTTATTATGCGAAAGATCATAAAATCGAACGCAATTACAATCAGGAAAGTCATTTTTTAGTAGTATTTTCTGAATTTCCGATTAAATGTTAATGTAATGTAGCCTCACAATAGACAACATTAGACATTAATCATCAAACGAATGTAAAACAATATGTATGATACATTTACGTACAATTAACATTGTACATCTGTCTATTAAAGTTGGCTTACGATCCCAATAACTTTTTGTAGTGTATGGCCACCTTAAAGCGTCCAAACATTGAATAAAAACAAAGAAGACTGACTTTAAAACATTAATTGGTGTGTCTTATCTCATTTTGATCTGGCTTTTAAGACATCTTATTAATGTAAGTGTTCCGTATTTCAGACTCGCAGACATGTCCACTTTTATTGTCCTTTACTAATGTAGCCTCACACATGCCTAGTACGAAGCACTGCATAAGTTTGGGACATTGGGTCACTGCCCATTATACATTTGTATCCAATCATGTTACAGTACAGGAAACAGTCTGGTATCTTAAAAGAGCATGTGCTAGAGGTGAGGGGGTGGGGGCTATAAATGCAGGCAAAGACTTGATGCTAAACCTTTCCAGCAATATTACTTCTCTTTAGATTTACCTAGAGATTTGATCCTAGATTCATTTTAAAAAGGTTTTACCTAGAGATTTGATCCTAGATTCATTTTAAAAAGGTATGATGGATGGGTGTTTTTTACCTGTACTAGTTCAGAGAAGTTTCCCTTTAAGTTATATGGAAAGCCCAATTCTTACTTTCCAACAAGCTCAACAGTCTGCCGAACAGTCTTTCCAACAGTAAGGGATGTGTTTGCATACCAAAACGGATTACTGTGCACATTACAAAATCTTCCCTAGATTTCTTTGTTGCCTTTTTGTTTGCCACTTGGTCAGTCACAGACTTCTAGTTTATGTTGTAATTGTGAGCATGTGTGACAATTATGAAGTCCTCTCTGTGAAAAATAGTGGTGTGCTACGAGTGAGTTTACAGATACATGGCAAGAGGAAGCATCCCTGGCAAATCAATGCTTTTGCTAGACACTATCACAACAACAGAGCCACAACAGGGGGGAAAAAAGGCTTGCAAACACTGCAGTCAAGCAAACCATAAGTTGCTCCAGAAAGCAGAAATATACAGGGTTATTCAATAAAAGTTCTTATTGTTTAAAATGGTGTTCTTTCTTTCCCAGGATGCACCACATCCTTGGAATGTTCCTAACAGTATTTTTCTACGGATTGCTGTGGATGGGTCAAAGATGCTCAAGATCTCTACTGAGCAACTGAATCAAGCCAGGCGCTGGGTCAAGGGCAAGACCATAACGGCCTCTAAAGGGGTCCTGCAAACAAGAAGTCAGTATTTCAGCTGCATTTATTTATACACATGCAATTGGCAGATTAAGGTCATTGGGATAAAAATACTGCTTTTTTTCTTTAAAGCATATGAATATGCACTGAACTTCCCCTTAAAGAACAATAGCTTTTTAAAGCGCACCATGTGACCATACATTGACCGATTTTATGTACAATCCGACATACAACATTTCCATTGACTGGCCAAAACTGAGCATTTCCGCAATCTTATTATGCAAAGATCATAAAATCGAACGCATTACAATCAGGAAAGTCATTTTTTAGTAGTATTTTCTGAATTTCCGATTAAATGTTATTGTAATGTAGCCTCACAATAGACACACTTAGACATTAATCATCAAACGAATGTAAAACAATATGTATGATACATTTACGTACAATTAACATGTACATCTGTCTATTAAATTGGCTTACGATCCCAATAACTTTTTGTAGTGTATGGCCACCTTAAAGCGTCCAAACATTGATAAAACAAAGAGACTGACTTTAAAACATTAATTGGTGTGTCTATCTCATTTTGATCTGGCTTTTAAGACATCTTATTAATGTAAGTGTTCCGTATTTCAGACTCGCAGACATGTCCACTTTTATGTCCTTTACTAATGTAGCCTCACACATGCCTAGTACGAGCACTGCATAAGTTTGGGACATTGGGTCACTGCCCATTAACATTTGTATCCAATCATGTTCCGTACAGGAACAGTCTGGTATCTTAAAGAGCATGTGCTAGGTGAGGGGGTGGGGGCTATAATGCAGGCAAAGACTTGATGCTAAACCTTTCAGCAATATTACTTCTCTTTAGATTTACCTAGAGATTTGATCCTAGATTCATTTTAAAAGGTTTTAACCTAAGAATTTGATCCTATATCATTTTAAAAAGGTATATGGATGGGTGTTTTTTACCTGTACTAGTTCAGAGAAGTTTCCCTTAAGTTATATGGAAAGCCCCATTCTTACTTTCCAACAAGCTCAACAGTCTGCCGAACGTCTTTCCAACAGTAAGGGATGTGTTGACGTTACTGTGACATTACAAAATTCTAGATTTCGCTCATGTGTAGACTCATTTATGTAATTTGAGCTGTGACAATTATGAAGTCCTCTCGTGAAATAGTGGTGTGCTACGAGTGATTTACAGATACATGGCAAGAGAAGCATCCCTGGCAAATCAATGCTTTTGCTAGACACTATCACAACAACAGAGCCACAACAGGGGGGAAAAAAGGCTTGCAAACACTGCAGTCAAGCAAACCATAAGTTTGCTCCAGAAGCAGAAATAACAGGGTTATTCAATAAAAGTTCTTATTGTTAAAATGGTGGCTATTTTTCCCCAACCAATCAGATGTTAGCTTTCAAATGTTAAATAAGATCTGATTGGTTGGGGCAAATTAACACAATTTAACAATAAGAACTTTTATTGAATCTCCCTGATAGTACTTAACAGCAGTTCTAATTAAGTCTACAAATAGAGTATAGCTGGGAAAAGCTCTAATCCTGCAGGCTTTTTTGCGTTTGCTTACATTTTCTGCAAAATTTGTTATTTCCCAGCATTCCAGTTTCGCACAGTACGGTCATGACTGAAGTCAAAGTATGGCCAGACAGTGCACATTTATCATATCCAGTTCTTCAGGGGATTACATTTACTTTAATGCGAATGTTAATTTATTATTCTTTGGGGGAAATTCTTTTATATTATGGAGTATTAAATACCAGTATGTTTTTTTAGTTCTCCAAGATATTGCTTTCAACCCAAATCTCCTAATTGCTTTAAATCGGTCTCACAAATAGCATTACATCCAATTGGGGGAGGATAGTTAAAGGATAAGTACAGTAGCATAGTATTTGAGGTTGAATAAAGACACATGTCCATCCATTCCAACCCATCTAGCAATATCCTCATTTCCTGTCTAACAGTTGATCCAAAGGACGGCAAAAAAACCCACCAAATTTATGAAGGAAAAAAAATTCTTCCTGACTCAAAGTGGCAATGGGAATTTCCCTGGATCAACTCTACTTTATGTATCATACCATATACTTGTAACATTCCTTGTTTGCAGAAACTCATCCAGCTTTTTATTAAACTGACCAATAACCTGCCAACAACGTCCACTGGAAGACAGTTCCTGACAAAACCCTTTCCCAACCTACTTTATGTATCAATACCAGTAACTTGCAACATTCATTGTTTGCAAAACTCATCCACGCTTTTTTTTTTTTTTTAAACTGACCAGTGAACCTGCCATACCAACGTCCACTGGAAGACAGTTCCATAGCTTTACCGTTCTCACAGTGACAAACCTTTCCGAACTTGAAGCCTAAACCCTTTTTCAAGTCTAAGGATGGCCATGTGTCCTCCGACATGCTCTATTGGTCATGCCCCGTTAATGTATTTATCACAGTAATCTATCCCCACGCAAAAGCCTTTTCCCACGTACATAATGGTAACTTTTTCAGTCCTTTTTCATATTCAAGCTCCCCCAATACACTTATTAATTTAGTTGCCCTTCTCTGAACCCTTTCCATTTCCAAGATGTTCTTTTTGTACACAGGATTCCAAAATCGCACTGCATATTCCAAATGAGGCCTTACCAATGCTTTGTAAAGAGGAGAATTACATTTTCCTCCCTTGAATCCATACCCGCTTTATACAAGACAATCTCTTTCTGGCTCTGGTTGTTGCCGCCTGGCACTGTTTGCTACCTTTACTCCAGGTTCCTTTCCAACAATCACTTAACACAGAGCCATTTATAGTATAAGCAGCACAGGATTTTTAAGTCCAAAATGCATCACCTTACATTTATCAACATTGAATCCATCTGCCACTTAGCAGCCCAATGTGACAATCTATCTAGATCCCCCTGCAATGATTGCACATCCTCTGAAGTTTTTACTGGTTTTGTGTCATCAGCAAACACAGAAACCTTGCTGCAATACCCACTTCCAATTCGGTGCTAATTTTTCCCCAAACCAATCAGATGTTAGTCGCAAATGTTAAATAAGATCTGATTGGTTGGGGCAAAATTAACACCATTTTAAACAATAAGAACTTTTATTGAATCTCCCTGATAGTACTTAACAGCAGTTCTAATTAAGTCTACAAATAGAGTATAGCTGGGAAAAGCTCTAATCCTGCAGGCTTTTTTGCGTTTGCTTACATTTTCTGCAAAATTTGTTATTTCCCAGCATTCCAGTTTCGCACAGTACGGTCATGACTGAATTCAAAGTATGGCCAGACGTGCACATTACTCATATCCAGTTCTTCAGGGGATTACATTACTTAATGCGAATGTTAATTTATTATTCTTTGGGGGAAATTCTTTTATTTATGGAGTATTAAATACCAGTATGTTTTTTTAGTTCTCCAAGATATTGCTTTCAACCCAAATCTCCTAATTGCTTTAAATCGGTTCCCACAAAATAGCATTACATCCAATTGGGGGAGGATGTTAAAGGATAAGTACAGTAGCATAGTATTTGGGTTGAATAAAGACACATGTCCTCCATTCCAACCCATCTAGCAATATCCTCATTTCCTGTCTAACAGTTGATCCAAAGGACGGCAAAAAAACCCACCAATTTATGAAGGGAAAAAAAATTCCTCCTGACTCAAAGTGGCAATGGGAAATTTCCCTGGATCAACTCTACTTTATGTATCAATACCAGTAACTTGTAACATTCCTTTTGTTTGCAGAAACTCATCCAGCTTTTTATTAAACTGACCAATGAACCTGCCAACAACGTCCACTGGAAGACAGTTCCTGAACACAAAACCCTTTCCCAACTCTACTTTATGTATCAATACCAGTAACTTGCAACATTCTTGTTTGCAGAAACTCATCCATCGCTTTTTTTTTTTTTTTAAACTGACCAGTGAACCTGCCATACCAACGTCCACTGGAAGACAGTTCCATAGCTTTACCGTTCTCACAGTGACAAACCCTTTCCGAACTTGAAGCCTAAACCCTTTTTCAAGTCTTAAGGGATGGCCATGTGTCCTCCGACATGCTCTATTGGTCAATGCCCCGTTAATGTATTTATACACAGTAATCATATCCCCACGCAAAAGCCTTTTCCCAGCGTACATAATTGTAACTTTTTCAGTCTCTTTTCATATTCAAGCTCCCCCAATACACTTATTAATTTAGTTGCCCTTCTCTGAACCCTTTCCATTTCCAAATGTTCTTTTTGTACACAGGATTCCAAAATCGCACTGCATATTCCAAATGAGGCCTTACCAATGCTTTGTAAAGAGGGAGAATTACATTTTCCTCCCTTGAATCCATACCTCGCTTTATACAAGACAATCTCTTTCTGGCTCTGGTTGTTGCCGCCTGGCACTGTTTGCTACCTTTACTCCAAGGTTCCTTTCCAACAGGGAATCACTTAACACAGAGCCATTTATAGTATAAGCAGCACAAGGATTTTTAAGTCCAAAATGCATCACCTTACATTTATCAACATTGAATCTCATCTGCCACTTAGCAGCCCAATGTGACAATCTATCTAGATCCCCCTGCAATGATTGCACATCCTCTGAAGTTTTTACTGGTTTTGTGTCATCAGCAAACACAGAAACCTTGCTGACAATACCCACTTCCAATTCATTAATAAATAGATTAAATAGAAGCGGCCCCAACACAGAACCCTATGGACCCTACTTAGCACTTTAGTCCATAATGATGAAGCCCCAAGTTAAATGTAAGTTGTATCTTTAACCCTTTCCTTTTTTTTTTAGGTCCCTATAGAGCCTACCTGTGCCCCAGTAAAGTTCTGGCCATCTTGGATAATGTCTTCATGGCGCTAAGCTCCGCCCCCCGAGACTTGCTGGACCTCGTTGCAGACTGTCTAAAAATCCAGGGGGTTTGCTCCGTGAGCGTGCTGACATCACGTCACGCGCTTCATGACCTCACACGTGCATGCGGAGCAAACGCCCCTGAATTTTTAGACACAGCCTGCACAAAGGTCCAGCAAGTCTTGGGGGCAGAGCTTAACTGACTGAAGACTTATCCAAGATGGCCAGAACTTTACTGGGCACAGGTAGACTCTGAAGGGACCTAAAAAAAAAAAGGGGGGGGGGGAGCGGTCAAAGATACAACTTCCATTTAAATATAATTCGTTTTTTTGAGTGTACTGATCTTTAAGTAAACGTAATTATAAACAGCTCAGTGCAATGCATTTCTCAGTTGTGAACCTATAAACCTATATGTAGGTAATGTACCATAACCTTTAAAAGAGAATGATCTGGCTTCGGATGAGGTACTGACGAGCCCAGTAGAGTAAGATTTCTGAGGAAGACTGGACTGAAAAAAATTAAAATCTGTCATTTTAAAAATAAAATAACATGGGAAAATAGGAGAGAGTAAAAAATTGGTATCCTTCAAGGTCTGCAAAACACAGTACCAATATTTCCCTTATAGGTATGTAAAGATAAGCTAGGTACACACACTAACGATAAAGCTTTATCGTCATGTGTAGCGTCTTGCCCAAACACTCCCATTGGCCTCGCGGTCTTTCAGAAAAGACCTAAATTTTCCCTCAGCCACAGAAGTCTCCCTATAGTCAGCTGCAGCTGGGAAACGCACAGTCCCGAGCGTTTTCCTTATGCTGTCACATACGAAACACTCGGACTGTGTGATCCTGATCTTTGAAAAATGACAGGTTTTGCAAGACACTGTCTGTCTGCCACGTTCAAAAATCTGGCAGTGTGTGCACCCTCTTTAGATTGGGTGGCCAGCTGCTATCAGCTACCTATACAAAGTATATAAGCCAAAACAACTACCGCCCAGACCAGATAGAACAGTACTTGTGTGTACCCATTGTTAACGTAAGTCACCAAGTGTAAATTATGAAGCACACAGGTTACCTGGCTCCCAGACTTGTCCAGCTCTGGTACAATAATTATTTTTTTATATGTAAAATTGCAACAAAAAAGGCAGCAAAATGCTACCATGGTAACATAAAAATTACCCAGAAGCCTCAAAACAAAAACTATGCTTTCAATTGTTCGCAGTTGTCTCAGTATTCTTGAAAGCACAGAACTGCCATGCCTATTGCAGTCTTTCATCCGTCCCTGATCATCCGATCAAATTTGCCAAGTATCGAAAGAAAACCAGCAGTTGACAAACTAGTCAAGACCAAATTTTGCCAAAGCCTTGGGCAATCAGATGTGTTATAATCAGGGGTAGAAATATAATCAATGCATTCCTAGCCCTACATACATGAATCATATATATTATTTTAATTATTTTAACTAACTGATAATCAGCATCCTGGCCCATACAATATCATTATCTGCACTGGCATACATTATACCAAGGGGTTTTAGTATACATTACTGTGATCACTGAATGAAACCTTCCAACCACGTCAAGGTACCCAGTCTGGAAGGTAGTAACTCACAACCTTTTTTATTCCAGTACTATTAGCAACGTTTGCATTTCTCATTGTGCTTCCACAATCCTTCTATTGTATGTACCGTATTACTCGAGTATAAACTGAGTTTTTCAGGCTGAAAAATCAGCCTGAAAACTCAGACTCGGTTTATCTCGAGTCAGTACCTTACCTGAGCATTCCGGCAGCCGCACGATCTTTCTGTACTGGCGCGCCGGCCTGACGTCACTGCCCGGCGCCAAGCAGTGACGTCAGCCGCGCGCCAGTACCATAAAGATCGCGCGGCTGCCGGAATGCTCAGATACCGCACCTTACCTGCAAGAAGCCCTTGATGAGGAGAGCCCACAGGGAGAAAGACAGACAAAAAACTGAACTGGGTGGGTGGGGGGATCAAGATGTTTGGGAACTACAACTCCCAGCTAATAAACATGCTGGAGTTGTAGTTCTCAAAACATCTTGAATGCCAATGGGGTGGCATTCAAGATGTTTGGAAACTACAACTCCCAGCATGCTTTATTAGCTGGGAGTTGTAGTTTCCAAACATCTTGAATGCCAAGTTTCTCCCTCGGTTTATACTCGAGTCAAAACTTTTATTAGGATTTTTAGGTGAAATTGGGTACCTCGGTTTATACTCTCGGTCGGTTTATACTCGAGTATATACGGTATTACAATAGAAGGACCGCTTCACTCTCCTGTACAAGCCTAGCGCGCATTACGCGCAGGCGTGCTATGGCTGTACAGGAGAGTGAAGCGTCAGAGATTCCAGCTTGGCCGCGGTGGATCACGTAAAAGGTAAGTTAGCTCCTCTTCGTTCTCGGGCCCTGCAATACTGATTGAAGATCAGGAGGTAAGGCACTGCTCCTTAACCTCCCGATCTATAATCAGTATTTTAAGGAATAGTTCAATTCGAGAGTGAACTATTCCTTTAATAAATCAAGGGCTTGTTTTAAAGCAAATGCTTTCACTAGAAGCTAGCTTCAACCAGTGATGTATTTATTAACGTTATTCATTAAAAAATTATTATTCTTGATATAGAAAGCACATACTATCCTCCACAAATTACAGTCATTAAAGGGTAAGTCCAGCCCCAAAATGACTTACAAACATACAGTGTATCACAACCAAAACCCTAAACGGTAAAGTTTGAAATGTGAAATATATAAGTCTAACCTGAAATCCTGCACAATGTCCTGTCCCGTTTCTGCTTCCTGGTTCTTTCAGCTAGCAACTGTCATTTATTGATTTGACGTTGACATCACAGCCAATGACTGAATGTAATCCCCTGTCTGCCTCTTCTGACTATGCAAATTATAGGGCATGGCGACACAGAAGACCCCATGTCCTAAAACCAGAAACTCTGCCAGCACTGCAACCAATAGATGACACTGAATAATACGCTATATACATTTTATATAATAATATAATAAAACTCAGACATGAATACTGAATGCAAAGTTTACAATAACCGATCCTCTGCTGCTCCCCTCCATGCCAGAGGAGAATTTTACATGTTTTCGCTCTGAAGAAACTCAGCACAGGCAACTGGGCCACCTACAATGACATGCACGACATCCTTATCCACACGCGAACGGTAGCAAACGGTCTCGCTCCAAAAAGTTGTGAGAACATGTTAGTGTGGCCTAGCACTTAATGGTGGGAAAAACAGAAGTACCTGCACAAAAAATTGTGGGCTATTAATGCAATAGAGGCGGGTCACATGATTACAAGCTATCCACATGGCTGGAAACAGGAAGTGTTCAAGCACAAAGTATCTTTGCTTTACCTTTCCAGTCAATAACTCTCAAAACCTACCCAGAGAGGTGATTAGGATTAATTTAAAGCTCCCACAGAAACTTTTTATATAACACTAACTGTTTGGAAAACTGTTTACCCTTAAAAATACTTGACACAGACATGTGAGGGTGATAAGAAAAAAGAAGATGCATTATGTCCTACCTTTCGGGGGCTTATTCCTCTCGCTCGGGCATTAAAAACATTGTGTCACTTGTTTAAGCATTTTATGTTCAAACAAAATACATTTTTCCATATCTGTAAGTGTGCTTTTAATTAGAAATGAAAAATGTAGTACTGTAAAACACCCCCCACCCCAATTTTTAGAAATCTAAAAATGTTGAACTAAGGCTCCACTACATGCACCGAAGCGCACGCGTAATCGCGAGTCATTATCTCACGGGATTGTGTGTGTGTTCCATTCAATATAAAGGGAAGCACAATCGCATGCACATCGGAAATCGCTGGGATTTTTGTGTTCCTGTTATTTCCATCTACATTTAGCCAAAATCGCATGTGCAAAACATGGCCGCAAACAACGTGCTTAATGTGGCCTATCCTAACCGCTTATACAGCAAAAAGTTCTTCTACCCTCCATCTGCCTCTCAAAAGTTTACGCCCATTTGTAAGCTCTTTTACAAGCTTGCACATGCTCAGAGGAGGCAGCTAGGGAAATAGCATTCAGTCATTGGCTGGCTGTCAACTTCGGGGTAGTCTCACATCACTCAGTTTTCTAAACATTGCGTTTTGGGGTTGTAATATTCTTATATACATTTTTTTTTCAGGTGTGGACAAATTATTTTTAGACATATAGATACCTAGTTCCTGGAGCTTGCAGCCCTGTTTATTGAATTCGTTGAGAGCTCAATGAAGATTTCAAAGAACACCCAGATTTAGGCCAACAAACACAAACCAAGACCAAGCAAAGATGCTATCCACAATAATAACTTCAGCATTTCCGGAGCAATACTTTTTCTTGAGACATCACTAGCCATTTTTATTTAATCCTTTCATATGCAACAACAGCATAGGGGTGGGTGAGGGGCATTTAGAAAAAACATTTTGTGCAAAAGGGATCATAAAAATAATCATCTTCATTAACGCGGCCCAAAGTAACTTTGAATGTAAAAGTATATGTACACCTAAAAAAAAAAACATTAGGTTAGTGGCAACCTGTGGCTTAAATTTCCCCCCCGCTCACCTTTATTGCTTCAAACTTGGCTGCTCCCTCCTCTTGAATAATGGGCATCTGCAGCTCTGCCCCAACGTGATCTCAGGCTCATCCTGCTTCCTTAGCCTCCAAATGTAAGTTCTGGTCCACCACTCGCAATGACATCAATGTGTGGGACGTCATCCCACACAGCGATATGTCATATGCACGATTGCGCCGTTACATATGCGCGGTGCGACGCAAACTACAGATGGAGGCCAAGAAGCAGGATAAACCAGAGACCTCATCAGACGGAACTGCGAATGCAACTATCCAGGAGGAGTAAGCCAGCAAGTTTGAATCAATAAAAGGTAGGCTTCGGGGAATAGAAGAAAACATTTTTAGCCAACTTCATTTTAAAACAGCTTGCCACTAACCTAATGTTTTGTTTTTGTTTAAGGTACATATCCTTTAAACATTGACCAGAGTAGTGGTTTTAGCTTCTGATTTTCTCTCAAAATTTCCAGGTCAGTTGTTGTTATGGGTCATATTAGAATTGTAATGTGTTTGTAAAATGATTAGGACAAGCAGTTTTTATAAAATGTACCAGGAGTATAAGGAGGATTTCAAATAATGTATTGCGAGCTGTACATAAAACTGTCTTCAACAGATTTCACATCAAGGAACACTTCTAATATAATCCTCTAGTCTAAAACACATTTTATCTCGACTTACAGCCCAGACACTGGTTTTAAACAAATCA
Organism: Hymenochirus boettgeri; assembly: GCA_019447015.1. Taxonomy (NCBI): domain Eukaryota; kingdom Metazoa; phylum Chordata; class Amphibia; order Anura; family Pipidae; genus Hymenochirus; species Hymenochirus boettgeri. The sequence continues at coordinate 23,562,038 of CM033470.1, read as the reverse complement.
AACACACTGAAAACAATGTATCATTTTTTCTCAAGTTAACCAACAGACAAATAGATTATGACCATTGCTAAAAATAACTTTTTAAAGCTAACAGACTCCAAACTTTTTTACAACATAGACCAGTTCAAATGGATACTTTTCCACAAACAGGACAGCACAGTGTACAAAATATAGTTACTGTTCAGATTATCGGTGCTAAAGTTGGGAAACGCTGTTCCTAACCAACATGTGTCAGAAAGTTTATCCCCCCCTTCCTCCTCTCCCATCAGGGCAAACTTTTGTGGTTCATACAAGGGGAAGAAAGAGGAATTGTCCGATAACCTACATTTTACCTTCCTGTGTGTTTTGAGGGTTAAAGTAACTACAGAACTGTAATGTAAAATATTTCACTTAATGTACATGGGTATTTCTTTGACAAAGAATGCCAGACAAAAAATTCTCTTCTTTAAAATGCATTATCCCCCGCCCCCCAACCCCACTTTCGCAAGTTCACACACTTCAAAAGGTGCCCCAGAGCTTGCTTCCCGACCTGGTCCCTTGCCGCTTCTGTTTCACTGCTGCTGCTGACAGACGCTCCACATCCTAGTTGAGGCTGTCACGCCTTATCGCTGACAGCGCGTCCAGAAGTGAAGCGGATATCAGCGAGAAGTCCTCTGCTCGTTTTTGGCTCGCAACGAGCTTGAACAGGGGCTGCCCTAAACGTCAAGGGACCGGTTCGGGTAAGTAAGCTCTGGGCTTCTTTGAAGTGTGTAAACTCTGCAAAAGTGGGGGGTTGGGGTAATACACTTTTAAAAGAGAAATGTTTTGGCTGGACTTGCCCTTTAAGTTAAAACAGTGAAATTTTAACCAGCAGCTGTAAGTCAGGATACTATCAGGGCTATGGTCAATTAAGCATCACAGAAAGTGTGTGCAAATACGTGTGATTTCTGTATGTAGCAAAGTGTGTGCAACAATTAGTTTATTGTGTTTTTTTGTTGTACTTTCACCTTAATGTGGTTACAGGATTTTTTGTGGCAAACATCACTTTCTGTTTTTGGACAAATGTGTGGTAAGGCATTTAACATTGTGTAATAATCACGCATTGATCGAGTTGGTCGGCATATTGAGGACATTTTCACATGTTTCAATAAACAATACGAGATATCAATTGGTCTATCGTAAGACCATAACCGGACAAGTCCGAAAATTTTTTCATAACCCACGCTGCCTTAGTTTTCAATCTTTAGTATATGGAAAATTGGATCCACAAGTTGAAAATTTACGTGAGTTCTTCCTATCGGACATTTGATTGTTCCCTCCAATTGGAAAACAATCGCCCCGTGTGGCTTTTACTGAATGTTTTAACCATATAATACATAATACCTCAGCGTATTTCAAAAACAGCAGTGATATACCTATTAGCCATCAGATGTCACAAAAATGTGATAATTTCTAATGCAATCCAGATAAGACCATAAATTTATGGCACAGAAAATCAAAAATAAACTACAAATAGTCTATAACTATTGATACAATGCTTATGCTCTTAATGGACACAAAAATGGAAAACTTTACAACTGACACACTCACCAACCATTCATACACAGCAAATCACTTTGGTGAACACTTTTGTACACAACCCTACAACCTAATTGCACACACATTACTTCCAGTGTGATCTTAAGGTGACCATACATTAGTACTTGCCCTCCAACTTTCGTGACACTCAATCAATATTCCTTGAACTGCTTTTCCCGTCATTGTTTTGCAACGACATACAAAAGCAAAATGAATGTGGACAGGTGAGACTTTGCGATCGTATGTTGTTCGAAAGAATGAACGGAAAGACTGTTTCGTGGTTAGCACTGATGCCTTGCAGCGCTAAAGTCCTGAGTTCCATTCCACCCTTGGACCATCTGCAAGGATTTTGTATGTTCTCCCCCGTGCTTGCGTGGGTTTTCTCCGGGCACTCCGGTTTCCCCCACAATCATAAAGACATACTGATAGGTTGTTTGTGTACATAAAGTGATTAGATTGTGTAAGCTCTTCGGGGCAGGGCCTGATGTGAATGTATACATTTTTATTGTGAAAAGCGCTACGGAATATTTTGGCGCTATATAAATCCACAATAATAATAGGTACTAATCTTAAAGGTTGGCATGGGGCAAAGTATTCAACTTACAATAAGTGTCGGTTGTCATATTCACAACTGTAAAACATCCTACTTTATGTATTGTATCCTCTATTGTGTAAGAAACTCCCCATTCCAATCATTTCCAATGAAATCCAGTTACCAGCCCCCCACCTGCAATACAAAAGGGGGAAGATCGAATGGATGTTGTACAATCAGATCTGTAGTGTTGTCCAATTTAAAATGACCCAGTTCAGAAGCAAAAAGGCCTTTCAAGTCCCCCTTTCCCACCAGGGTGTCCGACCCCCAAGGCTTCAGTCCAATCCCACCCGTATACCCCCCAGGGGAGAGGCAGAACTAGGTAGGTAGGCCTCAGACTGTGCGCGCGGCCTGTGGGTAGCCTTTCCCCTCCCTTGAGATAAACGCCCCATGTCCTTTAGTTAATCGCCCCTCCTACCTGTCAGCTTCTCCTCTTGGATCTCTTTGAATTTTTGACCAAAGAGCGGAAGATCTGTTCTATATTGGTCGCCATGGCGCCCCCCGACCTCCTCCTCCTCCTTCCTTCTTTCCTTCGCCCTGGTGCTTACCGACACACTTACGCACGTACGTGCACATTCACGATTCTCTTCCTCAGCTCTAGACGTACGCGTTCCTCGGAGAGGGTCTGTGCGCGGCTCGCCTACCAGTGAGCGCGTGATAGATGCCCTCTCAGTGTGCTGTCTCCTGGGTTCCCGCCATTTCCTGATACAGGCCAGTTTAGTGCCATAGTAGTAATGGGGGTTTAAACTTTCATTTTTATGAAGGCAAAACCTTATATAACCATTATTTATTATTCTTGGAGATTGCTTTCGTTTTGCAGAAATGTGAACTTTACTAATTTGAGTTTACATATTGCTGGCCACCTGACCCGATCAATCAGGTACTGCAGGTCCCCTGACCCAATCAATCAGGTACTGCAGGTCCCCTGACCCAATCAATCAGGTACTGCAGGTGCCTTGACCCAATCAATCAGGTACTGCAGGTCCCCTGACCCAATCAATCAGGTACTGCAGTCCCCTGATCCAATCAATCAGGTACTGCTTCCTGACCCAATCAATCAGTACTGCGGTCCCCTGACCCAATCAATCAGTCTCGGTGCCTTGACCCTCAATCAGTACTGCAGGTCCCCTGACCCAATCAATCAGGTACTGCGGGTCCCCTGACCCAATCAATCAGATACTGCAGGTCCCCTGACCCAATCAATCAGGTACTGCAGGTCCCTGACCCAATCAATCAGGTACTGCAGGTCCCCTGACCCAATCAATCAGGTACTGCGGGTCCCCTGACCCAATCATCAGTATACTGCAGGTCCCTGACCCAATCAATCAGGTTACTGCAGGTCCCTGACCCAATCAATCAGTACTGCAGGTCCTGCCAATCAATCAGTACTGCAGTGCTTGACCAATCAATCAGGTACTGCGTCCCCTGACCCAATCAATCAGGTACTGCAGGTCCCCTGACCCAATCAATCAGGTACTGCAGGTCCCCATAGCCAATAAATCATGTACTGCAGGTCCCCTGACCCAATCAATCAGGTACTGCAGGTCCCTTGAACCTATCAATCAGGAACTGCAGGTCCCTTGACCCAATCAATCAGGTACTGCAGGTCCCCTGACCCAATCAATCAGGTACTGCAGGTCCTTGACCCATCAATCAGTACTGCAGGTGCCCTGACCGAATCAATCAGGTACTGCAGGTCCCTTGACCCAATCAATCAGGTACTGCAGGTCGCCTGACCCAATCAATCAGGTACTGCTGGTCCCCTGTCCCAATAAATCAGGTACTGCGGGTCCCCTGACCCAATAAATCGGGTACTACGGGTCCCCTGACCCAATAAATCGGGTAATTATGGTCCCCTGACCCCATAAATCGGGTATACGGTCCCCTGACCCAATAAATCAGGTACTGCTGGTTCCCGACCCAATAAATCGGGTTCTGCAGGTCCCCGACCCAATAAATCGCCTCTGCAGGTCCCCCAACCCAAAATCGGGTACTGCAGGTCCCCGACCCAATAAATTGGGAACTGCAGTCCCCTGACCCAAAAATCAGGTACTCCGCGGTCCCCATACCCAATAAATCGGGTACTGTGGGTCCCCTCCCAATAAACCTGGTACTGCGGGTCCCATGCCCATAAATCGGGTACTGCGGTTTCCTGACCAATAATCGGGTTCTGCAGTTTCCCAGACCCAATAAATAGGGTACTGCAGTCCCAGACCCAATAAATCGAGTTACTGAAGGTCCCCCCCCACCCAATATATCGGGTACTGGCAGGTCTCCCGACCCAATTAATCAGGTACTGCATGTCACATGACCAATAAATCGGTATTCTGTGGTTTTCCCTGACCATAAATCAGGTACTGCGGGTCACCTGAACCCAATAAATCAGGTACTGCTGGTCCCCTGACACAATCAATCAGGTACTGCAGGTCCCCGTACCACAATCATATTACTGCAGGTCACCTGACCCAATAAAACGGTACTGCAGGTCACCTGACCAATAAATCAGGTACTGCGGGTCACCTGACCCAATAAATCAGGTACTGCAGGTTACCTGACCCATAAATCAGGTACCTGCTGGTCACCTGACCCAATATCTTATGTATTGCGTACCCTGACCCAATAATATCAGTATGTCGGGTCCCCTGACCATAAACATCATGTACTGGGGTCCCTGATCCAATAATCAGGTACTGCAGGTCCCCTGACCCAACAATCAGGTACTGTGTGTCCCTGACCCAATAAATCAGCTACTGCGTGTCCCTGACCCAATCAATCAGCTAACTGCGGGTCCCGCCCAATAAATCGGTTACTACTGCGGGTCCCCTGAACCCAATAAATCGGGTTCTGCGGGGTCCCCAGACCCAATAAATCGCCTCTGGTGGGGTCCCCGACCTAATAATCGGTACTGCGGGTCCCCCGACCCATAAATCGGGTACTGTGGGTCCCCTGACCCAATAAATCGGGTTCTGCGGGTCCCCTGACCCAATAAATCGGGTTCTGCGGTCCCCTGACCTAATAAATCGGGTACTGCGGGTCCCCCGACCCAATAAATCGGGTACTGCAGGTCCCCTGACCCAATAAATCGGGTACTGCGGGTCCCCTGACCCAAATAATGTGTTCTCTGCTGGGTCCCTGCCCAATAAATCGGGTACTGCGGGTCCCCAGACCCAACAATCGGATACTGGGGGTCCCCGACCTAATAAATCGGGTACTGCGGGTCCCCCGACCCAATAAATCGGGCACTGCAGGCCCCCCTGACCCATAAATCGGGTACTGCGGGTCCCTGACCCAATAAATCGGGTTCTCTTGCGGGTCCCCTTACCCATAAATCGGGTACTGCGAGTCCCAGACCAACAAATCGTATACTGGGGGCCCCCGACCTAATAAATCGGGTACTGCGGTCCCCGACCCAACTAATCGGGCACTGCAGGCCCCCGACCCAATAAATCGGTACTGCGGGTCCCCATACCCAATAAATTGGGTACTGCGGTCCCCAGACCCAACAAATCGGATACTGGGGGTCCCCCGACCAAATAAACTCTTTGACTAGGGTGGTCCCCAGGACCCAATAAATTGTGTCTGCGGGTCCCCTGACCCAATAAATCGGGTACTGCTGGTTCCTTACCTATAACTGTGTACTGCTATGTCCCTTACCCAATAAATTCGGATTAACTGCTAGGTCCCCCTACCAATAAATCGGGTACTGCAGGTCCCACCACCCAATAAATCGTAATGCGGTCCCTAACCCAATAAATCGGGTACTGCAGGTCCCTCCGACCCATAAAATCCACGGTGCATAATGGGATAATGTTTGGTTCTTACCAAAAATGTTTCTGTTTAAATAATAATTATTTTGATCCCAAGCACCGCAGTAATTTGTAGTGGAGTTACATGCAGTCCACGCTGCCTAAAGAATTAATGTCTTTAGAATCCGGTTCAATTCCAATCGTGATTTTCCCCGACCCAATAAGTTGGGTACTGCTGGTTCCCTGACCCCATAAATCAAGTTCTGCAGGTCCCCTGACCCAATTAATCAGGTACTGCCTGCTGGTCCCCGACCCAATAAATCGGATTCGCTGGTCCCACGCCCATAAACTGCTGGTCCCCGACCTAAATCAGGTACTGGGCTCCGGTCCCGACCCAATCAATCATGTACGGCAGGTCACTTGACCAATGAATCAGGTACTGCAGTCCCCTGAACCAACCTCAATCAGGTACTGCAGTTCCCCTGAACCCAATCATCAGGTACTGCTGGTCCCTGACAAACCAATCAGGTAACTGCAGGTCCCTGACACAATCAATCAGGTACTGCAGGACACTGAAACCCAATAAATCAGGGTACTGCGGTCACTGACCCAATAAATCAGGTACTGCGGGTTTTCCTGACCCAATAAATCAGGTACTGCTAGCGTCCCTGGACCCAATAAATCAGGTACTGGCTGTCCCTGACCCAATAAACGAGTGTACCTGGTCCGCCGACCCAATAAATCAGGTACTGCGGGTTTCCTGACCCAATAAATCAGGTACTGCTGGTCACCTGACCCAATATATTATGTATGTTGCGGGTACCTGACCCATAAATCAGGTACTGCGGGTCCCCTGACCCAATAAATCAGATAGTACTGCGGGTCCCCTACCAATAAATCAGGTACTGCGGGTCCCCTGACCCAATAAATCAGGTACTGCGGGTCCCCTGCCCAATGATCAATTAAACTCATTGCTGCTTTGATTTGTAATCTGTATCCAGGCAATGCTGAAGATTGTAGTTTCCAAAACATCTGGATTGCCAAAGTTGACATTTACTGTAACTATTGTCTTTCCCATTGTTAGGATTTGTATAGAGAAAGATGATCAGGTATTTATTACCACAGGTAAGCACACGACATGCGCTGTTCGTCTCGAAAGAACACGATACCTGACCATGGATTTTTTCTGGTTGGGAACAACTGACAACATTGCCGATGCAGGAGTGTGTTTCTAAAGGGTGGGCCAAGCTGCCATTGCATTCCGATTGTGTTTAAAAAGTGCACACTAATGTGGCCCAATTGGTGTGGTCCACCTAGGTTCACTGGCATCTATCGTACATGTGCGTTTCTGTGAGCGCTCAACGTGCTGTAGTGTCCTACTTAGGGTTACCAGTTAGAACATATGTGTTTAAAGCAGTTTAGTCCTGTGATTTACACACCAGTAAATATCAGGTCTGTGAACCACCCTGACCCAACAATATCAGGTACCTCAATCCACTAAATAAAAAAATTCAGGTATTGTGGGTTCCATGACTTATAAAAGGAAGACTGCAGTTTTCCCCTGCAAAAAAATCAGGTACTGCATGCTCCCCTTGACCAGAAAAATCCTGGTACTGCAGGTCACCTGCACCCAATAAATCAGATCTGTTCATTTAATTCACTTGCCATACTAACATGCTGTGGAAGCCAGTTCACAGTTCATCAGTTCTCACTGTTAAGAAAACCTTTCCTAACACTGAAGATGAAATTCTATTCTTCCAACCTTAAGGATTTCCACGTGTCCTCTGACCAGAGATTTTGATAGGGCCCCATTAAAGGGAAAGTTCAGTGGCAAAATATAATTGTATTAAACTCTTACAGGAGATTCATACATAATTCTTATCGTTTAAAATGTGCTAATTTTGTCCCCAACCAATCAAGACTATTTAACATTTGTAGCTATATCTGATTTGGTTTGGGCAAAATTAGCAGGATTTTAACGATAAGAACTTTTATTGAATAACCACTGTTAAGTTTTATTTAACATCCCTGTTATTCTCATATCTCTTCCATTTGAAAAAATCCGTGTTTATTTATACCCCTTGCTATTCCCTGCTGTAGACTTTCAGTTCTAACGGTTCTTTTCCCAGATGCACCCCACTTCCGTGGAATGTTTCCTAACAGTATTTCTACTGATGCTGTTGGATGGGTCAAACATGCTCACGATCTCTACTGAGCAAACTGAATCCCCTGAAAGTATTTGGAAGCATTTATTTATACACAAAAATGGAAAAATACGCGCCGTTTACTAGTAATATGGAATTTGACTGAAACATGTCTAATCTGTGTCTAATCAAATAATCCCCTTATCTTAATTTTTAGTTGCCCTTCTCTGAACTCTTTCATCTTCCAAGATTTCCCTTTTTACAGTCCAGTAACTTGCACACAGAGGGGGGGACTAAGAGGCATGGCCGTCCACAGCAAATTCCCTTCCCCGGGGGGGGGGGTGCAAAGCAGGAATAATAACACACATGGGAGGATGGGCTGCTGTGGGGTGAGAATAGATGGAAGATTTTATATATATTAACAAATTAAATATAGCCATAATAATAGACAGATCAACAGGAAATAGACAGATAAAGAGATATGAATAGATAGATAGGCACCAGAGACAGACAGATAAAAAAAGATTGGACATAAAGAGACAGACATAAAGATATTAGATAGATAGAGATACCTTGGCAGATATCTAAAACAATAGAGTGCTAGACCATTACCATATACAGAGAGAATAGAGACAGATGGAGAGAGAAGAGCTGATAGATAATAGTAAATGAGATTACTGAGCAACGGTAAATTATTGAGATAGGTCAGCAACTGGATTTGATACGGTACAACAAGCAACTGGAACCTTGATACAGGTCATAATGCATGACAGTACAACACGGGGTGTGATAAGTAAGCACTGGGTAGACGTACTGAATGGTATATCAAGCCAATGGATATTGACCGAGCCGGATATTGATCAGTACAGCAACGGTTATACAACATAGCACTGTGATATGAAAATGGGTGCAACTAACTAGTTGAAAGACATAAACTGTGAATTATTGAACATGTACTAGGCAAACTGGGATATTATACAGGTAACAGCAAACTGGGATACTATTGATACAAGGTACACAAAGCAACTGTGAATTATTGATACATGGTACAACAAAACTGGGATACTATTGATACAGGTACTGCAACTGTGATATGAACGTAGTGAAATGACTAGTGTACAGGACACGCACAACTGTGAGATTATTGATAAAGTACAGCAACTGGAGTTATTGATCAGTACGCAAACTGGGACTATTGATACAGTACCCGCACTGGGATTATTATCAGGTACAGCAAACTGGAACTATTGTTACAGGTACAGCAACTGGGAATTTGATAAGGTCGCAAACTGGGATATTGAATACAGGTAACCAACGGGCAAAAGTACGCTACTGGAATCTATTGTACAGGTAGCAGCAACTGGGATTATTGAACAGGTACGCAATACTGGGGATTATTATACAGGTACAGCAAAAGGAATATTGATACAGGTACAGCAAACTGGGAATTGATCAGTTCTGAAACTGGGATAGCAGGTAACAGCAAACTGAGATTCTTGATACAGGTACTCATGCATACTGGACTTATTGATACAGGTACAGCAAACTGGGATACTTGATACAGGTACTCAGCAAACTGGGTGAATATTGATTACAGGTAACAAGCAAACTGCTGGATGTATTGAACTCAGGTACAGCAACTGGAGACTATGTAGTACATGGTGGACAGCAAACTGGGATTATGATACAGGTACACAAACTGGAGCTATTGATACAGGTAGCAGCAAACTGGAACTATTGATAGCAGGTGCAGCAACTGGAAGGTATGATAACAGGTACAGCAAACTGAATTTTACAGGTACAGCAAAACTGGGAAGAATACTTGAGCACAATGGGACATTGATACAGGCTAGCAGCAACGGACTATGATACAGGTGCGCAAACTGGGGACTTCTGATACAGGTAACAAAAGGAATGGTATATTGATAGCAGGTACGCAACTGGATAACTATTGATACAGGTTACAGCCAAAACTTGACTATTGATACATGGTAGCAGCAAACTGGGATATGGATACAGGTCAGCAACTGGGAACTAATTGATACAGGTAGCGCAAACTGGACGTATTGATACAGGTTACAGCCAACTGGGAGTTATTGATAAAGGTCACAACGATTGTCTCAGCCAAACTGGGATATCTGTAAGGTGCAGCACGGAACTGCGGTGCAGCAAACGTTGACTATTGATACAGGTGTCATCAAACTGGGGTTTGATAAGGTACAGAACAACTATAACTAAGTAAGAACTGGCATTGAATACAGGTACAGCAAAACTGGGATTTATTGATACAGGTATCGACAAACTTGTAAGCTAATTGATACAGGTACAAGCAAACTGGCTTTATTGAATACGGTGACAGCAAAGCCTGATTTATTGATACAGGTACAGCATAACGGGAGTTATTGATACAGGTTACAAGCAAACTGGGATTATTGTAGGATACAGCTACTGGTATGTTGTACGCAATGGATATTCAGTAAGAAACTGGGATTATTGATACAGGTTACTCATACTGGGATTATGATACAGGTTAGCAAAAACTGTGATTATGATCCAGGTATAGCAAACTGTGATTATTGATACAGGTACAGCAAACTTGGTGACTATTGATACAGGTACAGAAAACTGGACTATTGATACATACCAGCAAACTGGGACTTTGGATCAGGTACCAGCAAACCTGAGTCTGGTATCAGGTACACGCACAATGGGATATTGATAAAGGGTACAGCAAAACTGGAACTATTGATATAGGTACAGCAAATGGGACTATTGATGCAGGGTACAAAAAACTGAGGCTATGTGTTACAGGTCACACGCAAACTGGGACTATTGATACGGTACAGCAATTGAGGCTTTGATATAGGTACAGCAAACGTGGGTATTGATACAGGGTACAGCCAAAGAGGCTGTTTGATACAGGTACAGCAAAATGAAACTATTGAACAGGTACAGCAAATGGGGACTATTGATGCAGGTACAGAAAAACTGAGGCTATTGTTACCAGGTACCAGCAAAACTGGAACTATTGATACAGGTACACAAACTGGACTATTGATGCAGGTACAGAAAAACTGGCTATTGATACAGGTACAGCAAACTGGGACTATTTTTGCAGGTGCAGCAAACTGAGCTGTTGATAAAGGAACAGCAAAATGGGATTATTGATACAGGTACAGCAAACTGGAACTATTGATACAGGTACAGCAAACTGGGACTATTGATGCAGTTACAGAAAACTTGTGGCTATTGTCTTACGGTTACAGCAAAACCTACGGATTATGTACAGGTACAGCAAACTGGGGATTATTGAGTACAGGTACAGCAAACTGGAACTATTGATACTAGGTACAGCAAACTGGGATTATTGATAAGGTACAGCAAATGGGATTATTGATACAGGTACATCATACTGGATTATTGATAAGGTACAATCAATCTGGTATTTAATGATACAGGTACCTACGGGCATTAGCCAGTCATCAACTGGGATAAGTAATAGATTATTAAAGTGTACATCTACTGGGATTAATTGTATACATGATAATATACTGGTATTTGTGGACAGTACACTCATACTGGGATATTGATTTATACATTGTACGTCTAACTGGTATTATGAGTACAGGTACATCATACTGGTGATTATGAGACATGTACGTCCTATGGAATTGATACTGGTCTCAGGATTTGATTACATGGTCATATGGTTTCATAAGGTCGTTAATGGTATTTTGATACAGGTACGTCATACTGGTATTATTGGTACAGGTCGTTCATACTGGGATTATGTAAGGACGTCATCCTGGGATTATTGATTACAGGTAGCAGGATAACTACATGGATTACTTATACCGGATCGTATTGTATATATCAGGTACGTCATATGGGATTATTGATACAGGTACATCATACTGTATTATTGGTACAGGTACTTCACTGGGATTAATTGATCGGTACGTCTAATGGGATTATGGTACAGTGTAACGTATACTGGGGATTATTGATAACAGGTACAGACAACTGGGATTATTGATACAGTACAGAAAACGGGATTATTGCTAACAGTACACACAACGCGGACTTATGCATACAGGTACAGCAAACTGGGAACTATTGATGCGGTACAGAAACTGAGGCTATTGTTACAGGTACAGCAAACTGGGATTATTGATACAGGCACAGCAAACTGGGATTATTGATACAGTTACAGCACAACTGGGATTATGATACAGGTCAGCAAACTGGGATTATTGATACAGGTACCATGACAAACTGGAGATTGTTGATACAGGCGCCAGAATTTTTTTGGTTTTATTTGATCCAGGTGCAATTATACTAGATTACCTATGATATGGATTTTTTGATACAGGTACGTCATACTGCGTATTATTGATACATTGTACATCATTACTGGGATTATTGATTAATGTACATCGTACTGGTATTATTGATACATGCACATCAACGGGATATTGATACAGGGACATCATACTGGTATTATTGATACAGGTTACTATACTGGGATTATTGATCATGTAACTCATACTGGGGATTTGTAAACAGGCACATCATACTGGTATTATTGATACAGGTAACAATTCATACTTGTATTATTGATACAGGTACATATTCTGGATTATTGATACAGGCACATCATACTGGGATATTGATACATGTACAATCTTACTGGTTATTATTGATACAGGCACATCATACTGGTTATTGAACAGGTACAATCTACTGGTATTTGAACAGGCACATCATACTGGGATATTGATACAGGTACAATATACTGGGATTATGATACAGGTACATCATACTGGGATTATATCACACTATGGATAGCAGGTACATCATACTTGATTATTGATAACTACATAATGGGATATGATACATACTCATACTGGGATTATTGATACAGGTACACAATCATACTGTCTTATTGTAAGTTACATTATGGTATTATGAACAGTTTACATCTTACTGTATATTGATGACAGGTACATCATACTGGTATTATTGAGTAAGTTACATCATATCGGGGATTATGATACAGGACATCTACTGGGATTATGGTCAGGTACATCATACTGGGATTTATGATTCAGGTACACTCAACTGGGATTCATGATACAGGTACATCACGTATTATACATGTGTCATACTTGGATTATTGATACAGGTACAGTCCATAACGGGATTATGGTACAGGTACGTCATTAAGGGGATTAATGATACAGGTCGTCACTGTCGATAGTCTCAATAGGATTCATGTACAGGTACGTCAACTGGGATTATTGATACAGGTACGTCTACTGGGTATTACTTATGTCAACGTACGTCAACATGGATTATTGTACGGTACGGTATACTGGGATATTGATTACAGGTACTCATACTGGTATATTGGATACTGGTATTATCACTGGGATTTTTGATACAGGTTAATCCTCGGGATTATCATGTCTCTGGATTTTGATACAGGTACATAGATGGGATTATACAAAACTGGGGATTATGGTCGAAATCATTGGTTATTATACAGTACTCATAGGGATTAATTGATACAGGTACATCATACTGGGATTAGTATACCGTGACATCATACTGGGATTATTGATACAGGTACATCATCTGGGATATCTGATACGTACATCATACCGGGATATGATACAGGTACATCATACTGGGATTAATTGATACAGGTACATCATACTTAGGATTAGATAAATTGTACATATACTGGGATTATGGATACAGGGTACATCAATTACTGGGATATGATACAGTACATCATGCTGGGATTATGATTACAGGTACAATATACTGGTTGTTGGTTACAGGTACATCATACTGGGATTTTGAAAGGTACATGCATAACGTGGATATTGATACGGTACAATCATACAAGGATTATTGATTACAGGTACATCAGACTGGGATTATTGATTACAGGTACATATACGGGATTATTGATACAGGTACATCATACTGGGATATTGCTCACGGTACAATCATACTGGATTATTGATTACAATACATCATAGGGATATTGATACAGTGTACATCATACTGGGATTATTGATCCAGGTTACACTCATACTGGGATTATGATACAGTGTACATATAACTGGTAATTGTTGTGACAGGTACATCTACGGGCTTATTGATAACAGGTACATGATTACTGGTATTTGTTTGTTAAGGTACAATCATACGGGATTATTGATACAGGTAATATCATCGGGATTATTGATACAGGTACCATCATTACTGGGATTATTGATCAGGTACATCATACTGGGATTATTGACATGTAATCATACTGGGATATTGATACATGTACATCATACTGGTTTATGAATTACAGGAACAAGATACTGGTATTGTTGTTACAGTGTACATATCTGGGCTTATGTTACAGGTACATACATAGACTGTGATTAATGGATATGCAGAGCAGTGATTTCAGTCAGAGAGGTTGAATCTCCGGCTCACTCTAATTTAGGATAACATCACGATTGGGCCTGCGACCTCTCCCTCTGCTTTCATTACAGGGCCAGCAAAAGATCTGGGCCAGTGACAGTAAAGTACATTATGTTTAGAGACGAAATTCAGAGGCGGGGCAAGCGCCTGCCGTTGCCCCCTATTGCGGATGCCCATGCTAAGGGGCCTGTCCGATCTGCAGAATAGTTACCGACAGTGGTTTGTGCATATGTTGGGAAAAAGCCTTTCGTGTTGGTCGATCAGGTGTTTAAAACTATGCGGTCCTGCTGGGGCAGGGGAGTGTGACGGTCTGGCACAAATCTTGCAGGGGAACCCGGCCGCTCTGCACGTTAACGTTGACTTTTTTATACAGAATTCCAAAGCACAATTCAAACTTTAAATCAGAACATGTCTAAAAACCTTTATTCAACTTTGCTTTTGCCTTTATTGATTTAGACCTTTCACTTTTGAAAAGCCAAATGCCTTATAAGATTGTGTAAAGTTTACATGAAGCCTATACGGTAATATAATGGTCATATATCCACCGTTTAATATGCTGGGGGTCTGGACTCACAGAGCGGGAGTATAACACCAGGGTTTTTAATTAATGTGTGTGACGTCACCAATGCACCTGTGTATCAGAGGGAATGAGATAATATGTGTGACTAGTTTTAAAGCGCGGTATTAAGGTAAGAAGGTACACAGGAGGCCCAGAGGCCAATTTTCTTTTTATTCACATGCAACGCTATGGCCGAGGCCACTCGTCAAACATGCCTGTCCTTAAAGGTGGATAATTAATTTGAAATAGAGTTAGTAGCTCGCACAAGCAGAAGGCCGAGATTTACAAAATGTTTGTCATATTCGAGAATTCAGTCAGAGATAGCGACATAACTACAATGGGCAATTAATAAATAGATTAAATAGAAGCGGCCCCAACACAGAACCCTATGGAACCCTACTTAGCACTTTAGTCCATAATGATGAAGCCCCAAGTTTAAATGTAAGTTGTATCTTTAACCCTTTCCTTTTTTTTTTAGGTCCCTATAGAGCCTACCTGTGCCCCAGTAAAGTTCTGGCCATCTTGGATAATGTCTTCAGTGCGCTAAGCTCCGCCCCCCGAGACTTGCTGGACCTCGTTGCAGACTGTCTAAAAATCCAGGGGGTTTGCTCCGTGAGCGTGCTGACATCACGTCACGCGCGTCATGACCTCACACGTGCATGCGGAGCAAACGGCCCCTGAATTTTTAGACACAGCCTGCAACAAGGTCCAGCAAGTCTTGGGGGCAGAGCTTAACTGACTGAAGACATTATCCAAGATGGCCAGAACTTTACTGGGGCACAGGTAGACTCTGAAGGGACCTAAAAAAACAAGGGGGGGGGGGAGCGGTCAAAGATACAACTTCCATTTAAATATAATTCGTTTTTTTTGAGTGTACTGATCCTTTAAGTAAACGTAATTATAACAGCTCAGTGCAATGCATTTCTCAGTTGTGAACCTATAAACCTATATGTAGGTAAATGTACCATAACCTTTAAAAGAGAATGATCTGGCTTCGGATGAGGTACTGGCACAGAGCCCAGTAGAGTAAGATTTCTGAGGAAGACTGGACTGAAAAAAATTAAAATCTGTCATTTTAAAAATAAAATAACATGGGAAAATAGGAGAGAGTAAAAAAATTGGTATACTTCAAGGTCTGCAAAACACAGTACCAATATTTCCCTTATAGGTATGTAAAGATAAGCTAGGTACACACACTAACGATAAAGCTTTATCGTCAGTGTGCAGCGTCTTGCCCAAACACTCCCATTGGCCTCGCGGTCGTTCAGAAAAGACCTAAATTTTCCCTCAGCCACAGAAGTCTCCCTATAGTCAGCTGCAGCTGTGGGAAACGCACAGTCCCGAGCGTTTTCCTTATGCTGTACATACAGAGAACACTCGGGACTGTGTGTATCCTGATCTTTGAAAAATGACAGGTTTTGCAAGACACTGTCTGTCTGCCAACGTTCAAAAATCTGGCATGTGTGCACCCTGCTTTAGATTGGGTGGCCAGCTGCTATCAGCTACCTATACAAAAGTATATAAGCCAAAACAACTACCGCCAGACCAGATAGAATCAGTACTGTGTGTACCCATTGTTAAACGTAAGTCACCAAGTGTAAATTATGAAGCACACAGGTTACCTGGCTCCCAAGACTTGTCCAGCTCTGGTACATATAATTATTTTTTTATATGTAAAATTGCAACAAAAAAAGGCAGCAAAATGCTACCATGGTAACATAAAAATTACCCAGAAGCCTCAAAACAAAAACTATGCTTTCAATTGTTCGCAGTTGTCTCAGTAATTCTTGAAAGCACAGAACTGCCAATGCCTATTGCAGTCTTTCATCCGTCCCTGATCATCCGATCAAATTTGCCAAGTATCGAAAGAAAAACCAGCAGTTGACAAACTAGTCAAGACCAAAATTTTGCCAAAGCCTTGGGCAATCAGATGTGTTAATAAATCAGGGGTAGAAAATATAATCAATGCACATTCCTGGGCCCCATACAATATCATTATCTGCACACTGGCATACATTATTAACAAAGGGGTTTTAGTATACATTACTGTGATCACATGAATGAAAAGCCTTCCAACCACGTCAAGGTAACCCCAGTCTGGAAGGTAGTAACTTCTAACCTTTTTTATTCCAGTAACTATTAGCAAACGTTTGCATTTCTCATTGTGCTTCCACAATCCTTCTATTGTATGTACCGTATATACTCGAGTATAAACTGAGTTTTTCAGGCTGAAAAATCAGCCTGAAAACTCAGACTCGGTTTATATCGAGTCAGTACCTTACCTGAGCATTCCGGCAGCCGCACGATCTTTCTGTACTGGCGCGCCGGCCTGACGTCACTGCCGGCGCCAAGCAGTGACGTCAGCCGGCGCGCCAGACATAAAGATCGCGCGGCTGCCGGAATGCTCAGGATACCGCACCTTACCTGCAAGGAAGCCCTTGGATGGAGGAGAGCCACAGGAGAAGAGAGCAGCCCACAGGGAGAAGAGACAGGTACAAACTGAACTGGGTGGGTGAGGGGGGCATTCAGATGTTTGGAACTACAACTCCCAGCTAATAGCAGCTGGGAGTTGTAGTTCTCAAAACATCTTGAATGCCAAGTGAGGGTGGCATTCAAGATGTTTGGAAACTACAACTCCCAGCATGCTTTATTAGCTGGGAGTTGTGGTTTCCAAACATCTTGAATGCCAAGTTTCTACCTTCGGTTTATACTCGAGTCAACAACTTTTATTAGGATTTTTAGGTGAAATTGGGTACCTCGGTTTATACTCGGGTCGGTTTATACTCGAGTATATACGGTATTACAATAGAAGGACCGCTTCACTCTCCTGTACAGCCATAGCGCGCATTACGCGCAGGCGTGCTATGGCTGTACAGGAGAGTGAAGCGGTCAGAGATTCCAGCTTGGCCGCGGTGGATCACGTAAAAGGTAAGTTAGCTCCCATCTTCGTTCTCGGGCCCTGCAATACTGATTGAAGATCAGGAGGTAAGGCACTGCTCCTTAACCTCCCGATCTATAATCAGTATATTAAAGGAATAGTTCAATTCGAGAGTGAACTATTCCTTTAATAAATCAAGGGCTTGTTTTAAGCCGAAATGCTTTCACTAGAAGCTAGCTTCAACCAGTGATGTATTTTATTAACGTTATTCAGTAAAAAATTATTATTCTTGATATAGAAAGCCACATACTATCCTCCACAAATTACAGTCATTAAAGGGTAAGTCCAGCCCCAAAATGACTTACAAACATACAGGTAAATCACAAACCAAAACCCTAAACGGTAAGAGTTTGAAATGTGAAATATATAAGTCTAACCTGAAATCCTGCACAATTCCTGTTTCCCGTTTCTGCTTCCTGGTTCTTTCAGCTAGCAACTGTCATTTATTGATTTGACAGTTGACATCACAGCCAATGACTGAATGTTAATCCCCTGTCTGCCTCTTCTGACTATGCAAATTATAGGGCATGGCGACACAGAAGACCCCATGTCCTAAAACCAGAAACTCTGCCAGCACTGCAACCAATAGATGACACTGTAATAATACGCTATATACATGTTATAATAATAATAATAATAATAAACTCAGACATGAATACTGAATGCAAAGTTATACAAATAAGCAGTATCCCCCCCCCCATATATAAAATCACAACACTCAGTATGAAGGTTAAAAAGTCTCTAATGAATCTGGAAATATGGAGTCCACAATTATGTTGTATCCGATTGGAAGAACCACTAGATTTCCATTTAAATGCTGCCAAAAGTTAATGGAAGTGCAAGCCAACTTAGTCAGACAGATATGGAATCCACAATCCTATTGTATCTTATTAGAGGCACTCCTGATTCTTCCACATAAATAGCAACAGGGCAATATAAATGTAAGCCAATTGTAGCGAAATTCAGCTTGTATATTTAAAGTATCTGATTAAGTGCAACATAGTTACCATCCTTGAGGCAAAATATAGCCACATAGTATGCTCATTCCAGATCAGTCAGTCAGTCATTGGAGCTCTGTTCCGATCTCACACCAAGAGTGCTGCTGCCTCTTCTGAGCATGCCCAGGCTGAGTACAGGTTTCTAAATTGCTCAGTTTCCATGAGGCATCCAGAAGCATGGCAGGCATACAGTAATGAATCCATAGGGTAAACTATGATATATCAACATATTTTAAAGAGGCCATTCTTTCTAAAAGATGTTCTTATGAGGGTGGAGTTGTCCTTTAAGGCAAGGATGTCTAACTTGCAGCCCTCCAGATGTTTAAAAAAATACAACACCCATCTTTGATTGAATATTGAGAGTTGTACTTTTCAAACATCTAGAGAGATGCAAGTTTGACATCCTGCATTAAAGCATGTAATGAATTTATAGAACAATTATAGCCTGCTAAAAGCTCATTAAGGAGGAACAAAAAATATACCAAATTGGTTTTAGGGTAACTATGGTCTCCGAACAAGTTAAGGTTAAATAGAAGCATGCAGTCGTCCTTTAAATTGAGCCATAGATATCTCTGGATGCAGCCTGCGAGAAATTATGCTCAAATTTCCTGCTTCCATTTGGTTGAGAGTGACATCACCGGATCCTCTGCTGCTCCCCTCCATGCCAGAGGAGAAGTTTTACATGTTTTCGCTCTGAAGAAACGCAGCACAGGCAACTGGGCCACCTACAATGACATGCACGGACATGCGTTTCTCACACGCTAACGGATCGCAAAACGCTCTCCCGTGTGTGAGAAACATGTTAGTGTGGCCTAGCACTTAATGGTGGGAAAAACAGAAAGTACCTGCACAAAAAAAAATTGTGGGCCTATTAATGCAAGTAGAGGCTGGTCACATGATTACAAGCTATCCACATGGCTGGAAACAGGAAGTGTTCAAGCACAAAGTAATATTGCTTTACCTTTCCAGCAATAACTTCTCAAAACCTACCCAGAGATGTGATTAAGGATTAATTTTAAAGCTCCCACAGAAGACTTTTTATATAACACTAACTTGTTTGGAAAACTGTTACCCTTAAAAATACTATGACACAGACATGTGAGGGTGATAAGGAAAAAAAGAAGATGCATTAAATGTCCTACCTTTCGGGGGCTTATTCCTCTCGCTCGGGCATTAAAAACATTGTGTCACTTGTTAAGCATTTATGTTCAAACAAAATACAATTTTTCCATATCTGTAAGTGTGCTTTTAATTAGAAATGTAAAAATGTATGTATCTGTAAAACACCCCCCACCCCAATTTTTAGAAATCTAAAAAATGTTGAACTAAGGCTCCACTACAATGCACCGAAGCGCACGCGTAATCGCGAGCATTATCTCACGGGATTGTGTGTGTGTTCCATTCAATATAAAGGGAAGCACAATCGCATGCACATCGGAAATCGCTGGGATTTTTGTGTTCCTGTTATTTCCATTCTAGCCAAAATCGCATGTGCAAAACATGGCCGCAAACAACGTGCTAATGTGGCCTATCCCTAACCGCTTATACAGCAAAAAGTTCTTCTACCCTTCCATCTGCCTCTCAAAAAGTTTACGCCCATTTGTAAGCTCTTTTACAAGCTTGCACATGCTCAGAGGAGGCAGCTAGGGAAATAGCATTCAGTCATTGGCTGGCTGTCAACTTCGGGGTAGTCTCACATCACTCAGTTTTCTAAACATTGCAGTTTTGGGGTTGTAATATTCTTATATACAATTTTTTTTTCAGGTGTGGACAAATTATTTTTAGACATATTAGATACCTAGTTCCTGGGAGCTGTGCAGCCCTGTTTATTGAATTCTGTTGAGAGCTCAAATGAAAGATTTCAAAGAAACACCCAGATTTAGGCCAAACAAACACATAACCAAGACCAAGCAAAGATGCTATCCAGCAATAATAACTTCAGCATTTCCGGAGCAATACTTTTTATCTTGAGACATCACTAGCCTATATTTTATTTAATCCTTTCATGCAACTACAGCAATAGGGGGTGGGTTGAGGGCATTTTAAGAACAAAACATTTTGTGCAAAAGGGATCATAAAAATAGATCATCTTCATTAACGAGGCCCAAAGTAACTTTGAATGTAAAAGTATATGTACACCTTAAAAAAAAAAAAAAAACATTAGGTTAGTGGCAACCTGTGGCTTAAATTCCCCCCCGCCTACCTTTATTGCTTCAAACTTGCTGGCTTCCTCCTCTTGAATAATGGCATCTGCAGCTCTGCCCCAACGTGATCTCATGGCTCATCCTGCTTCCTTAGCCTCCAAATGTAAGTTCTGGTCACACCACTCGCAATGACATCAATGTGTGGGACGTCATCCCACACAGCGATTATGTCATATGCACGATTGCGCCGTTACATATGCGCGGTGCGACCGCAACTTACAGATGGAGGCCAAGGAAGCAGGATAAACCAGGAGACCTCATCAGACGGAACTGCAGATGCAACTATCCAGGAGGAGTAAGCCAGCAAGTTTGAATCAATAAAAGGTAGGCTTCGGGGGAGATAGAAGAAAACATTTTTAGCCAACTTCAGTTTTAAAGAAACAGCTTGCCACTAACCTAATGTTTTTTTTGTTTAAGGTGTACATATCCTTTAAACATTGACCAGAGTAGTGGTTTTAGCTTCTGATTTTCTCTCAAAATTTCCAGGTCAGATTGTTGTTATGGGTTCATATTAGAATTGTAATGTTGTTTGTAAAATGATTAGGACAGGCAGTTTTTATAAAAATGTACCAGGAGTATAAGGAGGATTTCAAATAATGTATTGCGAGCTGTACATAAAACTGTCTTCAACAGATTTCACATCAAGGAACACTTCTAATTAATCCTCTAGTCTAAAACACATTTTATCTCGACTTACAGCCCAGACACTGGTTTTTAAAACAAATCAAACACACTGAAAACAATGTATCATTTTTTTCTCAAGTTAACCAACAAGACAAATAGATTTATGACCATTGCTAAAAATAACTTTTTAAAGCTAACAGACTCCAAACTTTTTTACAACATAGACCAGTTCAAATGGATACTTTTCCACAAACAGGACAGCACAGTGTACACAATATAGTATACTGTTCAGATTATCGGTGCTAAAAGTTGGGAAACGCTGTTCCTAACCAACATGTGTCAGAAAGTTTATCCCCCCCTTCCTCCTCTCCCATCAGGGCAAACTTATTGTGGTTCATACAAGGGGAAGAAAGAGGAATTGTCCGATAACCTACATTTTACCTTCCTGTGTGTTTGGAAGGGGTTAAAGTAACTACAGAACTGTAATGTAAAATATTTCACTTAATGTACATGGGTATTTCTTTGACAAAGAATGCCCAGACAAAAAATTCTCTTCTTTAAAATGTGCATTATCCCCCTCCCCCCAACCCCACTTTCGCAGAGTTCACACACTTCAAAAGGTGCCCCAGAGCTTGCTTAGCCGACCTGGTCCCT
Organism: Hymenochirus boettgeri; assembly: GCA_019447015.1. NCBI lineage: Eukaryota > Metazoa > Chordata > Amphibia > Anura > Pipidae > Hymenochirus > Hymenochirus boettgeri. The sequence continues at coordinate 23,539,533 of CM033470.1, read as the reverse complement.
TGCCGCTTCTGTTTCACTGCTGCTGCTGACAGCCGCTCCACATCCTGGTTGAGGCTGTCACGCCTTATCGCCTGACAGCCGCGTCCAGGAAGTGAAGCGGATATCAGCGCAGAAGTCCTCTGCTCGTTTTTGCTCGCAACGAGCTTGAAACAGGGGGCTGCGCCTAAACGTCAAGGGACCGGGTCGGGTAAGTAAGCTCTGGGGCTTCTTTGAAGTGTGTAAACTCTGCAAAAGTGGGGTTTGGGGGGTAATACACATTTTAAAGAGGAGAAATGTTTTGGCTGGACTTGCCCTTTAAGTTAAAACAAGTGAAATTTTAACCAGCAGCTGTAAGTCAGGATACTATCAGGGCTATGTGTCAATTAAGCTATCACAGAAAGTGTGTGCAAAATACGTGTGATTTCTGTATGTAGCAAAGTGTGTGCAAACATTAGTTTATTGTGTTTTTTTGTTGTACTTTCACCTTAATGTGGTTAGCAGGATTTTTTGTGGCAAACATCACTTTCTGTTTTTGGACAAATGTGTGGTAAGGCATTTAACATTGTGATCAAATCAGCGCATTTGATCGAGTTGGTCGGCATATTGAGGACATTTTCACATGTTATCAATAAACAGATACGAGATATCAATTGGTCTATCGTAAAGACCATAACCGGACAAGTCGGAAAATTTTTCATAAACCACAGCTGCCGTAGTTTTCAATCTTTAGTATATGGAAAATTGGATCCACAAGTTGAAAATTTACGGTGAGTTCTTCCTATCGGACATTTGATTGTTCCCTCCAATTGGAAAACAATCGCCCCGTGTGGCTTTTACTGAATGTTTTAACCATATAATACATAATACCTCAGCGTATTTCAAAAACAGCAGTGATATACCTATTAGCCATCAGATGTCAACAAAAATGTGATAATTTCTTAATGCATCCAGATAAGACCATAAATTTAATGGCACAGAAAATCAAAAATAAACTACACAAATAGTCTATAACTATTGATACAATGCTTATGCTCTTAAATGGACACAAAAATGGAAAACTTTACAACTGAACATCACGCAAACCATTCATACACAGCAAATCACTTTGTGAACACTTTTGTACACAAACCCTACAACCTAATTGCACACACAATATTACTTCCAGTGTGATCTTAAGGTGACCATACATTAGTACTTGCCCTCCAACTGATCCGTGACACTCAATCAATATTCCTTGAACTGCTTTTCCCGTCATTGTTTTGCAAGCGACATACAAAAGCAAAATGAATGTGGACAGGTGAGACTTTGCGATCGTATGTTGGTCGAAAGAGATGAACGGGAAAGACTGTTTCGTGGTTAGCACTGATGCCTTGCAGCGCTAAAGTCCTGAGTTCCATTCCACCCTTGGACACATCTGCAAGGAGTTTGTATGTTCTCCCCGTGCTTGCGTGGGTTTCCTCCGGGCACTCCGGTTTCCCCCACAATCATAAAGACATACTGATAGGTTGTTTGTGTACATAAAGTGATTAGATTGTAAGCTCTTCGGGGCAGGGCCTGATGTGAATGTATACATGTTATTGTGAAAAGCGCTACGGAAGATGTTGGCGCTATATAAATCCACAATAATAATAGGTACTAATCTTAAAGGTTGGCATGGGGCAAAGTATTCAACTTACAATCAGTGTCAGGTTGTCATATTACACAACTGTATAAACATCCTACTTTATGTATTGTATCCCTATTGTGTAAGAAACTCCCCATTCCAATCATTTCCAATGAAATCCAGTTACCAGCCCCCCACCTGCAATACAAAAGGGGGAAGATCGAATGGATGTTGTACAATCAGATCTGTAGGTGTGTGGCCAATTTAAAATGACCCAGTTCAGAAGCAAAAGGCCTTTCAAGTCCCCCTTTCCCACCAGGGGTCCGACCCACAAGGCTTCAGTCCAATCCCACCCGTATACACCCCCAGGGGAAGGCAGAACTAGGTAGGTAGGCCTCAGACTGTGCGCGCGGCCTGTGGGTAGCCGTTTCCCCGTTGAGATAAACAAGCCCCATGTCCTTTAGTTAATCGCCCCCTCCTACCTGTTCAGCTTCTCCTCTTGGATCTCTTTGAATTTATTGACGACAAAAGAGCGGAAGATCTGTTCTATATTGGTCGCCATGGCGCCCCCCGACCTCCTCCTCCTCCTTCCTTCTTTCCTTCGCCCTGGTGCTTACCGACACACTTACGCACGTACGTGCACATTCACGATTCCTCTTCCTCAGCTCTACGACGTACGCGTTCGCTGCGGAGAGGGTCTGTGCGCGGGCTCGCCTACCAGTGAGCGCGTGATAGATGCGCGCTCAGTGTGCTGTCTCCTGGGTTCCCGCCATTTCCTGATACAGGCCAGTTTAGTGCCATAGTAAGTAATGGGGGTTTAAACTTTCATTTTTATGAAGGCAAAACCTTTATATTAACCATTATTTATTATTCTTGGAGATTGGCTTTCGTTTTGCAGAAATGTGAACTTTACTAATTTGAGTTTACATATTGCTGGCCACCTGACCCGATCAATCAGGTACTGCAGGTCCCCTGACCCAATCAATCAGGTACTGCAGGTCCCCTGACCCAATCAATCAGGTACTGCAGTCCCGTACCCAATCATCAGGTACTGCGGGTCCCCATGACCCCAATCAATCAGGTACTGCGGGTCCCCTGACCCAATCAATCAGGTACTGCGGGTCCCCTGACCCAATCAATCAGATACTGCGGGTCCCTGACCCAATCAATCAGGTACTGCAGGTCCCCTGACCCAATCAATCAGGTACTGCAGGTGCCCTGACCCAATCAATCAGGTACTGCGGTCCCCTGACCCAATCAATCAGGTACTGCAGGTCCTGACCAATCAATCAGGTACTGCAGGTCCCTTGACCCATCAATCAGGTACTGCAGGTCCTACCCATAATAGTACTGCAGGGTCCCTTGAACCCATCAATCAGGTACTGCAGGTCCCTGACCCAATCAATCAGGTACTGCAGGTCCCTGACCCAATATCAGGTACGGCGGTCCCTGACCAATCATCAGGTACTGCAGGTCCCTGCCCAATTCAATCAGTACTGCAGGTCCCCTGACCCAATCAATCAGTACTGCAGTGCCTTGACCCAATCAATCAGGACGGCAGGTCCCCTGACCCATCATCGGTACTGCGGGCTGACCCAATCATCAGGACTGCAGGTCCCTGACCCAACCAATCAGGCTGCAGGTCCCTGACCCAATCAATCAGTACTCAGTTCCCCTGACCCAATCAATCAGGTACTGCGGTGCCCTGACCCAATCAATCAGGTACTGCAGGTCCCCTGACCCAATCAATCAGTACTGCAGGTCCCTTGACCCAATCATCAGGTACTGCAGGTCCCCTGACCCAATCATACCGGTCGTCAGTCCCTTGACCCAATCAATCATCTGCGGTCCCCTGACCCATCAATCAGGTACTGCAGGTCCCCTGACCCAACCATCAGGTACTGCAGGTCCCCTGACCCAATAATCAGGTACTGCAGGTCCCTGACCCAATCCAATCAGGTACTAGCGGGTCCCCTGACCCCATCACTCAGGTACTGCGGTCCCCTGACCCAATCAATCAGGTACTGCAGGTCCCTGACCCAATCAATCCGGTACTGCAGGTCCCTTGACCCCAAGCATATCAGGTACTGCAGGTCCCCTGACCCATCAATCAGGTACTGCAGGTCCCCTGACCCTCAACTATGTACTGCAGGTCCCCTAGCCATAAATCACATGACTAGCAGTCCCCTGACCAATCATCAGGTACTGCAGGTCCCTGAACCCTCAATCAAGGAACTGCAGGTCCCTTGACCCAATCAATCAGGTACTGCAGGTCCCCTGACCAATCAATCAGGTACTGCAGGTCCCTGACCCAATCATCAGTACTTGCAGGTCCCTGACCGAATCAATCAGGTACTGCAGGTCCTTGACCCAATCAATCAGTGTACTGCAGGTCGCCTGACCCAATCAAATCAGGTACTGCTGGTCCCCTGTCCCATAAATCAGGTACTGCGGTCCCTGACCCAATAATGGGTACTACGGGTCCCCTGACCCACTCGGGTACTATGGGTCCCCTGACCAATAATCGGTACTACGGGTTCCCCTGACCCAATAAATCGGGTACTACTACGTGTCCCCTGACCCAATAAATCGGGTATCTTCTGGTATCCCTTGACCCAATAAATCGGTTCTGCATGTCCCCGACCAATAATCGCCTACTGCAGGTCCCCCAACCCAATAAATCGGTACTGCAGGTCCCCCGACCCAATAAATTGGGAACTGCGGTCCCTGACCCATAAATCGGTCCTGCGGTCCCCCATACCCAATAAATCGGGTACTGTGGGTCCCCTGGCCCAATAACCTGGTACTGCGGGTCCATGACCCAATAATCGGTACTGCTGGTTCCCCTGACCAATAAATCGGGTTTCTGCAGTTCCCCAGACCCATAAATCGGTACTGCAGGTCCCCAGACCCAATAAATCAGGTACTGCAGGTCCCCCGACCCAATAATCGGGTACTGCAGGTCCCCGACCCCAATAAATCAGGTTACTGCATGTCACATGACCAAAATAAATCAGGTACTGGGGTGTCCCTGACCCAAAATCAGGTACTGCGGTCACCTGCTCCAATAAATCAGGTACTGCTGCTGGTCCCCTGACCGCAATCAATCAGGTACTGCAGCGTCCCCGACACAATCAATCAGATACTGCAGGTCACCTGACCCAATAAAACAGTGTACTGCAGGTCACCTGACCCAATAAATCAGGTACTGCGGGCTCACCTGACCCAATAAATCAGGTACTGCAGGTTCCTGACCCATAATCTGTACTGCGGTCACCTGACCCATATATTATGGTATTGCGGTACCCTGACCCAATAATCGGTATCTGCGGGTCCCCTGACCCAATAAATCAGGTACTGCGGGTCCCCTGATCCATATAAATCAGGTACTGCAGGTCCCTGACCCAATCAATCAGGTACTGCTGGTCCCCTGGACCCAATAAATCAGCTACTGCGGTCCCCTGACCCAATCATCAGCTACTGCGGGTCCCCTGACCCAATAAAATCGGTACTACTGGCGGGTCCCCTGACCCAAAACATCAGGTTCTGCGGGTCCCCAGACCCAATAAATCGCCTACTGTGGGTCCCCGACCTAATAAACGGTAACTGCGGGTCCCCACCCCCAATAATGGTACTGTGGTCCCCTGACCCAATAAATCGGGTTCTGCGGGTCCCCTGACCAATAAAATCGGGTCTTCGGTCCCCTGACCTAATAAATCGGGTACTGCGGGTCCCCCACCCATAATCGGGGTACTGCAGGTCCCCTGACCCATAAATCGGGTACTGCGGGCCCCTGACCCAATAAATCGGGTTCTGCGGTCCCCGCCCCAATAAATCGTGTACTGCGGGTCCCCAGACCCAACAATATGCAATACTGGGGGTCCCCGACCTAAAAATCGGTACTGCGGTCCCCCGACCCATAAATCGGCACTGCACCCCCCTGACCAATAAATCGGTACTGCGGGTCCCCTGACCCAATAAATCGGGTTCTGCGGGTCCCTTACCCAATAAACGGGTACTGCAGGTCCCCAGACCACAAATCGGATACGGGGGCCCCGACCTAATAATCGGTCTGCGGTCCCCCGACCCAATAAATCGGGCACTGCAGGCCCCCTGACCCAATACGTCGGACTTACTGCGGGTCCCCATACCCATAAATTGGGTACTGCGGGTCCCCAGACCCAACAAATCGGATACGGGGGTCCCCCGAACCAAATAATCGTTACTGCTGGTTCCCTGACCCAATAAATCGGGTACTGCTGGTCCCCGACCCCAATAAATCGGTACTGCAGTTCCCCCAACCCAATAAATCGGGTAACTGCGGTCCCCTAACCCAATAAATCGGGTACTGCGGTCCTCCCCCATAAAATTCCACGAGTGCTATAATGGGATACTGTTTGGTTCTTAACCCAAAAATGTGCTGTTTAAATAATATATTTTTTGATCCCAACACCGCCGTTAATTTGGTAGTTTGGAGTTACATGGCAGTCCACGCTGCCTAAATAATTAATGTCTTAGAATCCGGTTCAATTCCATGTTCATTTTCCCCCGAACCCAATAATTGGGTAACGGCTGGTACCCGCCCAATAAATCAGGTTCTGCAGGTCCCCTGACCCAATCATCAGGTACTGCAGGTCCCTTGACCAATCAATCAGGTACTGCAGGTGCCCTGCCACGAATCAATCAGGTACTGCATGTCCCTTGACCCAATCATTCAGTACCTGCAGGTCGCGCCTGACCCAATCAATCAGGTACTGCTGGTCCCCTGTCCCAATAAATCAGGTACTGCGGGTCCCCTGACCCAATAAATCGGGTACTACGGGTCCCCTGACCCAATAAATCGGGTACTATGGGTCCCCTGACCCAATAAATCGGGTACTACGGGTCCCCTGACCCAATAAATCAGGTACTGTGGTCCTGACCCAAAAATCGGGTTCTGCAGGTCCCCCAGACCCAATAAATCGCTACTACTGCAGGTCCCCCAACCATAATCGGGTACTGCAGGTCCCCGACCCAATAAATTGGGAAACTGCAGGTCCCCTGACCCATAATCGGTACTGCCGTCCCCATACCAATAAATCGGTACTGTGGGTCCCCTGGCCCAATAACCTGTACTACGCGGGTCCCATGACCCATAAATCGGGGTACTGCTGGTTCCCTGACCAAAATAAATCGGGTTCTGCATTCCCAGACCCAATAAATCGGGTACTGCAGGTCCCCAGACCCAATAAAATCAGGTACTGCAGGTCCCCGACCCAAATCGTACTCATGCCGTACCCAATAAGCAGTCTGCATGTCACATGACACCAAAATCAGGTATGGGGGTTCCCTGACCAATAAATTCAGGTACTGCGGGTCACCTGACCCAATAAATCAGGCTACTGCTGGTCCCCTGACCAATCAATCAAGTACTGCAGTGTCCCTGACACAATCAATCAGATACTGCAGGTCACCTGACCCAATAAAATCCGGTACTGCAGGTTCACCTACCCCATAAACAGGTAACTGCGGGTCCCTGACCCAATAATCAGGTACTGCAGGTTACCTGACCCAATAAATCAAGGTACTGTGGTCAACTTACCAATGAATATTAGGTATTGCGGGTACCCTGGACCCAATAAATCAGTACTCTGCGGGTCCCCTGACCAATAAATCAGAGTACGCGGGTCCCTGATCCAATAAATCAGGTTACTCAGATCCCCTGACCCAATCAATCAGGTCTGCTGGTCCCCTGACCCAATAAATCAGCTACTGGGGTCCCCTGACCCATCAATCAGCTACTGCGGGTCCCCTGACCCAATAAATCGGGTACTGCGGGTCCCCTGACCCAATAAATCGGGTTCTGCGGGTCCCCAGACCCAATAAATCGCCTACTGTGGGTCCCCACCTAATAAATCGGGTACTGCGGGTCCCCCGACCCAATAAATCGGGTACTGTGGGTCCCCTGACCCAATAAATCGGGTTCTGCGGGTCCCCTGACCCAATAAATCGGGTCGCGGTCCCCTACCCATAATCGCGCGGTCCCCCGACCCATAACGGGTACTGCAGGCCCCCTGACCCATAAAGGGTACTGCGGTCCCCTGACCCAATAAACGGTTCTTGCGGGTCCCTGACCCAATAATCGGGTACTGCGGGCCCCAGACCCAACAAATCGGATACTGGGGGTCCCCCGACCTAATAAATCGGGTACTGCGGGTCCCCCGACCCAATAAATCGGGCACTGCAGGCCCCCTGACCCAATAAATCGGGTACTGCGGGTCCCCTGACCCAATAAATCGGGTTCTGCGGGTCCCCTTACCCAATAAATCGGGTACTGCAGGTCCCCAGACCCAACAAATCGGATACTGGGGGTCCCCCGACCTAATAAATCGGGTACTGCGGGTTCCCCGACCCAATAAATCGGGCACTGCAGGCCCCCTGACCCAATAAATCGGGTACTGCGGGTCCCCATACCCAATAAATTGGGTACTGCGGGTCCCCAGACCAACAAATCGGATACTGGGGGTCCCCCGACCAAATAAATCTTGGACTGCGGGTCCCCAGACCCAATAAATTGGTTACTGCGGGTCCCCTGACCCAATAAATCGGGTACTGCTGGTACCCTGACCTAATAAATCGTGTACTGCTGGTTCCCTGACCCAATAAATCGGGTACTGCTGGTCCCCCGACCCAATAAATCGGGTACTGCAGGTCCCCCAACCCAATAAATCGGGTACTGCAGGTCCCCTAACCCAATAAATCGGGTACTGCAGGTCCTCCGACCCAATAAAATTCCACGAGTGCTATAATGGGATACTGTTTTGGTTCTTAACCAAAAATGTGCTGTTTAATAATAATTATTTTGATCCCAAGCACCGCCGTTAATTTGGTAGTTGGAGTTACATGGCAGTCCACGCTGCCTAAATAATTAATGTCTTAGAATCCGGTTCAATTCCAATGTTTGCATTTTCCCCCGACCCAATAAATTGGGTACTGCTGGTTCCCTGACCCAATAAATCAGGTTCTGCAGGTCCCCTGACCCAATAAATCAGGTACTGCTGGTCCCCGACCCAATAAATCGGATTCTTCTGGTCCCCTGACCCATAAACCCTGCGTCCCCCGACTAATAATCAGTACTGCTGCAGGTCCCTGACCCAAATCATCAGTACTGCAGGTCCTTGACCCAATGAATCGGTACTGCAGGTCCCCTGACCCATCAATCAGGTACTGCAGGTCCCCTGACCCAATCAATCAGGTACTGCTGGTCCCCTGACACAACCAATCAGGTACTGGAGTCCCTGACACAATCAATCAGGTACTGCAGGTACACCTGACCCAATAAATCAGGTACTGCGGGTCACTGACCCAATAAATCAGGTACTGCGGGTTTCCTGACCCAATAATCAGGTACTGCTGGTCCCCTGACCCAATAAATCAGGTACTCGCGGTCCCCTGACCCAATAATCAGGTACTGCTGGTCCCCTGACCCAATAAATCAGGTACTGGCGGTTTTCCGACCCATAAATCAGGTACTGCTGGTCACCTGACCCAATATATTATGTATTGCGGGTACCCTGACCCAATAAATCAGGTACTGCGGGTCCCCTGACCCAATAAATCAGGTACTTGCGGGTCCCCTGACCCAATAAATCAGGTACTGCGGGTCCCCTGACCCAATAAATCAGGACTACTGCGGTCCCCTGACCCAATTAATCAATTAACTCATTGCATGCTTTATTGTACTGATACCAAGGCATGCTGAGAGCTGTGATTTCCAAACATCTGGATTGCCAAAGTTCGACTTACTGTAATATTGTCTATTGTTAGGATTTGTATAGATGAAGATGATCAGGTATTTATTACCACAGTTACACACGACAATGCGCATGTCGTCCGAAAGACACGATACTGACCAATGGATTTTTTCTGTTGGGAACAACTGACAACATGCCGATGCAAGGATGTGTTTCAAGAGCCTGGGCACAAGCGCCATTGCATTCCGATTGTGTGTAAAAAGTGCACACTAATGGGTTCCGCCCAATTGTGGTGGTCACACTAGGTACACTGCGAGTCTCGTACATGTGCGTTTTCGGGAGCGCTCAGACGTGCTGTTGTCCTACTTAGGGTTACCAGTTAGAACATATGTTGTTAAAATGCAGTTTAGTCCTGTTGATTTACACACCAGTAAATATCAGGTACTGTGAACCCACCTGACCCAAAATATCAGAATCAGGTACTGCAGGTCCCCTGACCCAATCAATCAGGTACTGCAGGTGCCTTGACCCAATCAATCAGGTACTGCAGGTCCCCTGACCCAATCAATCAGGTACTGCAGGTCCCTTGAC
>CM033470.1:23283865-23519740 GCA_019447015.1 Hymenochirus boettgeri | reverse complement strand
ATACCGGTACGTAACATCCATACTGGTGGTATTATTGAGAAAGGTCATCATAATGGTATTATTGATAAATGTACATCATTATTCCCCTGGCCAGCCTTCCCCCCCCTCTGGCCCGATGTTTATTGATCTAAATGGCCCACCCCCCTCGGTACCCAATGTCCATACTCCCCTCGGTATTATATAGGTGATCACTGATTACAGCCCGCTAAATATTACTGGGATTATTGATACAGGTATTCATACTGGGATTATTGATACAGGTACTTAATACTGGGTATATTTGATACAGGTACGTATACTGGTTTTTTATCTGAACCGGGATTATACCGTACTCATACTGGTTTTTGGTACGTCCTTGATACAATTTGGTACCGCATACTGGGATTATGGATACAGGTAACATCATACTGGGATTATTGATACAGGTACATCATTAACTGGGATTATTGATACAGGTACATCATACTGGGATTATTGATACGGTACATCATACTGGGATTATTGATAAAGGTACATCATAGGGATTATTGATACAGGTACATCATACTGGGATTATTGATACAGGTACATCATACTGGGATTATTGATACAGGTACATCATACTGGGATTATTGATACAGGTACATCATACTGGGATTATTGATACAGGGACATCATACTGGGATTATTGATACAGGTACATCATTAGGATATTGATACATGTAAATCAACTGGGATTATTGAACAGGTACATCATACTGGGATTATTGATACAGGTACATCAGCTGGATTATTGAACAGGTACAAATACTGGTATTGTTGTTACAGGTACATCATACTGGGATTTTGATACAGGTACATCATACTGGGATTATTGATACAGGTAAATCATACTAGGATTATTGATACAGGTACATCATACTGGGATTATTGATACAGGTACATCATACTGGGATTATTGATACAGGTACATCATACTGGGATTATTGATACAGGTACATCATACTGGGATATTGACAGATACATCATACTGGGATTATTGATACATGTACATCATACTGGGATTATTGATACACGGTACATCACTACTGGGATTATTGAAACAGGTACAATATACTGGTATTGTTGTTACAGGTACATCATACTGGGATTATTGATACAGGTACAATATACTGGTATTGTTGTTACAGGTACATTCATACTGGGATTATTGATACAGGTACAATCATACTGGGATTATTGATACAGGTACATCATACTGGGATTATTGATTTCAGGATACATCATACTGGGATATTGAACAGTACATCATACTGGGATTATTGATACATGTACATCATACTGGTATTATTGATACAGGAACAATATACTGGTATTGTTGTTACAGGTACATCATACTGGGATTATTGATACAGGTACATCACTGGGATTATTGATATTGGCAGAGCAGTGATGATTACAGATTCAGAGCAGGAGTTTGAATCTCCGGCTCACTCTAATTTTGATAACACTCACGATTGGCTGAGACTCTCCCCTGCCTTTCATTAAAGGGCCAGCAGAAGATCTGGGCAGTGCACAGTAATTACATTTATTTTAAGAGAGAAATTCAGAGGCGGGGCAAGCGCCCTTCCTTGCCCTATGTGCGGATGCCCATGCTAAGGGGGCCTGCCGATCTGCAGAATAGTTACCGACAGTGTTTGTGCATATGTTGGAAAAGCTGTGTGTGATCAGGTGTTTAAACTATGCGGTCTGCTGGGCAGGGGATGTGACGGGTCTGGCACAAATCTTGCAGGGGAACCCGGCCTCTGCAGTTCCGTTGCTTTTTTATACAGAATTCCAAAGCACCAATTCAAACTTTAATCAGAACATGTCTAAAAACCTTTATCACTTTGCTTTGCCTTTATTGATTTAGGACCTTTCACTTTTGAAAAGCCAAATGCCTATAATTGTGTAAGCTTATACATGTAAGCCTATTACGGTAAATATAATGGTTCATATATCCACCGTTTAATATGCTGGGTCTGACTCACAGAGGGGAGTATACACCAGGGTTTTTAATAAGTGTGTGTTTACTTCACCAATGCACCTGTGGTATCAGAGGGATTGAGATATATGTGTGCTATTTTAAAGCGCTGTATTAAGGTAAGAAGTAATACAACGGAGGCCCAGAGGCAATTTTCTTATTTCAATGCAACGCTATGGGAGGCCCCTCCGTCAAACCCTGCCTAGTCCTTAAAGGGATAATTAATTTGAAATAGGAGTATGGAGCTCAGCACAAGCAAGAAGCCAGCGATTTACAAATGTTTGTCATATGCGAGACATTACAGTCAGAGATAGCGACATAACTACATGGGCCCTTAACACCCCCTGAACCCTCCCCTGGGGCTCCACAATCTCCTGTTTAGAAGACCAGAAGCCAACGGAACTTCTGCCTGTTCAGTTCCGGTCTTTTAAACAGCTGATCGCGCGGTATATTTACTGTATACGTGTGACTATCTGTTTAAAAACAGCTGATCACGGAGAGTTTGGAAGGGGATACGGGCCTTCTTACCCCCCCAGGGAACAGTTGGTACATAGATTCACTTCTAAATCTCCTGACGCCTGAACAACTAAAGTTAAAAAAACTTTATGTTTTTTTATTTACCTTAACCAACAGATACTTGTCAATACCTTAACCACAATGCCCTTATAGTTAAATGTCCACCCCTCACAAGTATCAAGACTGGGATGTTAAGGTCCACTGGGAAATATACAACAAGGGGCCCACCAGGAAGTGTAGAGGATCCCTCTTTACATATCTTTCTCACTCTCTCTCTAACTCCATATGTTTGGTAACTTACTGTCCGATTTGACTCCCTTTTATCAATTTCAGGTTGTATTGGTGACAGAGGACACTCATGACCCCCCAAACCTTAAGATCACAATACGTTGGTCCCCAGAGCTCATAAGCACTTATATCCAGCAATAACTCTGCTGGTCCATCTACTTCCTTCCCCAGTCAATCCATATAGAAGCTTACCTACAGTTACCGCATGACAGTGACCGTATGACCAAAATACCTTTGGAAGGGAACAAACCGGCTGATCTAGGTGGGGCCTAGGGTGTACAACCTCCAATACTATGTTACTATGTAACTGTTATACAGACATTATGGGTAGTGTATAAATAAAGGTTGGACTAGATGGACGTATGTCTTTATACAACCTCCAATACTATGTTACTATGTAACTGTTATACAGACATTATGGGTAGGGTATAAATAAAGGTTGGACTAGATGGACGTATGTCTTTATATAACCTCCAATACTATGTTACTATGTAACTGTTATACAGACATATGGGTAGGGTATAAAGGTTGGACTAGATGGACGTATGTCTTTATACAACCTCCAATACTATGTTACTATGTAACTGTTATACAGACATTATGGGTAGGGTATAAAGGTTGGACTAGATGGACGTATGTCTTTATACAACCTCAATACTATGTTACTAGTAACTGTTATACAGACATTATGGGTAGGGTATAAAGGTTGGACTAGATGGACTTAGTCAATACAACCTCCCATACTATGTTCTATGTAACTGTTATAAAACATTATGGGTAGGGTATAAAGGTTGGACTAGATGGACGTATGTTTTTACAACCTCCAATACTATGTTACTATGTAACTGTTATACAGACATTATGGGTAGGGTATAAAGGTTGGACTAGATGGACGTATGTCTTTATACAACCTCCAATACTATGTTACTATGTAACTGTTATACAGACATTATGGGTAGGGTATAAAGGTTGGACTAGATGGACGTATGTCTTTATACAACCTCCAATAGTGTTACTATGTAACTGTTAGACAGACATTATGGGTAGGGTATAAAGGTTGGACTAGATGGACGTATGTTTTATACAAACCTCCAATACTATGTTACTATGAACTGTTATACAGACATTATGGGTAGGGTATAAAGGTTGGACTAGACGGACAGTATGTCTTTATACAACCTCCAATACTATGTTACTATGTAACTGTTAGACAGAAATTATGGGTGGGTATAAAGGTTGGACTAGATGGATGTTACGTATGTTTTTTTACAACCTCCAATACATGTTACTATGTAACTGTTATACAGATATTATGGGTAGGGTATAAAGGTTGGACTAGATGGACGTATGTCTTTATACAACCTCCAATACTATGTTACTATGTAACTGTTATACAGACATTATGGGTACGGTATAAAGTTTGGACTAGATGGACGTATGTCTTTATATAACCTGCAATACTATGTTACTATGTAACTGTTATACAGACATTATGGGTAGGGTATAAAGGTTGGACTAGATGGACGTATGTCTTTATACAACCTCCAATACTATGTTACTATGTAACTGTTATACAGACATTATGGGTAGGGTATAAAGGTTGGACTAGATGAACGTATGTCTTTATACAACCTCCAATACTATGTTACTATGTAACTGTTATACAGACATTATGGGTAAGGTGTAAAGGTTGGATTAGATGGACGTATTTTGCCCCAACCAATCAGATGTTAGCTTTCAAGTGTTAAATAAGATCTGATTGGCTGGGGCAAAATTAGCCCCATTTTAAACAATAAGAACTTTTATTGAATCTCCCTGCAAGTGGGCTAAATGTAGGTGTTCCGTTTCTGCTTTTAATTCCCCAACACCTCTCTACAATTGCTAAACTAATACTGGCCTGTGAACATGATATACTGGCATTTTAAGTATATATTCCCTCTCAGTCAGGTCGCAGAAATATTTCTTCCATGGATGTCTTGACTGGGATAAGAGTGCCTCTGCTGGCCGCTATGTCTGCAGATACCGTCAATACACCGTAATATACTACTACAACTCCCAGGATGCCTTGTTTGCATTCTCCAAACATCTGGATTGCCAAAGTTTGACATTAGTGTAATATTGTCTATTGTTAGGATTTGTATAGATGAAAGATGGTCAGGTATTTATACAGTTTCTATAGATATATTAGGGCCTGGGTGTTTCTATCGTGGAGATAATTATTGTTACACACTTGTTTAGAGTTATTGTGTGTGAGCCAATAACCTTTAAAATATATCAAAATATACCATGGCCTAATAGTTAACCATGACTAGCCCCTTTCCAATCCTAGTCTAATCCCCATGGTACAGATCTTTATCCTGCCACCAAGTTACTGACACTATGAAGTCTATACCTATGACATGGAATAGCCCCTTTACAATCCTAGTCTAATCCCCATGGTATAGATCTTTATCCTGCCACCAAGTTACTGACACTATGAGGTCTATACCTATGACATGGAATAGCCCCTTTCCAATCCTAGTCTAATCCCCATGGTATAGATCTTTATCCTGCCACCAAGTTACTGACACTATGAGGTCTATACCTATGACATGGAATAGCCCCTTTCAAGTCCTAGTCTTATCCCCATGGTACATAAGAAAGAATGAAAAAAACAATCCAGACACAAATGTTTTAGGAAAGCTTTTCATTTAAAACCTAAAACAAAAAATCCTCCCCAATTCTACCCCATTCCAGAGTTAATCCAGAGGAAGGTGAAAACCCCAGAAGGTTGAAAAAATTCCTTCCTGACTCCATGTGGCAATCAGATAAATCCCTGGATCAACTTGGTGCATTTTCATTTATATTTAAAGGGGAAGTCAACTTTTTGGCTGTACCCAAGATAAAGACCTAGAACTCTAGGTCTTCACCCCTGGCAGGACAAAAGGCATTCTGGATACTTACCTAAGATCTTCAGTCACTGCTGCTCTCTGGTTCCCCTACCCTAGCCGACAATTCAGGGGATGCGCCTCCTAAGGAAGCATACACGTCATGTAGAGTGTGTCCTCCCATTGGTTGGCCTGCCTATTTAGTGAGGGGGTGGGGCCAGACCAGCCCGGTGCATAGCGGCAACTGCAGCTAGAAGGTAAATGTCAGTACACTCGTGCATTCACTCCAGCCTGACACACAATGTGTACGATCGCCCGTTTTGTCCGACTATCGGTAAGTGTATGGGCATTTGGTCGGACAAAATGGCCATTTGTTCAGGCTTTGCTGGTGATCCGCCGGGTGGAATCATCAACAATGCCAGACTGAGCACCCATATACTTATTGATAGTTATCCGAAATGGGCGTTTGTTCATATTGTATGTTGCGGGTCTGTGTGTGCGATTGCATGTGTGTACGAAGCTTAAGTATCCAAACTACCTGGGTACAACCAATGGAGGGGGGTAGGTTAAGGCTTTTGTTCCCCTTTAAATAACCCAAAACAAATCAACCCTATCCCAGAGTTGGTCCAGAGGAAGGCAAAAACCCATCTGAAGTCAGTGACAATTTGCTCTCGATGGGGGAAAAAACCTAAAACGTCCCTATTAAACCCTGACTTGGGACGTGACCAGTGGAATCATGGGATTGGGGGTCTATTTCTTCCCCCAGGAGGAAACTCAACCAAAAAAGTTGCCTGACAGATGGGATTGAGAAATAGTAATAGAAAATAGTAATATTGAGAATTACTGGTATTAATACATATACTGTAGTTCTGGTCGGTACAGGGATACTATGTAATATTGAGAATTACTGGTATTAATACATATACTGTAGTTCTGGTTGGTACAGGGATACTATATAATATTGAGAATTACTGGTATTAATACATATATTGTAGTTCTGGTTGGTACAGGGATACTATAAAATATTGAGTATTACTGGTATTAACACATATACTGTAGTTCTGGTTGGTACAGGGATACTATATAATATTGAGAATTACTGGTATTAATACATATATTGTAGTTCTGGTTGGTACAGGGAAACTATATAATATTGAGAATTACCGTTATTAATACATATACTGTAGTTCTGGTCGGGAAAGGGATACTATATAATATTGAGAATTACTGGTATTAATACATACACTGTAGTTCTGGTTGACCTGGAATATGGAGGAATATAATGTCTCCCTTTGCTTAAAGTAAAAAGAGACGATACTGACTGTTGGGAACAACTGACAACATTGCTGATGCAGGGTGTGTTTCTAAGGGCTGGGCCACGCCAGCGTGATTTAACATGCAATCCGATTGTGATTGCATTCCGATTGTGTGTTAAAAAGTGCACCATAACAATTCCAATTGTGGTGGCCACACTAGGTACACTGAGATCTGTTAATCGGATTTTTGCACATTCACATGCACTCCAATTTTGCAAAACTGTACGATCGTAACATACACAAACAGCAACGTGTACCAGAAATGCTTGCGTGCGTGTTTCTGGATCGCTCAGATGTGCTGTAGTGTCCAGTTAGAATTACCAGTTAGAATAAATGTTGTTTCAATGCAGCAGAGTTTAGCCCTGTGATAAGATTGACAGACCAGTAAATAACCCAGAGGGCACGTATTAAAACACATGCAGCAGGGCTGAGCCAGCAGTAATGCAGTTTAATTGCAGTAAGTGCAGCCCTGCTAATTACATGAATTAAAAAGGGTCATTCAATCAGCAGGTGATCTGGAAACCCTAAACATTTCATGGGTGTACACATGGTTCCTCTGATGTACACTGTAGCAGAGAGTTTATGTGACACATTTTCTTTTGTTTGTTAGCAGCAATCACCTGTTTAATAGTTAAGTAATTAATATAGATTTTGTAATTTTCAATTGTGTAAAACTATCCCCCCTCTGTGCTGTCCCTTTAAGTGGGTTGAACAAGTCAGTAACACAGGTGAGTTGTTTTAAGTGCAATATTTAGTGAGCTGGTTTGACAAAGTTTGTGTTGACTCTGGTTTGGAAACAGCTTGGTGTGGTAGGTGTGAAAAATAAAATAAAAACTGTATTGAAATAATATATTATTACCTGGTTTATGGGGAGGGTATCAATCAGCGCCTGTGAGGTGTATGTTACTAAAGGTTAATTGATTGGGAGTTTTTTCCTTGTTGGAAGCTCAGTAAGACACAGGTAAGGGGGGTTGGCTGTCTATCTTGGGAAGGTTGGAGTTTGTTCTTATGTGGTTTATAGGGGTCTACTAAATTATCTGGATGTTGTGTGGTTAACGTTTAAATTTACATGTGCTATTTTGTTAAGTGTCAGCGTTTGTAGTCCTATATAGTATTGTATAAAGTGTTATCATTTTAGTCCATTAATCCAGTCCCTCTGGAATTATTTTTGGTCCGATAAGTGGGGGGACATAATGTAATATGGTAATTAGCAGAGCTGCACCGACTATAAACCAATGTTAGTTCTGACTTTAACTTGCTGGTTTTATAAAACTAATTCAACAATTCGTAACCATCTAGATTGATACCTACCCCGTATACACCATCTGACCGTATCTATTTAATATAAAGGGAACAGGTACTGACCAGTGGAATTTGTCCCCATCGGCATTTTAGTGACAGACAGGGAGATTCAATAAAATTTGTTATCGTTTTAAAATGGTGCTAATTTTGCACCAACCAATTAGAACTTGTGTAACATTTGAAAGCTAACATCTGATTGGTTGGGGCAAAATTGGCACCGTTTTAAACGATAAGAACTTTTATTGAATAATCCCCTTAATTTTGTTCCCCACCCCTTTCCGGTATTGGGCAAATCCATCCGAATTTATATAATATCAGCTGGTTCTAGTAAGAACTAGGCCACACTAGCGCACTTTTCGGTTAGAATGGAAATCTCGGGAACGCAAAAATTTGATTTCCGATGCGACTGTGCGTTCATTTTGGGATCACTTTTATTTTTTGCTCAATCGCATGCATTTCCACAATGGAAAATAGCGAAATCCCATGCGCAAATACAAGAAAACACACCGGAATCGCACACACAATCGCGCATGCTTCGATGAGATGCAGTGTGGCCTATCCGTTTACAAAACACACAGGGTTATTCAATAAAAGTTCTTATCGTTTCAAATGGTGCTAATTTTGCCCCAACCAATCAGATCGTATTTAACATTTGAAAGCTAACATCTGATAGGGGGAAAATTAGTACCATTTTAAATGATAAGAATTTTTATTGAATCTCCCTGAATGTGCCGTACGGTTACACTGAATCCGATGCAGCCTGCATTATGATTCTAATGAAAATCCTGCCCAGTATGGCTAATATTGGGTGATCCCATTTAAAGGGAAAACTTATGTCCTATAACCGGAGAAGAAAACTTGCATAGCATTTAAAATAAAGGGCTCTTATTGGCCATTAACCTTTGCAGGTCCACAGTTTGGGGCTCATAAAATAACCGTATGTAAGAGGAGGATGAGTGACAGTGTACCCTAATAGATGCCATGCACAAAGGGGTCCTGGTTAGGCCTCTAAACCATCATGCAGCTGAACTTCTAGCGGTTCCTGTTCATAACAATGTCTTGTGGTTACGCGCAGGTCACACGAACAGTCACATCCCACTGGAAAACATGAATCTCGACTCTGAGCAAATTGTGAGTATTAAAGGATTCAGTGACGTGTTGTTAAATCCCTACAGGCAGACCAGCCCATGACCTTTTTATATGGCGGATACACATTTTCTACTGAAAAGGTGATTTTTAAAATGCACGGTAAACCTGCAACAAACCATACACGCAACACTCCCGATCATGGGATAGAAATGGATGATCGGACGTCATTCTTAAAACATTCATACGCCTATTTTTAGTATTCTGTGCCAAATGTTCTGATTCTCGCGTTTTTTTCCCCCTTTCAATCTAAAGCTGCCGGAGGATTATTATCTGGCAGAAGAGGGATCATTACTAGAGGAAATGGCTGAAGAAGATGAAGAGATTGATCTGTATAATGAGGTGACTTTTGGTTTAGGTATGAGAACTTGGGTTTTATTTTATATTCCATGTTAGGCTCATTAGTAAATACTGTACATTTGCCTTAGTCACCGGTGGGGATCACTTAATTCCAACGTCCATAGCCAAGGAGGGGTTTACACCTCGGGACCCTGTAGGCACAAAAAAGCCTGGTGCCCTTAACATAGACAACACCTTTTTTGGGGGAAGAAAATAGACTATATAGGGGGTGGAGGGAGGTTCACAGCTGCCCTCCAACCACATGCGCATGCCTCCTGTACCTAATTGTAATTCCGGGCCTGTTCGTAGCCTATTCAGCTAGTATGGAAGCTAATGCACCTGTAACTCGGAATATCTATTTCTTCTAAAGCTGCCTATGGGGTATGTGTACACTAATACCACATGCCAACACCTCGTTGGGCTAGGGTGTATTATTGTAGGAAGAGCAGAACATTTGCAATTCTAGACACTGCAAGCAATGTAATAATGGACAACTACACTGTAAAAATTAGTACCTTTGGGAATGGACGATTTTTCTACATCCATGCCTCAGTTACTTTTTATTTTTAATGTGTGTTATGCAGCTGTATGTGGTAGGAGAGTTAGGATTGATAATGTCTTCCTCCCAATATACAGTTATTTTGTTGCACACAAACATATCTGGTTTTTATCTGCCAGGTTAGTGTCCTGGACTTTCCTGTATTAAAGATAGTGCTGAAGCACTGAGGAAGCCTGGCAGAACAATATGATCTGAGGATTGAAAGATTGGATTGGCTGGCGAAAAAAAAATTTCAACTTGCCTGATAGGACAATTTATGTGCCAATCATCCATACAAGGGCGACGATCGTATGATATCATAATATGACAATATCATACAACCACAATCTTTGAGTCTGTGGCCACATAACCTATGGATCATTGCTGCAAAAGGATTGGTGTGATTTTAAAATAAAATGTAGTGATAGTTGCCTTTTGGCACATAGCCCTGGAGCCTGGAATAAGGCATAAGTCATAAGGGGAAAAAAACTATTGCACCACAAGAAATAGTTTGTTAGACAACCCCTATATTTCACTAGCGTGTAGTATAATATAATCTGTAAGGGGCGAAATGTGCACTAGTCAATTCATTTTACCAATGTGAAATCTTTGTACTACATTCTAATTTTAAGACCAAGAATCCGACGAGGAACCCAGCAAACAGGAGGCTGAAACTAAAAAGCCAAGTCAGTCTCCTGAAACCCCAGAGGAGAAGGAGCCTGAAATCCTGTCGCCAGTTAAAGACGTTAAAGAGTCAGAAAAGTCCCCCGTGCGTGAGGCAAAAATCCTTATAAAATGTCTTAAACAAGATGTGGATCTTTCTACCAATACTGAAAGCCACAATGTGAGTTCAAGTATGGAAGATTCTGAGCTTGGCGACCCTGCAGTAATGAGAGCTGTCCATGGAAAGCCAACGCTAGAGGTATGTAGACTGCATGACATCATTAAAATGGCGCTAGGTTTGAAATGCAGTTGACTGTGCACTGGTAGACTTCTTGCAATCTTGATAATTGGTAAAAAAGAAATGAATGATTTGAGAAATGGTACAGATTAGCTGACATTAGCACTGGGGTTTTGTAGTCTATTGTTATATTTGGAATATAATTTTGTTTTATCCAGAGTGTGGACAGCGCAGTTGTCGACAGTGGAATTGGGTCTACGTGGGGTGAATTGGATACAGAATATGATCTGGTAAAGACTGAACAGCTTTTATGACAATAACTACTGGTTGCTTGGATCTTTAGTACTGTGGTCTCCATACAAGTGTCCTCTATTAAAAAGAGCTTTTTAAATAATCCTAGTATGATGTCTCTAGATTCTTATAGGCTTTTACAGTTCCACTCAGTCAGGATGAACAATAAAGTGTGTGACAGTCACATGATGTGCTGTGCAAGAAGCCTACCCCCCCCAAAAAACAATCTTTTCCTGAAACTATTTATAGACCATTGCAGCAGTAGGATACAACTGGGCATGCTCAGTGCCTGCGGCACGGGTCAGAGTAATGGTGCTGGTGATGTCATGGCTCCCAGTGCTAGCTGTAAACCCCACCCTTTATACTGCTATAAGTTTGCATAGATTGCAGCTAGAAGCATGATACTTTTTAAAGGTAGGAATGTGCTTGTATGGAGACCACAGTTACCCTTCAATATTGTAGACACCGGATTATTTTATTGATTGTTTGGTTTAGACTGGAATGGATTCAAGTCTATGGGAAACTTCACCAAAAGTCAACTCAACAGTAGCTGGACAGATTTTGGAGGTAAGTCTTTGTGTATGAAGCATCTCGATCGTCTATTGTGTCTACAATATATTATTGTTGCTGTGCAGTTAAGAATGACCACTGCCTGTTTGGATCCTAGTTTCCCTTGAATTTCTTAGAAAAGCTGAAATGTGGCCCGCGTGTTGGAATCTACCATTGACGTGGTGACGTTGAATGTTAATAAATATCTTCTTTGTTTATCAACCTCTACTACTGTTATTTTTACTTTCCCCTTCCAAAGGATAAAGCAATTCTGAGAGTGATGGAAAAGGCGCCTTACATTCAACCATCAAATCTAGACTTTCTGGGTTCTCCTGTACAAAGAGGATTTATGTCATCGCAAAGGCTCAAAGGGCCAGAATCAGGTGCAATGTCTCCTAAGACATTCAGGCCACGATTTATGAGGCAGGTAAGACATGGGTCAATTATACGGATCAATCAATCAGGACACCCCCCCCCCCCATACCCACCCAGTATATTGATCATGACTTACAAATTTGAATACAGCAGTCTCCACTTGTTCCTCGAACAATGCGTCCATCTTACCCTTTCACGCCACCAAGAAGAGGTCCAAATGTCTTTACCCCAAATCAGGTAAATAAACTATGTATATATACATAAATCTATTCTAATGTTACTGCCGCCTGGTGTGTACAGAGTAGATATAAAAATGAGAATGTTTTGAGAGTTTTGTTGCCTGTCTAATCTATTTTATTTTTCACAAGTCTCCAGGTTTTATGTCTCAAACTCCCTTTAGACCAATGTCCCCCAACATCAGCACCCCAACTAGGCCCATGAGTCCTAAGATGGTACGGATGCACTTTGGTCCAATGTCTCCCAGCCCGAGCTTATCCCCATTCTTCAGTCCCCTGGGTAACACGTTACAAAGATTCAAGTAAGTTTCATTGGTTCACATGCACGTCAATCACTCATTTTGGTTCTTAGCCTCAACTGTGTTTACTTGTACAGTATTTTATTTTTTCCTGTAATGCTATAGGGTTCCTGGTCATGTAACCCAACTGCACCCTCAGCACAGAAGAATACTCAGCCAACGCCAAAGACTCCAAAGGTCCGTAGTAAATTTTAAAGGGAAACAATAGTGCTTATAACGTTTTTTTTAAAAAAAAGTTAAAATAAAAAGTACCTGAGGAAGGGAGGTAGGATTGGTGCTTTTTACCTCCCAATATAATTTCTATGAGGAGCAGCAGGATGAAGAAAACTGCTTCTGCCAGTCTTCCTGTATGCTTCAGCACTATCTTTAATATTGTGTGGCCCTGGGCCATAACCTGGCAGATGAAAACAGTTTGTGCTGTAGCTCCTCAACAAAACAATATTGGGAGGTGGGAATAATCAATCCTACCTCCTTGCTTTTTCATTTTTAAAAAGTAAATTTTTACAGTTAAGTAATCCTTTAAGGATAGGTACACTCAAAAAGTGAACCTTTCCTTTTTATTATTTATTGAAGAATGGGAGGTAATGGAGCTATGTCTTACCTCCCTTTTTAAGGGCATCTATAGTGAAAACAACACATTGCCTCTTTGCAAAGTTAAATTCATGTACTCTGTACCCCCTTCCCCCTCCTCTCTGTTACCTCCTCCATGTCTCAACTCCGGCTAACCGACAAGCTTATCATGTGCAGTATGAGTTAAAAGTTCAACATCCTGAAAAACACACCCACACAGTGGCCAATAGAAAGCAAGCTGTCCTGGAGACACGGAAGAAGGAGAACAGTACAGTTAACGATCTCTCACTTTGTGACCCATTATCAATCATTGAAAGCTATTAAGAAGGGGGGTCAAGTTTCCGACTCCTGTTAATTGAAGAACGGAAGTTCGACCTTTACGTCCCTTTCTTTAACTAACAAGAAACGGGATAGGTTCAGTTTTTGAGTGACCCTATCCTTTAAGTGACATTTTAGATGTCTTTATAATAATGATCTGGTTCTCTTACTTCTCTGAAGCTCTAGTAGGAAGCCGTGGGATAGTAAAATCGATCCTTACGCAAGCTTAATGTCTCAAAAAGAAAAGGATTGGGTGATTAAACTTCAGATGATCCAGTTGCAAAGTGAAAACCCCCATTTGGACGATTACTATTACCAGGTGACCTTAAACCTTCCATTATTGATTAAGGTTGGGGCCACACTGTAACGCGCTCACACATGGAAGCACACGTGCAGCCGGTGTGCGATGGCATGTTTCCGCACACGATCCGTTAATGGATGGATGGCCGCATCTATTGGGACACACTAGTGTGCTTTAAAAAGCGCAATTGGATCACGCTTAAAAGCGTATCGATGTGGCTTAGCCCTAATAGTAACTTTTCATATAAACTGCGATCTTAACGCATGAGCGTGCCAAAAACATGCGCAATCTTGTGTAGCCTCCGCCTAATGGTATTTTTTGTGAGGGAGGAAATATAAGGAATTTGTCTTGAAATGCAGATTTATTTTCTTGAACATGTGCTTCTTTTTTTGTTTATCATTTTTCTTTAGGCGTACTATGAAAAGTTAGAACGCAGGTTGGCTGAAGAAGAACTCATAGGAGAGCGAAAAAAACGGGAACCCACTAAATTAGTTACACCATACATCCAAAAAGCAGAGACCTACGAGTCGGGTAAAATTCTACTATTTAGTTTCTCTGCCTTTCTAATATTCCACCTTTTATCGTAGATTCTCTGTATAAGGGGAAATATTTATAATGCATTCTTACAAGAGAACGAAAGTGCTCATAATTCCACATGTAATGATGACTGCTACATTTTGTATTTTAGAATGCTAAGGAGTCCGTGTCAGGGCTTAATTGTGTAATACCTAAATGTGTTCAATATTTCATTCACTATTGAGAAATGCATTGCACAGAGCTGTGCTAAGATCGGATCAGGTTCACTTCATTATCCTCTCCCTGCAGCTCTGTACTATGTTATTTCTATAAGTGTAACTATTAAAGTTGTGATATTGAGAAATACACAGAGCTGAGCTAAGATCGGGCTCCGTTCATTATCCTCCCTCTTAAGCTCTGTATTATCTTGTTTCTGTAAGTGTAACTATTAAAGGGGTAATATTAAAGGGCAGATTTAAAAGAAATATCTAGGATACTGTGACCGATTAAAAGCTATCTTGTGGAACTTAAAGATTGAACCTGAACAAATATGAAATCTACATATCCAGTACTGCACGGGAGAGTTATTGAAACTACTTGAAAGAACCATCAAACTATTCTCGAGTTTCCGGTCGTATATTCATGGGTTACCCAATATAACGAGGCTACTTTCCAGGGATACGGAAAGTAGCCTTGTATGTTCGGGAACCCTCGAAAGTAGCCTCCTGTGTTTCAGTAACCCTCGAAAGTAGCCTCCTGTGGTTTCAGTAACCCTCGAAAGTAGCCTCCTGTGTTTCAGTAACCCTCGAAAGTAGCCTCCTGTGTTTGGGAACCCTCGAACGTACGACTGGAAACCCAAAAATAGTTTGATCTTTCAGAGGTAGTTTCGATTACCCTTGAAAGTAGTTCTGTACTTTTCAGAGTAATTGAAAATATGGAAGATCTGTAAGTTCAGTCTAAACTGGGAGTTCTATGCTGGGTGCGCGTTGGACCCAGATCCTGTCTCTAGTCACTGACCATTATGTTCTTGCACTTGCCTAGCTAGTCTCTAGCCAATCCTGTTATAGACCTGTATAGAAAAAAAAAAGCATATGACAGTCAAGAGGTGTGGCCAGACTTACATACCGTTATCTTATCAAGTTACCTTTACATTAATGACATTTAGCAGCATAGTGTTATACAGATTATTGGGAGGGGATGCCTTCAGATTATGGAATACCAATAACTCTCCAATTCTCGCATATCTCTCCCACCATAACCCCCCCAGCACATCTTTTCTCCCACCTCTTCCTCAGGTCCCTCTTTCCCACCGCGCACACTGATGCGATCTGTTCTGCGCCACCTAGTGGCTGAAAAATGGTTCTGCACTGTGCCAGTGGTGTCATTAACTGAAGGTTCTTTATTATTATTGATTTATATAGCACCAACATCTTCCGTGGTGCTACACAATTACATAGTCGTACATTACATACAGGGTAATACATGTTATACAAAGTCATACATATTACATACACAGGTAATACATAATATAAGTAAACAGATTGAGGAGTTTCTTAAAGCAATACCGTAATACAATCGGAGGACCCTGCCCAAAGAGCTTACAGTCTAGAGGATATGGGGGGAGGAGGTTGCAGGAGTCGGTTGGCTGTAAGTAGATTGGCAGTGGAGCAGGAAAGGGGTTGGATCATATTGGGTAGTAAGGGGGTAATGTCTAGGCCAGGTTATATGCTAGCCTAAAGAGATGGGTTTTAAGGTTCCGTTTGAAGGTGTTGAGCGATGGTGAGTGACGGACAGATGGAGGAAGGGAAGGTTAGTATATAAGATACAATTTGAGGTTTTAGTCCTCCTTTTAAAGTAGAATACCTCTTTAAACACTACAGATCCTTAAATAATGATACCTAAATAACAATACAGTAACACTACAGATCCTTAAATAATGATACCTAAATAACAATACAATAACACTACAGATCCTAAATAATGAGACCTAAATAACAATACGTAACCTACAGATCCTTAAATAATGATACCTAAATAATACAATACAGATCCTTAAATAATAGATACCTAAATAAAACAAACAGATCCTTAAATAATGATACCTAAATAACAATACAGTAACACTACAGATCCTTAAATAATGATACCTAAATAACAACAGTAACACTACAGATCCTTAAATAATGATACCTAAATAACAATACAGTAACACTACAGATCCTTAAATAAGATACCTAAATAACAATACAATAACACTACAGATCTTAAATAATGATACCTAATAAACAATACAGTACACTACAGATCCTTAAATAATGATACCTAAATAACAATACAATAACATACACAGATCCTTAAATAATGATACCTAAATAACAATACAATAAACACTACAGATCCTAAATAATGATACCTAATAACAATACAGATCCTTAAATAATGATACCTAAATAACAATACAGATCCTAAATAATGATACCTAAATAACAATACGATCCTTAAATATATACTAAATAACAATACAGTAACACTACAGATCCTTAAATAATGATACCTAAATAACAATACAATAACACTACAGATCCTTAAATAATGATACCTAAATAACAATACAGTAACACTACAGATCCTTAAATAATGATACCTAAATAACAATACAGATCCTTAAATAATGATACCTAAATAACAATACAGTAACACTACAGATCCTTAAATAATGATACCTAAATAACAATACAGATCCTTAAATAATGATACCTAAATAACAATACAGATCCTTAAATAATGATACCTAAATAACAATACAGTAACACTACAGATCCTTAAATAAGATACCTAAATAACAATACAATAACACTACAGATCCTTAAAATGATACCTAAATAACAATACAGTAACACTACAGATCCTTAAATAATGATACCTAAATAACAATACAATAACACTACAGATCCTTAAATAATGATACCTAAATAACAATACAGTAACACTACAGATCCTTAAATAATGATACCTAAATAACAATACAGATCCTTAAATAATGATACCTAAATAACAATACAGTAACACTACAGATCCTTAAATAATGATACCTAAATAACAATACAGATCCTTAAATAATGATACCTAAATAACAATACAGATCCTTAAATAATGATACCTAAATAACAATACAATTTAATAATGATACCTAAAACAATACAGATCCTTAAATAATGATACCTAAATAACAAACAGTACCTACAGATCCTTAAATAATGATACCTAAATAAACACTACAGATCCTTAATAATGATACCTAAATAACAAACAAAAACACTACAGATCCTTAAATAATGATACCTAAATAACAATACAGATCTTAAATAATGATAACACTAAAAACAATACAGATCCTTAAATATGATACCTAATAAACAATACAATAACACTACAGATCCTTAAATAATGATACCTAAATAACACTACAGATCCTTAAATAATGATACCTAAATAACAATACAGATCCTTAAATAATGATACCTAAATAAAACAACTACAGATCCTAAATAATGATACCTAAATAACAATACGTAACACTACAGATCCTTAATAATGATGACCTAAATAACACTACAGATCCTTAAATAATGATACCTAACAAACCAAACAAAACGACCCTACAGATCCTTAAATAATGATACCTAAATAACACTACAGATCCTTAAATAATGATACTAAAGAACAAATACAATAACACTACAGATCCTAAATAATGAGTACCTAAATAACAATACGTAACCTACAGATCTTAAATAATGATACCTAAATAAACAATACAGATCCTTAAATAATGAGACCTAAATAAAACAAGACAGATCCTTAAATAATGATACCTAAATAAACAATAACGTAAACACTACAGATCCTTAAATAATGATACCTAAATAACAACAGTAACACTACAGATCCTAAATAATGATACCTAAATAACAATACAGTAACACTACAGACCTTAAATAATGATACCTAAATAACAATACAATAACACTACGATCTTAAATAATGATACCTAATAAACAATACAGTAACACTACAGATCCTTAAATAATGATACTAAATAACAATACAAACATACTACAGATCCTTAAATAATGATACCTAAATAACAATACAATAAACACTACAGATCCTAAATAATGAACCTAACTAACAATATACAGATCCTTAAATAATGATACCTAAATAACAATACAGATCCTAAATAATGATACCTAAATAACAAATTACGATCCTTAAATATATACTAAATCAACAATACAGTAACACTACAGACCTTAAATAATGATACCTAAATAACAATACAAAACACTACAGATCCTTAAATAATGATACCAAATAACAATACAGAACACTACAGATCCTTAAATAATGATACCTAAATAACAATACAGATCCTTAAATAATGAACCTAAATAACAATACAGTAACACTACAGATCCTTAAATAATGATACCTAAATAACAATACAGATCCTTAAATAATGATACCTAAATAACAATACAATAAGAATACAGATCCTTAAATAATGATACCTAAATAACAATACAGTAACACTACAGATCCTTAAATAATGATACCTAAATAACAATACAATAACACTACAGATCCTTAAAATGATACTAACAACTAACATACAGACCTTAATAATGATACCTAATAAACAATACAATAACACTACAGATCCTTAAATAATGATACCTAAATAACAATACAGTAACACTACAGATCCTTAAATAATGATACCTAAATAACAATACAGATCCTTAAATAATGATACCTAAATAACAATACAGTAACACTACAGATCCTTAAATAATGATACCTAAATAACAATACAGATCCTTAAATAATGATACCTAAATAACAATACAGATCCTTAAATAATGATACCTAAATAACAATACAGATTTAATAATGATACCTAAAAACAATACAGATCCTTAAATAATGATACCTAATAACAAACAGTAAAACTACAGATCCTTAAATAATGATACCTAAATAAAAACTAAAGATCCTTAATAATGATACCTAAATAAAAACAAAAACACTACAGATCCTTAAATAATGATACCTAAATACAATACAGATCTTAAATAATGATAACTACTAAAACATACAGATCCTTAAATATGATACCTAATAAACAATACAATAACACTACAGATCCTTAAATAATGATACCTAAATAACACTACAGATCCTTAAATAATGATACCTAAATAACAATACAGATCCTTAAATAATGATACCTAAATAACACTACAGATCCTTAAATAATGATACCTAAATAACAATACAATAACACTACAGATCCTTAAATAATGATACCTAAATAACACTACAGATCCTTAAATAATGATACCTAAAAACAAACAAAACGACCCTACAGATCCTTAAATAATGATACCTAAATAACACTACAGATCCTTAAATAATGATACCTAAATAAACAACTACAGATCCTAAATATGATGACCTAAATAACACTACAGATCCTTAAATAATGATACCTAAATAACAATACAATAACACTACAGATCCTTAGATAGGATGAAGTGATAATTTATGTGAGTGGTTTAAGGGTACCCCTGCTTTATCAATACAGCCAAATAGACATTGGTTCACTTGACTTTCAAACCTCCTAGAGGTTATTGCACATATTGGCAATTTTCTTATTTAATCCCCTTCTAAGAATGTATTGCAGGTTTCTCCATATGCTTTATACTAAAACTGCTCCTGCTACTATGTCTTGGTTTTTGTCAGTGGTTCACATCGAAGGATCATTGGGACAAGTGGCCGTTTCCACATGTTACAGCCCAAGAAGAGCTATAGACGCTGTTTCTTACGTCGTGCCAGACGAGGTATTTCAATTCCCAGCATGGGATTTAGTGATTAAATGTATTAAAGGACGACTGTCCGAGCTCCACCTTGACTAAGTGTTGCATCTTTCCAATGGGAAGAAGCGCTTCTTGCTGTTACATGTCTTCTCATTGGTTAGTGCAGGAGGAGAAACATTTGCCCTTTAAATATTTGATTGGCCTTGAGAATCTTCTGTTTGGAAGCTGGAAATCCATCCGCCATTCAAATGTTCGACGCTCAGATGGAGTTTGTTTTTAACTTTCCAATCGTTTCTTTCTGTTCAGGCTTTTAAAGCTCTTGGATACCAAAGGTTGAGGGCCCTTAAACACGTTGAGAAGGTGAGTAATGAACCCCACATTAAGGGGCTTTAATACACATTCATCAGCAGTAACCAATCTGATATTATCTATCTGAGCGGTCAAGTAAGCTTGTGTCTGATTGGTTGATTCAGATAAATAGCAACAATGTGCATATAAATAAAAAAGCCACATTACATTGGACATCTGTAGTTAATTGCTCCCATCTACCTAACCTGTTGTTGCAGCATGGAAACTCCTGCAACACTCCTTATATGCACCAGTAGGTCTTGGGTGTCCTTAATAATCCTGTACGTTCCTTGGAATATGTTAATTCAGTGGTTTTCAGCTCCTTGTTGTTCATCCTTTTTTAAAGGGACATGTTACTTTTATTACTTTACAACCGCATCAAAGCACACGGAAGTGCGTGTAGTATGGCCAGCGCCATAGGCTACTATATGCCTGCACTCCTACTAGCGCAATCGGATTGCAAATCGTGATCTAAAACGCATGAGTGAGGCCTTGGGGTTTCTGGAAATGTATATTAGAAATAATAAAGCATGTGGCGTGTTGGTGCCAAGTGACAGGACATGTGTCACGTGGGAGGCGTAAGGCTGAACTCGTGTGGTTAGTTTTTTTTTCTGTATGTCGCACAGCTGTACCTAATGCTTCTGGAAGTTGAAGAAATGGCGCGGAAGTTGCCCCATGTACCTGAAGAACAGCACGTGCGATTCCAACAGAAACAGCATTACAAGGTGCAGCGGCTATATGACCTGCTAAAGGTTGCACCCTGCCATAGTGGCGAGTAGGTACTCCATTTATTTTACCTAGCTAGATGAATGAATGGTTCTGTTAATTTGGACATATGTAGACAAATGGAGGAGCACACTAACACAATCAGAAAGTTGTGTGCTCCTCCATTTGTCTACACATATTGGATTATTTTATGGATGGCAATGTTCTTACTTGCGCTCCGCCCCCCCCATCTCTGATTACGGGCTCCTCGCCTGACACCTAGCACACGTATTGGATGAACACTGCCCTGTGCATGTGCTGCATTTGGGCCATAAACTGACATTAGATCGATATGATCTGGAAGGTTGCGAAATGACGCCAGACCTGGTTGGACAGACCTAGAGATGTTTTTTGCAACTTCTTCAAAATATGAAAGACCAAGATCCATTGCTTATGTATACGGGCCAATTGCAGGACAGTTGCTTTAATTGAAATCTGATTCAGAAATCTTGTGAATTGAGTTAATCAATGTGTTTTCCTGCAGTGAAGCAGAGAGCGAAATATTACAGTATTTGCAAGTGAGGAAGGGTAAGAAGTTAATAGCCCGTCTCCTTCCATTCCTCCGGACCGAGCAGGCTGGGGAGATCCTGTTGATAGTCGTTCAGCACTTGTCGTTCCTTATAAAGAGTGACTCTACAGAAGAGGTAATGGAAATTCCACTGTGGGTAAATAATGGAGAGTTGATTAAGGTCCAAGTCCCACTTCTTCTACTCATTCTATGTCCATGCAGTCCCTTTCAGTTCTCTATGGCCCTCTAACGAATATTATCAATGGACTCTCCTTCACCGAGCTCATCGGGGTCATTCAAGAACTCACCAGGCCCTTACCGGAGACCCATGACTTGCCCCTTACACTTGCGTTTCAAAACCAGGTAAACGAACACGTCTTTGTTTCTTTCTCTCATCCTCCTAACCCTTGGCAAACCTCAATCACACAAATGTTCATTGGTTCTGTTATACGCAATTCTCTGGGTTAGTTTTACCCTGTGATGGAACTTTCATATCTATTGTTTCTCTCTCCAGTTTGGAATATCTCTGCTGTATAGCTTGTTGAGCCAGGGTGAGAGGCTGTTATCATCTGAAACTCCCATGGAACCTTGCATCGGAGACTTTGAAAAATGGTAATTTTAATGATCCCTTCCACCTATTTTCATTTTGTGTGCCCGAGAGTATAGGGGTCCTTACTAACTTCTAACACCCTCACTCGCATGAGGTTCACTGGAAAGGTTAATGTAAAACTGCCCAATCCAGCATATGGTACCACTTGTTGTTTAAGGTGGTACCACATGGTTAGGAGTGCCCATAGTCCTATAGCCATTACCCAATCAGCAGGGTCTTTTGCTATCTGGTATCTAAGATGCCCGTCCCATTGAGTGCCTCTGTGAATGGTGGGGTCACAAACCTCTTGTAAATAAACAAACCTGTTCGGAACCTTTAAGATCAACTCCGCTAAATACTTAAAGGGGAAATGTTAGCACTGGAGCCTTGCCGTGCTAGGTGGGTCAAAGGTTTTAATCCATAATTTGCTACATCTGCA
Organism: Hymenochirus boettgeri; assembly: GCA_019447015.1. NCBI lineage: Eukaryota > Metazoa > Chordata > Amphibia > Anura > Pipidae > Hymenochirus > Hymenochirus boettgeri. Next base: position 23,496,539 of record CM033470.1, on the reverse strand, counting down.
AGGGGTTTGCATGTTCTCTGAGCATGCGTGGATTTCTTCTCGCCATGATGGTTTGTGTGTAGAATGACTGTAAAATCATTGGGGCAGGTCTTGATCCAAATAGATCAACCGTTGGGAGCTGTAAATTACATAAAACACAAACAGTCTTAATAGAGAACTTGTTTCAATGATTTTATTAACCAAACCAATTCAACCTGATGTCTCTTTTTCTTTTTACAGGACTGATACAGTTTTCCTGGTTGCGAAGGAACTTTCCCACCTCTCGAAATCCTCCATGGTGGAGCCCCTCTTCTTACCAAGCAACCTGATCTCCTTGTTCTGCCGTTACCTGGACAAGCAGACAATTCATAAACTTGAGGACAAAATGGAGTAAGATTTATGTCTGCAAAGATGCTTGTTTATTGACAATCTAGCTTTATAGATAAACAGACAAACCACTTCTGTAATGCAGAGTTCAGTAGCCAGGAATGTCACATATTTAGTAGCCAAGATAAGGGAAATTTGTGCAAACCTACCTTCCTTCCAGGGGTTAGTGGAAGGGCCACACTTGTAACAAATAGGGTTGCCAGAATGGGACAACAATGCTTAGTCTCTAGGTACCTCCTAGAAGGTTCCATTTTTATGGTTTGTTCTGCCCAGATCTATCGGAGCTTGGCATATTTAAATGGACCTTTTTTATCTCCCACTGTCTCCATTTGAGGGACAGTGGATGGATACGTTTTAGAGCAGTACTAGAGTTTCAGTCAAAAGTCAAGACCGTATGAAATCTATATCTTGTCTGGCTCCGGGATCTAAAGGTAATTTCCGAGTATAGATTGCTGAACCTGATGGTTTTTCTTTTGCTGGCAAGTATGCAAAATCCTAATAAGTTTAGACAAAATGTAATTACACTATTTTACATATTTTACATCAAAACCAAAAAATGTTCTTGGGATTTGACTTTTTTGATAGAAAATGTTAATTTTAAGGTGGAATTTTTATCTTGTACCAAATTTTGTCCATTTCTTGACAATTTAAGAGGTTGTTTCCTGAACAGGTAATTTCACGTTACCAGTTTTGTGACATAATTAGTCATTTTGTAAAACAAGGAAATGGTCAAAATTCAACGTGCAACAAAAAAACTGGTGACTTGTCCGTTCTCCGCCTGTGGCCCCAAAAGCTGTTTTAGAGCTAGGCCACACTGCCGCGATTTCCTTGAGTTTGCGCTTGCAATTTGCCTTCCGCATTTTAAATCGCAATTGCATGCATTTTTCTATATGTAACGAAAAAAACACATGCGCAAACGCAATGAAATCGCATGCGTTGCAGTGTGGCCGTGCCCTTACCGGATTTTTAAATGTATTACTAACCAGATAGTTATGGATAATTGCTGAGATTCTGGTAGAGTATGCAGATTCCTTCCTCCATACATTCAATCAAGGCTGTGACGGTTGACCTCACAACCAATGAATGATTGCGGATTCCCCTGCTGCCTCTGCACATGCTCAAGCTTAAAAGTGCTCACTGAGCAGAGGGAGGAGCCAGATACCTTTTTTTTTTTTTTTTTTTTTTTCCAGGTATTAAAAATGAAATTTAAGTTACAAATTCATGTAATAAACTGTTGTTGCACGCAGATGACCAAGGGTGGACATGCCCTTCAGAGATTTCATATCATTCATCATTTTTTTTTTTTTTTTTTTTTCCCTTCAGATGTCCTCCTATCCCCCCCTACACAGCTGTACATTCGTGAAATGCTACAATCTATTCTAGAGGAAAGTATCTGCCTCTGTTTCACTCTTCCATAAACTTTATGGAGACGTGGAGCTTCCATTGTGGAAATTTAAATATTTATTCCTGTTTTAAAGGATATTTTTTTTGTTGCTTTGTTTGCTAGAATGTGGACGAGACTTCATCCCGAAGGATCACGTTTGTTTAAAAGTCTGTAGAGCTTTCGCAACATGTTCACTTTCTGTTTAAAGTTATTTAAAGCGAGAGATATTGATGCTGTGTATTGAATGGGGGAACAAAAGGCTGTAAATGTGTTTTTTTTGTGTGTTTGTGAGATTTTCACAGCATTTACAGATTTTGTGTACAGCACTTGCAAAAAAAAAATATATAAATAAAATATAAAAATAAACAAACTTAAAGGAAGTTCCTGGTTTCGCATTTTGTTCCTGCATATTTGTGATCACTGAAGCGGTTTATCATTCAGTATCTGAAGGGCAACCTAAACTACAATTACTGTAAATCCCCAAACCACCCCCCTCCATATTGATGTACCTGGCATGAGGACATAAGACTATATATCGTCCCTTGAGGTGCATGAATTTTCCTGCAATACATACAGAATATTGTGCTTATACGCCCCCTCCCTCAGTCCAGGACCTGGCCTATAGGAAGATGTGCTCCGCAAGAAGCATAGTTTCACGTAGGCAGTGATCCTAACCCAAGTAGGAGACAGGGCCGGACAGTATCCATAGGATGAGGACGTTTTAGGGAGGTGGTTTAGGGGGGTTAATTGCCATATAAATTGCCACATGTGAACCCCTTAGGAAGTTACTATTAAAGGCGACTAAAGTCACACCGGACCTTTGGAAAGAGAATAGAATCCATGGATGAATGTTTAATGTATTGGTATTATAAATTGAATCTTCTTATTATCCTGTATCAGATTGGATAATTTTGGTTAACCTGGAAAGGTCAAACTGATATTCTAGTTCTGTCCATTTAATTCCAGTTTGTAGTCCATGGTTTAGAGGTTGTATGAATGACCTTATGGGAATTCTCTGTATTCTCACCAAATAGCCATTGTTCTTGATGGAAATAATCCAACCCATGACAATATGTTCATGTGGTTGTGTAAATCTAGGTACACATCTATTGATTTTTTTTCCTCCTGACCGACCGTTCCAGGAGGAAGGACTGTTGGTCGCGGCCGCGTCCGATAGTTACTGCGAACGATCGTGCGGTCCATAGAGGACTGCATGATCGAACAAGGTTTTCCACGTTTTGCACGTTTTCCGCGCATTCGGATGTGATAATTTCGGTCTGATCGACCGATACACTGAACTATCGGTCGATCAGACCGAAATATCTCATCGTGTGTACCCAGCTTAAATCTCCTATCGAACTGAAAAACGACTTAGGAGACCATGCTGGAGGTTAAATTTAAATGAAAGAATTGGAGAAGGATAAAAGTTGATTCCGTCCTAAACCATATTGTAGGAAATTCTTAGTTGTCAATTACTTTATTAAGTTAAGTTTTGGGCAAGGATTGATCCTGATGTTGGGAATGCTACAAGTTTTCACAAAGGTTTGAAGCTGCTGCCTATGTGCCAACCAAACATGTAACCAATCGGTGGTGGAGAACCCCTATGATATCGATCAACCCCCGCTAGGCATTACAATTGGCTCCTGTGTATAATATAGCATCATTCAACATGTTTTAGGCCCTCTGTCCTTTTTCAACACGTGAGCTAATTGCAATGCCTTGATTTGTTCGGTTTCTTGGTGTCCAAGGGTTTCTCCACCACTGATTGGTTACTACAGATGGGTGGAGTTTTTTTTTTAAAGTTCATTTCTGAACTATAGAACTTCAGTAAAAGGTCTGGGGAACACGAACATATCACCAAAACTTGTTTAAATACGAACTTCCCCCACAATCGAACAATTTACAGTAAATCCGTAAAATTTGAGTGTTACCAAACGATGCATTCGAGGGTTAACTCCGAAACTGAGGGTTATCAATTTGATAATTATCGAGTTTTGGCTTGGGAAGTTCTAAAAAGTCTGAGTTGGTCCGAACAATTAAAGTTCATGTCAAACTCGAGTTCTAGCCCATTTCTATTTGTTAATAGATTTTGTGAAACTTTTTGTTCCATTTTCAGGTTTACAGAATTTGGGTAAAACTGAGCATATTTTCAATGGTTACCGAATGTATGAGATCCTTTTCCGTAACCCTGGAAAATAACCTTGAACATATTGATAACCCTTAAATAGGATCTCAAACTCCGATCGTATCCTCGAGGGCTATTGAACATTCAAGCTTATTTTCAAGGGTTACCGAAAATCACCTTGTACATTCGGTGTCCCTCAAATACATTCCGAAGTCCCGAAATCTGCCGGTATTCGGATTTCAGAACCGAGGGATTCGAGTCTCACCTGGATCCCATCTCTATTGGTTAGACATTTGCTTTGATGTTTGGAACAGATGTTGGTTGACTCATAGACACTGTAACAAGGCCAGTCTAGAACGTTAAAGCAAAACAGCCACCCAGCTCAGCTCTGCTAGCTCACAGAAGCCAGGCAGTGTAGACCAGTGAAGCCAATACATCTAGCCACCACCTGTATGACATGGCAGCCAGAAAATACAGCTTGGCTAGCCTTTCAAAATGGGTACTGCCTCCTAATGATTCTGTTGGTTTCAATACAGGATGGTGTCTAAAGGACAACACCATTTACTTTCTAGTGCCCCTTTAAAATATGTTGAGGTAATTCTACCTTGTCCTCTGAAATGATTAGCTTATCCCTGCAATGCTTCTTGTGGAAACTCAGGGGTAGTGTGTGAGCTTGAGCACGCTCAGAGGAGAAAGCTAGGGGACTAGCATTGAGTTTTTGGCTGTGGTGTCCACTGTCACATCCATGACTGACAGTTGGTAACTGGAAGAATAGGGAACCCAAACATGTTCTGATTCCCCATCTAACCGGTAAGGGAACTGATTTAGGGCATGCCCCCACTGTGCTACAAACGTGATTGCGTGTGCGATTCCGTTGCCTTTGTGCAATTTGCGATTTCTTCTTTTGATCTGCAGAATCACATGCGATTGCGTTACCGCACCAGACTGTTGCGTGTTCCCAGCTGGAAGGGGGCGTAGGAATAAGAAACGTGGGTCTTCCTTCAGATTGAGAAAGTACAGACTGCAACACTGTATAAAGCCAAAGTTATATAACCGTCCTTTATTATTGTCCATTTAATAAATAATTTATCCTACCCTTCTGAGCATCAGCACAACAAATGATTGTTAGCCCTTCTAAGCACTTTGTACCCCCCCCCCCCCACTTGTACCTGTATGTTGTCCCCCCACTTAGATTGTAAGCTCTTCAGGGCAGGGATCTCATTCCTAATGTGTCGAGGCTTGTTGCATTTATATCCATTTATACATAATTTATATATATGCTTTCTTAACCGATGTATGAAATTGTATTTATCTTAATTAAATTTTTTGTCTATCTGTATAATGGCTTGCACTTATCCCCTTGTTTGTACACTTACAGGGTTATTCAATAAAAGTTCTTATCGTTTAAAATGGTGCTAATTTTGCCCCAACCACATCAGCACAACAAATGATTGTTAGCCCTTCTAAGCACTTTGTACCCACCCCCCCACTTGTACCTGTATGTTGTCCCCCCCCACTTAGATTGTAAGCTCTTCAGGGCAGGGATCTCATTCCTAATGTGTCGAGGCTTGTTGCATTTATATCCATTTATACATAATTTATATACATGCTTTCTTAACCGATGTATGAAATTGTATTTATCTTAATTAAATTTTTTGTCTATCTGTATAATGGCTTGCACTTATCCCCTTGTTTGTACACTTACAGGGTTATTCAATAAAAGTTCTTATCGTTTAAAATGGTGCTAATTTTGCCCCAACCAATCGGATCTTATTTAACATTTGAAAGCTAACATCTGATTGGTTGGGGCAAAATTAAAACCATTTTAAAGGATAAGAACTTTTATTGAATAACCCTGTCTGTATTTTATCATGTACAGCGCTGCGTACCCGAGTGGCGCTTTATAAATAAAATTATACATACATACAAACACAATTCATTAATTTCTCGGAGACCCCAGCTACATATGGGATGACCATGTTCTTTCTCATGACTTGCTTTCCCCCTTGAGGCTAAGGACACACTACAACGCACCAAATCGCGTTGGTGTGCGCAATTTCTGTGCACATGCGTTTTCGCTATTTACAAAGAGAAAACGCATGCGATTGCGCGAATATGCGCATAGGAAATCGCAGGAAAGTTCGCGTTCCCGAGATTTCCTTGTTAGCAAAAATCGCAAGGGAAAACAGGCTAGTGTGGCCTAGCCCTCACTGTTGGTATTCGCAAGTGCGATCATAAGCATGTAAGAAAATGCGCAGTGTTGTCAAGTCCTGCCATGTCAACTGTCTGCCATGTACAATGCTGTTTTGACACCTTACCTGGGCATTCCTATAACACCTCTTAGCCTCAATGCAATCACGCCTTGCATTCAGAAGGTCCCTAACACCTGGCTGTGATATGCTAATTGGGACTTTCCAGGGTACATAATTGCCACAGATTCTTGTACAAGTCATTCTGAATTGAGAAAGCCAGTCGGATGACTAGCGAAACGTCTTCAAGAACTAAACTTTAACTCCAGTTAGGCTGAGGCCACACTACAATGCACCAAGTGCGCACGCTTTCTGTGCTTTATTTTCGCGCTCGCCTTTTCGCTATCTTAAAAGCGAAAATGCAAGCGATTGCGCAAAAAAATGCTCGCCGCAAAACGCGAACAGATGCGGAATCGCATGTGCATCGGAAATTTCCATGTTAGCGAATATAGTAACATAGTAACATAGTAACATAGTAACATAGTAATTAAGGTTGAATAAAGACATTCGTCCATCAAGTCCAACCATTCACTTTTTTTTTTTTTTTTTTTATTTATTTTTTTTTTAACCCTACCTAACAGTTGATCCAGAGGAAGGCAAAAAACCCCCAGCTAAAAAAGGGGGGGAAAAATTCCTTCCTGACTCAAACGGCAATGGAAAGTATCCCTGGATCAACCAGATCTATATGCATTAATACCAGTAATTCTCAATATTTTTTAGTTTAGAAACTATCCAGGGCCTTTTTTAAAGTTATTCAATGAACTTGCCATTACCACCTCTGCTGGAAGACAGTTCCACAGTTTCACCGTTCTCACTGTAAAGAAACCTCTCCTAACTTGAAGATGAAACTTCTTTTCTTCCAACCTTAAAGGATGTCCACGAGTCCTCTGATATGACCTATTAGTGAACAATGCACCAGAGAGTTCACTGTATGGGCCATTAATATATTTGTATAAGGTTATCATGTCCCCACGCAACCGCCGCTTCTCCAATGTAAACAGCCCTAACTTGTCTAATCTGCCTGCATATTCAAGCCCCTCCATTCCCCTTATTAATTTAGTTGCCCTTCTCTGAACTGCCTCAATTTCCAAGATGTCCCTTTTGTATATGGGATTCCAAAACTGCACCGCATATTCCAAATGTGGCCTTACCAGTGCCTTGTAAAGAGGGAGAATAATATTTTTCTCTCTTGATTCCATTCCCCTCTTTATACAAGACAATATCTTGCTAGCTCTAGCTGTTGCTACCTGGCATTGTTTGCTACAGCTAAGTCTGTTATCTACCAGAACCCCCAAATCTTTTTCCATTTCAGATGCACTTAACACAGAGTTATTTATGGTGTAGGTGGCACAGGGATTATTAAATCCCAAATGCATCACCTTACATTTATCAACATTGAATCTCATCTGCCATTCTGCTGCCCATTTTGATAATCTATCTAGGTCTGCTTGCAGCACTTGCACATCATTGGAAGTTTCCAAAGCTCTGCATAATTTAGTGTCATCAGCAAACACAGAGACCTTGCTCTCAATGCCCCCTTCTAAGTCATTTATAAACAGATTAAACAGAAGCGGCCCCAGTACAGAACCCTGAGGAACTCCGCTTAGAACTTTAGCCCACATAGATGTAGCTCCATTAACCACCACTCTCTGTTTGCGGTCCAATAACCAGTTCTCTATCCATGAACAAATGTTTTCTTCAAGGCCAACAGTCCTCAGTTTATACATTAGTCGCCTATGTGGCACAGTATCAAAGGCTTTTGCAAAATCCAAATATACCACATCCACAGCTGTGCCTGAATCTAACTTCTTACTCACTTCTTCATAAAAACCAATTAAATTTGTCGGCATGATCTATTTCTCATAAATCCATGCTGACTACTACTAATAAGATAATCTCTGGAGACAAAGTCAAGGATATGATCCCTTAACAAAGTTTCCATCACCTTCCCTACCACTGATGTTAGGCTTACAGGTCTATAGTTACCAGGCTGTGAACGACTACCTTTTTTGAATATTGGTATTACATTGGCTTTTTTCCAATCCAGTGGCACATCCCCAGACAAAAGCGAATCTGAAAAGATGAGACACAGTGGTCTTGCTAGAACTGAACTAAGCTCTTTTAAAATCCTAGGATGCAATCCATCTGGTCCTGGCGCTTTATTGATATTAACTTTGTCTAATTGATTCCGTACCATATCCTCTGTTATCCAATGTGAAAACTCTTCATTTCCTCCCTGCACATTGTTACAATCCCTACTGTAAGGATTCTCAACAGTAAAAACCGATGTAAAAAAACGGTTTAGCAGATTAGCCTTTTCGGCATCCTCTACAACCACCTCAGCTCCATTATTTAATGGTCCCACATTCTCAGTCCTCATTTTTTTACCATTTATATATACTTAAAAAACATCTTGGGGTTGGACTTGCTTTGTTCGGCAATCCGTGTTTCATTTTCTATTTTAGCTAGTTTAATTGCTTTCTTGCACTCTTTATTACAACTTTTGAAGTCCCTGTAAGCCTGTTCTGTGCCTTCTGCTTTCAAAATTTTAAAAGCCCTTTTCTTTTTTTCCATTTCCCTTTTTACCTGAGCATTAAGCCATGCAGGAGTGGACCTAATTTTTTTACACTTGTTTCCTAAAGGTACCGATTTGGAAATGTTATAGTTTAATATCCCTTTAAAAGTGGTCCACATCTGCTCAGTATCTTTACCTAGAAACAGTTCCCCCCAGTCTATGAGCAGGAGCGATTCCTTTAAAAGCATAAAATTAGCTTTCCTAAAGTTAAAAGTTTTTGTTAAGCCAGTGCACTTTAGTTTTCTGCAACCTATATTAAATGACACTATATCATGGTCACTATTCCCTAAGCTTCCCATTACCTTCATCTCCAAAATGAGCTCTGGGTTATTAGATATCACCAGATCCAACAACGCATTCTTTCTAGTAGGAACTTCTACCATCTGTGAAAGAAAATGCTCATATAGGAAATTTAAGAACTTTATACCTTTTGAGGTGCTGGCAGTTCCATTACTCCAATCTATTTCAGGGTAGTTAAAATCCCCCATAACCAGAACATGCCCCATACCAGCAGCCTTCGCCAACTGCATATGGAGATTCATTTCCACCTCTTCCCCGGCATTTGGCGGCTTATAACACACTCCAACAATTAATTTACCTACCTTCTCGCTTCCTGTACACAGTTCCACCCATAATGTTTCTGCCGCATCGTTTGCTCCCCCATCTATTCCATCTTTTAAATTTGGCTTCAATTCCTGTTTAACATACATACATACTCCTCCTCCTTTCTTATTAACTCGGTCATGTCTAAATAAGGAGTACCCTTCAATATTTACTGTCCAGTCGTGTGAATCATTAAGCCATGATTCTGCTATACCAATTACATCATACCTTTCCTTTAACGCTATTATTTCAAGTTCGCCGGTTTTTCCAGCCAGACTCCTTGCATTTGTAAACATACATTTTAGATTATCAATTGATTTACTTCCATACATGGTCGTACATGCCTCCTTATCCTCTATGCTCCCCCCTCCTCCTTCTCCTCCCTCCGTTGTGTTACTAGCCCCCAGATCCCTAACTTCTCTATCTACCCCTGTGTAGTTAAACGTTCCCTCCCCCCCATACCTAGTTTAAAATCTCCTCCAACCCCCTAGCCATCTTCTCCCCCAAAACAGTTGCACCACCACCATTGAGGTGCAATCCGTCACTACTAAAGAGCCTGTAGCCAACAGAAAAGTCAGCCCAGTTCTCTAAAAACCCAAACCCCATCTCCTTACACCACTCCCTTAGCCACGCATTTATACTCCTGAGCTCCCGTTGCCTCCCTAGCGTAGCACGTGGCTGCGGTAGTATTTCTGAAATCACTACCCTGGAGGTCCTTGCTTTTAACTTGGCCCCTAATTCTCGGAAATCATTTTTAAGGACCTCACCTCCACCTCTAACTTTGTCATTGGCACCAATGTGAACCAAGACCGCCGGGTCACTCCCAGCCCCACCCAATAATCTGTCTACACGATCCACCACATGTCGAACCCTAGCACCAGGCAGACAACACACTGTTCGGCATGCAGGGTCCTGGCGACAGATTACCCTATCTACCCTTCTAATAATAGAATCCCCTACCACTACCACCTGTCTATCCTTCCTAGCCCCCAGTTCTCCCTCCCTTGTATTGGAGATGGCCGTCCCCTGGGTGCTCAAGGGAAAGGCCCGCTCCATACATGCTGCTTCCGAGCCATCGTCCTCCACATCTTCACCTAAAATGGCAAATCTGTTGGGATCGACCAGCTGGGAAGAAGCCCCCCTATCCTTCCGTCCCCTACTTCCCCTGGTGACCCTTACAAATCTATCTTCCTTCTCCACCTTATCTGCCCCATCTCCACCCACCAATTTACTGGCCCCTGCCAGTACCTGCATTTCCCCCAGGTTTGCCAAGCCCTGCAATGCTGCAAGTTTACCCCTTAGACTCTGTACCTCAGATTCCAAATGGGCAACCCACTCACATCTGACACATACATAGGTCCCCTGGGGCGGCTGCTCCAAGATCCCATACATGCGGCAGGATGCACATTGCGCGGCCCCAACAAAACTGTCCATACTAAACAGCAATACACAGCAGAGACACAGCAATACACAGCAGAGAAATAGTGTTGTTCTTAAACGCTTTCTTGTTTTAAACGCTTTAGTTTTTTAACGCTGTCAATTCTCTTAAAAACAGAAAAATCTCTTTAAAACAGGAAATCGCTCAGAGCTAATCGCTCATGGGACAGGCCTTAAATGAGGTTCAAAACGAGTGCAAAACGCGTACATGTACGTGCGAAAAACGCGCTAGTGTGGCCTAGCCCTTAAAGGACAACTAAAGCCACCGAACAACACTGAACCAGAAGGCAGAACACCTTGATATAAAACCAGTAATCTGTGTCTTACCTCTCATTTTGATACGGGTGCTGGGAAATTTACCTAAAGAAAATATGGTTTGTGCTTTACTTCTCAGCATTCTAGTATCACACAGTTTGGTCACCGACCATAATGTTCTGCACATGCTCAGTCCTTAGCTATGGCAGAAACTTGTTACAGTTGGTCACACCCATTAATAATCTCTAGCCAATCCTTTTACAGGACATATAAAGCAAGGAAGCCTGTGACTGAGGTCAGGAGGTGTGGTCTGACACTGCAGATACACACAGATACTTCATCCAGTTCTTAACAGGCTTTGATTTACTTTAATACAATTTACTGAAGTGGGATTTTATAGCTTATTGGTGTACTTAGGGGGGTTGTTTTCAGATTCTGGAGTATAAAAAATGTAGTTTAGTTCTCCTTTAATCTAACTGAATACATCTAGGAAAATTGTATTCTAATACTGACTGCCATCCCCTTAGCTTTACATTTTCCCTATAAACACGGTATTAACTGGATTACACTGTATGTAACATGGCCAAAGGCTACTGTAGCAATCAGGCTGAGGCCACACTGGACCGGATAGTAACGTACATTTCACACAAATTACCGTGTCTGCTCTATGATTGCAGCACAATTTAGCATTATCGGAGTTCATGCAATTTGCAAACTAATGCTGATCGCAGTGCATACAGTGGCCGCTTACATTGACTTGCACTGCTCTGCATAAGCAGGTAAGAAAATGCAATTGTTGTCTAGCCCTTTAAGGAGAATTATATTCACCTACCCCATCCTGCTTCTCTTCTTTCTCCCTGCAATAGTACCCAGTGTACTAAACTAGGGTCCTCACCCCTGGGCCCTTAATAGATCAGCTGCCCCCTTTCGTTACAATAATCGGATCACAGTGCAAAGGGTCCAACACACCTTGTGTGGCCAGTCCAATTGGCCAATAATAGTGTGCGCTCTTTAACATGCAATTCGGTGGGAGCCCCCAGTCCAAGATTGAGCATTTCTCCCTAAGCAGATTCATATATATATATAAGGGGAGAGTATCTTCTTGGATTAGGTTAGGACCGAGACTAGGATACTGACGTGAAGTTAAAAACATATTAATAGACTAATAAGAATTAAACACATATACAAAAATCTGCATACATTACTGTACAAATTACCAATATTGTTTTATTCACTTTTTTTATTTTTAATTTTTAACATTTTATCTCAGCTGCAAAATGAATGAATTAATCATTGTATTAAACAGGTTTAATTCATTTAAATGTATTCAACAATCTTAACAAATGGATAATAAATTACATGTGTATCCCCTATCAAAGGGCTTAAAAGGATTAATACAATACACTATAACCTGTTGATTTGATCATATCCATATACAATTAGCAATATAATATCTGGCAGGCAGCGATCACACTGTCTGTAATATTATTATATCCTTTCACAATAAATTCAGGTAAAGTTACAGGCTTCCCACCACCAGAGGGCGATAGCGCCTCCTTTATAATTCAGCCTTGTATGGAACCAAAACAAAGCGGCTCTCTGGTTGAGCAGCCTGGTGAGTTAACACGTGGGTGAAACTGTGCAGAAGGAGCTGTTCCTGGTTCAAGGTAAGACAAGGAGATGCAGGATTCACAGGGAGATGCGGGATTCACAAGGACATGGAGGATTCACAGGGAGATGCTGGATTCACAGGGGCATGGAGGATTCACAGGGAGATTCCGGATTCACAGGGGGATGGATGCAGAGTTCACAGGGAGATTATATCATGTCCATGGCAGATTTAAATCTGGACACTGCCTAGTGTGGAAATTCCAAAGTTAGGAACATTTTACAAGTTGCCCTTTTAACACTGCAATAAACCTATCACTCACTACCAATGTTTATAGTGACATATTCACCATTTCAAGCTGTCAAACTACAATTCCCAGCATGCACAGTGATCATCGAGGATCTGGTATGGAAATGGGATTTTGCTTTAACCTACATTTAACCACTTTAGGAAAAAGGTTTGGGGTAACAGGAAAAAAATTTTTTTGAAAGCCTCAAGGTTTTATATTTGATTTCACTTTGCATTGGGACATTTACAGGGCGATGCACCAACGGGCGCATCGCTCCTGATTTGGAGTTGATGTTGCGCTAACCGATGTTATATCCTTCCTTGCGGCGGCTGCGTGGCTAATGCGAAGGTTAACAGCGCAGCCACCGCAAGTGATGTTATATGCCGAAATCTGCATTTTATTGCGGCACTTTCAACGCCAGCTAATAGCTGGCGTTGAAAGTGCCGGAATAGAACAGCGCCAAGTAGCGATGTTCTGAGCGCCGCTATCGGCATATAACATTGCTGGGCTGTTTGCACCGGGTTGCCGATAGCGGCGCTCGGTGCTTTGCCCTGTTAGTGTTTTCTTGCATGATAACCAGTGGTTGGATGACTGATTTAATTGTCGGATGGTAGACCTTGGCACTCCAAATTGTTTGGAGACTACAACTTCCAGCATGCTTTGTTTGCAGAATGCAACCAAGGCATGCTGGGAGTTGCAGTTTCTAAACATCTAGAGTGCCAATGTTTGATTTCAAAATTGTCTGATGGAAATTTATTTTTACTGCAACATTCCTTGTGGAACTTTAATAAAGCTGCGGCCACACTACAATGCACAGTAACACGTGTAACATGCGCAAACACAATGTTGCATCTTAACGTGCATTTGCAATGTGATACTGCCAATATTCTGTTCTGTCACATGCGCTCCATAAACAGATCGCAGGGAACAGAGTGGCCAACCACATTGTGTTAGCCTGGCGTGTGTTTCTCACGGAACGCAAAACATGATCATAATGGTGTGAGGTGCTATTGTGGCCCAGCCCTTAAGGAATTGTAGTTAAAAGCAGTGTGTCCTTTAACTGAATGGATCAGCTGTTTATTATAACTGGAAACCTCAACATTCCAATAAGTGGACAACCTTATTAGATGATCCAGTTGTTTTCACACCCGATAAGTCACATGGTGCTTTGGAAATCATCAGATTAAAGTCTGTGCAGCATTGTGTGCTTGGTCTTGTGTGTCCCAGTGGCTTAGCTCAAGCAAAGTATTTTAGAGTATTTGTCTGCTGTCTTGTGATGACTAATCTCCTAAAACCCCCTCCTGTATGTATGATCTGTATGTATAGTGTATTTATAAAGCGCCACTTGGGGATGAAGCGCTGTACAGTGACTAAATACAAGAACGTCATACAAAGGGGGCAAATCCATAAAATAGTTTAGTACATAATTATATAAATAGAAGTGCTAGAGCTTTGCCACAAGAGGAAATGAGGTCCCTGCCCCATAGAGCTTACAATCTAGTTAGGAGGGTAACATACAGATACAAAGGAATTGAATTATTGCAAGATATTTATAATTCCTTATTCCTCTCCTTAGGAGAAGAACAGTGAGCATGTCTGTTCCGTTGGGAGAAGAGAGGGGTGGGGCTTGAGGAAGTAAAATCCCTAATAACTTTGCACTGGAGTATATTTCTTACAAATTATTCATAATTGCATTGCAGGAAGTAGAAAACAGAAAAGGGTAGAGAAGTTAGAAATGAGATAATGTCATACTAATCTGTCTTGCCGGTTAAAATATCCGTTAAGGCATTAGGTTATATTAGATCGCACTGTGCAGTACATTTTATTGATGCAATCCATTATGTCATGGAAATTGGCTCTCGAAGGTGGCATTGATTAAACCAATGTCAAGCTTATTTAGCAGACCGGATCAATGCCTCTGTAAAAAGATATTGTGATAATTATATGTCTATTTTAATGTAATTAAAATATAATAAGGAAATAAGGGTCGTTTAGAATATTACAGTCTTCCAACCAGCAGGGTGCACTAAATTGTATTTTGGGAAGACAGGGCTGCCCTCTGCTTCCATTAGGGAGTGATTGTGTATCCGTAGAGGAGCACACACGTGGATGCTGGAGCTCTGCAAGGATTGCTGGTAGGTAAGGCTGCATGGGGGGGGATTAAGACCCTATGGATGGTGAGGGAGGGCTCTAATTTAATGCAGTTTAGATCACATGTGTGATAGACACAGGTTAGCTAATATTTTTATCTCTTGCCTGTTAACTATTCATTTCTGCCCTCCAGCTTAGAAACTGCAACTCTCTGCGCTGTTGGTATCTGTTTATGACCTAATCATGTAAGAAAAGTTCTTATTGTTATAAATGGTGCTAATTTTGTCCCAACCAATTGGATGTTATCTTTTAAATGGTACAAAACATCTGATTGGTTGGGGCAAAAGTAGCACCATTTTGAACAATAAGAACTTTTCTTACATAGACCTGAAAGTGCCTTAAAGTCAGCCAGACATGTAAATCCTCTTATATTGCATGCAGAGCTTTCCATTGACTTTACCCGCTACATTGCTGGAGATTTCAGTCTTGGCTTACTGTAAATCTAATTTAATGATGTGGAATCTTTAATCTCTCTGTTAATTTCTTCATTTTAACGATATTTTGTTGTGCCGCCCCCATCTAACTATGAAATATTCCCCGGTGCGCGTGTTGTGCACTGAAATAACCGGTTCTACATCCTTTTGCCCAAGGGCATCCTTGGGGTTTAACAACAAACAAGGCCAATGTGTTACAATCCGCCCATGTGTATTCACTGATAGGATTCTCCCCATTTTACTTACAGAGATGGCAGAGAGGGTTCTAGTGATTGGTAGCGGAGGTAGAGAACATACCCTGGCATGGAAACTGGCACAGTCTGCTCACGTGAAACAAATTCTGGTCGCACCAGGGAATGCTGGTACTGAAAACAGCGGGAAAATCTCCAATACAGGTAAATGAACATATATGTGATTTCTGTGTTTTTGTATTGCTGTCAATGCATAGCCAATCTCTGAAAATGTTCTACAGACCAGTTTGTGAAATGGATTTAATGTGTAGCTATAAAACTTAAACATTGTTGATTAAAGGAGAGTGTTGTCTCCTTTGCAATGACCATAATCTGCCCATCCAGAGATTTCTATGTGTATAAATAAATTATTGACTTCCTGTTTGCAGGGCCCCTAATAAGGTCACTGGGTTGATTCAGTTTCTCAGTAGAGCACTGAGCATGTTTGGACCTATCCAACATCCAATCGTTAAACACCATCTGAAGTGACAGAGTACAGTATAGTATAGCATAGTACAGTACAGTATAGTACAGTACAGTACAGTATAGTACAGTACAGTACAGTATAGTATAGTACAGTACAGTACAGTATAGTATAGTATAGTACAGTATAGTATAGTATAGTACAGTACAGTATAGTATAGTACAGTACAGTATAGTATAGTATAGTATTTGAGGTTGAATAAAGACATACGTCCATCCAGTCCAACCCATCTAGCAATATCCTCATTTCCTGCCTAACTGTTGATCTAGAGGAAGGCAAAAAAAAAACACAAAACCAAAATTTATGAAGGGGAAAAAATTCCTTCCTGACTCGAAGTGGCAATGGGAAATTTCCCTGGATCAACTCTACTTTATGTATCAATACCAGTAACTTTAACATTCCTTGTTTGCAGAAACTCATCCAGCTTTTTATTAAACTGACCAATGAACTGCCCTAACAACGTCCACTGGAAGACAGTTCATAGCTTTACCATTCTCACAGTGAAAAAACCCTTTCCCAACTCTACTTTATGTATCAATACCAGTAACTTGTAACATTCCTGTTTGTAGAAACTCACCCAGCTTTTATTAAAATGACCAATGAACCTGCATAACAACAATCCCACTGGAAGACAGTTCCATAGCTTTACCGTTCTCACAGTGAAAAACCTTTCCCAACTCTACTTTAGTATTATACCAGTAACTTGTAAACTTCCTTGTTGCAGAAACTCACCCAGGTTTATTAAACTGACCAATGAACCTGCCATAAAAACGTCCACTGGAAGACAGTTCCATAGCTTTACCGTTCTCACAGTGGACAAACCCTTTCCCAACTCTACTTATGTATCAATACCAGTAACTTTGTAACATTCCTTGTTTGTAGAAACTCATCCAGCTTTTTTAAACTGACCAACGAACCTGCCATAACAACATCCACTGGAAGACAGTTCCATAGCTTTACTGTTCTCACAGTGACAAAACCCTTTCCCAACTTGCAGCCTAAACTTCCCTTTCTAGTCTTAAGGGATCTCACGTGTCTCTGACATGTTCTTTGGTTGAACAATGCCCCAGATAGTTATTGTATGGTCCGTTAAAGTATTTATACACAGTAATCATATCCCCAACGCAAGCGCCTTTTCTCCAGCGTACATAATTGAACTTTTCCAGTCTCCATATTCAAGCTCCCCCAATCCCCTTATTATTTTAGTTGCCCTTCTCTGACCCTTTCCATTTCCAAGATGTCCTTTTTGTACACAGGATTCCAAAATTGCAATGCATATCCAAATGAGGCCTACCAATGCTTTGTTAAGAGGGAGAATAACATTTTTCTCCTGAATCCATACCTCTCTTTATACAAGACAATATCATGCTGGCTCTGGCTGTTGCCGCCTGGCACTGCTTGCTACCTTTAAGTTTGTTATCCACCAAAACTCCAAGATCCCTTTCCAACAGGGATTCACTTAACACAGAGCCATTTATAGTATAAGTAGCACAAGGATTTTTAAGTCCAAATGCATCACCTTATCAACATTGAATCTCATCTGCCACTTAGCAGCCAATGTGACAATTATCTAGATCCCCCGCAATGATTGCACATCCTCTGACGTTTTAATGGTCGACAAAGTTTTGTGTCGTCAGCAAACACAGAAACCTTGCTGACAATACACACTTCCAAATCTGCATCCTATTCATTAACTAATTTTCTATCCATGTACAAATGTGCCCCCCCGACCAACAGAACGTAGCTTTACATTAGTCGCCTATGGGGGACTGTATCAAAAGCCTTTGGTATAGCAGTAGATGTGTTTACTTGGATTTTGCAGAGTCTAAATTTCTACTCACTTTCCTCATAAAAGCCAAGCAAGTTAGTTTGACAAGATCTATTCCTCCTAAATCCATGTTGGTTACTACTTATTAATGTCAGTTCTTGAAAACATACTCTAAGAACATGTTATCTTATTAAACTTTCCAGGATCTTTCCCCACCAATGAAGTTAAACTTACGGCCTGTAATTACCCGGCTGGTGAACGACTACCCTTTTTGAATATTGGAAAACATCAGCCTTTTTCCAATCCAGAGGCACACCACACGGACATGAGGGAATCTGCAAACAGAAAACAATGGCCTAGATAAAACTGAACTTAGCTCCCTAAGGACCCGAGGATGTATTGTATCCGGTCCAGGAGATTTATTAATATTAACCTTATTTAATATTTAGTTGTTTTTGTACCATAACCGAAGTGCACATTACTGACCAAGATGTACTTTAAATCATTTTTTTCCCACCAAAGACCTTTTATACTGTAAGGAGGTGAGGGGTAGGACAGGATCTTACTGTATTAGGGCCAAGTTAATTTACAAATGGAGAAAATTCAGTTGCCTTGCCCTTTGTTTTAATGATGACGATAAAATAATCATTTTTATCACCTGACAATCAGAATGACAGGAAACAGGGTCATTAGCATGTTCTGGGGGTTTAATGGGAATATTAGAGTAGTTAGAGTAAATGATTTATATAATTACCAGCAATGTGTATAATGAGATACTCTGGGCTCTTGTCTAAATGAAACCAGCTACAGATCAGGCCATGTAAAGCACAGCCTGTATCCTCTGTGTGCTGTGATTGATTGTGTACAGTGGCCATCATTGTTCTACAGTATACACTAGTGGTTATAGTTATCACTTTCCCAGGAATAAATGCACAGCCCCTTGTCTACTGGAGCTGCACTAATTACCCTTCATCCTCTGGAACGGAGACCATGACCCTTATAATGTGTGGACCACAAGTTCTTTCACTTACCAATCATGTGAGTCTTATTGAGTGGAGATGTTTGAATTGACCTTTGTTCATCGAGAACCTTCCAGAAACGTCTTTCTGCAGTATTGGATGTGTTTGCAGGAACATATCCCGAGACTTCTACATAATGTGAGGTTCAGGTAAGAAATTTTCCTGCCTGGCTCCTGACACTTAAAGGGTATCTCCACTCATAACATTGACTTTTAGGAATCCAGTTCTACTGAAGAACGGGAGGTAAAGGAGCTGTGCATACATTCCGTTCTTCAATAGAACAAACAGGAGCCAGGAGAAGGTAAGAAACTTACCCGCTCGGTCGCTCCCCCCGCGCTTGTCTGACAGGTCCCGACGGACCCTTGTCTTCTATGCGCATAGAAGACAAGTCCATCGGGACCTGTCAGACCTAAACGCCGGGGAGCGAGCGAGCGGGTAAGTTTCTTACCTTCTCTCCTGGCTCCTGTTTGTTCTATTGAAGAAACGGAAGGTAAGGCACAGCTCCTACCCCTACCTTTCAATAGAACTGGATTCCTAAAGTCAATGTTAGTGGAGATACCCTTTAACAATATTTTCCTTTAAAATCGGCCATATTAAGCAAACCTCTGAAGCAATGATTTTCAACTAAAGCGAACAGGAGTAGGAATCTTGTACCTTCTTACAGAATTGTAGATTCAGGAGTTGGAGGGGCGTTTTTACTTATAGTTGCCCCTTAAAGCAGAACTAAATCTAATAATTTACTTTACTCTGTTACCATTGCATTGATGGTAACTCCTTCCAGATACCAAAATCTACTTTGGCACCAGCCATTAGACCAAATGGGCCTGACCTCACAGCTGAGAATCATGGGATACAGAAAGTGAGGAAATGCCCAAGACCAGGTTTTATTGAGGATATGTAATTAATGGTGTTAAGGGTTAATATAACATTGAATGTTCTTTACAATTCCATTATCTGGTGTGACATCTTCTTGATAATTGTAGATTTTGGTGTCTGATTTCTTTCAGCCATCCCAATAAGTGACCATGCTCAGGTCATTCAGTTCTGCAGAGATAATGACATTTCCCTGGTGGTCGTCGGACCAGAGGCTCCTCTTGCGGCAGGTAAAGTGACTTTCTGGACCATCCCCATGACACTGTGATAAATAAGCTGGGACTTCATGGAGGGGATTTTATTCTTCTTCTTAGGGATCATCGATGATTTGACAGCAGCCGGATTGAGGTGTTTCGGCCCCACGGCAAAGGCGGCTCAGCTGGAGGCCAGTAAGAGTTTTTCCAAAGAGTTTATGGACCGGCACGGCATCCCCACCGCCCAGTGGAAATCGTTCACTGACCCAGACGAGGCCTGCAAATTTATTATGAGGTAAAACTAGGGGAGAAAATGCTTGTGAAGGTTCTCATTCATCCAGGTCATGGTATATCTGTTGTATTCAATTAGATCAACTGGACATGAAATGTAGTTCTTGAAGACGTTTCGCTAGTCATCCGACTGGCTTTCTCAATTCAGAATGACTTGTACAAGAATCTGTGGCAATTATGTACCCAGGAAAATCCCAATTAGCATATCACAGCCAGGTGTTAAGGGTGTGATTGGATAGTGGCTAAGAGGTGTTATAGGAACGCCCAGAGTAAGGTTTCAAAACAGCATTGTACATGGCAGCCTGTCTGCTTTAAACCGAACAACACGCTGAGGCAGCAATTGGTACATCCGAAAGACCCAATACCGAAACACAAGAAAAGCGACATCATATACACAGTGCAGTGCAGTGAAGAATGCTCTGATTTGTATGTGTGGAGACCAAACAGCAACTGCATCAACGTATGGCCCAGCACAGAAGAGCCAATTCCTCGGTCAGGACTCACGTGTACTGCATCTTAAGGATAAAGGACATACCTTTGAAGTTTTGTAATGTTAACATATTGGTGAAGGAATTGACTGGTTCAAGAAGGTGTAAGGAGGCCATTTATGTGAAAATAAAGAAACCAAGCCTAAATAGAGGTGGGGGGGTTCGACACCATGTACAATGCTGTTTTAACACCTTACTCTGGCGTTCCTATAACACCTCTTAGCCACTATCTAATCACACCCTTAACACCTGGCTGTGATATGCTAATTGGGATTTTCCAGGGTACATAATTGCCACAGATTCTTGTACAGTCTTCTGAATGGAAAAGCCAGTCAGGATGACTACGAAACGTCTTCAAGAACTAAACTTCAAGTCCAGTTGATCTAATTGAATACAACAGATATAGGGGAGAAAATATTAAACTAACTGGATAGGTTGCATTCAGGTTACAAATTCACCTCCATGTTCTATACATTGTGTTATTATTCCCGACCCCTTCCTTCCATGGAAACCAGATAGTGGTGGTGGGGCAGTAACAGGCTTGTAATGATAAAGAAATGAAGATAAGACATCAAAATACAGTGCCTAGGAATGTACATTGATTATAATGTATGGAAGGACACAGTGTGATATTGTATGGGGACTAGGAATGTACATTGATTATAATGTTGGAAGGACCCAGTGGTGATATTGTATGGGGTCTAGGAATGTACATTGATTATAATGTATGGAAGGACACAGTGTGATATTGTATGGGACTAGGAATGTACATTGATATAATGTATGGAAGACACAGTGTGATATTGTTGGGTCTAGGAATGTACATGATTATAATGTATGGATGGACACAGTGTGATATGTATGGGGTCTAGAATGTACATTGATTAAATGTATGAAGGACACAGTGTTGATATTGTTGGGGACTAGGAATGTACATTGATAATAATGTATGGAGGACACGGTGGATATTGTATGGACCTAGGAATGTACATTGATTAAATGTATGGAAGGACACAGTGTGATATTGTATGGGGTCTAGGATGTACATGATTTAATGTATGGAAGGACACATGTGATATTGTATGGGACTAGAATGACATTGATTATAA
Source organism: Hymenochirus boettgeri (assembly GCA_019447015.1). Lineage (NCBI taxonomy): Eukaryota > Metazoa > Chordata > Amphibia > Anura > Pipidae > Hymenochirus > Hymenochirus boettgeri. The sequence continues at coordinate 23,474,606 of CM033470.1, read as the reverse complement.
TGTATGGAAGGACACAGTGTGATATTGTATGGGGACTAGGAATGTACATGATTTAATGTATGAAGGACACAGTGTGATATTGTATGGGGACTAGGAATGTACATTGATTATAATGTATGGAAGGACACTGTGATATTGTATGGGACTAGGAATGTACATTTAATATAGTATGGAAGACACAGTGTGATATTGTATGGGGACTAGGAATGTACATGGATTATAATGTATGGAAGGACACAGTGTGATATTGTAATGGGACTAGGAATTACATTGATTATAATGTATGGAAGACACGTGTGATATTGTATGGGGCTAGGAATGTACATTGATTATAATGTATGGAAGACACAGTGTGATATTGTATGGGGACTAGGAATGTACATTGATTATAATGTATGAAGGACACAGTGTGGATATTGTATGGGCTAGGAATGTACATTGATTATAATGTATGGAAGACACAGTGTGATTTGTATGGGGACTAGGAATGTACATTGATTATAATGTGGAGGACACAGTGTGATATTGTATGGGGACTAGGAATGTACATTGATTATATGTATGGAAGGACACATGTGATATTTTATGGGGACTAGGAATGTCATATTATAATGTATGGAAGGACACAGTGTTATATTGTATGGGCTAGGAATGTACATTGATTATAATGTATGAAGGCCCAGTGTGGATATTGTATGGGCTAGAATGTACATTGATTATATGTATGAAGGACACATGTTGATATTGTATGGGGACTAGAATGTACATTGATTATAATGTATGGAAGGACAGTGTGATTGTATGGGGTAGAGGAATGTACATGATTATAATGTATGGAGGACACAGATAGTGATATTGTATGGGACTAGGAATGTACATTGATTATAATGTATGGAAGGACACAGTGTGATATTGTATGGGGACTAGGATTTACATTGATTATAATGTATGGAAGGACACAGTGTGATATTGTATGTGTTTGAATGTACATTGATTATAATGTATGGAGACACAGTGTGATATTTTATGGACTAAATGTACATTGATTATAATGTATGGAAGGACAGTGTGATATTGTATGGGGTATAGGAATGTCATGGATTATAATGTATGGAAGGACACAATAGTGTGATATTGTAGGGGACTAGGAATGTACATTGATTATAATGTATGGAAGGACACAGTGTGTATATTGTATGGGTATAGAATGTACATGGATTATAATGTATGGAAGGACACAGTGTGATATGGTATGGGGACTAGGAATGTACATTGATTAAATGTATGGAAGGACACAGTGTGATATTTTATGGGACTAGGAATGTACATGGATTATAATGTATGGAAGGACACAGTGTGATATTGTATGGGGACTAGGAATGTACATGGTTATAATGTATGAGGACCCAGTGTGATATTGTATGGGACTAGATGTACATTGATTAAATGTATGGAAGGACACAGTGTGATATTGTATGGGGTATAGGAATTTACATGATTATAATGTATGGAAGGACACAGTGTGATTTGTATGGGGTATAGGAATGTACATGGATTATAATGTATGGAAGACACAGTGTGATATTGTATGGGGTATAGGAATGTACATGGATTATAATGTATGAAGGACACAGTGTGATATTGTATGGGGTATAGATGTACATGATTATAATGTATGGAAGGACACAGATGTGATATTGTATGGGACTAGGAATGTACATGGATTAATGTATGGAAGGACACAGTGTGATTTGTATGGGGTCTAGAATGTAACATTGATAATAATGTATGGAAGGACACAGTGTGATTGTATGGGGACTAGGAATGTACATTGATTATAATTTTGGAAGACACAGTGTGATATTGTATGGGTCTAGGAATGTCATGATTATATGTATGGAAGGACAACGTGTGATATTGTATATGATGTACATGGATTATAATGTATGGAAGACAAGTGTGATATTGTATGGGTATAGGAATGTACATGGATTATAATGTATGGAAGGACACAGTGTATATTGTATGGGGTACAGAATGTACATGATTATAATGTATGGAGGAGGACACCATTGTGATATTGTAATGGGACAGGATGTGTACATGGATTATAATGTATGGAAGGACACATTGTGATATTGTATGGGGTATAGGAATGTACATGGATTTATAATGTATGGAAGGACACAGTGTGATATTGTATGGGGTATAGGAATGTACATGGATTATAATGTATGGAAGGACACAGTGTGATATTGTATGGGGACTAGGAATGTACATGGATTATAATGTATGGAAGGACACAGTGTGATATTGTATGGGGTATAGGAATGTACATGGATTATAATGTATGGAAGGACACAGTGTGATATTGTATGGGGACTAGGAATGTACATGGATTATAATGTATGGAAGGACACAGTGTGATATTGTATGGGACTAGGAATGTACATGGATTATAATGTATGAAAGGACACAGTGTGATATTGATGGGGTATAGGAATGTACATGGATTATAATGTATGGAAGGACACAGTGTGATATTGTATGGTATAGGAAATGTACATGGATTATATTATGGAAGACACAGTGTTTATTGTATGGGATAGGAATGTACATTGATTATAATGTATGGAAGGACACGGTGTGATATGTATGGGGACTAGGAATGTACATTGATTATATATATGGAAGGCACGGTGTTGATATTCGTATGGGGTCTAGGAATGTACATTGATTATAATGTATGGAAGGACACGGTGTGATATTGTATGGGGACTAGGATGTACATTGATTATAATGTATGGAAGGACACAGTGTATATGTATGGGGACTAGGAATGTACATGGATTATAATGTATGGAGGACACAGTGTGATTTGTATGGGGACTAGGAAGTACATGGATTATAATGTAGGAAGGACACAGTGTGATATTGTATGGGGTCTAGGAATGTACATTGATTATAAGTATGGAAGGACACATTGTGATATTGTATGGGGACTAGAATGTACATTGATTATAATTATGGAAGGACACAGTGTGATATTGTATGGGGACTAGGAATGTACATTGATATGATTTATGGAAGGACACAGTTGTGATATTGTATGGGTCTAGGATGTACATTGATTATATGTAGGAAGGACACAGGTGATATTGTATGGGGACTAGGAATGTACATTGATATAATGTATGGAAGGACAGTGTGATTTGTATGGGGTATAGGAATGTACATCATTATAATGTATGGAAGGACACGATATGTGGTAGTTATATGTATGGGGACTAGGAATGTACATTGATTATATGTATGGAAGGACACTGTGATATTGTATGGGACTAGGAATGTACATTGATTATAAGTATGGAAGGACACAGTGTGATATTGTATGGGGCTAGTAATGTACATTGATTATAATGTATGGAAGGACACAGTGTGATATTGTATGGGGACTAGGAATGTACATTGATTATAATGTATGGAAGGACAGTGTGATATTGTATGGGGTATAGGAATGTACATGGATTATAATGTATGGAAGGACACAGATAGTGTGATATTGTATGGGGACTAGGAATGTACATTGATTATAATGTATGGAAGGACACAGTGTGATTGTATGGGGTATAGGAATGTACATGGATTATAATGTATGGAAGGACACAGTGTGATATTGTATGGGACTAGGAATGTACATTGATTATAATGTATGGAAGGACACAGTGTGATTATTGTATGGGGACTAGGAATGTACATGGATTATAATGTATGGAAGGACCAGTGTGATATTGTATGGGACTAGGAATGTACATGATATAATGTATGGAAGGACACTGTGATATTGTATGGGGACTAGGAATGTACATTGATTATACTGTATGGAAGGACACAGTGTGATATTGTATGGGGTTAGGAATGTACATGGATTAATAATGTATGGAAGGACACAGTGTGATATTGTATAGGAATGTACATGGATTATAATGTATGGAAGGACACAGTGTGATATTGTATGGGGTATAGGAATGTACATGGATTATAATGTATGGAAGGACACAGTGTGATATTGTATGGGGTATAGGAATGTACATGGATTATAATGTATGGAAGGACACAGTGTGATATTGTATGGGGTATAGGAATGTACATGGTTATAATGTATGGAAGGACACAGACAGTGTGTATGTATGGGGACTAGGAATGTACATGGATTATAATGTATGGAAGGACACAAGTGTGTATTGTTGGGGTCTAGGAATGTACATTGATAATAATGTATGGAAGGACACAGTGTGATATTGTATGGGGACTAGGAATGTACATTGATTATAATGTATGGAAGGACACAGTGTGATATTGTATGGGGTCTAGGAATGTACATTGATTATAATGTATGGAAGACACAGTGTGATATTGTATGGGGTATGGAATTACATGGATTATAATGTATGGAAGGACACAGTGTGATATTGTATGGGTATGGAAGGTACATGATTAATGTATGGAAGGACCAGTGTTATTTGTATGGGGTATAGGAATGTCATGGATTATAATGTATGGAAGGACACAGTGTGATATGTATGGGGACTAGGAATGTACATGGTTATAATGTATGGAAGGACACAGTGTGATATGTTATGGGGTTAGGAATGTACATGGATTATAATGTTATGGAAGGACACAGTGTGATATTGTATGGGGTATGAGGAATGTACATGGATTATAATGTATGGAAGGACACAGTGTGATATTGTATGGGGACTAGGAATGTACATGGATTAAATGTATGGAAGGACACAGTGTGATATTGTATGGGGTATAGGAATTGTACATGGATTATAATGTATGGGAAGGCACAGTGTGATATTGTATGGGGTATAGGAATGTACATGGATTATAAGTATGGAGGACCAGTGTGATATTGTATGGGACAGGAATGTACATGGATTAATGTATGGAAGGACACAGTGTGATATCGTATGGGACTAGGAATGTACATTGATTATAATGTATGGAAGGACACAGTGTGATATTGTATGGGGACTAGGATGTACATTGATTATAATGTGGAAGGACACGTGTGATATTGTATGGGGACTAGGATGTACATGATTATAATGTATGGAAGGACACAGTGTGAGTTGTATGGGACTAGGAATGTACTGGATTTAATGTATGGAGGACACAGTGTGATATTGTATGGGGACTAGGAATGTACATTGATTATAATGTATGGAAGGACACAGTGTGATATTGTATGGGGTTATAGGAATGTACATGGATTATAATGTATGGAAGGACACAGTGTGATATTGTATGGGTATAGGAATGTACATGGATTATAATGTATGGAAGGACACAGTGTGTATATTGATGGGGTATAGGAATGTACATGGATTATAATGTATGGAGACACAGTGTGAATTTATTGTATGGGTATAGGAATGTACATGGATTAATGTATGGAAGGACACAGTGTGTGATATGTATGGGGTTAGGAATGTACATGGATTAAATGTAGGAAGGACACAGACAGTGTGATATTGTATGGGACTAGGAATGTACATGGATTATAATGTATGAAGGACACAGTGTGATATTGTATGGGGTCTAGGAATGTACATTGATAATAATGTATGGAAGGACACAGTGTGATATTGTATGGGGACTAGGAATGTACATTGATTAAATGTATGGAGGACACAGTGTGATATTGTATGGGTCTAGGAATGACATTGATTAATATGTATGGAAGGACACAGTGGTGATATTGTATGGGGTATAGGAATGTACATGGATTATAATGTATGGAAGGACACAGGTGATATTGTATGGGGACTAGGAATGTACATTGATTATATGTATGAAGGACACGGTGTGATATCGTATGGGGACTAGGATGTACATTGATTATAATATGGAAGGACACGGTTGATATCGTAGGGGTCTAGGAATGTACATTGATTATAAGGTATGGAAGGACACAGTGTGATATTGTATGGGGACTAGGAATGTACATTGATTATAATGTATGGAAGGACACAGTGTGATATCGTATGGGGACTAGGAATGTACATTGATTATAATGTATGGAAGGACACAGTGTGATATCGTATGGGGACTAGGAATGTACATTATTATAATGTATGGAAGACACAGTGTGATATTGTATGGGGACTAGGAATGTACATGGATTATAATGTATGGAAGACACAGTGTGAATCTGTATGGGGACTAGGAATGTACATTGATAATAATGTATGGAAGGACACGGTGTGATATCGTATGGGGACTAGGAATGTACATTGATATAATATATGGAAGGAACGGTGTGATATCGTATGGGGTCTAGGAATGTACATTGATTTAATGTATGGAAGACACGTGTGATATTGTATGGGGACTAGGAATGTACATTGATTATAATGTATGGAAGGACACAGTGTGATACGTATGGGACTAGGAATGTACATTGATTATAAGTATGGAAGGACACAGTGTGATATTGTATGGGGACTAGGATGTACATTGATTATAATGTATGGAAGGACACAGTGTGATATCTATGGGGATAGGAATGTACATTGATTATAATGTATGGAAGGACACAGTGTGATATGTATGGGGACTAGGAATGTACATTGATTATAATATGGAGGACACAGTGTGATTGTATGGGGACTAGGAATGTACATTGATTATAATGTATGGAAGGACACAGTGTGATATTGTATGGGGACTAGGAATGTACATTGATTATATGTATGAATACACAGTGTGAGTTGTATGGGGACTAAGGAATGTACATTGATTATAATGTATGGAAGGACACAGTGTGATATTGTATGGGGACTAGGAATGTACATTAATTATAATATATGGAAGGACACAGATAGCATGATCAGTAGCACCTCCACCATAGTGAATTGTAATTAAGCTCCAATGGAGATTAAGGGATTCATATTGTTTTCCTTTTAATAGCGCTGATTTTCCTGCTCTGGTTGTTAAAGCCAGTGGGCTAGCGGCTGGGAAAGGAGTGATTGTGGCTAGTAACAAAGAGGAAGCCTGCAAAGCGGTTAATGAAATCATGCAGGTGAGAGAATCCTAATATTACCCAGAATTAACTACTAGACTCACTCTGATTGGACAGATTGTAATGGACTATTGTAATGCTGGCCATACACTTACATATTTGGTATCTAATGTTTAGAAATCTCCCAACATTCCCCATCCTGGCCCATTTATTTTGTCATTGAATATTGACCACAGGATGTAAGATCTGCAGTGTAAGGCCAGATTAGCATTGATGAAAAGCTTCCATTCTCTTCTGATTGTGTTTCCCAATACAGGACAAGGCATTTGGGGAGGCTGGAGACACTGTGGTTGTGGAAGAACTGCTGGAAGGAATAGAAGTCTCTGTATGTCCGTTATGTTTGTACTACTACATCCCCCTGGGTATCTTAGCATTACACCCCCACCTGGGTATCTTAGCATTACACCCCCACCTGGGTATCTTAGCATTACACCCCCACCTGGGTATCTTAGCATTACACCCCCACCTGGGTATCTTAGCATTACACCCCCACCTGGGTATCTTAGCATTACACCCCCACCTGGGTATCTTAGCATTACACCCCCACCTGGGTATCTTAGCATTACACCCCCACCTGGGTATCTTAGCATTATTACACCACCCCTGGGGATGCTGTATCTTCATTACACCCCCCTGGGTTAGCTTAGCATTACATCCCCCCTGGGATCTTAGCATTACAACCCCCCTGGGTATCTATCTTAGCAGTACTTCCTAGGGCATGTTGGTGGGAGGGCGCCTTGGGCACGTTGGTGGAGGGCGCTTGGGCACGTTGGTGGGAGGGCGCCTTGGCACGTTGGTGGGAGTCGCCTTGGGCAACGTTGGTGGGGAGGCGCCTTGTGCACGTTGTGTGGAGGGCGCCTGGGCATGTTGGTGGGAGGGCGCCTTGGGCACGTTGGTGGGAGGGCCTTGGGCACGTTGTGGGAGGGCGCCTTGGGCACGTTGGTGGGAGGGCGCCTTGGGCACGTTGGTGGGAGGGCGCCTTGGGCACGTTGGTGGGAGGGCGCCTTGGGCACGTTGGTGGGAGGGCGCCTTGGCACTTGTGGAGGGCGCCTTGGGGCACGTTTGGTGGAGAGCGCCTTGGGCACGTGTGGGGAGGCGCCTTGGGCACGTTGGTGGGAGGGCGCCTTGGGCACGTTGGTGGGAGGGCGCCTAGGGCATCAAAATGGCTAGAAACGGCCCTGCTTGCTGGAATAGTATATTTTGCTTTTGCAGTGTTTGTGTTTCACTGATGGGGTGACAGTTGCCCCAATGCCACCAGCGCAGGATCATAAAAGACTGATGGATGGAGACCATGGTCCTAACACAGGAGGAATGGGAGCTTACTGTCCGGCACCCCAGGTACATGACTGCCATATTGAAGGTGATGAATTAGGAACCATTGTTTGTATGGATTTATTTTGTGTCTAAACTTCATCATTTATTTTACATATGAAAGGGGCACATTAGTTCCCAGAACAACTGTTTTTTTCTTTCCCAGACCATGTCTCTGTGTTAGAAAAGGAGGTAGGGCAGTGTGGAGCAAGCAGAAGAGCATTTGACAGCTTTTTCTTCCAGTTAGAGAACAGAATATGGAGGTAGGAGTACTTTGTCCTACCTCCCTGGGAAATGTGGATACAAAACCTATTGTGTCCCTTTTTAATCCTTTCCGCAGTTCCCCGGATGTTGCTTTCCTCTTCTTCCAGCTTCTCACCGTCTCTACTTCTATTGTGCATGTGCAAGTTTACTACAGACATGACTCGCTCCCTGGGCATTGGGAAAGGGTCAACTGCACCTGCAGGGGTGGAACTTTGGTGAAAGTCACATTGAGACAGGAATATAGAATTTTTCATTTGTGATCTCACACACGCCCAACACCCTCAGTCTGCGTCCTATTTCCACACAGTGGTAGAATTATGGATTCTTTTCTTTTAGGTTAGTAGAGAATTATTGGAGAAAATCCGTGACGCTGTCTTACTGAAAACGGTTAATGGAATTCGAAATGAGGGGGCCCCTTATGTTGGTATGTGATTCCTTCTTTTATTATACCTATCAACAGTGCTATAGGTTCAATTATTTCTAACCAATAAAAGGTTTAATTATGGAAAATTATATAAACAATGTATAACGAAAAGGGGCATTTCCATCCTTCCATTTCACAACAGCCGTGACCATGCTTTACATTATTACCTTATAGCTAAGCAGTGATTAAAACTGATGGCATAGCTAAGCACTGTTATGTCATCAGTTATAGTGCTTAGCTATGTCATCAGTTATAGTGCTTAGCTATGTCATCAGTTATAATCAGTGCTTAGCTATGCCATCAGTTATAATCAGTGTTTAGCTATGTCATCAGTTATAGTGCTTAGCTATGTCATCAGTTATAATCAGTGCTTAGCTATGCCATCAGTTATAATCCGTGCTTAGCTATGTCATCAGTTATAATCCGTGCTTAGCTATGTCATCAGTTATAATCCGTGCTTAGCTATGTCATCAGTTATAATCAGTGTTTAGCTATGTCATCAGTTATAATCGGTGTTTAGCTATGTCATCAGTTATAATTGGTGTTTTAGCTATGTCATCAGTTATAATTGGTGTTTAGCTATGTCATCTGTTATAATCGGTGTTTAGCTATGTCATCTGTTATAATTGGTGTTTAGCTATGTCATCTGTTATAATCGGTGCTAGGCTATGTCATACATTGCACATGTAAAATAGGATATAAAGTTACTGTTTCCATGACCATATTGCCTTTATCTTTCCAGGGGTGCTCTATGCCGGTCTAATGCTCACCAATAATGGTCCAAAGGTGTTGGAATTTAATTGCAGATTTGGAGATCCCGAGTGCCAGGTATTTAATAAATACTTATTCTATTACTGAATTGTAGGAAATATTGTATTAATAAATTACATTCAATATCAATAGACCCTGGGTGACTGGCCATTGTTCTGTTAATGTGCCGGTGCTGTGGAGAAAGTAACCTGGTCCTTTATTACAGCAGATAATAAAATCTATTCCCAGTCTAGGATACAGGAACAGATACTGACTGACACAGGCTTCCATCAATGAGTCTCATTGGACACCAGTGGGCAGTAAACGCATTTACAACTAAACATACATAGGGCAATTCTTGTGCCGAGTCTCGCTAAACCATTTACAAAGGATTAGCATGAATTCAGCATAGAATCTGTGCAGGCTGTTTGAGTTACACAGTCGTCACCCGTGCATCCTCTGCTAGCTATTTAATATTGCACTTATAGGGAGATTCAATAAAAGTTCTTATCGTTAAAAATGGTGTTAATTTTGTCACAACCAATCAGATTTTATTTTACATTTGAAAGCGAACATCTGATTGGTTGGGGCAATATTAGTACCCTGGAAAGTCCCAGTTAGAATTTAACAGCCAGGTGTTGGGGACCTTCTGAATGCAAGGTGTTGATTGCATTGTAACTAAGAGGTGTTATTGAAACTGCCCAGGGTAAGGTGTCAAAACAGCATTGTACATGGCAGACAGTATTGTTTTAAAAAAAACGAAAAAATTCTGTCTGCTTTAAACCAAACACACTAAGGCAGCAATTGGTACATCCCAAAGACCCAAAACCGAAACACAGAAAAGTGACATCATATACACAGTGCAGTAAAGAGTGGTCTGATTTGTATGTGGGGGAGACCAAACGGCAACTGCAAAGGAACATGACTGGTCCAAGAGAGGTGTCAAGGAGGCCATTTATTTGAATATGAGGAAACCAAGCCTGAATAAGAGGTGGGGGGGTTCGACACCAACTGTCTGCCATGTACAATGCTGTTTTGATAAAACCCCTTAGCCTCAATCATCCACACCTTGCATTCAGATGGTCTCTTACACGTGGCTGTCATATGCTAATTAGGACTTTCCAGGGTACATAATTGCCACAGATTCTTGTACAAGTCATTCTGAATTGAGAAAGCCAGTCGGATGACTAGCGAAACGTCTTCAAGAACTAAACTTCAAGTCCAGTTCATCTAATTGAATACAACAGATACAATTAAAGGCTGCCCAAAGCTCTATTAATGTGAGTGTGTATATGTGGTGTGAGTTGTATAACCTCAAGCACTGATTAGGTCTGCTTACACCTGAATTGGACCCAGAGAAAGCCAATCGCTAAGTAGAAAGGTATAAACTTTGAATTTGGCTTGAAAGGCCGCATTTTGACAGGGAATGTGTGTTTGTGCTGCAGATTTTAAAACACAATAATGGCAATGATGAGGACATTCTTGTTTTTTACTTACCATTTAAATATGGCTGTCACATGTCATAAGTCATTTGGTGTGTTTACTCTTGTCAGGTTGGGGGATAAAAGACTAAAGCTAGGTACACACCTAGCGATTTTTCCTCCTGACCGACCGTTCGATACTTTCGAACGGTCGGCCAGGAGGAAGGACTGTCGGTCGCGGCAAAAGCAGCCGCGTCCGATAGTCACCGCGACCGATCGTGCGGTCCATAGAGGACCCGAACGATTGGATGAGGTTTTCCACCCTGTCCGATCGTCCTTTCGTCCGATTCGGACGAACGGTCGATCGGACATGGGCACATTCGGATTCGATAATTTCGGTCCGATCGACCGATACACTGAATAATACGGTCGATCGGACCGAAATATCTAATCGTGTGTACCCAGCTTAACTTTTTTGATGATTGGTCAAAATGTTTTTTTTTTTTTTTTACTAAAATATGATTGCCACATGAATGAATGAATGGGTACCTCAGTTGGTGTACGTTGGTGGATATACCTGTGTCAAGTTGGAAGTTAAAAAAACTTTTTTGATTATTGATCAAAATTTATTTTTGACTATGGTTACCCTTTAAGTATGTCTGCCACAGAAATGGATTAGTCAAAATTGTTTTTTGACTATATAAATATATGGCTGCCATGAAAATGGAAGGGTAGGTCAGTAGGCGTGTGTACCTGGATCAGGTTGAAAGTTCAAAAAACAAGCTTTTTGAACGATTAGTCAAAACAAATGTTTTGACTATAGTTAGCCTTTAAGTATGGCTGCCACAGTAATGGATAATTAGGTCAGTAGTTGTGTGTATCGGTGTCGGGTTGGGTTAAAAAAAACAAACTTTTTGATGATTGGTCAAAATTATTTTTTTTGACTTTAGTTACCCTTTAAGTTGGCTGCCACAGTATATGGATAAGTAGGTCAGTAGTTGTGTGTATCGGTGTCGGGTTTGGGGTTAAAAAAAACAAACTTTTTTGATGTTGGTCAAAATTAGTTTTTTTGACTTTAGTACCCTTTAAGTATGGCTGCCACAGTAATGGATAGTAGGTCAGTAGTTGTGTGTATCGGTGTCGGGTTTGGGGTTAAAAAAAACAAACTTTTTTGATGATTGGTCAAAATTAGTTTTTTTGACTTTAGTTACCCTTTAAGTATGGCTGCCACAGTAATGGATAAGTAGATCAGTAGGTGTGTGTACCTGGGTCTGGTTGAGGGGTATGTCTTTTTTTGTGTTTACAACCATAAAACTAACTTTTATTGAGGATATATCAAAATTAGGTTTTTTGTTTCTTCCAGCCAAATTAATTAGGTCTGCACACGTGTGAATGCGATCAAGAGGCAGCTAATCAGTGTTTATTGTGTGTGCGACACCTGTCCATTAAAGTCTATGCTAAAATAGTCTATAAAAAAAAATAGGATGAGTAAAAGTAACCATAATTAATCTCTTTTAAGCCAAATCTATTTACAGTAACTACGTTTTCCAGATAACCATACATCTCCCTATATATTGGACCTTTCTGTTGGTCCTGCTACATCCGACTCTCCATCTTTCTCTATTCTCCATCAGGTAATTCTTCCTCTTCTTAAGAGTGACCTGTATGACGTTATCCAGGCGACTATAGATGGCAGACTTGCGAGCTGCATGCCTTTGTGGCTAGAGGACCATGCTGCCGTTACGGTTGTTATGGCCAGTGGCGGTTACCCTTCACACTATGGCAAAGGCTTGGAAATCACAGGTAATTGGTTATTGGCTGAGCAAGTCCCATCTTCTGTAGTAGATGCAGCACACTGAATGTCCCTCCCATGGCTTTCCTGCTGACATTGGTTAGTGGCGATTAATGCAGGGTTAACCACGTTCTAAGGCAGTCATTACAATTATTAAAGCCCAGAATCTGATTAGAATTTCGTATTACTTGCCTAACCAAAGCTATATGTCTATGAAAAAATTAACCTCTGTTACTAAAGCAAGCCATAGAAATTACATAATATCATCACACAGCTCTTCCTATGTGTGTAGCACACTGGGCATGTCTGAGTCAGTGGTTTGGGGAGTAGGAGGGGAATAAAGTGATTAAAACTGACTTTGGAGTACTTGACTGGTTTAACCAGCAGTTTGGGCTAAAAATCATTTAGGGTAAGCTGAACTTTTTTTTTCCGTGAAAAGTTTAGAAAATTAGCCTGTTTTTACTTTTTGTATTTTTTTTTCCTCGTCCTTTATGGCTGGCGGAGGTAACCAGAAAATAAAGCATTGTTAAAGGAGAATTCTACTCGTTGAATAATGGACTGTTTTCAAGTGCCTCCCCCTGCTTCCTTAACATATGTTCTCCAATGTCAGAGATGGGAGACTTGTCAGTGACACTGACTGTGGGAGGAGCCAGAAAAAAGCTCTAAGGAGTGAAATATTTTCAAGACATTGCTGGACTATTTTTTAGTAGAAGAGTTGATTTGGACAGAGGGTTTAAAGATGAATACAAATTAAAGCAAGAAGGCCAATTCTGCCTTAGTTTACTATATATACTCGAATATGTCGAGATTTTCAGGCTTTAAAATTAGCCTGAATCAAGTCATTCTTATACTCTGGTCAAGTCCTAATTTAGATCCAAATGCTGCTATTGCGGATAGTAACCAGTAGGTGGCTGTGTTAAAAAATACATCATCTGCATATAAAGTTACAGGAGCTGATCTGCCTTTACACTCCTTCCTGTAGTCTGACTGCTGGACTCACTCAGCACTGTCACTGCTCATCTGGAGGTTGTAAATCTGATGGGTCTTCTCAGTTTGGGGCAAAAAACAGCTGCTAGTTCAATGCAAGTGACAGCTTGAAACTACAACTCTCAGATGACCCTTATTTATATGGGGGTCAGAGTTCCCTTTACTATACAGGGGTCAGAGTGCCCTTTACTCTTTGGGGGTCAGTAGAATTGTAAATGATGGTAAGCTTAATTAAAAGTTTATTGAACCTTGCCACTTGCCACAAAGCATGCTGGGAGTTGTAGTTTCCAAACATCTGGAGTGCCAAGGAATTGGGGGTGACTGGTACTGGATTTGGCTATTACTGTATGGGATTAATGTATGGGAATTCTGCTGTCCATTTAAAGGGCAACTTAAGCCACAAAACAATACAGAATCAGAAGGCAGTAGTGGTGATCATTTCTACCCTTGGCTTATACTCGAGTAATTTCTTTTTTACTAATTTTTCAGGTAAAAATAGCTACCTCGACTTGGATCGACTTATACTCGAGTATATACGGTAGTTACTAATGTAAGCAGATAAGGCAGAGGTCTGGCACCTTGGATCGCTGCCCTGTTTTAGAGGATATTGAGCCCATTTAGGTGCCCATACAATATTTAGATATTCTATAAAGGTTTATAGACCAATGTCTAATCTATTTAATGTCTGCCTAGTGTATGGGCAACATAGGTTTCTAATGGGGCTCAGCTGTAGAGGCAATATCTGATAAAGTGGTTGTTTTTCTCCTTTAGCTCTTTGACAATGCCTATCGGTTGGGTGTATATAAACTAGGGGGGGCATAAGGTGCTATTTAATATGTTTTACATTCCCCTAGGAATCGAAAAGGCCAAGGAGCTGGGATTGGAAGTGTTTCATGCTGGCACTAGCTTGAAGGATGGAAAAGTAGTCACTAGTGGTGGGAGAGTTCTAACCGTGACTTCTATTAAGAAGGACCTTATGTCTGCTTTAGAAGAGGCTAACAAGGGGGTGTCAATCATAGAGTTCCAAGGAGCTGTGTATAGAAAGGATATTGGCTTTCGAGCGATCGCTTACCTCAAGCAACCCAGGTGTGTATTGGAAGATATGATGTGAAAACATGATTTACTCTATAGCCTGAATGTTGGTTAAACAAGTCGATTTGCTTTCATTTATTCTGTTTAGCGCTTATGTTTACTCCAGTTTTTGAACTACAACTCTCTGTATCCTAAACACCCCCCCCCCCCCCTAAATTGCCCAGTTCTATCACTCTGGAGTTCTTGCCCTGGTCCTTTAAGAGCAACATTTGGGCAGCTTCTGCTTTATCACAAGTTTCAAACACTGGAAGTTGCTCTGCTGCACAGGAAGTCAAAGTAGCTACACCATTTTGATTTATGTAGCTTATTGGCCTAATTTCCTCATTTGAATTAAATTAAAAAGAATCGTTAACTGTAAATTGTTCTTAGTCAAACCAACTGTGCGCCTGCTGCAGAAAATAAATATTGCAGAGAGTTGCAGCTTATTAAATACTGTATCCCCCTCTATACAAGAAGACCAAGTCTGTGTCTATTTTCATATGAGTAGGGATATGGGTTATTGGAATATTGGGGATGGGTAGTTCTCTAACTGATACTTGGATTGAGAATTCCGCACTGGGTTCCCATGGAATGTTTTGACTTGGTCTGGTTCACTTGCTGATAAATGTGTCCGTGTTTTGTTTGCACTGAATGGAATGTGGGGGACAAATGGAACCTTGTTTGGAGAGACCATTAATAAAGCTTCAGTTTGAACATTGATATTAACCAAGTCTGGACTATTCATGGTCAATTGTAAACATCTCTGTGTAATCGGATAAAGTCATTCTTTAAATAAAACCGTGTCTAATGTGTCTTGATTTGCTAAGTTACTGTCCCTGTCTATGAAGAAAAATCTGTAGACAGGACATTGTAAATGGGACCAAACCAATGGGGAAGGAGGAATCGTGGCCACATGCTTTGTACTGCAATCGTTTGGCTTACATGATGGCCAGTAGTACAAGTAATCAATGGAACCATTAATTGTATGTTCTATCTGCCAAACATTGTTATGTGTGTGGCTAGCTTATGGTTTTCCGATGTAAGGGAATTAGAAATAACCTCTGTCAGCTTGATGTTACGTCCGTGAAGACTGACATTAAAGATTCTCACCCTGAACAGAATAATAACCAGGTCTCTGGCACTTTTCTAGGTTTTTTTTTTTGCCCTACATTGGCTAGATGATTAAAGGAGAACTAAAGTGAAAAGTTTTTTTAAGATGATTACCCACTTAATATGTGAACCACAATATTGTATTACCGTATATACTAGAGTATAAACCGACCAGAGTATAAACCAAGGTACCTAATTTTACCTGAAAAAACTAATACAACTGATTGACTCGAGTATAAACCGAGGCTATAAAATATGACCACTACTGCCTTCTGATTCTGTATTGTTTTAAGGCTTTAGTTGCCCTTTAAATGGACACCAGAATTCCCATGCAGTAGTCCCATACTGGATTTGGCTATTACTGTATGTGATTACTGTATGGGAATTCTGCTGTCCATTTAAAGGGCAACTAAAGCCTTAAAACAATACAGAATCAGAAGGAGAATGGCGTCTATGTGTTGCCTTCTGATTCTGTATTGTTTTGAGGCTTTAGTTGCCCTTTAAATGGACAGCAGAATTCCCATAATGTAGTCCCATATAGTAATAGCTATACTGGATTTGGCTATTACTGTATGATAATTCTTCTGTTCATTTAAAAAGACAATTAAATTCTCATTACTTGGCACTCCAGATGTTTTGGAAACTACAACTCCCAGCATGCTTTAGTAGCTGGGAGTTGTAGTTTCCTGATTTTACAGCCTGAAAAACTTGTTTATGCTCGAGTATATACGGTACTTAAACATTGGTACTACTTGCCTGAAAACCAATATGATCACAGGGGTCAATCCTTGGCATGGGAGAACTTTCCCACATAAACTTGACCGTACCCGCCATAAAAAGAGCATGAGAGTCTGTATCTAGGAATGGAATGTTTTTCCGGTAAGTAGAAGTTGTGTGGGTTGTAAAGTTTGCATTTTTAAAACTCTTCCTACCCCCTGTTGTGAGGAATGAATTGCTGCAGCTTTATAATAAACATGTAATCCTTATCTTACCAGGTCATTAACGTACAAGGATAGTGGGGTGGATATAGAGGCTGGTAATACGCTAGTGAAAAAAATCAAGCCATTTGCCGCAGCCACAGCCAGACCAGGTAAGAGCCCTGCCTAACAGTGTCCTGCCTTGGTCATAGCAGTGGGTTAAATAATAATGGGGCTGCAACCAATCAAATCATATCTAACTGCAGTGGCTGTGCTGTAAAATACTGCTATGGCCTGTCCATAAGAAATACTGATCTTTTTATCACAACATCAACTTAACAAACCAGACTAATCAAACCTAATCTCCTTTCTAGCTACAGTAGGGATGTGCCATTATTATTAACTCACAGTACTGATCTGTAAGGCTGGGTCCACACCATACAATTCCTTGTCCTGGCTGTCCGTTTGCCACTAGTGATTTGTTGGCCTGGACACCACACAATCAGCCATGATTTACAGGCAAAACCGACACCGATCACAGGCATGATGAAGCATCTCAGATTATTCTGACCGCCCGTTCCACGGAAATATTAGCTAGTCTGTCCGTAAAATCAGCATTAGATTCCATCTGGGATTGGCTACACACAGTATAATGAGTAAAGATCGGCTTCTTACCTACGGTACAGGGAGCAGACAGTGACCCAACATCATTTAATGGTCATAAAAGAGACCGGAGACTAACAGGGTTATTCAATAAAAGTTCTTATCGTTTAAAATGGTGCTAATTTTGCCCCAACCAATCAGATGTTAGCTTTCAAATGTTAAATAACATCAGATTGGTTGGGGCAAAATTAGCACCATTTTAAACGATAAGAACTTTTATTGAATCTCCCTGTAAGTGCTTAATATAGTTGGCAGAGCTCATAGCTTACCTCTGGGGCAGGACAGACCAACCTTCTACGTACCGCACATTGAGGGATGGCTTTAGTTGGAAATTGCCTACAAACACAAGGGACAAGTCATTGTAAACAGACGTTTCTGGGCTATAAGTCAAGGGAATTCGTTTTAGCCTTAACCTTGCCCATAAATGAAAATGTTGTCCAAAGTCAGGACACAAAGCAAATGGTGTCCACTAGCTAGATAGGAGACCCTGTAATATGTCCTGTCACTATCAACAGTGATCCAAGGGAAAGTAGAGCTTCATTGGGAATCCCTAAGGAACTAGGAGTAAAGGAAGCTAAAGATATCGGCCATCTTGGTTCTGCTCCATGGCCCACTGTGACAGGATTTTCTCAGTCTGTGGGTTAGGGGTTATAGTCACGGGACATGTCCATGTCCACAAGGATTGCTTGACCGGGCTGAAATAACATACTATGTGTACATGGCGTAAAGCTTCCCGTACACATTAAGTCAATCACTCCTAACAGCATTTATCCAACGGCCCCCAACAGATGGGCTGTCTGCCAGTGATTTACGGTGCCCATACACATGATTAAGATTGCACGTGTACCAAAAGATCTGATTTGTATCTGTTGGTGCCAATGTGGCGGTAACTACATACACTGGCCCCTACCAATCCCTATACGCGGTATGGGGGGGGTCGTTTGGCACACACACGGGCGATTGTATCAGCTTCCTCTACTATAATGGCAGATACCGACCATTTGTGCTTCATCCACAGTGGTTTTATGGGAAGAGGCTATATCTGTCATAGGAAAAATAAGATGGGGCCCCCTTGGCTCCTGGGCCCCCCAGCAGTTGCTCCTCTGGTAGTTACGCCCCTGCTCTGGCTAGTGTGAAAAGTCTTTCTATGTGTCATAGTAATAAAACGTCCACTTGACAGGATGTGACGCAGACATTGGTGGTTTTGCTGGTCTGTTTGATCTAAAGGCTGCTGGGTTTACCGATCCTATTCTGGTCTCGGGGACAGACGGCGTCGGCACAAAATTAAAGGTAATGTGAACTTTCAACCCTGAGATTAAGTATTCATGGGCATGTCCACCTTAAAATCGTATTTTGTATACTGACAGAACACCCTGAAAATCTAAAAAACAGAAAAATTATATAGCCCAATACTCTAGTAGGAGGAGTTATGCTACGTGATCTGCCAGAAGCAGCTCCCAGCACTTCTGGGTATACGTTGCAGACATTGGCTGTGCTGGATGATGTCACAGCCAATCACTGCAGAGTATTCCCAGAGCTTCCTCTTCTGAGTGCTGCAAAAGCTCAGTGAGCCTGCATAAAGCTCTGTGAGCTTTTTCAGTACTGGGAGGTGGGGATAACTCCATCTACAAGCAGAATGGGGCTGTTTGAGTATTTTAGGTTTTGGGGGTTTTCTATCATTATACATTTGATTTTGGGGGTGGACATGTCCTTTCAGCTATAGGTTTTGAAGGTGTTTCTGTATAATACAATCTGTATACTGCTAGTCTTTGACAAGGATTTGGTAAATTCTACAGAGATTGTAAGTATATTTTGTTCAATTTACTAATTGGACGGGGTTTAAATAATCTTGGTGTGTCCAATGTTTGTAGTTACCCATGTTCTAGGCAATGATTATCCACCCTGGAGAACCTCACACGGGCTGCTGTCTCAGAATTACTACATTGAAATTTCTGGAAACTTATCAGATGCACAGTGAGCCACAGCACTTGTAACTGGGGTCAGGCTGAGGCCACACTAAAACGCACCAGCGCGCACAGGTATGTGCGATTTTGGTGCGTTATCACGCGTTCTTGTGTTTGCGCATGCAATTTCTCTATTTTCAATGAGAACGCATGCGATTGTGCAAACAATGGTTGAATGCAAAATGGAAACAGATGCGCAATCGCAGGAATTTTGGTGTTCCCGAGTGTAAGTCGAGGTACCTATTTTTACCTGATAAATCAGTAAAACATGATCGACTTGAGTACAACAGTTACTACTGCCTTCTGATTCTGTATTGTTTTGAGGCTTAATTTGCCCTTTAAATGGACAGCAGAATTCCCATTCAGTAGTCCCATACAGTATAGTTCAAACGGCCACCAAGTAGTGAGACCGGCGCCAAGTAGTGATATCATCCCCCTGCTCAGTGGATGCAGAAGAGGAAGGAAGTGTTAGGCTGCTGTATTAAAGGTGAGTGACCCGAGTATAAGTCGAGGCAGGATTTTTAAGCTTTTTTTTTTAAGCCTAAAAACCTCGACTTATACTGGAGTATATACGGTATTAACCAGCTATTTAAGGATAAGCTGGCAGTTTGTTTTAATCATGGACTTGCCCTTTACCTGTTACCCTCTTAATACAAAGGGTAAAGTGATTATATTAAATCAGTAGAAGAAAGAAGAATTAATGTCCCTAAATGTTTATCTCCGTGTTGTTTGTTGTTTGTCACTTCTTCTGTTTTTACAGATTGCACAGGCATGTAATAAACATGACACCATCGGCCAGGATCTGGTTGCCATGTGCGTCAATGACGTCCTGGCGCAGGGGGCTGAGCCATTGTTTTTCTTGGATTACTTTGCCTGTGGGTCCCTGGATGTGGGCATAGCTGAACCTGTGATTTCTGGAATAGCCGCCGCTTGCAAAATAGCCGGCTGTGCCCTCCTAGGTAATCCATCTGTTTCACCTGTTTACATCATGTGAGAGTGATCACCCATATCGGGAGTTGGAGCTGTAAATGGATCATCTTCTGTAATAAAGCAATGGGCAGGTTGAGATAATGTTAAGGGGAGTTACTTGTCTGTGCTAATGTCTTCATTTTGTCTCCATGTCAGGGGGTGAAACAGCGGAGATGCCAGGGATGTATTCCCCAGGGGAGTATGACTTGGCTGGGTTTACCGTAGGGGCAGTGGAGAGAGGTCAGACCCTTCCACAGTTGGACAGATTTCAGGCTGGAGACCTTGTGATCGGAGTTGCCTCGTCTGGGATCCACAGCAATGGTTTTAGCCTTGTGAGGAAGGTTCTGGAGACATCCAAACTAGATTACTGTGACCCTGCGCCCATGGGCTGTGGGGACCAATCTCTCGGTAAGATGTTTTCTATTGGCTTATAGGGGATCAGTTTTAAACAAAGTGTGATTGGTACAATGCAAACTGCTTCATTCCTATAGGAGAACTGTTACTGACGCCAACAAAAATCTACACTAAGGCGCTACTGCCAGTCCTGAAATCTGGGAGGGTTAAGGCCTATGCACATATCACTGGTGGAGGCTTGCTGGAAAATATCCCCAGGGTCCTGCCCTCGTCCCTTGGGGTTACACTGGGTAAGATAACATCTAATACTTGTGGTCATCTAATATAATAAGGAATTGGTTACCTGTGCTCCTGCAAATGGGTTTGAATACTACTGTACTGAGAGTTCATTTCTTTTAGGGGATGCTGGGAAGGGGAGCCAAAGAATGTCTGCAGGTTGTTCCTTACCTATTTATAATATAAATTCTATTTCTGAGACTAATACAATGGAATGTTCACTGGATCGCTTCAGGGGACTTTATCATTATTACATGTAGTTCTGGTTGACCCAGGAATCTTTTCAGATTGCCATTTGGAGTCTGTACAGAGTTTTCACCTAGTTACTTTTTTTGCCTTCCTCTGGATCAACAGTTAGGTAGAGTTAATGAGTAGGACTAGATGGACGTATGTCTTTATACAACCTCCAATACTATGTTACTATGTAACTGTTATACAGACATTATGGGTAGGGTATAAAGGTTGGACTAGATGGACGTATGTCTTTATACAACCTCCAATACTATGTTACTATGTAACTATGCTTGTGAAGGTTCTCATTCATCCAGGTCATGGTATATCTGTTGTATTCAATTAGATCAACTGGACTTGAAATGTAGTTCTTGAAGACGTTTCGCTAGTCATCCGACTGGCTTTCTCAATTCAGAATGACTTGTACAAGAATCTGTGGCAATTATGTATCCTGGAAAATCCCAATTAGCATATCACAGCCAGGTGTTAAGGGTGTGATTAGATAGTGGCTAAGAGGTGTTATAGGAACGCCCAGAGTAAGGTGTTAAAACAGCATTGTACATGGCAGACAGTTGGTGTCGAACCCCCCCGTAACCGAGTATTGGAGATTTAATAAAGACATACGTCCATCAGTCCAACCTTATACCCTACCCATAATGTCTGTTAACAGTTACATAGTATTGGAGGTTGTATAAAGACATACGTCCATCTAATCCAACCTTTATACCCTACGCATAATGTCTGTATAACAGTTACATAGTGACATAGTATTGGAGGTTGTATAACGTCCATCTAGTCCAACCTTTATACCCTACCCATAATGTCTGTATAACAGTTACATAGTAACATAGTATTGGAGGTTGTATAAAGACATACGTCCCATCTAGTCCAACCTTTATACCCTACCCATAATGTCTGTATAACCAGGTACATAGTATTGGAGGCTGTATAAAGACATACGTCCATCTAGTCCAACCTTTATACCCTACCCATAATGTCGTATAACAGTTACTGTAACATATTGGAGGTTGTATAAAGACATACGTCCATCTAGTCCAACTTTATACCCTACCCATAATGTCTGTTAACACAGTTACATAGAACATAGTTGGAGATTTAATAAAGACATACGTCCATCTAGTCCAACCTTTATACCCTACCCATAATGTCTGTATAACAGTTACATAGTAACATAATTGGAGGTTGTATTAAAGACATACGTCCATTAGTCCAACCTTTATACCCACCATAATGTCTGTTATAACAGTTACCTAGTAACATAGTATTGGAGGTTGTATAAAGACATACGTCCATCTAGTCCAACCTTTATACCCTACCCATATGTCTGTATAACAGTTACATAGTAACATAGCATTGGAGGTTGTGATAAAGACATACGTCATCTAGTCCAACCTTTACACCCTACCATAATGTCTGTTTACCAGTTACATGTAACATAGTATTGGAGGTTGTATAAAGACATACGTCCATCTAGTCCACCCTTATACCCTACCCATAATTGCGTCTAACAGTTACATAGAAACATAGTATTGAAGGTTGTATAAAGACATACGTCCATCTAGTCCAACCTTATACCCTCCACCATAATGTCTGTATAACAGTTATATAGTAACATAGTATTGGAGGTTGTATAAAGACATACGTCCATCTAGTCCAACCTTTATACCCTACCCATAATGTCTGTATAACAGTTACATTGTAACATAGTATTGGAGGTTGTATAAAGACATCGTCCATCTAGTCCAAACTTATACCCTACCCATAATGTCTGTATAAAAGTTACATAGTAACAAGTATTGGAGGTGTATAAAGACCTACGTCCATCTAGTCCTACTCATTAACTCTACCTAACGTTGATCCAGAGGAAGGCAAAAAGTAACTAGGTGAAAACTCTGTACAGACTCCAAATGGCAATCTGAAAAGATTCCTGGGTCAACCAGAACTACATGTAATATGATAAAGTCCCTGAAGCGATCCAGTGAACATTCCATTGTATTAGTCTCAGAATAGAATTTATATTATAATAGGTAAGGAACAACCTGCAGACATTCTTTGGCTCCCCTTCCCAGCATCCCCTAAAGAAATGAACTCTCAGTACAGTAGTATTCAAACCCATTTGCAGGAGCACAGGTAACCAATTCCTTATATATTAGATGACCACAAGTATTAGATGTTATCTTACCCAGTGTAACCCCAAGGGACGAGGGCAGGACCCTGGGGATATTTTCCAGCAAGCCTCCACCAGTGATATGTGCATAGGCCTTAACCCTCCAGATTTCAGGACTGGCAGTAGCGCCTTAGGTGATTTTGTTGGCGTCAGTAACAGTTCTCCTATAGGAATGAAGCAGTTTGCATTGTACCAATCACACTTTGTTTAAAAACTGATCCCTATAAGCCAATAGAAAACAATCTTACCGAGAGATTGGTCCCCACAGCCCATGGGCGCAGGGTCACAGTAATCTAGTTTGGATGTTCCAGAACCTTCCTCACAAGGCTAACCATTGCTGTGGATCCCAGACGAGGCAACTCGATCACAAGGTCTCCAGCCTGAAATCTGTCCAACTGTGGAAGGGTCTGACCTTCTCCACTGCCCTACGGTAAACCCAGCCAAGTCATACTCCCCTGGGGAATACATCCCTGGCATCTCCGCTGTTTCACCCCTGACATGGAGACAAAATGAAGACATTAGCACAGACAAGTAACTCCCTTAAAATTATCTCAACCTGCCCATGCTTTATTACAGAAGATGATCCATTTACAGCTCCAACTCCCGATATGGGTGATCACTCTCACATGATGTAAACAGGTGAAACAGATGGATTACTAGGAGGGCACAGCGGCTATTTTGCAAGCGGCGGCTATTCAGAAATCACAGGTTCAGCTATGCCCACATCCAGGGACCACAGGCAAAGTAATCAAGAAAAACAATGGCTCAGCCCCGCGCCAGGACGTATTGACGCACATGGCAACCAGATCCTGGCGATGGTGTCATGTTTATTACATGCCTGTGCAATCTGTAAAAACAGAAGAAGTGACAAACAACAAACAACACGGAGATAAACATTTAGGGACATTAATTCTTCTTTCTTCTACTGATTTAATATAATCACTTTACCTTTGTATTAAGAGGGTAACAGGTAAAGGGCAAGTCCATGATTAAAACAAACTGCCAGCTTATCCTTAAAGCTGGTTATACCGTATATACTCCAGTATAAGTCGAGGGTTTAGCTTAAAAAAAAAAGCTTAAAAATCCTGCCTCGATTATACTCGGGTCACTCACCTTTAATACAGCAGCCTAACACTCTTCCTCTTCTGCATCACTGAGCAGGGGGATGTATCACTACTTGGCGCCGGTCTCATACTTGGTGGCCGTTTGAAATTACTGTATGGGACTACTGAATGGGAATTCTGCTGTCCATTTAAAGGCAAATTAAGCCTCAAAACAATACAGAATCAGAAGGCAAGTAGTGTAACGTTGTACTCAAGTCGATCATGTTTTACTGATTTATCAGGTAAAAATAGGTACCTGAATTACACTCGGGAACACCAAAATTCCTGCGATTGCGCACTGTTTCCATTTTGCATTCAACCATTGTTTGCACAATCGCATGCGTTCTCATTGAAAATGAGAGAAATTGCTAGCGCAAACACAAGAAAGCTGTTAACGCACCAAAATCGCACTACCTGTGCGCGCTGGTGCGTTTTAGTGTGGCCTCAGCCTGACCCCAGTTACAAGTGCTGTGGCTCACTGTGCATCTGATAAGTTTCCAGAAATTTCAATGTAGTAATTCTGAGACAGCAGCCCGTGTGAGGTTCTCCAGGGTGGATAATCATTGCCTAGAAACATGGGTAACTACAAAACATTGGACACACCAAGATTATTTAAACCCCGTCCAATTAGTAAATTGAACAAAAATTACTTACAATCTCTGTAGAATTACCAAATCCTTGTCAAAGACTAGCAGTATACAGATTGTATTATACAGAAACACCTTCAAAACCTATAGCTGAAAGGACATGTCCACCCCCAAAATCAAATGTATAATGATAGAAAACCCCCAAAACCTAAAATACTCAAACGCCCATTCTGCTGTAGATGGAGTTATCCCACCTCCCAGTACTGAAAAAGCTCACAGAGCTTTATGCAGGCTCACTGAGCTTTTGCAGCACTCAGAAGAGGAAGCTCTGGGAATCTCTGCAGTGATTGGCTGTGACATCATCCAGACACGCCAAGTTGCAACGTATACCCAGAAGTGCTGGGAGCTGCTTCTGGCAGAACACGTAGATAACTCCTCCTACTAGAGTATTGGGCTATATAATTTTTCTGTTTTTTTAGATTTCAGGGTGTTCTGTCAGTATACAAAATACGATTTAAAGGTGGACATTGCCCATGAATACTTAATCTCAGGGTTGAAAGTTCACATTACCTTTTTTTTGTGCCGACGCCGTCTGTCCCCGAGACCAGAATAGGATCGGTAACCCAGCCGCCTTAGATCAAACAGACCAAGCAAAACCACCAATGTCTGCGTCACATCCTGTCAAGTGGACGTTTTATTACTATGACACATAGAAAGACTTTTCACACTAGCCAGAGCAGGGCGTAACTACCAGAGGAGCAAATGCTGGGGGGCCCAGGAGCCAAGGGGCCCCATCTTATTTTTCCTATGACAGATATACCTCTTCCCATAAAACCACTGTGGTGAAGCACAACATGGTCGGTATCTGCCATTATAGTAGAGGAAGCTGATACAAGCGCCGTTGTGTGTGCCAAACGACCCCCCCCATACCGCGTATATAGGGATTGGTAGGGGCCAGTGTATGTAGTTACCGCCACATGGCACACAACAGATACAAATCAGATCTTTGGTACACGTGCGATCTTAATCATGTGTAGTGGGCACCGTAAATCACTGGCGACAGCCCATCTGTTGGGGGCCGTTGGATAAATGCTGTTAGGAGTGATTGACTTAATGTGTACGGGAAGCTTTACGCCATGTACAACATAGGTGTTTTCAGCCCGGTCAAGCAATCCTTGTGGACATGGACATTTCCGTGACTATAACCCCACCCCACAGACTGAGAAATCCTGTCACAGTGGGCCATGGAGCAGAACCAAGATGGCCGAATATCTTTAGCTTCCTTTACTCCTAGTTCTTGGGATTCCCAATGAAGCTCTACTTTCTTGGATCACGTTGATGTGACAGGACATATACAGGGTCTCTATTAGTAGTGGACACCATTTGCTTTGTGTCCTGACTTTGGACAACATTTTCATTTTGGGCAAGGTTAAGGCTAAAACGAAATCCTTGACTTATAGCCCAGAAAAGTCTGTACAATGAATTGTCCCTTGTGTTTGTAGGCAATTTCCAACTAAAGCCATCCCTCAATGTGCGGTACGTAGAAGGTTGGTTGTCCTGCCCCAGGGTAAGCTATGAGCTCTGCCAACTATATTAAGCACTTACAGGGAGATTCAATAAAAGTTCTTATCGTTTAAAATGGTGCTAATTTTGCCCCAACCAATCAGATTGTAGCTTTCAAATGTTAAATAACATCGATTGGTTGGGGCAAAATTAGCACCATTTTAAACGATAAGAACTTTATTGAATAACCCTGTTAGTTCTCCGGTCTCTTTTTGACCATAAATGATGTTGGGCACTGTCTGCTCCCTGTACCGTAGGTAAGAAGCCGATTTTACTCATTATAATGTGTGTAGCCAATCACAGATGGAATCTAAGGCTGATTTTACGGACAGACTAGCTAATATTTCGTGGAACGGCGGTCAGAATAACTGAGATGCTTCTCATGCCTGTGATCGGTTGTCGGTTTTGCCTGTAAATCATGGCTGATTGTGTGGTGTCAGGCCAACAAATCACTAGTGGCAACGGACAGCCAGGACAGGATTGTATGGTGTGGGACCCAGCCTTACAGATCAGTACTGGAGTTAATAAAATGCACATCCTACTGTAGCTAGAAAGGAGATTAGGTTTGATTAGTCTGGTTTGTTAAGTTGATGTGTGATAAAAAGATCAGTATTTTTATGGACAGGCCATAGCCAGTATTTTACAGCACAGCCACTGCAGGTAGATATGATTTGATTGGTTGCAGCCCATTATTATTTTAACCCACTGCTATGACCAAGGCAGGACACTGTAGGCAGGGCTCTTACCTGGTCTGGCTGTGGCTGCGGCAATGGCTTGATTTTTTTCACTAGCGTATTACAGCTCATATCCACCCCACTATCCTTGTACGTAATGACCTGGTAAGATAAGGATTACAGTGTATTATAAAGCTGCAGCAATTCATTCCTCACAACAGGGGTAGGAAGAGTTTTAAAAATGCAAACTTACAACCCACACAACTTCTACTTACCGGAAAAACATTCCATTCCAGATACAGACTTCATGCTCTTTTTATGGCGGGTACGGTCAAGTTTATGGGGGAAAGTTCTCCCATGCCAAGGATGACCCTGTGAAGGTTGGACTAGATGGGACGTATGTCTTTATACAACCTCCAATACTATGTTACTATGTAACTGTTATACAGACATTATGGGTAGGGTATAAAGGTTGGACTAGATAGTCGTATGTCTTTATACAACCTCCAATACTATGTTACTATGTAACTGTGTTATACAGACATTATGGGTAGGGTATAAAGGTTGGACTAGATGGACGTATGTCTTTATATAACCTCAGGTAGAAAGTCGAGAAACCTCGTTAAAATATCAGATGGGAATATGCCCAATCACAAAATAATGTCTAGTGGACTCTCATAGTACAGGATATTAGTAAACCCGATAAAACATAGTAGAGCTTGGCATCTTGTATGTACCAGTCTGAGCTGGGTATGAGGGAAACTACATTAGGATAGTTAAGTACCTGCTGAAAATAGACCTTGACTTGGTGGCAGGCCAACAAATCTTTAATTCTACAGGTAGCACGGACTCACACGGCCAGTGAGGTGGTTCGGGTGGACTCAGCCCCCGGACCCTTCGCATCGGTGTATTAATCCACATCAGCGTGTAGTAATAGTCAAATAACGGGCTCAACTGTATTCCCGGCTGACCCGGGTGCTTGCATGCCACGAGCCCTTCGCTTGACTCGATACACAAATATACACTTCTGGTCCCTCCACCATTAGCAGCACATCAACCCGTCAAAACGTCCATAGTACATATAAAATAGCTTTATTTTACATTACAGACCCAAGGGGTTGATTAAACTGTACTGAGAGTCATTTCTTTAGGGATGCTGGGAAGGGAGCCAAAGAATGTCTGCAGGTTGTTCCTTACCTATTATAATATAAATTCTATTCTGAGACTAATACAATGGAATGTTCACTGGATCGCTTCAGGGGACTTTATCATTATTACATGTAGTTCTGGTTGACCCAGGAATCTTTTCAGATTGCCATTTGGAGTCTGTACAGAGTTTTCACCTAGTTACTTTTTTTGCCTTCCTCTGGATCAACAGTTAGGTAGAGTTAATGAGTAGGACTAGATGGACGATGTCTTTATACACCTCCAATACTATGTTACTATGTAACTGTTATACAGACATTATGGGTAGGGTATAAAGGTTGGACTAGATGGACGTATGTCTTTATACAACCTCCAATACTATGTTACCATGTAACTGTTATACAGACATTATGGGTAGGTATAAGGTTGGACTAGATGGACGTAGTCTTTATACAACCTCCAATACTATGTTACTATTAACTGTTATACAGACATTTATGGGTAGGTTATAAGGTTGGACTAGATGGACGTATGTCTTTATACAACCTCCAATCTATGTTACTATGTAACTGTTACAGACATTATGGTAGGGTATAAAGGTTGGACTAGATGGACGGTGTCTTTATACAACCTCCAATACTATGTTACTATGTAACTGTTGACAGACATATGGGTAGGTGTAAAGGTTGGACTAGATGGACGTATGTCTTTATACAACCTCCAATACTATGTTACTATGTAACTGTTATACAGACATTATGGGTAGGGTATAAAGGTTGGACTAGATGGACGTATGTCTTTATACAACCTCCATACTATGTTACTATGTAACTGTTAACAGACATTATGGGTAGGGTATAAGGTTGGACTAGAGGACGTATGTCTTTATACAACCTCCAATACTATGTTACTATGTAACTGTTAACAGACATTATGGGTAGGGTATAAAGTTGGACTAGATGGACGTATGTCTTTATAAACCTCCATACTATGTCTATGTAACTGTTGACAGACATTATGGGTAGGGTATAAAGGTTGGACTAGAATGGACGTATGTCCTTTATACAACCTCCAATACTATGTTACTATGTAACTGTTAACAGACATTATGGTAGGGTATAAAGGTTGGACTAGATGGACGTATGTCTTTATACACCTCCATACTATGTTACTATGTAACTGTTATAAGACATTATGGTAGGGTATAAAGGTTGGACTAGATGGACGTATGTTTTATACAAACCTCCATACTATGTTACTATGTAACTGTTATACAGACATTATGGGTAGGGTATAAAGGTTGGACTAGATGGACGTATGTCTTTATACAACCTCCATACTATGTTCTATGTAACTGTTATACAGACATTATGGGTAGGGTATAAGGTTGGACTCGATGGACGTATGTCTTTTAAAACCTCCAATACAGTTACTATGTAACTGTTATACAGACATTATGGTAGGGTATAAAGGTTGGACTAGATGGACGTATGTCTTTATACACCTCCAATACTATGTTACTATGTAACTGTTATCAGACATTATGTAGGGGTATAAAGGTTGGACTAGATGGACGTATGTCTTTATACAACCTCCAATACTATGTTACTATGTAAACTATGCTTGTGAGGTTCTCATTCATCCAGGTCTGGTTATATCTGTTGTATTCAATTAGAATCACTGGACTGAAATGTCGTCTTGAAGACGTTTCGCTAGTCATCCGACTGGCTTCTCATTCAGAAGATGTCAGAATATGTGACAAATGTCAATTATGTATCCTGGAAAATCCAATTAGCATATCATCAGCCAGGTTGTTAAGGGGTGTGATTAGAATTAGTGGCTAAGAGGTGTATGGAACGCCAGATAAGTGGGTTAAAACAGCATTTGTACATGCAAGTGACAGTTGGATGCTCTGATTTGTATGTGGGAGGGAACTCAAACAGCAACTGCACTCCCAACGTATGGCCCAGCACAGAAGAGTCCAATCCTGGGTCAGGACTCGCGTGTATCTGAATCTTAAGGATACGGACATACATTTTGAAGATTGTAATGTTAACATACTGGGACAGGAACGTGACCTTGTTAAAGAGGAAGGTGGTTAGGAGGGCCATTTATGTGAAAAAAAGAACCAAGCCTAAATAGAGGTGGGGGGGGTCGACCCAACTGTCTGCCATGTCAATGCTGTGTTAACCCTACTCTGGGCGTTCCTAACCACCTCTTAGCCACTCTCTAATCAACCCTTACACCTGGCTGTGATATGCTAATTGGGATTTTCCAGGATACATAATTGCCACAGAATTCGTGTACAAGTCATTCTGCATTGAGAAAGCCAGTCGGATGACTAGCGAAACGTCTTCAGCACTACCATTTAGTCCATTGATCTAATTGAATACAACAGATTCTACTATGTCCTGTTATAACAGAAAAAACTCATGGGGTAGGGATAAAAGGGTTGGCTAGATGGCGTTGTCTTTATACAACCTCCAAACTATGTACTAATGTATACCTGTTTACAGACATTATTGGTGGGTATAAAAGTTGGACTAGAGGACGTAATGTCTTTAATACAACCTCCAATAACTATGTTACTATTAAACTGTTATACAGGACACTTATGGGTAGGGTATAAGGTTGGACTAGATGGACGTATGTCTTTCTACCAACCTCCAAGTCCTATATTAATGTGTAACTGTTATTACAGACATTAGGGTAGGGTATAAAGGTTGCTAGAGACGTTATGTCTTTATACAGCCTCCAATACATGTTACTAGTGGTAACTGTTTATAAGACATATGGGTAGGGTATAACCGGTTGACTAGATGGACGTATGTCTTTATACAAACCTCCAATACTATGTTACTAGTAACTGTAGACAGAATTATGGGTAGGTGTAAAGGTTGGACTAGATGGAGTATGTCTTTATACAACCTCCAATATATGTTACATGTAACTGTTATACAGACATTATGGTAGGGTATAACGGTTGGACTAGATGACGTATGTCTTTATACAACTCCCATACTATGTACTATAGTAACATGTTATACAGACATATGCGTAGGGTATAAAGGTTGATAGATGGACGTTATGTCTTTATAACAACCTCACATACTAGTAACTGTTAACAAGACATTATGGGGGCGGTATAAAGGTTGGACTAGATGATCGTATGTCTTATAAACTCTCCAATACATGTTACATGTTAACTGTTATACAGACATTATGGGGTAAGGGTATAGTTGGACTAGATGGACGTAGTCTTTATACAACCTCCAATGCTATGTTACTTGTAACGTTTACAGACATTATGGGTAGGGTGTAAAGGTTGGACTAGATGGAGTATGTGCTTATACAACCTCCAATACTATGATACTATGTAACTGTTTATACAGGCATTATGGGTAGGGTGATAAAGGTTGGGACTAGCTGGATAGTCTTTATACAACCTCCAATACATTTACTATGTAACGTTATCAGACATTGAGCGTAGGGTATAAAGGTTGGATTAGATGACGTATTCTTTATTACACCAATCTATACTATGTAACCTGTTATACCAGACATTATGGGTAGGGTATAAAGGTTGGATAGATGGACGTATGTCTTTTACAACCTCCAATACTATGTTATATGTAACTGTTATACAGACATTATGGGTAGCGGTATAAAGGTTGGACTAGATACGTATGTCTTTATTTAATCTCCAATACATGTATAGTAACTGTTATTACAGACATATGGGTAGGGTATAACGGTTGGACTAGATGGACGTATGTCTTTATACAACCTCCAATACTATGTTACTATGTAACTGTTAACAGGACATTAGGGTAGGGTGAAAGGTTGGACTAGATGGAGGTAGTTATACAACCTCCAATTTTACTATGTATATGTAACTGTTATACAAGACATTATGGGTAGGGTTATAAGTTGGATAGATGACGTATGTCTTTATACAACTCCAATACTATGAACTATGTCTTATACAGACATTATGGGTAGGGTATAAAGGTTGGACTAGATGGACAGTATGTTCTTATTAATGCTCCAATACTATGTTACGATGTAACTGTTATACAGACATTATGGTGTAGGGTATAAAGGTTGGACTAGATGGGACGTATGTCTTTATACAACCTCAATACTATTTTACTATGTAACTGTTATACAGACTTATGGGTAGGGTATAAGGTTGGCCAGATAGCGTATTTCTTTATACAACCTCCAATACTATGTTACTATGTAACTGTGTTTTATACAGACATTATGGGTAGGGTATAAAGGTTGGGACTAGATGGACGTATGTCTTTATATAACTAGGTAGAAGAGCGAGAAACCTCGGTTAAAATATCAGATGGGAATTAGCCCAATACAAAATAGTCTAGTGAACTCTCATAGTACAGGATATTAGTAAACCCGATTAAAAACATGTAGAGCTGGCATCTTGTATGTACCAAGTTGAGTGGGTAGAGGGAAACTACATTAGGATAGTTAATGCCTGCTGAAAATAGACCTTGACTTGGTGGCAGGCCAACAAATCTTTAATTCTACAGGTAGCACGGACTCACACGGCCAGTGAGGTGGTCGGGTGGACTCAGCCCCCGCGACCTTCGCATCGGTGTATAAATCCACATCAGCGTGTAGTAATAGTTCAAATAACGGGCTACTGTATTCCCGGCTGACCCGGGTGCTTGCATGCCACGAGCCTTCGATTGACTCGATACACAACATATACACATTCTGGTCCCTCCACCATTAGCAGCACATCAACCCCAAACGTCCATAGTACATATAAATAGCTTTATTTTACATTACAGACTTAACTCCACCATGGTCCCACCTGACGGTTTCATGCTACCAAAGCACTTCATCAGACCATTACAAAATGATCCAACTTCAATCCACTTCTTAAAGAGATACATTCTCCATCCCTGATTCCATGTGAACCTATTCACACCAAGTGCAAAACCACCTTAAAAACAGTAGTAGCAAAGTATACACACGACGTATACAAATAGTAATGAACAAGATAAAGAACAACATATAACGGATGTATCGAAAATCTTGATAGAAACAAAATGATGTTAGAAATAGAAGTCCTATGCACAACAAGTCGACCCATTAGAGGGAGGAATCATCACACACCTTTAAAAATTATAGAGGTAAGTCAAACACTTCGATACGGAAAGATCAATGGATTCCATGGTTATACCGAACACACATATCTGGAGTATACACAGTGGTTAAGAGAGTAGTAAAAGGGAATCTAAACTCCCCATATTATAAATCTACAAACCTTGTTATATAAATACTGTATTGAGACCATCTGGTGTTCAACTGGAATATCCACTTGGTTTCAGCATGGCGTAGGGTGCGTGTTCTTCTACCACCTCTGTATGGTGGTGGGATTCGGTGTATACCCTGGCACTGGACCAAGTCCACATTACCATTATTGCATTTGTTGAAATGTCTGGCCACAGGGCTAGATAAATCCTTACGTCTAACTTGTCGCAAATGCTCTCTAAGTTCTCTGATGGTACTTCCAACCTATTGTATAGAGCACTTGCCACAGGTCACCAGATACACCACGAATTTGATGTTACAATTCATGAAGTATTCTTTATTAGTAACAGTGCTTCTGAACTTACATCCAATCTTTAAGGAGGGGCACACCTGATCTCTAACACTGCCACATTGGGAAGTACCCGTGAGATCTGACCAAGTGGACTTATTCTATAAGTTGCCTAAAGTCGGTGACTTTTTACAGACAAATTTACAGCCTCCCTGAAGAGTGCGGAAAAGCGATTCCTCCCCATACAAAACTGGGAGATGTTTTTTAACGATAGTTCTAATTTTGTTAAACTGGGGGCTGCATCTAGACAACAAGGTAACTTTACTGTCCTTATTATCCAGGAGCCTATCCTGGCTTGGTGGTATTTTAAGTCTATATTGTAGCAGATATGCTCGAGTGTAGCCTGTATTAACATCAGGCAAGCTACATCCTCTGCTCAGGAGCCGTTTTTTAAGATGGCCTGACTCGATTCCTGCGCAACCACAAGAATTGGCCATATGGGATGAAAAGTGTGAGGTGGGTGACTAGGGTCTGCCCGCAATAGAGTATTACTGAACATGGTTTGCAGTATAGAGTGGTAGTGACTCCTGTACTGCCACCATTAATACTAAATCCAGGAATTGAACAGTTTGGAAACCATAGTTAAAAGAAGGGGTTTTCATTGATTTTTAATAAAGCATTGAAATGTATTTTCTCCCCCTGACCAAACCAAGATGACACACAAAAGTAGAGAGAAAAAGTACCCCCCTCTTAAATATGACCCTAACTATAGAAATATTAGTAACACGGCGAGTTGCAGTTCAAATATAAACTTTATTAAATATGCATTAAAAAATTAGAAAAAACACATTTAAAAACCAGAAAAAGGGCGGGAATCATCCAGTATGCAATCAAAATAGTAGTGGGTGGAGATACTAAGTATTGATAAATCTCCCCCACTCAGAATAGAACTAGTGAACAATATATGTATATACAAAGGTAGAGGATCTAATAATCTGGTGAGATCCCCTAATGAGATAGAAACATAGTTTAAAGATCTCTAAGGATATTCAATAGATATTATAGGGATTTTCCTGGTCTGGGTCCCTATATAGGATATGTAGATTCCCTAAGAGAGAAAAATCAAGATCCCAGATCTGACAACACAGCAGAGGCTTCTGATATGGAAACCTCAGATAAAGCAATAGGATAATATGCACTAAGCGGGGGCCTGGATTACACCCCCCTCAAAAACAAAAAGCATCTTGAGGAGGATCAGGCAGCCAGAGAGGTGCAGAGGGATCTGTAAACAGAAGTATAGATTTAAAAGTTCATAGATTTAAATCTATACTACGCTTAGTGCATATTATGAAAACCTCAGATAAAGCAATAGGATAATAGGAGTTTGGTTCCCCTTGTCTCCATTATCATCAAAATGTTTACGTAACAATATCTTTCTAACAAATCTATTGACATCAATTAAAGGGCAACTAAAGCCACAGATCAACACTGAACCAGAAGTCAGGACACCTTGATATAAAACCAGTAATCAGTGTCTTACCTCTCATTTTGATACGGGCGCTGGGAAATTTACCTAAATAACATATGGTTTGTGCTTTACTTCCCAGCATTCTTCTATCCCACAGTTTGGTCACCGACCATTATGTTCTGCACATGCTCAGTCCTTAGCTATGGCAGAAACTTGTTACAGTTGATCACACCCATTAATAATCTCTAGCCAATCCTTTTACAGGACAGATAAAGCAAGGAAGCCTGTGACTGAGGTCAGGGGGTGTGGTCTGACACTGCAGATACACACAGATACTTCATCCAGTTCTTAACAGGCTTACATTTACTTTAACAAAGTTTACTAAAGTGCCATTTTATAGTTTATTGGTGTTTTTAGGGGGGGTGTTTTCAGATTCTGGAGTATATAAAATTGGGTTTAGTTCTCCTTTAAAGTGGAAAACACATCAAAATCTTGTGTGGGTGAAAAAGATAAACCTTTAAGTACCATCAATTCATCACTACTCAAAATACGGTTAGAAAGGTTAATCACACTACTAGCCGTATCAGAGCAGTCACTCAATGTTTTCTCTCAGCTGGTATCCCCTTTTCCCCGGAAGGTGTTCCATTTCGTCTCCTCCGCCTCCTGGGTGTGTTCCATTTCGTCTCCTCCGCCTAGGTCCTCTAGGTCTGTTTCTGGGGTTACTCCTGGGGGTACTTTTACGTGGGGTAGATCTTGGTGACTTAAAGTTCCCATATACTTTCCCCTCCATAGAGTCTTTATTTATCCCTCCAGAATTGATTCCCCTTTCTAACGGACACTTCAGCTTTAGTAATTTTAGATTTGAGTTTATTATGAAACTCATTATACATATTCTCTGTGCTAATACTCTCAATAGTAGACTCATTATACATGTTCTCTGTGCTAATACTCTCAATAGTAGACTCATTATACATGTTCTCTGTGCTAATACTCTCAATATATGACTCATTATACATGTTCTCTTGCTAATACTCTCAATAGTAGACTCATTATACATGTTCTCTGTGCTAATACTCTCAATAGTAGACTCATTACATATTTCTCTGTGCTAATACTCTCAATAGTAGACTCATTATACATGTTCTCTGTGCTAATACTCTCAATAGTAGACTCATACATGTTCTCTGTGCTAATACTCTCAATAGTAGACTCATTATACATGTTCTCTGTGCTAATACTCTCAATAGTAGACTCATTATACATGTTCTCTGTGCTAATACTCTCAATAGTAGACTCATTATACATGTTCTCTCTGTGCTAATACTCTCAATAGTAGACTCATTATACATTTCTCTGTGCTAATACTCTCAATAGTGACTCATTATAACATGTTCTCTGTGCTATACTTCTCAATAGTAGACTCAACATGTTTCTCTATCTCTAAGTAGACTCATTATACATGTTTCTCTGTGCTAATACTCTCAATAGTACTCATATATACATGTTTCTCTGTGCTAATACTCTCATAGTAGACTCTTAACATTTCTCTGTGCTAATACTCTCAATAGTAGACTCATTATACATGTTCTCTGTGCTAATACTCTCAATAGTAGACCATTACCCTGTTCTCTGTGCTAAACTCTCAATAGATAGACTCATTACTCTCCTCTGTGCTAATACTCTCATAGACGCTCATTATACATGTTTCTCTGTGCTAATACTCTCAATAGTAGACTCATTACATGTTCTCTCTGTGCTAATACTCTCAATGTAGAACTCATTATCATGTTCTCTGTGCTAATACTCTCAAGTGTAGACTCATTATACTGTTCTCTCTGTGCTATAACTCTCATAGTAGACTCATTATACAGTTCTCTGTGCTAATAGCTCTCAATAGGCTTATAACATCTATTATATGCTATGTTACTCTTGCTCTGCTATAACTCTCAATGAGTAGAATCTCTGTTTACATGTTTACTCTGTGTCTAATACTCTCAAAGTAAGACTCATTAATACAGTATTCCTCTGTGCTAATACTCTCAATAGTAGACTCGTTATACATGTTCTCTGTGCTAATACTCTCAATAGTAGACTCATTATACATGTTCTCTGTGCTAATACTCTCAATAGTAGACTCATTATACATGTTCTCTGTGCTAATACTCTCAATAGTAGACTCGTTTCATTGAGTCATGAAATCCTCCTCGCTCTCCTCTGTACTGGGATATACAGTATTTATATAACAAGGTTTGTAGATTTATAATATGGGGAGTTTAGATTCCCTTTTACTACTCTCTTAACCACTGTGATAACTCCAGATATGTGGTTCGGTATAACCATGGAGATATCCATTGGATCTTTTCCGTATCGAAGTGTTGAACTTACCTCTATAAGTTTTAAAGGGGTGTGTAGGATTTCTCCCCTCTAATGGGTCGACTTGTTGTGCATTAGGACTTCTATTTCTAACATCATTTGTTTCTATCAAGATTTTCGATACATCCGTTATAGCTTTGTATCTTTATCTTGTTCATTACTATTTGTATACGTCGGTGTATACATTTGCTACTACTGTTTTTAAGGTGTTTTGCACTTGGGTGTTAATAGGTTACATGGTATAAGGGAATGGAGATGTATCTCTTTAAGAAGGTGGATGTGAAGTTGATATTTTGTAATGGTCTGATGAAGTGCTTTGGTAGCATGAAACGCGTCAGGTGGGACCAGTGTGGAGTTAAGTCTGTAATGTAAAATAAAGCTATTTTATATGTACTATGGACGTTTTTATGGGTTGATGCGCTGCTCATGGTGGAGGGACCAGAAGTGTATATCTTTATACAACCTCCAATACTATGTTACAAATTGTAATTGTATATCATGCATCATGGGTAAATAATAAAGGTTCGAATCGATGGACCTCAAACGCTATGGTTCATTAGAGTGAAAATCTAATATTCAGATAATGAGATCCAGGTATAGGATTCTGTAGAACAATGATTTTCTACTCCTGCTATTTTGCTTGAGATTCAAATTAAATGACGTCTTGTATTTCAGATGCCAATTGCTGGAAAATTCCTGCTATTTTCTCTTGGCTGCAGAGAGAGGGAAGCCTGTCAGAACAAGAGATGGCACGGACATATAACTGTGGGGTTGGTGCAGTCTTAGTAGTTGATAAGGAGTTTGCCAGACAGGTGTTGATAGATGTGCAGAGGGAAGAGGAAGCGTGGGTAATCGGCGAGGTGGTACCATGCTCTAAAGGTTTGTTAAATACATTATTGTGTATGAGAATAATCTGGAAACCAAAAAAGCTACTACAGCATTTTGTAAACAGATTTAGGAAAGTTGAAATGATGGGTCGACATTGTAAAACCACGATAAGTTTGTAGGTTCACTGGTCAATCCGCAACCTTATAGGCTGCCACCTTAGCACATGATTG
Organism: Hymenochirus boettgeri; assembly: GCA_019447015.1. Classification (NCBI taxonomy): domain Eukaryota; kingdom Metazoa; phylum Chordata; class Amphibia; order Anura; family Pipidae; genus Hymenochirus; species Hymenochirus boettgeri. The sequence goes on along the minus strand of CM033470.1, from coordinate 23,435,274 downwards.
GGTTGGATCTGTCCGTTCCGTGATCCTCCATTGGTCAGATGCTAAAGTCAGACCATGTTTGCGCAGTCTGATATTAAGGTTTGTTAAATACGGACCAAAAAGATAAAAAATCCAAGGATCCTCCGGTGTGCAATAGTGTGCTCATATGACGTAATAGTCCAAACAACATATAACTTGGCTGTATAATCAGCTGTGTGGAAGTCTTCGTCCAGGGAATCACTTACCCCTCCACTGCTGTCTACCGCAACTCCGGAATGCTGCAGAATTCCGGCCTCCTCACCCCTTACGTGGTCTCCTCCACCGGTCAGCTCTCCCTTTTGGCTCCACACTCTGTGGTTAGCTTCTGAATGGTGTATGTAGATCAGCGCCGCAGGTTAGCACTCCCTATACGCGTCCCGTCTCGCGCACCTTGTTGATAACTTCTGGCAAGGAGTTCCGGTACCTGAATGGATCCCTACACTTGTGATGGTTCCCAGGAGCTGAGGGTGCCGGGTAACTGCACCGACCTTCGTTGCGGGACAGCAGAAGGTAAGTAAAGTGACTAAGTGCAGATAAAAACCTGTGCAAGTATAAAGTGATGCCTGATGGTCGTGATACTGCCGAAACGCGTTGCAGTTCTATTTGCCAGTGGAGGTGTTTTATTTATTTGTATATGTGCACGTTGCACTTTGCTTTCTATTATATTTATATTTGCACAGGGTTTTATCTGCACTGAGTCACTTTACTTACCTTCTGCTGTCCCGCGCCGAAAGTTGGTGCAGTTACCTGGCACACTCAGCTCCATCACAAACGGAGGGATCCATTCCGGTACCGGAACTCTTTGCCAGAAGTTACCAACAAGGTGCGTGAGACGGGCCGCGTATAGGGAGTGTTAACCTGCGGCGCTGATCTACATACAAAAGGGAGAGCTGACCGGTGGAGGAGACCACGTAAGGGGTGAGGAGGCCGGAATTCTGCAGCATTCCACGCAGCTGATTATACAGCTGATTTATGTTGTTTGGACTATTTATGTTGTTTGGACTATGAGCACACTATTGCACGCCGAGGAGGACATTTCACTTATATGTTTATTTTTATAAAGTCTTGCATGTGCATTTTCTGGTAAATTGTTATAAACCTCATTAGCAATATTAGTAAAGGAATATTCCTTTATATTTACATCCAAGTATCTAGGTTTTTGTTTTGTTAAATACGGACACTTGGTATCACTGATTTTAATGTCCATCCAGTATTTCCCTCTGGGCCTCTCTCTCTAATAGAACAGTAATATAGTAGTTGAACATGTGTCCCTTTTCTAAATGATATCCTGATAATAGGAGACTGTAAGTCAGTGGTCCCTGCACTTGATGTTGGTGCATTCAGTTATTGATCTAAATTTCCTCCACGTGTCAGACTCTTGCAGGGTTGATATCAAGAACCTGATGGAAGCTTTTCAAAGGAAAGATCTTCAGCTGAAACATTATGTCCCTGAACAGACAAACGGCCTGCAGGGGCCTCTAACTAAGGGCAAAGTGCGAGTGGCTGTTCTCATCTCTGGGACAGGTAGGAATGGGAATATGTATGTTCATGGACTTTATAACTCGTGTAAATAGGTATTCACACCAACCCAGTTTTCATAATACTTACCTGGCTTTCCTGAATCCGAGATTTTACCTTGAACTTTGGTCCCTGCCGCCTCCTTTACAGAATTGTGAGCAGCGCAGGAGTTATAAGTCATTGGACTTACGGGGGAGGGACCAAAGGAGGTAAGATTTCTGGACCAATGAACACCGGTTAGAAAGGTAAGTAATGTGTCTTTGGGGGTGATTGATCATTCTGCTAAAGTTTGTGTGTTGGGTTGAACAAGCCCTTTAGGGCAGGGACACCTCTGCTCCCCTTTTAGGTTGGTCTTGAGTTTTAATTAAAACGGTTCATCAAACTGAATACCCCGGCACTCTCACGTGTTATACTGGTATGATGTTCCCCTTAAAGGCATACTTCTCTCTTTTTTTTATAAAGGGACAAATCTTGAGGCCTTAATAACCAGCACAAAATCACCAGACAGTGCTGCGTACATCGCACTTGTCATCTCCAACAAATCCGGTGTGGGTGGACTACAGAAAGCAGAACGAGCTGGGATCCCTACAGTGGTGAGTTTGGTTCCCATAGATGTCACAATACGAAATGGTAACCAATAGAGACCAATGATAATCTTCCTGTTCCAGGTGATAGACCACAAGCAGTACAGTAGCCGGGGGGAGTTTGATAAAGCCATGGATAAAGTCCTTGAGGAATTCTCCATTGAGTTTGTCTGCCTCGCTGGATTCATGAGGATTTTATCTGGACCTTTTGTTAAAAAGTGGGAAGGTAAATCCCATAATGCAATGTAATAAACATGGCGGTGTGAACATTGCTAAGAGTCCTTTTATTCTTCCTTGCAGGGAAGATTCTGAATGTCCACCCGTCTCTGCTGCCATCTTTTAAAGGAGCGAATGCGCATAAACTGGTACTGGAAGCTGGAGTGAGGTTGACTGGCTGCACTGTGCACTTTGTGGCTGTGAGTATTTGATTTTTTTTCCCTTGGGATTGTCTTGTAACCTAAACACCTCTTATCATGTCCTTCCTCTTCCTTCTCGAGTTCATCTGGTCGTCTGTTTACTCTATAGGAAGAGGTGGATGCTGGGGCCATAGTTTTCCAGGAGGCAGTTCCTGTTGAACTGGGTGACACAGAGGAGACCCTGTCAGAAAGGGTTAAGAAGGCCGAACACCGAGCTTTCCCAGCAGCATTACAGCTTGTAGCCAGTGGGGCTGTAAAACTTGGACCGGAGGGCAAACTGTGTTGGAGTATGAAGAAGTAGAGAGACTGGTAAGGGACAATAGATTGTCATGTGGGATTCAATGATACATGGAGGGTTGGCTCATTGGTGATCAGAATAATATAAAGTATCAAGGAAAGATAAAGCAGAAATTCAGTTCCCCACGGCCCCAGTTGGTGGTAGAAGCAAGGCTGATGGGTAATGCCAAATACAGTGGGTGATGTCCGCTCCCTAATGTAAGTGTTATTGTGAGAGGTGGTAAGAAAGGTGTTTGATAATTAACACTGTTTCCCGTTAATATGACACCGAGAGAATTGAAAACAGATTCACCTCGGCCTATATCCCCTGACCTGTCTGTTACATCAGTTACATACTCAGGGCAATGTAATACAAGTTCTTATTTGCTAATTTTGTTCCAACCAATCAGATGTTTATCATTTGAAAGCTAACATCTGATTGGTTGGGGCAAAATTAGCTCCGTTTTTTAAGGATTGGAACTGTTATTACATCTCCCTGTTTGTCCTGATAGTATTTATACTGTTTGTTGTGGGTTCAGACTGTAAACTAAGTTTCCTTTTATTCCCCACAGAGATTCATCAATGTCGGAAGTTTACATGTTGAGAATCTATTTCAGTGGCTATGAAAATCTCTTGGTTAATTGCCTGCTAAGAAAGAAACCAAGGACCAACATTTCCCCAGTAACCTCCATACATGCTTACTTAGAGCAAAAACTATCTATTTTTTTTTTTTACAGAGACACCAAAGACTACATTTTGCAGGTTTAATAAAGTTTTAGGTCTCACTTTTGATGATGTCACAAGTGCCACTTGCTGAAATATGGCAAAATTGTGTCATTCAGTAAATATGAGGTCACCTGTAGACTAGTAGGTTCTTATAGTTGCCCTTTAATATGCTAAGCTCCACACTCTCCATTAAGGATGACATGTGGGATGGGCTAACACACCTGACCTTTTGTGAAAGTTGCTCCTGTCCAATAGCACAGGGCCGTAAATCACCCCCTAGTCCAAACTAGGAAAGTTAGAAGGGGGACAGATTTTGGGCTAATCTGTTATGCAGATTGTGATGTTCTCCCTCTTCATGCTTCCTCTATAAAGTTTCTGCATCCTCTCCACGGTCAGAGGAAAAATCTAGGAAATCGCATTCAGTCATTGGCTGTGATGTCACCTGTTCCATCCATGACTGACAGCTGCTAACTAGAAGGCCCCATTAAAGGGACACTAAACAGATTTTATGCAATTTATTAAGTACATGAAATCTGTATCTTTTATTCACAGGGACGTGAGAATGCTTATTTCCTCCTCACTGTGAATAATAGAATGCCCAGGGAACTGCAACACTTACCTACCGGCTCTCCACTCTTCTCTCCTTCTCAGCTGTCTGGTAAGGTAAGTGTGGCAGTGTTCCCCGGGCGCTCTATTATTCACAGGGAAGGGGGAATTCGTGTTCACAACCCTGTGAATAATAGATACAGATTTCATGTACTTTAAAACTCCGGTTTAGTGTCCCTTTAACCTTCATTGTTAAGGGACTTCCTATAAATTTAGAATGAATGTTACGTTTATGGTAACTTCCCTGCGCCTGTTACAAGATGTCCTGCACCCTAACATCAAATTCACAGCCTGTTCCCCTTTAGTATCTAAAGTGATTTTGGCTTTCATAAAGCCCAGGGCTGTTTAAAGAACTTCATATTGCTGGTCCACAATGTTTTGTTTTTCATGTTACCAATTTGTAACCTTACCTGCTATGGAGCCATAATCACAATAAACTGATGGTTTGGAGGAATGGCGTCTTGTTCTATAAAATACCCGTGGAAATTCATACACAGACCTTAATATTTGTTGTGTTTATGGCGTTTGGGGTCCTTACGAGCTTGTTTAGACAATCACTGCTTGCTAGTTAAACTAGACACAAATGAAGTACATTAGGATCTTGCTTATTAGCAGGTAGAATTTAAACGGAGTAAGAAATATTCTCCTCATGGAATATTTATGGGCACTTTGCACTTACAGGGTTATTCAATATGTTCTTATCGTGAATTAACTGGGAGATTCAATAAAAGTTCTTATCGGTTAAAACCGTGCTAATTTTGCCCCAACCAATCAGATCTTATTTAAACTTTGAAAGCTAACATCTGATTGGTTGGGGCAAAATTAGCACCATTTTTAACGATAAGAACTTTACTTGAATCTCCCTGCAAATGTCTGAAAATGTCCCTGGGATTGTGACCATGATACAACCACGTACAGTGGGGGACTGCGCCGTTTATTCGGTAACTTCTTCATTTTTTTGGTTATTCTTAAAATCTCGTCATTATGGAAAGTTCACGTTGAAATAGACTTGTTTTTATAAGATAAACGTATAAGTCCCTTTATGGCAATGCAGTATTACTCTAGGTAGTTCCAGGAGATGCAACCGTCCTCTCCTAATTGAACGAGTCCACTTGCCACTAGACAGATTGACTTTGTTATTGCTCTTGATTTGGCTTCTTCCATTTGTTCAGCCACAGACTGGTCTATATCTTCTTCAGCTTTAAATGTTTCTTGCAGAATTACTGGACCGGGTGTGGTGCCAACCTACAGAACACAATATGTAAGGCGCCATTGAACTTTACTCTTAAAGGTTTTGAATATAAATCCGGTTGTTATTAGAAAGTGTAGAAACCCTCCAACTCCATTATAAACCTTTATACTTACAGACTTCAGGACAGCCCCTAAATAGAGAGATTCACCTTGGTCGCTGCATTGACATGAAAAACTCTTTTCTTGGTTGACCAGCCATGATGGATGACATCATGACCAATGACTGCATCCATGCAGTAAGGCTAAGGTCACACCACAACGCACTGAAGCGTGCGCATTATAGCAATAGATGCGTCGGCGCATGCGATTTTGCTATTTTCCATCATGGAAACGTATTCGTTTGCGCAAATAAAATTGGTTATGGCAAAATAAAAACAGATGTGCAATCGCGGCAGTTTTTGCGTTCTCCCTATTTCCATTCTAAACGAAAACGCGCACGCAATAAAATGCGCTAGTGTGGCCTAGCCCTTAAGGCTCGGTAGAGAATACACAAAAGCTTTTAATTCATTAATGGAAACTGGGAGTATGCATGCAGGGATTGGGGGAGGGGGATCAGTTGCTGATCCTGGGTATATATAACGGGGTTGGGGGGTCTGTTATAGGTAAAAGATCGTTTTGGGGGTAATTGCTTCCCAGAATGAAACCTCCTGCTTGGGCATAATGCAAACACTACTGCAATTGGTCAGAGTTCTGTATGGCAGCAATCACTGAATCAGACTTCGAAGGTGCTGCTGTGTAGAAGCAACATGAGAGGAAACTGGATCGTATTGAAAGGAGTTAACTCACCAGCATGTAACGGACTGTGCAGCCATTGACTCTTACTCCTGACTCTTGACATTGTTTTGGTTCCAGTGACGGAGAAATTAAAGGACACAGTGTCAGTATTTTACCTAATAAAAAAAAACACAACACAAAAAATGATGTGGAGCCAAGACACAATACACAAGAGTTTAAACTGCCAATGGGAGGTGGGTGGAGTATTTTTGTAATAACTGATGGGTAACTTGTCTTAAAGGGGATGTAAAGTGCAAATACATATGCTTTTCAGGATAAAGTGCAGTATTTTTTCATCCCAATGACCTTAATCTGCCCATTCAGCATTTTGTCTGTGTATAAATAACTGCAACCGAAATACTGACTTCCTGTTTGCAGGACCCCTAATAGAGACCGTTATGGTTTTGCCCTTGACCCAGTGCCTGGGTTGATTCAGTTGCTCAGTAGAGATCTGAGCATGATTGACCCATCCAACAGCCAATCAGTAGAAATTACTGTTAGGAACATTCCAAGGATGTGGTGCATTCTGGGAAGAAGAAGGACAGTTAGAACCTGAAATGTCAGCTCACTAATGTCAACAGCAGGGAACAGCAATGGGTATGAAATCAACTGATTTTTCAAAATGGAAGAGAATATGTAGAATAACTAAGAAGTCATTACACAAACTAACAATTTAACAAATATTGATCATTTCCACTGAACTGTCCCTTTAAGTGTCTATCGGAATTGTTCCATAAGAATATGCAGCCCATCTATAAACATCTCTGCATGTACTGTAGCAGTATCAAAGTTAGTTCCATGGATCCCGTTATACCTAAACCCCAATATACTAAAGACATATGTTCTGCTGATGATATATCAATGAAGCTAGTTCTGCACATATTACAATAAAAGCCTCATTAAAATGTATAACATTTACTTAAAGGCTACCATGGAAATGACTCCCAAGTCTCCCTTATTTCCATAATAAAGGGATCCCTCTCTACCCTACATTCTATTGAACCTACCTTTCCACTTATCCAGGAAGGGATTGGAGAGATTTCTGACAAAACCAGCCAAGCAGATAAGGTCAATGGAAAATTCCTTCAGCACGTTGCAGATTGTGGCCTCAAATTCAGAGTGGCACTGACACAAAGTGTGGTCAATGACCTGACGCAAGAGAAAATACACAGTGTGTTTTTGTTTTATCCAACCATTAACTATGGATGGTGCTGTAAAGAACATTTATCTGACAACCAACCCGTGTTGGAATCCCCGCTCCTGCAGATCTTCTTAGTTCCTCCACAGTGGACTTGTTAGATAAGACAAGGGACAACCTTGCACAGCTCCTAGGTTGCCTGGTGAAGTCTGTAAGGAGTTTAAGTCTGGTCCCTTAAAGTAAACAAATGATATTGATGTTCTGTAAACACCATTAAGATCCCATTAATAGAGACTGGGAACATTGTTCAGTACAGTGAGTTGTTGTTGAACTAACCCGGGTCAGAGATGAAAACTGCAACCTTCCTGGCATTGCCTGGTGCTGGATTCACACCAATCTTCCTAGTTATTGGGAAAGAGTTCACTCTCAAGGCTTCCAGCAGGTGTGTAACTCGCACCCGAGTTTGACCTGTTTAACATGGGAAAACACAAGGGAGATGTTACGGATTTCTCTCACGATCTCAAGGGCCCTATTTATAAAAGATCGGTATCGTTATCGTAAAATACCAATCGTTATCGTAAAATAACGACCGGGTTTTTACCGATAACGGTCGGTATTTACCGATAACGACCGGTAACGGTAATTAACGGTCGTTATCGGTAAATAACGGTCGTTATCGGTAAATAACGGTCGTTATCGGTAAATAACGGTCGTTATCGGAAAATAACGATCGTTATCGGTAAATAACGGTCGTTATCGGTAAAAACCCGGTCGTTATTTTACGATAACGATCGGTATTTTACGATAACGATATCGATCTTTTATAAATAGGGCCCCAAGTTTCTTATTGGCACTTCTAAAAGTTCTACAACCTGTTTGATGTTGAATTAAAGCTCCAATCACCCAGGCTTCCTCTTGCTTGTGGAGCTGTGACACCAACTCCTGGGCTGCACTTTTCTGCGCTATCAACACGGCACCAATTCCACAGTTAAAGTTGTTGACCATCTCAAGCTCGGACAGGGCTCCTTCCTGGTACAGCCAAGAGAATACTGCTGGTATTGTCCAGAAGAGGGCATCTGTCCGACAAACTCACAGTAGAACTCATCAATGAACATAACCCATGTTAGAACTTGTCAATCATAACCCACAATGGAATTTATCAATCATTCAACCCCACAATAGAATTCATCAATGATCAGAACTCATCAATCAATAAAGCCCATAGTAGAACTTGTTAACCATCATAACATGTATTACAATTCATCAATCATCATAACACAGAATTTATCAATTAATAACACCGTAAAACTCATTGAACATCATAACCCGAAGTAGATCTCCTCAACCAACATTACCCACAGTTTAATTCACTAATTAGCATTACCCATAGCAGAACTATACAAGGTTTAATACGGAAGGAATCACAGATTACAATACATAGGATATTGTGTTAATGTTTTTACCTACAATCACCCCTAGATAATCTGGGAGAAGATGGTGAATGGTTCCAAGAAGACCCTTCTCAGTAACAGCTGCAAAGGCTCTTACATGTCCAGATTGGATGCAAGACAAAAGCATTTGGCTATAGATTGGGGATGGACTCACCAGTAGATCCCCTGTAAACAGAAACAAGGATAACTCTTAGCATGTTGTATTACATGTAGTACAGTATATTATCTCATATACTGCATATACTACTATAGGCAAACATGTGGATGAGCCTATAGTTTGTTCATTTGGCTAATTAGTTTCTCCTGTATGTAAATGTAATGAAAAAATCTATTTTGTCTTATACACTCAACTGTGGAGTTTAGAAGTGAAAATTTGCAGGGAAATTCAATAAAAATTCTTGTAGTTAAAAATGGTGCTAATTTTGCCCCAACCAATCAGATCTTAGTTAACATCTGATTGGTTGGGGCAAAATTAGCACCATTTTTTCACAATAAGAACTTTTTTTTTTTTTTTGAATAACCCTGTTGGTGTTTAATAGGGGGGTTCAAGCTTATCAAGTTCCATGATAACGTAAACATTGTACCCCAACTCTTCTCTCCATTATATACTGGTAACGATGATCCATAATCTGCGGAACACTTGTGTAGAATATTCCCAATTAGGCTGGAGCTATTACAGTGCAATCCAGTGTCAGGAAGCCCAATCACTACATCTCCTTCTTTCATTTTATTCAGTCGTGGGAGTTTGTGTTCCCTTTCTACTATTCCAATGGAACAACCACTGAGAGTCCTGGAGCCCTCAGGATACAGATCAGCCACATGGACAATTTCTCTTTCTGTTGAGAAAAAAACAGCAACTGTTGTATTTACTTGTAAATGTATGAAAAGAGTTTGTAAGGTTACTACACACACAGGGAGATTCAATAAAAGTTCTTATCGTTAAAAAGAAATGGTGCTAATTTTACCTCAACCAATCAGATCTTATTTAACATTTGAAAACTAACATCTGATTGGTTGGGGCAAAATTAGCAACATTTTTAACGATAAGAACTTTTATTGAATCTCCCTGATAGACTGTAAGCTCTTCAGTCCAATAACCTCAGTTCTAGGCACACCACCATTGTGTACAACAAATAAACACATATATACACATAGGATCCATATATACACAGTATGCATTGTAACTATAAACTTTATACAATAGCCCGGATAATATGTTCTAGTTCTTTGTATGTGCAAAGTTACTATGGAAACACTTCAGTCCTATGGTCACAGGTGAACAGTGAAGCTGGGCAGGCGCAGGCAAGTTGAATTGTTTCCTGGTGCAATCGGTGAGGGGCACAAAACCACCAATAGGCCCTATTGGAAATAAGCGCATTATTGAAAGGAAAAAGGAAAGTCCAGGTGTTGGACTGATGCCTTATCTTGTGCTAAACATATTAACATAAATCTTATTTAGGTTGGGTACACCGCTGACCTGATCGTGGCCGGCCACCCCACACCATCAGATATTTCTGGCTGACCAACTGATCCATGGCACTATTGGTCGGTCATCCGGAAATATCTGCTGGTATGTACCCAGCCTAAAGTTTTCTGGTCCCCAATTTAGCCATTGGCCCTTTATTTCTCTTTACAGGGCAAGGAAAGGCAGGTTGGGTACTATGGCGGTGAATTAATCCAAAGGCATTTTGTGGGCAGAGCAGCCTGGACCCTCCGCATCAAAAGGAAACTTCCAAATGTTCCAGATTGTACTTTTCTTTCCTTTGTATTATGATTACAATAATAGTATTGTTACGGATATGAATGGGGTTTGGCGCTTACCCAGTAATGTGCTGCCAGCCTTGCTGCACGCGGTAGCCAATCCATCAACTAATGATTTAGCTACGTCCTCGTCTGCTTTTCCACAAGTGATATAGGGCATGAAAAAAAGAACCTGAGCCCCATAACCCAAGATGTCATTCACACACTTTGCTACCAGGTGCTGGGCGGCCATGTTGTATTGGTGGCAGGTCCGGGCAATCTGGAAAGAGACAAGACAATTTTGCTATTGATTGTGTGGTTGGTTGTTTTTGTCATTAATCTTGGCTACTTTGCCAGACTCTGTTCTCTCTGACCTTCGACCTATTACTGGACCTGTCTATCTACCTTCATGTCTGTGACCTTTTAACTTCTTCCATGGTACCATCAATTGGAACCATAAGGTGGCCAAACACTACAAATAGTTATTGTGATTGTAACACCGACCGATACTTTGATTGACAGATGTACAATGTTAATTGTAAGTAGATGTACCATACATATTGTTAAAAGTTCAATTTGTTTGGCAATTAATTTCTATTGTGCAGACATCCCACCCTGCCATTTGAGGCTTCCGGTGAGGGAGGAGGTGTGACGTTAGTGATGTCACACAGGGGGCAGAGTTAACATCTTAGAGGTTGGAGGGGTATGGCGGGGGTGTTCCTGGGCGTGGCAGCCAAAAGAGGGCATCATGGGGAGGAGATTAGACACTCCTCCCCATGAATGAGGTAGACTCCCTTGAGATGCGGGAGGGGTGGGATACCCAATTGTAGTCTATTGTGATGTTAAAATCGATGTTTAATAAGAAATATCCTCACCTTTATTTGAGCTTCAGCACTGTTAGTGGTGCAAACCAACAGCGGATCCTTGAACTGAACAGCAGTTAGTGGCAAACAACTGCAACTTAAACCGGATCCTAAAAGGGTCACATCAACATCAGCTATTAGAACAACATTAAAATCTTTTCAAGTTAATGTATTTAAATGATTCAAAATGGAATCATTTAGATTTTTAAAAAGTTTAAAACTCTTAACGAAACTGGGATTAGGCTATTTATAACCCGTTTATAATTTAAGGGCAAATTACAAAACTGATTTTATAAAAAGTAACATTTTTTGAAACTGAAAAAATGGTTAAAAGTATTTTCTGATGTCATGGCAGCCTGTTAGTATTGTTCCCCACCCCCACCTGCTGGTTGCAGACATATCTGCACATGCTCATTAAGTTCTCTCGCCCACTTCCTCTTCCTCTCTTGCCAGAGCTGCATGATCTGCCGCTAATCTGGCTAAGCAGGCCTAAAACTTATTAAAATGTGATGAGGGGAGGCTGAGGTGAGAGACAGCGGCTAATCATTTGGAATGTTAAAATTTATTAATTCTCATTTATTTTTTCCATTTAATTTCCCTTTAGTTTTTTTTTTTACAACTTAATTGTAAAGTGTTAAATGGCTAGTGAATTATACAGGAAAGAGACATTACCTATATTTGTAGATTGCACAGAATCTGAAGGACCTTCTCTGATTGCAGGGACTGACCAGTCTAGACTTTCTCTGTTTTCCCAACAAGACAAAGTAAACACAATCAATAGGCAGCAATGTTATTAAAGAGATGGAATGAATGGCATTAACACTATCAGAAGGTTTACAGGTGCAGCTTTGTTGCTTGTTGATCCAGAAGATGACATTCCATCTATCCGTGTATGGATGCTGCAGCTTACCGGTAATGAACTAAAAGGCCTATCATTCCGGTCATGTTATAGGGGTTCATATTTAAAGGGACAGTTCAGTGGAAATTATCAATATTTGTTAAATTGTTAGTTTGTGTAATGCCTTCTTAGTTATTCTATAGATTCTCTCCCTTTTTAAAAAATCAGTTGAATTTATCCCCATTGCTATTCCCTGCTGTTGACATTAGTGAGCTGACATTTCAGGTTCTAACGGTCCTTCTTCTTCCCAGAATGCACCACATCCTTGGAATGTTCATAACAGTAATTTCTACTGATTGGCTGTTGGATGGGTCAAAGATGCTCAGATCTCTACTGAGCAACTGAATCAACCAAGGTGCAGGGTCAAGGGCAAGACCATAACGGTCTCTACTAGGGGTCCTGCAAACAGGAAGTCAGTATTTCAGTTGCATTTATTTATATACAGACACAATGCTGAATTGGCAGTTTAAGGTCATTGGGATGAAAAAAATACTGCTCTTTTTCCTGACAAGCAAATGTATTTGCACTGAACTTCCCCTTTAAATAAGGTTACGTGAACATGAACTAGAACTCAAACTCGAACCAGAGTTCGTGACGGATTTTACACACAAATTTTGCACGAACACAAACTATTTAGAACTCTCAGGGCTCGTTCACATAGGACAAAAAAGCGCAACTTTTAAAGGCGTCTAGTGACATTGTAACACGTTTCAGAAAGTTCGGCCATCTCTAGTCACAAGTCATAGAAAAGAAACTTACTCTATGTTCTCTCTGCTTTTAGCACCTGGTAATTGACATCCTTTGCCTTGTAAAGAAGTTGATGCGAGAGAATATTTCAGCATGTCCACGTGGTTCGGTACAGGTGGACCTAAAACAGATCAGTATTTACACAACCTGATTGGCTGGAATGTTGAAAAGATGATGTTGCCTTAATATACCCATATATGGGTATTATATAAACCAATGTCCATTGGTCTTCACAAAAATGTGTTTGTTCGTTCGTCCGTATCAGACGATGGGACGTGTCGGTAAATTCCGATTGATTGTGCGGTTCCCTATGGGACCACACGATAGATCGGTCGCACTTTCGGATGCGGGCGAATTTTCCGCGACCGACGGACATTTGTCCCGGAGCGAGCGCTCGGACAGGACAAATAGTCCCTTTGTGTGTACCCAGCCTAAAATCTGATTGGTTGGGACAAAATGATCACCATTTTTACAGATCATCAGGGAGATTCAATAAAAGTTCTTATCATTAAAAACGGTGCTAACATTGCCCCAACCAATCAGATATTATGTCACATTTGAAAGCTAACATCTGATTGGTTGGGCAAAATTAGCACCATTTTTAACAATAAGAACTTTTGTGATTGAGGCACAAACACCCAAATTCACCGTTACCACAGCTGATGTTCTCCCCCACACAATGTTATAACAGTCAAAATCAGATTGGTATGAATAACACAGGCAAAACTTCTGTATTGGGGCTGTTTCTGTCACAGGGAGTCCTGGAAGCCGTAGAATCCAGGAGAGTGCAGTGTCGGACTGAACTGTTGGGGCCCACCAGGATGAGTTTAGGGGCCCACCTAACATTTCATATCTCTATTATCCCCATTTCTATTTTACACCTACTGACTCCTTTTGTTGATTAAATTACATTTCTTACTGTTCCTGTGTCTCTGTATTTACATTGTAGCAGTTTCCTTGGGTGAATGGGCTGTGGGCCTACCGGTGGATTTCCTTGTAGCCCTGTGGGCCAGTCCGACACCGGAGAGATGTGTCACGTAGACAGACTAGTGACCTGGTTATTTGAGTGGAAATTGATCACCTTTCTTTCTAAAATCTAAGAAAGTCTTTTATTAAATGACCAAGAATGCTAAATCGGAACTGCCCGAAACTGTCCCTTGGCGGCGGCCGTCTCCCTGTACCAGAGTATATGCGCAGTCCCAATTGTCCTTTATATTTTCAGATTTATTTTGCATCAGGTGATAATTAGAGACGGGACCCGGATCCGACACGGACCCCTCGGTACCGTCTGGATTTTGGAATTTTCTAAGATTTTCGAATGTGCGGAGCCATTTTCAATAATTTTCTAAAATAACCTCGAAAATCTTCGGAAATCGGATCGGAAACTCGAAAGTTGTCCCCGATCGTATTTTCGAACGTTCGAAGATATTTTTGAAAATTATCGAATATAGCGCCGTACATTCGAAAAAATCTTTAAAAAAAATTCCGTTTTCGGATCTTCCGGAACAAAACGATGTCGTTTCGGCCATCTCACAATTGATTTATTGTGCTATTACCATCCCCTTTCCTCCCATTGGTTGCAATACGTGTGGGGTAAGACACCAGTGCCCAATCCTGTGCCGACTCCGGTAAACACTGATGGATCCGACCTTCAACTGCTGCTTGGATCATTTTATACAGATCCATCTCCAACAGTGGCAGGATGGCCTGCAAATAGAAATTCTAATTTATTTATTGTATTATTACTTATGTATTATAACAAGTTTTAAAATATTTTATTTCGTTGGTAAAATACAGAACAACAAATGCTCAAGTTAGTCCGGATGGAGGATCTGTGAAAGCTCATGATGTTTTTTATTTTAAATTTGGTTTTCAAAAAAAAAAAAAGTTTCTCACCTGACATTCTAGTGTTTGAAAGCTGCATTTAAGTCCAAGAACTAAAGGACCCCGATTGGTCAGCATGATTCTGGCACCGATTATCCCTAGTGGTTAATCACAAAACATCTCTGTATCAAAAAACACAATTCTTATTGAAAATAACTGCATCTATGTCAGACATCCCACCCTGGCTTCTGGGAAGGGGATGTGGGGACGTGACGTGACGTCACTTAGGGGTGGGCAGAGTTAGGAGTCTAGGGGGGGGGGGGGGCGGGGTTAAGGGTATTTTGGGGGAATGACGGGCAAAAGGGGCATGGCAGGGGAGTTGATTAGAGACTTCTCTTTGTCGTTGGAGTCTAAAGTGGTCTCGTGGGAGACCACCCCAGAATGGGTGAGACTCCTGCAAGTCGGGGGAGGGGTGGGATACTTGCTATGTAAATCCACTGACTCATCTAGAAAGATTTTCCTGATAAATTATTTGAATTAGCAGGTTTTCCATTAGTAGATAAACATGAGCTCCTGTTTGTAGATCCACTTTACACTAGTTCCTGGTTTTCATTCACTCTTGTAGCTTCTTCACCCTTACCTGCATACGACATTCCCTCTTGCCTCATAGCATCAGAAACCTGCTCTAGGATCTTGTCCTGAGTGTTCATTAATGATGAAGCCAAGAGCTAAAAAGATATACTGTACTTGTTATAATGAGTGGCACAGACATAAATATTGATGGCCATGTATTGCACAAGTTCTTAAACCTAAAATTGTAATGACTTAAAGGGTAACTGTGGTCCAAAAATGACTTTAGGTAAATTGATAAGAATTGCTTTCCTGAGCATTTTTGCAATTTACTTTCATTTTTTTTTTTACATAGTTTTGAAGATATTTATATTTTTATGTGTGATCTGGTAGCAGCATTATTATTATTGATTTATATAAGCATCACCAAATTTCCTGCACTTTCTGCTTTCTGCTCTGAAACCATGTGATAGTCCGTCTTCCCCGTGTTTCCTCCTTCTCATGGCACCTCCCCTTGCAGGCCCCTTGAAACCCCTGGTCTTTCACTCCTCCTTCAGTCAACTCTATTTCTTCCTGGTTTCTACTGCACTAAGCATGTGCCAACCGCAGATTAGAAAGAGGAACTAGTATTTGTGACCGCAGATTCAGATCTCCCACCCCAAATCTTTCTGATCAGTGATTTTTTCACATCTCGGGATGTGCAATTTAAAATTAGGAACCTGGTCTTTCATTTAAATTGAAATAGTTTGGAGACCACAGTTCCCCTTTAAACCAGATTATGGACCCTGGACACCAGTGAAACTTACTCTTAAGTCCATTCTTTACTGTATAGGCCCTTCATCCATCTCTGCCTTTTTAACCCCCAAATATCAACGTCTTTGTGCCCATGGTAGACCAGAGGTAAAAACTTCTATTGTTGGCTGTCAATGCTATTTCATAATGTGAACCTTAAACCTTACCTTGGATCCAGCGCGATGTGCTTGAACTGCTCTAGAAACTTGAGATTGAGATTCACCATTCAGATTTTTCTCGATCTCAACAGGTGGCACAGAGTAAAGTGATTTACCATCAGACACTGCAAGACACTGCAAGAACAATCACAAAATGGTGGGTCTTGGACTGAACTGGGTAAAAAGTCTTCCTTTTGAGTTTTGGGGATCATGTGGCTTTAGCTATGGAACCAGATTTTGAGCGAGCATCAGAATCTTTTTCTGTTCTAGCTGTAACATTGCCCTTTTTCTACATTTTCACACAACCAATAAAGGATGGCAAGCAAAGGACATACAGTCATGTCACATGACTTTTTTCGCATTTTAGAAAAACTATAAATGGCCTCGTATTTTAAATGGTCTTGAAACTCTATGGTGAGACTTTGAGTGTGCATATATGATAGGGCAGCACGGTGGCTCAGTGGTTAGCACTGATACCTTGCAGCACTGAGGTCCTGAGTTCGATTCCACCCTTGGACACATCTGCAAGGAGTTTGTATGTTCCCCCCGTGCTTGCGTGGGATTCCTCCGGGCACTCCGGTTTCCCCCACAATCATAAAGACATACTGATAGGTTGTATGTGTACATAAAGTGATTAGATTTAAGTTCTTTGGGGCAGGGGCTGGTGGGAATTCAGTAAATAAATGAAAAGCGCTGCGGAATATGTAGCGCTATATACGAAATAAAATACATACAAACATATATATATATATACATATATAGATATATATAATGACCACATAATTAAATAAACTTCCAACTTACTAAAAATTCCACTCCTTCTAAACGCTCTTCAATGAAAAAAGATTCCATTTCCGTTTCATGTGCAGTCCATGTGTCCTTTAAGGAAATTGATTTCCCAATTTATCCAAGTTACCAGTAATCCATTAGTACTATAAATCTATGGATATGATGTGTCTGATCACAGAGGTCACAGTAATAGTAAGAACAATCTACATTTCAATACAATCCCATTAACTTTCAACTTCCCATCTACATGTAGTCTGCCCCTTTATTTATAAAGTTTATTGAACAGTCAGGCCCAGATTATTTTACATTCCCACTATCCCTCCTGGCCCTACATTGTAATTCCAGTACCAAATCCCATTATTGGAGAGTCATGACAGAGCAGGTGGAACTGACCTGAGTGAGCAGTTGAACGGCTTGGCAAGCCTCATCTTTGTCATTGGCCATGCAGACCTCTCTACTAGATGAACATGGCTTCACCACCAGGGCAGGAAAGTCAACACTGGAGAAGAAACAGAAGCCCTCAATGCCATTTCATCCATGGTCATTATTTTATACAGACAGTAACTTTCTATCTAGGAAGCTGGACCTACCTGAAAATATCTAACTCACAGCACCCACTGAAGGTCTTTAGTTAAGAGATTGAATGGAGTTGCCCTTTCCAAGCAGTAGGAAGAACAGAATGTTGCCAATCACCCTGGCTGGACACCATAAATGAAATATGACATACAGGCTCTGGGTAAATGCTCCTTCCGCGATTCAATATCGCGTTTGCAAATGTGGGTAAATCCCAGTAAGGGATTTACCCATTGCGGGATTTTAACGCCAGCTGGCGTTAAAATCCTGCGCTAAAACTAGCACAAACGCCATATTAAATTGCGAGCATCGGATGCGTGGGTGATTTTTGCATAACCCACACATCCGGCGCTAATATGGAGTTAAAGTCGCGCTAACCGGTAGCGAACCGTTTAGCGTGACTTTACCTCCATATATTTGCCCAGAGTCTGGGTAAATGAGGCCCTTAGTATATAGTAGTATACTAATAAAAATAATTGAAAGCAGCATTTTTGGGATAAGATCCGTACAGTATCAGATACAAGATAACCCTCACACATTAACCTAACCTAACTGTGAGCAGTATGAAGAAAGAATTTTAAGGAAGTACAGAGTGATGCGCATAGCGAGGCTCCCCCATTTTCTAATGCATAGTCCTGGTTTTGGGTTGGTGTCTCTGTTTTTGAGAATTAACTTGAAATTGTCCTAGGATTACAGAGATCTGATTGGAAAATATGGATAGGCTTTATATATGAGTCTACCTGATAGGCGGTCTTAATGATAGGCTGTCTACATGATAGGCTCTCTACATGATGGGCTGTCTACATAATAGGCTCTCTAAGTGATAGGCTCCGTACATAATAGGCTCTCTACATTATAGTATCCCTGCATGATAGGTTCTCTACATGATAGGCTCTCTACATTAAAAGTTCTCTACATGATAGGCTCTCTACATGATAGGAACTCTACATGATAGGCTCTCTACATGATAGGAACTCTACATGATAGGCTCTCTACATGATAGGAACTCTACATGATAGGCTGTCTACATGATAGGAACTCTACATGATAGGCTCTCTACATAATAGGCTCTCTACATGATAGGCTCTCTACATGATAGGCTCTCAACATGATAGGCTCTCTACATGATAGGCTCTCTACATGATAGGCTCTCTACATGATAGGCTCTCTACATGATAGGCTCTCAACATGCTAGGCTCTCTACATGATAGGCTCTCAACACGATAGGCTCTTGACAGGAAAGACTCTCTATTGTATAGTCTCTCTACGCGATAGGGTCTCTACATGCTGGTCTTTTTTTTTACTGTAGTCTGACCTCAAATGTGTGGATTTACATTACATGACATGATGTGCAAATAAAATTTACTGATCTAGGTGCCCCCCAATAACTCACCAGTTAATAAATCTGCAGGCTTCCTGAGGATCAGTGAATGATCTCCAGCGAGCGGAGGGGATTCCAAACTGGTCCATAAACTCTTTGGCAAAAATCTTATTTGCTTCAAGCTGAGATGCCTTTGCTGTGGGACCAAAACATCTCACACCAGCGGCTGTCAGATCATCTACAAGTCCTAAAAATGAGCAAAATGTACCCTTACTCTATATACTATTCAACATACCTGCAGATCATCCTGCTAAATTCCGAGACCTGCCTGAGCCAAATATTTTTTAATCGATTTTATTTGCAAATGAACATTCCAGGCTGGAGGGGATAACCAGGTAGTAATGCTGGATTGCCCAATAATTAGATCAGTTCAACATCCAATTCATCTTATATCAGGCCAGTGAATGGACAGCATTAGTCTTAAAGCCTTTAACCTAAAAAAGAGAACTAATTGTTAGTGTGATCCCAGGTTGTTAAAGGGTAAGAAATAAAATTGGAGAAATGTGCATTTACAGATGTTGTTTCACTAAATGTTTCCAAAAAATAATTGACTCAGTCAGTTCTCGGAATTTTGCAGGATATATTGAATAGTAATTTATTGTCTATTTGATAACATGTAACACATGCTCTATACAATATGTAGGGAGCACTATTAGACCGTTGCAATGTCACCTTCATGAACAAATTAGACAAGTGGCCTCTAAAGATGTCTCTAGCCCTGTAGCACGCCACGTTTCTGTATGTAATAATGGCACTATAGCTCAGATAAGCTGCCAAGGCATACAGAGTGTCCAACCTAATTATCGAGGAGGTGACCATGTAGCTTCACTTAGAAGAGCAGAAACCAAGTGGATCTTTGAACAAAGAACAAGGATCTGATTGGACTTAACTTTGTCTTTGATGTTACAGGCTTTCTTGACCCTTAATATCATTTAGAATATCTAGTTCTAGTATTTACTCTACTCTTGATATTTATCTTTGCATATCTTTGTATATATGTGCCTAAATACATTGTTCTGGTTAAATCATTTCAGCATTTGAATGTCTGACTTTTACTTATATTATGAACAGGGGCGTTCCTAGGGTTTTTTGGCACCTCAAACAACTTTTAATTCCGACTATATATATGAAGGGGTGCGGTGGGCTGACTAACACTGACTCGTGAACTGAAGGGCTGAATTAACACTGATTCACTGATTGGTGGACTGGTCTCAAAATATTAGTGGTGGAATCACAGGCTCCTCCCCTTCTACATTCTTCAGTCTGACACATGGAGATTAGAGAAAGAGATCTTACCACCGGTGAGAAGGGAGATCTGGTTTACCACTACCAGGGCAATGTTGTGGTCAATACAGAACTGCTTTAATAGGTTTGGGTTGCTGATTAACACCCCTGTGGGAAACAGTAACACAAAAATACATTATCAGGTTTAAGGGCACAGTAATTAAAAAAAGCACGAGATCAGCTTTATCTGACATACTAAGATCCCATATCTCATTAAAGGAGAACTATGGTCTAAAATGCATTTTCCCTGACTTATTGCATGGACTAATAAAAATGAGGTATCACTTGTCTTTTTAATTGATTCCAGTGCAAAGATCCCCCTGTAAAGTCTTTTAATACAGAAAGTCTTGTAGTCACTTTCTGGTTCCGCCTTCTGTCCACTACCACTGGTACAGGCACGACCACAGTATTTAACCTAGGTAGGGAGGGACAAAAAAGCTTTCCAATGAGCTAAATTCAGCTCTGACATTAGTGTCCCAGTTTCTCACTTACAAAAACCGTAAAACTATACAGACCCGAGTTGTTGATCTTTCCACGATTAGCAGTGTTGGCATTTCCCGGTGCCACCAGGACCTGCTTCACATTGGCAGATTGTGCCAACTTCCAGGCCAGATGTTGCTCTCGGGTTCCACCACCTACTACCAGCACCCTGTCCGTCATAGCTCTGTGAGTGAAGATCAAAGATAACATGAGGAAAAACAATCAATAACTCTACATTCAAACTGCCCTAAACCAATGAGAATGGCCCTGTGAACTGTAATTGGGCTTCTCAAGTCTGATATTATCCTATTATAATACACAATCCCTATATTGCTCCAAACCAGATGTACAGAGGACGAGGGTTCAGCAATAATCACGTGACCTCTGGGCCATGTACACGTAGGAAAGTCAAAGTCCAATAAAATATTTAATTTTAGAGCCATAAGCGACTCACTCAGCCCTGCTAATGTCTTTACCTTTAAGGGTCCATTAGGCTTTTTTGGCCTATCTAATTTACAACAGAAAGAGAGTGTAAGGTATCACATGATTATGGTATTATTTACATGTACATAGAGAAGTATAAATAGATGTATCTTGTTTTGTCTGACTGTCTCAAGAGAAGGGTAAAGGGAGTAGATTCCAAAATGGCCGCCAGGTGCCTACAGGTGACCTATGTGATTTCTATCCAATCGCTAATTAGCATTACAGATGAACAAAATGATGGATGGTCGTAAACGGGGAAGAAATCGTGACCTTTCAGACGCACAATCATTTCCATATTTTACACCCACTATGCTGGATTTACGTTCGACCAGAAACCCACAGGAGGGTCGTGTGCATTCCAGAAAAGGAATTGAATTAATGTGACAATGACATTGTCAAACAACGAGAAACTGCAAATGGGCATCATTAGGAACGGAGTCGGGACCAGAAAATGGCAAACAGGGATAAAGGGCGTGTATAGTGTCCAAAACCACAACATGGGGTAGTACATGGTAAATATAAAGGTGGGTACACACTTTCCAATCCTTCGTCCCAACCAACCATTTGGCTCACTGGTCGTCCAGGACGGAGGACTGTTGGTTGCGGCAAAAGTATTTCTGCCGCAGACCACGCAGTCCATAGGGGACCGCACAATTGGCCGTGGTTTTTCGACGCATTCGAAGATTGTTCGCCCAATTCGTGCGTCGGTTGCGGTCGCAACAAAGAAGCATCCAATATTAAGGCCCAATCGACTAAAACACTGAAATGTCGGCCAGTCAAGCTGAAATATTGGATGGTGTGTACCCAGCTTAACTGATTCTACCCATTGGTATCCACAAACTACAGCTTATATAAAATAATAAGGGGGTTATACCAAACAATTGACTATGATTATCCCAATCAACTCTACAGACTGTTAAGCTAGATTCACACATTGCCGATAAAGCCCCAATAGCGTCTTTCCCTAACGTTCCCCCCGGCATCCCGGTCGTTTGTGAAATACCTAAAATTTCCCTTGGCCGCAATATTCTCCCTTTAGGGGAGTCAGCCGTGGTGTCAGTCAGTCCCGAGTGTTCTCCCTATGCTTTACATATACTGTATAGGATCTATGCTGTACATATACTGTATAGGGTCTATGCTGTGTATATACTGTATAGGGTCTATGCTGTGTATATACTGTAAAGGGTCTATGCTGTGTATATGCTGTATAGGGTCTATGCTGTGTATATGCTGTATAGGGTCTATGCTGTGTATATACTGTATAGGGTCTATACTGTGTGTATACTGTATAGGATCTATGCTGTGTGTATACTGTATAGGGTATATGCTGTGTATATACTGTATAGGGTCTATGCTGTGTATATGCTGTATAGGGTCTATGCTGTGTATATGCTGTATAGGGTCTATGCTGTACATATAACTGTATAGGGTCTATGCTGTGTATGCTGATAGGCTATGCGGTGTATAGCTGTGTATAGGGTCTATGCTGGGGTTATACTGTATAGGGTCTATGCTGTCATATACGTATAGGGTCTATGCTGTGTATATGCTGTTATAGGGTCTATGCTGTGTATATGCTGTATAGGGTCTATGCTGTGCATCTAGCTGTATAGGTCTAGCATGTGTATTACTGTATAGGTTCTATGATGTAATATACTGTAGGGTCTATGCTGTGATATACTGTATAGGGTCTATGCTGTGTATTATACTGTATAGGGTCTAGTGCGTGTATTTGATAGGTCTATGCTGTGTATATACTGTATAGGGTCTATGCTGTACATATACTGTATAGGGTCTATGCTGTGTATATGCTGTATAGGGTCTATGCTGTGTATATGCTGTATAGGGTCTATGCTGTGTATATACTGTATAGGGTCTATGCTGTGTATATACTGTATAGGGTCTATGCTGTGTATACTGTTAAGTTAGCTTGTAATACTGTACAGAGTCTATGCTGTTACATACTGTAAGGGTCTTGCGTGTATATACTGTATAGGGTCTATGCTGTGTATATGCTGTATAGGGTCTATCTGTGTATGCTGTATAGGGTCTATGATGTGTTATGCTGTATAGGGTCTTGTGTGTATATGCTGTAAGGGTCTGCGGTGTATATACTGTATAGGGTCATGCTGTGTATATACTGTATAGGGTCTATGCTGTGTATATACTGTATAGGTCTATGCGTGTGTATATACTGTATAGGGTCTATGTATGGGTATATATGTTGTATATGGGTCATGCTGTAGTATATGCTGTAGGGTCTATGCTGGTATGCTGTATAGGTCTATGCGGATATGCTGTATAGGGTCATGCTGTGTATATGCTGTATAGGGTCTATGCTGTGTATATGCTGTATAGGGTCTATGCTGTGTAGATGCTGTATAGGGTCTATCGCTGTACAGTATATACTGTATAGGGTCTATGCTGTGTATTGCTGTATAGGGTCATGCTGTGTATAATGTAAAGTGGTTATGCTGGTAATGCTGTATAGGGTCATTGCTGTGTATATACTGTATAGGCTATGCTGTGTTGACTGCTGTATATACTGTAGGGTCTATGCTGTTATAATGTGATA
Organism: Hymenochirus boettgeri; assembly: GCA_019447015.1. Lineage (NCBI taxonomy): Eukaryota > Metazoa > Chordata > Amphibia > Anura > Pipidae > Hymenochirus > Hymenochirus boettgeri. The sequence continues at coordinate 23,411,359 of CM033470.1, read as the reverse complement.
GGTCTATGCTGTGTATATATGTATAGGGTCTATTCTGTGTATGTATAGTATAGGGTCTATGCTGTGTATATGCTCTATAGGGTCTATGCTGTGTATATGCTGTATAGGGTCTGTGCTGTGTATATGCTGTATAGGGTCTGTGCTGTGTATATACTGTATAGGGTCTATGCTGTGGGATATACTGTGTAGAGGGTCTATGCTGTGTCAATATACTGTATAGGGTCTATTGCTGTGTGTAAAATGTATAGGGGTCTATGTTTTACATATACTGTATAGGGTCTATGCTGTGTAAATACTGTATAGGGTCTATGCTGTGTATATGCTGTATAGGGTCTATGCTGTGTATATACTGTATAGGGTCTATGCTGTCTATATACTGTATAGGGTCTATGCTGTGTATATACTGTATAGGGTCTATATACAGACAGACAGATAGCTATACAGACAGACAGATAGATAGCTATACAGGGAGATAAATAGATAGCTATACAGACGACAGATAGCTATACAGACAGATAGATAGCTATACAGGCAGACAGATAGATAGCTATACAGACAGATAAATAGATAGCTATACAGACAGACAGATAGCTATACAGACAGACAGATAGCAAAGAGCAGACAGATAGATAGCTTACAGGAGATAAATAGATAGCTTAACAGACAGACAGATAGCTATACACAGATGATATATACTAGCAGACAGATAGATAGCTATACAGGCAGATAAATAGATAGCTATACAGACAGACAGATAGCTATACAGACAGACAGATAGCTATACAGACAGACAGATAATAGCTATACAGGGAGATAGATAGATAGCTATACAGGCAGATAGATAGATAGATAGATAGATATACAGACAGACAGATAGCTAGCTATACAAACAGACAGATAGATAGCTATACAGGCAGATAAATAGATAGCTATACAGACAGACAGATAGCTATACAGACAGACAGATAGATAGCTATACAGGCAGATAATAGCTAGCTATACAGACAGACAGATAGCTATACAGACAGACAGATAGCTATACAGACAGACAGAAGATACTATACAGGAGTAGATAGATAGCTATACAGCAGCGAAGATAGATAGATAGTATAGATATACGACAGACAGATAGCTAGCTATACAAACAGACAGATAGATAGCTATACAGACAGACAGATAGATAGCTATACAGACAGACACATAGCTACACAGACAGCTACATAAGACAGACAGACAGTAGCTATACAGACAGAATAGATCGATATACAAGACAACAAGAATGCATAACAATCGAAGATAGTATACAACAGACAGATAGCTATACAGACAGACAGATAGCTATATAGACAAATTTACAGACAGATAGCTATATAGAGAAATTTTCAGATAGATAGCTATACAGACAGACAGATAGCTAAACAGACAGACAGATAGCTATACAGACAGACAGCAATTACAACAGACAATAGCTATATAGACAATTTACAGACAGATAGCTATTAGAGAAATTTCAGATTGATAGCTAACGACAGACAGATAGATAGCTAAACAGACAGAAACAACAGGTAGACAGACATGTATACAGGCAGACAGTTATACAGACATGTCAGACTGATATATAGACAGACACATATACACAAAGAGAACGGCATATAACAGACAGGCAGAAAAACAGACAGACATATATACAGATAGACAGGCAAACATATATACAGACGACATAGACAGACCTTTATACACAGACAACATATAAGACGACATAGACAGACCTTTATACACAGAACACATATTCAACAGACCAGATTGATCCACATCCAGTATGGGCAGTTCCCCATGGCAGGTAGGTGCCCGTAGTTACCCAGTAGGTGCCCAGTAGTTACCCAGTACAGAATGATTTGGTAATTGTATCCAACCAGGGAGAAAATCAGGAAGCAGAGACCAGTGAGCTGCACAGTCGAACTACATATCCCAGAAGCCCCCTGTCTGACGGACAAAGTAGGAGCATGGCGAGTAATGTAGTTCGGCAATTTGAAGCCACACCAGTGAGTAGACTGACCTGTGCTCTACCCCCCGGTACCGACACACGGACCATAGCACCAAAACAAGCCATACGTCCATGTCACCCTACGGCATGTCACTGACTGCTTCATCCACGGGGTGTGTCCTTGTAACCCCGCCCACACCGGAAACTCCCGTTAACCCATTGGTTGGATTGATTTCCAGAGGGAGATGTCAATCAGGACAAGTCATCCTGTACATACCCTACAACTCCCAGCATTCCTCTACAATCAGATAATTCTGGGGTTGTAGTTTTCAAAAACATTTGGAGATCTGGTGCCCTTCCCCTGTCCTAGATCAACTCCCTGACCAGGCATGCAGGGAGTTGTAGTTTCCAGGTTATTACCTAGGGGTACATAGTATACCGTCAGACATAGAATCTCCTTCCATCTTCCACCCTGCCAGAACTGTCAATCAACTAGCTGACCTGCCCGTGTCCCCCTGGAGCATGAGAATTATTACTGGGAAGGAATCAGAGTACTGTCCCCGCCCATGTTCCATAATGAAATCACACTATATTATTGTACAAGTATGGCTGATATATTTATTATATGTGTGTATGTATGTGTGTGGTCTGTGTGTATGTATATATAGGTATGTGTGTATTTAGTATATATGTATATTTTATGTTGTTAGTAATGTAAGCGCCACTTGGGACGCAGCCGCTGTACAGTATAAATACAATAAAGTCATACAGAGGGGATAAATACATAGATAGTTCCGTACAAATATATAAATGATATAAATAGAAGTGCTAGGGCTTTGCACAAAGGAAAGGAGGTCCCTGCCCTTAGAGCTTACATCTATTTATTCAAGCATAAGGGTAAAAATGTTAATTTTGAATATAGTTATCTCTATTACACACTTATCTTTAAACTCATACAGTATCAGTAAACATTATATAAGGGATACGCTACCTACATGTAAATAAGGATATTACGCACCAGAGTTCCATGACCATATAGAAGGAAGAGGTCGCAGGCCGAGTGCTTTTATACAGGGCATGGACCCCCAAGGTGAAGTAATCCATATACACTGTAGGAGCGTATTATTTATTATAATACATAAGCCAGACAAAAAAAACCTGCCCATTACCACTGTCTCTCTCCCCCCTTCCTGTATTAGTCTTTATATAGGAATCCCTGTTAAATGTAAATGATTTAATTACTGATCCTATTGAAAAGAGAAAGAAGGACAGAACATTGTCTGTCAAAATAAACAGGGCTTCCTATATAAATGACTAATACAGGGAGGCGAGACAGTGGGAGGGGCAGTGGGAGACGAAGTCACTGAGTGACATCACTGAGTGATTGTAATATAGATTCTCGCCACTTGCACCTCCCCATTGAAAATGCCTAGCAATTGGCCATACACCATCAAACAATCATATGATCATGGGAGATTATATTTGGGCCCATTACTCTGAGTGTGTGTTTTGCTGCAGGAATTGAATGCAGTACTTGTTTTACTCAGTAACCCCCCTAACCAACCTCCTCCTTCCACCTGACATGACTTTCTGCGAGGGCCAAGCATGCTCAATCACTATGAGCCATGCTATTCACACATACCAACTGTCACCATTAGAGTGTCAGCATTCTGCACACAGCAAGAGTTTATGATATCACTTGATTGACAGTTGAACTGTCATACTTGAAAATGAATATCTAAATTATAGGGGTCAGATCTACAAACAAAAGTTATAGTTGGGAAATTATAGTTTACAATTAAGGCAATTAAAAAAGTCTCCAGTTTAGATACCCTTTAAATGTCAGAACCCTTGCTGAGATCAGGCTGCCTCCCTAATGAGGCAGGGTGAAGCAAATTTTACAGCCTTTGGATCCAGAAAAATAAATTGCATTGCACTTAATTCAACTTGCTACATCTTACCAGTGGTGTCGCTATGTTAAACATTCGGGGTACTGGATCTTTGGCAAAGTGCCTGAATGTTTTAACACACAACTTACCTAATAGAGGTGCCTCAAATCTCCTTTTCCCCGTATACTCCGCAGCTGACATTGACGTCATCACACAGAGCCGCGTACTACTGGGAACTGCTTCCCTGCGCTGATTCTGCATCATTCGGACCTACAACTGCTTCACTGCACACGGTAGTGTATGCCACATAGCCCTATTAGGCTATTACCTACCCCATATGCAAGGCAATGTACTCATTATATTAGTAGAACGAGACAATGCTGCCACTGCCTGCACTAATATAATGAGCGGATTGCCCTACACATGGGGTAGGTAATAGCCAACCCCAGTATATGATGAAATTGCCAGTTTGCTGCCATTATGTGATTAAATTCCCATGGCTACCAGTATGTAATTAAATTCCCATGGCTACCAGTATGTAATTAAATTCCCATGGCTACCAGTATGTATTAAATTCCCATGGCTACCAGTAAGTGATTAAATTCACATGGCTACCAGTAAGTGATTAAATTCACATGGCTACCAGTATGTAATTAAATTCCCATGGCTACCAGTAAGTGATTAAATTCACATGGCTACCAGTAAGTGATTAAATTCACATGGCTACCAGTAAGTGATTAAATTAACATGGCTACCAGTATGTAATTAAATTCACATGGCTACCAGTAAGTGATTAAATTCACATGGCTACCAGTATGTAAATAAATTCCCATGGCTACCAGTAAGTGATGAAATTCCCATGGCTACCAGTATGTAATGAAATTCCCATGGCTACCAGTAAGTGATGAAATTCCCATGCTCCAGTAAGTGATGAATTCCCATGGCTACCAGTATGTAATTAAATTCCCATGGCTACCAGTATGTAATTAAATTCCCATGGCTACCAGTAAGTGATGAAATCCCCATGGCTACCAGTATGTAATGAAATTCCCATGGCTACCAGTAAGTGATTAAATTCCCATGGCTACCAGTGAGTGTTTACATTCACATGGCTACCAGTATGTAATTAAATTCCCATGGCTACCAGTAAGTGATTAAATTAACATGGCTACCAGTATGTAATTAAATTCCCATGGCTACCAGTATGTAATAAATTCACATGGCTACCAGTAAGTGATTAAATTCACATGGCTACCAGTAAGTGATTAAATTAACATGGCTACCAGTATGTAATTAAATTCCCATGGCTACCAGTAAGTGATTAATTAACATGGCTACCAGTATGTAATTAAATTCCCATGGCTACCAGTATGATTAAATTCCCATGGCTACCAGTAAGTGATTAATTCACATGGCTACCAGTAAGTGATTAATTCACATGTCCAAGTGATTAAATTACATGGCTACCAGTAAGTGATTAAATTCACATGGCTACCAGTATGTAATTAAATTCCCATGGCTACCAGTAAGTGATTAAATTAACATGGCTACCAGTATGTAATGAAATTCCCATGGCTACCAGTATGTAATTAAATTCCCATGGCTACCAGTAAGTGATGAAATTCCCATGGCTACCAGTATGTAATGAAATTCCCATGGCTACCAGTAAGTGATTAAATTCCCATGGCTACCAGTGAGTGTTTACATTCACATGGCTACCAGTATGTAATTAAATTCCCATGGCTACCAGTAAGTGATTAAATTAACATGGCTACCAGTATGTAATTAAATTCCCATGGCTACCAGTATGTAATTAAATTCACATGGCTACCAGTAAGTGATTAAATTCACATGGCTACCAGTAAGTGATTAATTAACATGGCTACCAGTATGTAATTAAATTCCCATGGCTACCAGTAAGTGATTAAATTAACATGGCTACCAGTATGTAATTAATTCCATGGCACAGTATGTAATTAAATTCCCATGGCTACCATAAGGATTAAATTCACATGGCTACCAGTAGGTGATTAAATTCACATGGCTTACCAGTAAGTGATTAAATTAACATGGCTACCAGTAAGTGATTAATTCACATGGCTACCATATGTTAATTAAATTCCCATGGCTACCAGTAGTGATTAAATTAACATGGCTACCAGTATGTATTAAATTCCATGGCTACCAGTATAAATTAATTCCCATGGCTACCAGTAAGTGATGAAATTCCCATGGCTACCAGTATGTAATGAATTCCCATGGCTCACCAGTAAGTGATGAAATTCCCATGGCTACCAGTAAGTGATGAATTCCCATGGCACCAGTATGTAATTAAATTCCATGTACATTGTATAAATTCCCATGGCTACCAATATGTAATTACAATCCCATGCTACCAGTAGTTATTAATTCCCATGGCTACCAGTGAGTGTTTACATTCACATGGCTACCAGTAAGTGATGAAATTTCCATGGCTACCAGTAAGTGATAAACTTACCATGGCTATCAGTATGTAATGAAATGGCTACCAGTAAGTGATGAAATTACCATGGCTATCAGTATGTCATAAAATTCCCTTGGCTACCAGCATGTAATGAAATGGCTACCAGTAAGTGATGAAATACCCATGGTTACCAGTAGTAATGAAATGGCTACCAGTATGTAATTAAATTCCCATGGCTACCAGTATGTACTGAAATGGATACCAGTGATGAAATTACCATGGCTACCAGTATGTAATGAAATGGCTACCAGTAAGTGATGAAATTACCATGGCTACCAGTATGTAATTAAATTCCCATGGCTACCAGTAAGTGATGAAATTCTCATGGCTACCAGTATGTAATTAAATTCCCATGGCTACCAGTATGTAATTAAATTCCCATGGCAACAGTATGTAATGAAATGGCTACCAGTAAGTGATGAACTAACCATGGCTATCAGTATGTAATGAATTTCCCATGGCTAACAGTATGTAATTAAATTCCCATGGCTACCAGTAGTGATTAAATTCCCATGGCTACCAGTATGTAATTAATTCCATGGCAACAGTATGTAATGAAATGGCTACCAGTAAGTGATTAAATTACCATGGCTATCATATGTCATGAAATTCCCATGGCTACCAGCATGTAATGAAATGGCTACCATAAGTTATGAAATTACCATGGTTACCAGTATGTAATGAAATGGCTACCAGTATGTAATTAAATTCCCATGGCTACCAGTATGTACTGATGGCTACCAGTATGTGATGAATTCCCATGACTAGCAGTATATGATGAAATGCCCATGACTAGCAGTATGTGATGAAATGCCCATGACTAGCAGTATGTGATGAAATTCCCATGACTACCAATATGTAATTAAATTCCCATGGCTACCAGTATGTAATTTAAATTCCCATGGCTACCAGTATGTAATGAAATGGCTACCAGTAAGTTGTGAAATTACCATGGTACCAGTATGTGATGAAATTCCCATGACTACCAGTATGTAATTAAATTCCCATGGCTACCAGTATGTAATGAAATGGCTACCAGTAAGTGATGAAATTACCATGGCTACCAGTGTGATGAAATTCCCTGACTACCAATATGTAATTAAATTCCCATGGCTACCAGTATGTAATGAAATGGCTACCAGTAAGTGATGAAATTACCATGGCTACCAGTATGCAATTAAATTCCCATGGCTACCAGTATGTAATGAAATGGCAACCAGTAAGTTATGAAATTCCCATGGCTATACCAGTATGTAATTAAATTCCCATGGCTACCAGTATGTAATGAAATGGCAACCAGTATTTGTGAAATTACCATGGCTTCCAGTATGAGATGAAATTCCCATGACTACCAGTATGTAATTAAATTCCCATGGCTACTAGCAAGTGATGAAATTACCATGGCTAACAGTATGTAATGAATGCTACCAGTATGTGATAAATTCCCATGACTACCATCAAGTGATGAATTCCTAGCTGGGATTGAAAGGGAAATATCATGCGAACAATTGTATAGTATATCACTGGTCATGGTTGAACTCCAATGGACCAGACGATCAGCACACCAAAACATCAGCGTTTGAACGCCCATTAGAAAATACATCCCACGCGTACCCATCTGAGACCCCTAAACAAAAACACAACTGTGGAGACGGTTCATAATAGTTCAGCTTTTATTGCAGCTACACTCAAAGTCATATCTTAGTTAGAAGCCCCATGACATGCACTAATCATGTATCCTACAGTGCTCGGTCCCTGTTGCCCACCCAGGTCAGGCTGTCCAGCTGTGTTCTTCATACAGCGACTGGTGTGGGAAACAAACAGCAGTTGCTTATTATCCCATACAAAAACAAGGGAGAGACTGGCACCAGCCACTTGGAGAAAAAATACAGGCTTTATTATAGGAAACTCATCTGTCACAGGGAACCACAAATACCATTTGTTCTTAGGGCTAGGGACCCCACACTAGCGTGTTTTTGCGCACAAGATTGTGCATGCATTTTGTTAGAATGGAAATTGCTTTCCGATGCGCATGCGATTCCGTTTTGTAACACATTTGTTTTTTTCATTAAACGCCAATGAGTTCCAAACTCCAAATACCTAACGCAACACACACGAATCCGTTCACAATCGCATGTCATAACGCCAATTCCATGCGCGCCTCTGGCCTAAAACTCAGCCTCAGCCTACTCGGACAGCAAGGAAAGGTCATAACATAGCTCTAAAATAGCTACCTTTGGCATTCCAGCAGAACTACTTCTCCCAGCATGCCCCTGTTGTTCCATCATTGTGCCGGGATGATTTTTATTGCTAAATAAATGATTTTCTAATTGTGCAAACAGCCACTAAGTGCTGAACCTACAGTAGATGAGATGATGATGGTTCCTATTTACATAGCACATGTTCTACAGGCTCCTCCTTCCTGAAACTATAGATCAGCTTCAACCAATCAGATGGTATTTTAAATGCAGTCAGGCCAGTAAGAACTTACATCTGATTGTAATCTTCAGCCAATATCAGATGTTACCTAACTTGAGTAGGCCAATAAAAGCCAGTATTTAATGGGTCACTTGCAGATTAATAATAAACTTTAGCATCTTAAGTATGCCCGCACAACTTAATGAATACAGGCTTGTTCTAATCAGTCCCGTTTTGGTTAATTCCAGGTTTAAGGTTAAATAGATTTTTTTTTAAATAAACAACAACTGGTTAAATTTATTAAGCCTAGCAGATCTCCTGGAATGGAGATGGCATGGGCATAATACAATTCCTGAGCTGGGTTCTTGACCATGACCATCCGTTGCCAGAACAAAGGATGTCTGCCATAGCGAAGTAGCCATAGACGACAGTTTGACGCACCCGAGCATGCGGTCCATAGAGACTGCACAATCACCCGTGTTTCGGCAAGCTGGCTGGGCCCGTCCTGCAAAGCTAAGCAGAAGACGCCGGGGAGCAGGCTGGTAAGTTGATTTAGCAGCACATTTGTTAGCAGTAGAACCTTGCCAGGTTAGGTTTGGGGGAAATAGACTAGATTTAAAGGTTTGTTCGGCGGGTGGCATACCCTTTAAGTTGAGACCCTTCCCATGTTTGGCCAACATAAATGTAGAAGGACACTCTTTATATATGACACCTATCACCTTCCTGAAATAGAGGTTTTAAAAATGGCTCAAAATGTTATTAATGAAAAAGTAAATGCAGTGATCATTTCTACCTGAGCTCTGAAGCAGTGCAATCACGGATAAATCATTTGCATGCAAAACTTTCCTTCTAGGATTATATATGAGTAGAAGATGCCATACTATCCCTCAGTGCAAAAACCGTGTTTTTTAAGGTGCTTTAATTACAATAAATCTAACATGTCAATAGACATTATCTAAAGTGATATTACTATGCATAGCTTTACATTCTCTCCGAGCTTCACCGCGAGTAGCGACACACTCTTTTTGTATCTGAGGAAAACATCTGAACTTTTCCTGTGCTGTGAATAAAGACCTTTAGATGGTAACTAGCAGTGGAAAGTCCTTTACATAACTAACCTTCCCACCTTATTCTGAACCCTTGTGGATAATTCCGCCTGTAATTACAGGGGAAAAACGTAGTATTAACAAACCTAGTTTACTGAAACACCGATGCATAACACGCCCCTGTTTGAACGACTCCCAAAGCAAAAAATAAGTTTTCTTAAAATAGAGGCCAGGTATTGTATATAACATGCCTGTTAATATATGTCCCATTGTAATCTGCCTGGGTCATGGAACTGCTAATATTCTATACCCAGTATGAAAATGTTTTCACACGCATGAACAGCATTTTCTGGTCTCATATGTCCAATATTGTATTTTTCAGGTTCCGCCACTATAAACAGGGGCTCATGCACGTAATAAACCAAAACTTATCATTAAGAACTATAGCTGTTCAATAACAGATATTTAAATAAACAAAACAACTGCTAATCATAGCCAGATGGATGTATAATTCCTAAAGTGCAAATGTGACTCTCCTTACAAAACAAATCTCTCATATCTTTCAATATAGCCTAGGTAAACTGTTATAGCTTCTCTGGTCTTAATATAACTTGTACATCTTACTTCTCCTTGTCTGTCCTGTCTGTTTGAGTATGTGACAGGCACATGATGAGCTGTGTAAGAAGCCCCATTGTTTATTTTCTGAAGCTGTTATAGACCTGCAACCATCTCTCTGTCCTTTATTGATCCAGTTGTCCCAGCAGGGCTGCTCCAACCCTAAACTTGGGGCAAATCAGTGGTGCTGGTGATGTCAAGATCACAGTCTACCAGGAAACACACAATTTTATACTGCTGTAACTTTGGTATACTGAAGCTAGAAAGTCAGTGTGTGCTAGTGTAATAAAGACCACTAGTATGAAATCACAGTTCCCCTTTAACTAGCGTTAATCTCATCCCAAAATCTGACCATGTGCAATGGGGAGTAAATCATTCATTTTCCTCACAGTCACCTTATATCAGGGTAACTTTTAGAGCCACTCTATAAAATCTCATCAATTGAGGAGATTTCTCCTCAATTCCGGTGTCGTTTTGCAATTAAGCTTTACTCCCTTAAAGTTTTATGTAAAAGAAGAAGGTGGAGACGGCTGGATGGACGAAAGTTGCCAAATGTTGTAAGAGATTTTCAGGCATCATAACTGGTAAGTCCAGATTCATTTTTGATCCAAATATGGAATGGAAATTTAAATTAAGAAAAGCTGACGCATATAATTGCTTGAGTATATTTAAAAAAACGGTTTACATCTAAGAAACATAGTAAATGCTTACACCATGTAGATCATAGTAGAACCGAAATCTAAAAACAAAATTCCCTTTTCCTATATCAATTATCTTCTTTAATACTAATAAATTAATCTTTCTTACTACGTGGTAGATATAACAGTGGATACCAAAATATAATATATGTGTGTGTGTATAGATATTATAATATATATAAGGAATCTCTGTGGGTTGGCAAATTGTAACAAAATTGACATTCGATAACGCAGTGGAACCAGAAGATAAACTCCCACATCAGTGATGTTTACGACCATAATTCTTCTTTCTTTCCAATTGGTAGATCAGTGTGCTTTAGAAAGAGAACACATTAAAACTGAGTTAAAAATAATACTCCCATGTATTAATACAACGTTTAAGGAATTATTTGCGGTAAACTTCCGGCTGCATGCGACCGATACTGGACGTGCTTTTGGCCGAATCGGACTAAAAGATGATGTGGACGTGTCACTTATCTAATAATAATCTTATATTGTGGAACCCCGGATCGTACACAGTAAAGGTGGCCATAAATATACCCGATATTACTTACCCGACCGAGCGCTCACGCGATGTTCGTTCATCCTGCCGGAACCGCTTCTCCCGATATTCTTGCTATGACCGACGTGACGCAAAATGAATGGGATTTTTGATCGCAGTCGGTCGCATAGAGATGCGGAGAAGGGTCCGGCAGGATCGACGAACATTGATACATATATCGGGTATATGTTAGCCACCTTAAGAGACCCAATCTAGCATCAGATCGGCTTACAAATATTACCCTTTAAAAATCAATATTGAGGGTCGTACTAACTGTTAGTTTATGTGTGTACCAGCAGACGGGGGAAGGTTAGCCATTAGCCATAGTCTGTATGTGTTAACAGAGGAGAAGCCAAACTGATTCTAAACACAGAATCACTTACCTACAAAATTAGAGCATTCTGGAAAAACACAACGCGAGCCCTGGTAACATTGACCTGTAAGAGAAAAGAGACAACATGACTCTGTATGTGGGAAGTTTGGCAGTTCTACTGGTTAGTGCTCGTCTTTGTATTGCTCCCATTTCTGCAAAACTACAGCTTGAGACTGTGGTATCGTATTAAGTTTTATTTCAGTTTATAGCTTGCAAGGGACAAAATAATAAATAAAGAGCATCCACCCCTAGATAAAACCTCAGCATGTTCTTCAGGGCCCCCCAAAACACAATTACAGTTTTACTTCAAATTGTTTAATATGTTTCCCAGAACAATGCATCATACTTCCCCCGCTCAGCTCCTTCTCTGCTGCTGCTATGTGCCTTTCAGTTAACCAGCAGCAGTGGAGGCTCGTGGAGGTTGTAAGTATAATTACTTGCTCTGGAACATTACTAAATGTTCTCATTTTGGGGGGCCCTGTAGTAACATCCTAAAGTTTTTTTTTGTTAAGGTTGGACATACCTTAAAGGGCATATCCCACCTCCGCTCTCATATTGTAGGGCATCACCCTCCCACTCCCCATGACCGCCGATGTAATAAATCGATCCCATACACGGCTTACAGCTCCAGGTTCCCAGCGTCGCTCTGGTCCGGCTCCCCTGCATGCCAGATCTACGAGCACCTGGGTGCGAAACGAGCTCAACTGTTCGACGCTGAGTATGAGGGCGCTACGAATCACAGTCGCGCCAGGGCAAAGATGCTGTCCAGCCGGAGCTGTTAAAAATCAGCTTTGACAAGATTTTATAACTTAATTTAGCGGGTATGGGGTGGGAGTGTTTGCCTGTAGTTTTTTATGCTATGGACGATTGTGTGGCAGAGAGGGACTCGGGAGTCGATCTGGAATAGGGCTCTGGATCATTTTGTAATGGTCTGATGAAGTGCTTTGGTAGCATGAAACGCGTCAGGTGGGACCAGTGTGGAGTTAAGTCTGTAATGTAAAATAAAGCTATTTTATATGTACTATGGACGTTTTTATGGGTTGATGCGCTGCTCATGGTGGAGGGACCAGAAGTGTATATCTTTATACAACCTCCAATACTATGTTACAAATTGTAATTGTATATCATGCATCATGGGTAAATAATAAAGGTTCGAATCGATGGACCTCAAACGCTATGGTTCATTAGAGTGAAAATCTAATATTCAGATAATGAGATCCAGGTATAGGATTCTGTAGAACAATGATTTTCTACTCCTGCTATTTTGCTTGAGATTCAAATTAAATGACGTCTTGTATTTCAGATGCCAATTGCTGGAAAATTCCTGCTATTTTCTCTTGGCTGCAGAGAGAGGGAAGCCTGTCAGAACAAGAGATGGCACGGACATATAACTGTGGGGTTGGTGCAGTCTTAGTAGTTGATAAGGAGTTTGCCAGACAGGTGTTGATAGATGTGCAGAGGGAAGAGGAAGCGTGGGTAATCGGCGAGGTGGTACCATGCTCTAAAGGTTTGTTAAATACATTATTGTGTATGAGAATAATCTGGAAACCAAAAAAGCTACTACAGCATTTTGTAAACAGATTTAGGAAAGTTGAAATGATGGGTCGACATTGTAAAACCACGATAAGTTTGTAGGTTCACTGGTCAATCCGCAACCTTATAGGCTGCCACCTTAGCACATGATTGGGTTGGATCTGTCCGTTCCGTGATCCTCCATTGGTCAGATGCTAAAGTCAGACCATGTTTGCGCAGTCTGATATTAAGGTTTGTTAAATACGGACCAAAAAGATAAAAAATCCAAGGATCCTCCGGTGTGCAATAGTGTGCTCATATGACGTAATAGTCCAAACAACATATAACTTGGCTGTATAATCAGCTGTGTGGAAGTCTTCGTCCAGGGAATCACTTACCCCTCCACTGCTGTCTACCGCAACTCCGGAATGCTGCAGAATTCCGGCCTCCTCACCCCTTACGTGGTCTCCTCCACCGGTCAGCTCTCCCTTTTGGCTCCACACTCTGTGGTTAGCTTCTGAATGGTGTATGTAGATCAGCGCCGCAGGTTAGCACTCCCTATACGCGTCCCGTCTCGCGCACCTTGTTGATAACTTCTGGCAAGGAGTTCCGGTACCTGAATGGATCCCTACACTTGTGATGGTTCCCAGGAGCTGAGGGTGCCGGGTAACTGCACCGACCTTCGTTGCGGGACAGCAGAAGGTAAGTAAAGTGACTAAGTGCAGATAAAAACCTGTGCAAGTATAAAGTGATGCCTGATGGTCGTGATACTGCCGAAACGCGTTGCAGTTCTATTTGCCAGTGGAGGTGTTTTATTTATTTGTATATGTGCACGTTGCACTTTGCTTTCTATTATATTTATATTTGCACAGGGTTTTATCTGCACTGAGTCACTTTACTTACCTTCTGCTGTCCCGCGCCGAAAGTTGGTGCAGTTACCTGGCACACTCAGCTCCATCACAAACGGAGGGATCCATTCCGGTACCGGAACTCTTTGCCAGAAGTTACCAACAAGGTGCGTGAGACGGGCCGCGTATAGGGAGTGTTAACCTGCGGCGCTGATCTACATACAAAAGGGAGAGCTGACCGGTGGAGGAGACCACGTAAGGGGTGAGGAGGCCGGAATTCTGCAGCATTCCACGCAGCTGATTATACAGCTGATTTATGTTGTTTGGACTATTTATGTTGTTTGGACTATGAGCACACTATTGCACGCCGAGGAGGACATTTCACTTATATGTTTATTTTTATAAAGTCTTGCATGTGCATTTTCTGGTAAATTGTTATAAACCTCATTAGCAATATTAGTAAAGGAATATTCCTTTATATTTACATCCAAGTATCTAGGTTTTTGTTTTGTTAAATACGGACACTTGGTATCACTGATTTTAATGTCCATCCAGTATTTCCCTCTGGGCCTCTCTCTCTAATAGAACAGTAATATAGTAGTTGAACATGTGTCCCTTTTCTAAATGATATCCTGATAATAGGAGACTGTAAGTCAGTGGTCCCTGCACTTGATGTTGGTGCATTCAGTTATTGATCTAAATTTCCTCCACGTGTCAGACTCTTGCAGGGTTGATATCAAGAACCTGATGGAAGCTTTTCAAAGGAAAGATCTTCAGCTGAAACATTATGTCCCTGAACAGACAAACGGCCTGCAGGGGCCTCTAACTAAGGGCAAAGTGCGAGTGGCTGTTCTCATCTCTGGGACAGGTAGGAATGGGAATATGTATGTTCATGGACTTTATAACTCGTGTAAATAGGTATTCACACCAACCCAGTTTTCATAATACTTACCTGGCTTTCCTGAATCCGAGATTTTACCTTGAACTTTGGTCCCTGCCGCCTCCTTTACAGAATTGTGAGCAGCGCAGGAGTTATAAGTCATTGGACTTACGGGGGAGGGACCAAAGGAGGTAAGATTTCTGGACCAATGAACACCGGTTAGAAAGGTAAGTAATGTGTCTTTGGGGGTGATTGATCATTCTGCTAAAGTTTGTGTGTTGGGTTGAACAAGCCCTTTAGGGCAGGGACACCTCTGCTCCCCTTTTAGGTTGGTCTTGAGTTTTAATTAAAACGGTTCATCAAACTGAATACCCCGGCACTCTCACGTGTTATACTGGTATGATGTTCCCCTTAAAGGCATACTTCTCTCTTTTTTTTATAAAGGGACAAATCTTGAGGCCTTAATAACCAGCACAAAATCACCAGACAGTGCTGCGTACATCGCACTTGTCATCTCCAACAAATCCGGTGTGGGTGGACTACAGAAAGCAGAACGAGCTGGGATCCCTACAGTGGTGAGTTTGGTTCCCATAGATGTCACAATACGAAATGGTAACCAATAGAGACCAATGATAATCTTCCTGTTCCAGGTGATAGACCACAAGCAGTACAGTAGCCGGGGGGAGTTTGATAAAGCCATGGATAAAGTCCTTGAGGAATTCTCCATTGAGTTTGTCTGCCTCGCTGGATTCATGAGGATTTTATCTGGACCTTTTGTTAAAAAGTGGGAAGGTAAATCCCATAATGCAATGTAATAAACATGGCGGTGTGAACATTGCTAAGAGTCCTTTTATTCTTCCTTGCAGGGAAGATTCTGAATGTCCACCCGTCTCTGCTGCCATCTTTTAAAGGAGCGAATGCGCATAAACTGGTACTGGAAGCTGGAGTGAGGTTGACTGGCTGCACTGTGCACTTTGTGGCTGTGAGTATTTGATTTTTTTTCCCTTGGGATTGTCTTGTAACCTAAACACCTCTTATCATGTCCTTCCTCTTCCTTCTCGAGTTCATCTGGTCGTCTGTTTACTCTATAGGAAGAGGTGGATGCTGGGGCCATAGTTTTCCAGGAGGCAGTTCCTGTTGAACTGGGTGACACAGAGGAGACCCTGTCAGAAAGGGTTAAGAAGGCCGAACACCGAGCTTTCCCAGCAGCATTACAGCTTGTAGCCAGTGGGGCTGTAAAACTTGGACCGGAGGGCAAACTGTGTTGGAGTATGAAGAAGTAGAGAGACTGGTAAGGGACAATAGATTGTCATGTGGGATTCAATGATACATGGAGGGTTGGCTCATTGGTGATCAGAATAATATAAAGTATCAAGGAAAGATAAAGCAGAAATTCAGTTCCCCACGGCCCCAGTTGGTGGTAGAAGCAAGGCTGATGGGTAATGCCAAATACAGTGGGTGATGTCCGCTCCCTAATGTAAGTGTTATTGTGAGAGGTGGTAAGAAAGGTGTTTGATAATTAACACTGTTTCCCGTTAATATGACACCGAGAGAATTGAAAACAGATTCACCTCGGCCTATATCCCCTGACCTGTCTGTTACATCAGTTACATACTCAGGGCAATGTAATACAAGTTCTTATTTGCTAATTTTGTTCCAACCAATCAGATGTTTATCATTTGAAAGCTAACATCTGATTGGTTGGGGCAAAATTAGCTCCGTTTTTTAAGGATTGGAACTGTTATTACATCTCCCTGTTTGTCCTGATAGTATTTATACTGTTTGTTGTGGGTTCAGACTGTAAACTAAGTTTCCTTTTATTCCCCACAGAGATTCATCAATGTCGGAAGTTTACATGTTGAGAATCTATTTCAGTGGCTATGAAAATCTCTTGGTTAATTGCCTGCTAAGAAAGAAACCAAGGACCAACATTTCCCCAGTAACCTCCATACATGCTTACTTAGAGCAAAAACTATCTATTTTTTTTTTTTACAGAGACACCAAAGACTACATTTTGCAGGTTTAATAAAGTTTTAGGTCTCACTTTTGATGATGTCACAAGTGCCACTTGCTGAAATATGGCAAAATTGTGTCATTCAGTAAATATGAGGTCACCTGTAGACTAGTAGGTTCTTATAGTTGCCCTTTAATATGCTAAGCTCCACACTCTCCATTAAGGATGACATGTGGGATGGGCTAACACACCTGACCTTTTGTGAAAGTTGCTCCTGTCCAATAGCACAGGGCCGTAAATCACCCCCTAGTCCAAACTAGGAAAGTTAGAAGGGGGACAGATTTTGGGCTAATCTGTTATGCAGATTGTGATGTTCTCCCTCTTCATGCTTCCTCTATAAAGTTTCTGCATCCTCTCCACGGTCAGAGGAAAAATCTAGGAAATCGCATTCAGTCATTGGCTGTGATGTCACCTGTTCCATCCATGACTGACAGCTGCTAACTAGAAGGCCCCATTAAAGGGACACTAAACAGATTTTATGCAATTTATTAAGTACATGAAATCTGTATCTTTTATTCACAGGGACGTGAGAATGCTTATTTCCTCCTCACTGTGAATAATAGAATGCCCAGGGAACTGCAACACTTACCTACCGGCTCTCCACTCTTCTCTCCTTCTCAGCTGTCTGGTAAGGTAAGTGTGGCAGTGTTCCCCGGGCGCTCTATTATTCACAGGGAAGGGGGAATTCGTGTTCACAACCCTGTGAATAATAGATACAGATTTCATGTACTTTAAAACTCCGGTTTAGTGTCCCTTTAACCTTCATTGTTAAGGGACTTCCTATAAATTTAGAATGAATGTTACGTTTATGGTAACTTCCCTGCGCCTGTTACAAGATGTCCTGCACCCTAACATCAAATTCACAGCCTGTTCCCCTTTAGTATCTAAAGTGATTTTGGCTTTCATAAAGCCCAGGGCTGTTTAAAGAACTTCATATTGCTGGTCCACAATGTTTTGTTTTTCATGTTACCAATTTGTAACCTTACCTGCTATGGAGCCATAATCACAATAAACTGATGGTTTGGAGGAATGGCGTCTTGTTCTATAAAATACCCGTGGAAATTCATACACAGACCTTAATATTTGTTGTGTTTATGGCGTTTGGGGTCCTTACGAGCTTGTTTAGACAATCACTGCTTGCTAGTTAAACTAGACACAAATGAAGTACATTAGGATCTTGCTTATTAGCAGGTAGAATTTAAACGGAGTAAGAAATATTCTCCTCATGGAATATTTATGGGCACTTTGCACTTACAGGGTTATTCAATATGTTCTTATCGTGAATTAACTGGGAGATTCAATAAAAGTTCTTATCGGTTAAAACCGTGCTAATTTTGCCCCAACCAATCAGATCTTATTTAAACTTTGAAAGCTAACATCTGATTGGTTGGGGCAAAATTAGCACCATTTTTAACGATAAGAACTTTACTTGAATCTCCCTGCAAATGTCTGAAAATGTCCCTGGGATTGTGACCATGATACAACCACGTACAGTGGGGGACTGCGCCGTTTATTCGGTAACTTCTTCATTTTTTTGGTTATTCTTAAAATCTCGTCATTATGGAAAGTTCACGTTGAAATAGACTTGTTTTTATAAGATAAACGTATAAGTCCCTTTATGGCAATGCAGTATTACTCTAGGTAGTTCCAGGAGATGCAACCGTCCTCTCCTAATTGAACGAGTCCACTTGCCACTAGACAGATTGACTTTGTTATTGCTCTTGATTTGGCTTCTTCCATTTGTTCAGCCACAGACTGGTCTATATCTTCTTCAGCTTTAAATGTTTCTTGCAGAATTACTGGACCGGGTGTGGTGCCAACCTACAGAACACAATATGTAAGGCGCCATTGAACTTTACTCTTAAAGGTTTTGAATATAAATCCGGTTGTTATTAGAAAGTGTAGAAACCCTCCAACTCCATTATAAACCTTTATACTTACAGACTTCAGGACAGCCCCTAAATAGAGAGATTCACCTTGGTCGCTGCATTGACATGAAAAACTCTTTTCTTGGTTGACCAGCCATGATGGATGACATCATGACCAATGACTGCATCCATGCAGTAAGGCTAAGGTCACACCACAACGCACTGAAGCGTGCGCATTATAGCAATAGATGCGTCGGCGCATGCGATTTTGCTATTTTCCATCATGGAAACGTATTCGTTTGCGCAAATAAAATTGGTTATGGCAAAATAAAAACAGATGTGCAATCGCGGCAGTTTTTGCGTTCTCCCTATTTCCATTCTAAACGAAAACGCGCACGCAATAAAATGCGCTAGTGTGGCCTAGCCCTTAAGGCTCGGTAGAGAATACACAAAAGCTTTTAATTCATTAATGGAAACTGGGAGTATGCATGCAGGGATTGGGGGAGGGGGATCAGTTGCTGATCCTGGGTATATATAACGGGGTTGGGGGGTCTGTTATAGGTAAAAGATCGTTTTGGGGGTAATTGCTTCCCAGAATGAAACCTCCTGCTTGGGCATAATGCAAACACTACTGCAATTGGTCAGAGTTCTGTATGGCAGCAATCACTGAATCAGACTTCGAAGGTGCTGCTGTGTAGAAGCAACATGAGAGGAAACTGGATCGTATTGAAAGGAGTTAACTCACCAGCATGTAACGGACTGTGCAGCCATTGACTCTTACTCCTGACTCTTGACATTGTTTTGGTTCCAGTGACGGAGAAATTAAAGGACACAGTGTCAGTATTTTACCTAATAAAAAAAAACACAACACAAAAAATGATGTGGAGCCAAGACACAATACACAAGAGTTTAAACTGCCAATGGGAGGTGGGTGGAGTATTTTTGTAATAACTGATGGGTAACTTGTCTTAAAGGGGATGTAAAGTGCAAATACATATGCTTTTCAGGATAAAGTGCAGTATTTTTTCATCCCAATGACCTTAATCTGCCCATTCAGCATTTTGTCTGTGTATAAATAACTGCAACCGAAATACTGACTTCCTGTTTGCAGGACCCCTAATAGAGACCGTTATGGTTTTGCCCTTGACCCAGTGCCTGGGTTGATTCAGTTGCTCAGTAGAGATCTGAGCATGATTGACCCATCCAACAGCCAATCAGTAGAAATTACTGTTAGGAACATTCCAAGGATGTGGTGCATTCTGGGAAGAAGAAGGACAGTTAGAACCTGAAATGTCAGCTCACTAATGTCAACAGCAGGGAACAGCAATGGGTATGAAATCAACTGATTTTTCAAAATGGAAGAGAATATGTAGAATAACTAAGAAGTCATTACACAAACTAACAATTTAACAAATATTGATCATTTCCACTGAACTGTCCCTTTAAGTGTCTATCGGAATTGTTCCATAAGAATATGCAGCCCATCTATAAACATCTCTGCATGTACTGTAGCAGTATCAAAGTTAGTTCCATGGATCCCGTTATACCTAAACCCCAATATACTAAAGACATATGTTCTGCTGATGATATATCAATGAAGCTAGTTCTGCACATATTACAATAAAAGCCTCATTAAAATGTATAACATTTACTTAAAGGCTACCATGGAAATGACTCCCAAGTCTCCCTTATTTCCATAATAAAGGGATCCCTCTCTACCCTACATTCTATTGAACCTACCTTTCCACTTATCCAGGAAGGGATTGGAGAGATTTCTGACAAAACCAGCCAAGCAGATAAGGTCAATGGAAAATTCCTTCAGCACGTTGCAGATTGTGGCCTCAAATTCAGAGTGGCACTGACACAAAGTGTGGTCAATGACCTGACGCAAGAGAAAATACACAGTGTGTTTTTGTTTTATCCAACCATTAACTATGGATGGTGCTGTAAAGAACATTTATCTGACAACCAACCCGTGTTGGAATCCCCGCTCCTGCAGATCTTCTTAGTTCCTCCACAGTGGACTTGTTAGATAAGACAAGGGACAACCTTGCACAGCTCCTAGGTTGCCTGGTGAAGTCTGTAAGGAGTTTAAGTCTGGTCCCTTAAAGTAAACAAATGATATTGATGTTCTGTAAACACCATTAAGATCCCATTAATAGAGACTGGGAACATTGTTCAGTACAGTGAGTTGTTGTTGAACTAACCCGGGTCAGAGATGAAAACTGCAACCTTCCTGGCATTGCCTGGTGCTGGATTCACACCAATCTTCCTAGTTATTGGGAAAGAGTTCACTCTCAAGGCTTCCAGCAGGTGTGTAACTCGCACCCGAGTTTGACCTGTTTAACATGGGAAAACACAAGGGAGATGTTACGGATTTCTCTCACGATCTCAAGGGCCCTATTTATAAAAGATCGGTATCGTTATCGTAAAATACCAATCGTTATCGTAAAATAACGACCGGGTTTTTACCGATAACGGTCGGTATTTACCGATAACGACCGGTAACGGTAATTAACGGTCGTTATCGGTAAATAACGGTCGTTATCGGTAAATAACGGTCGTTATCGGTAAATAACGGTCGTTATCGGAAAATAACGATCGTTATCGGTAAATAACGGTCGTTATCGGTAAAAACCCGGTCGTTATTTTACGATAACGATCGGTATTTTACGATAACGATATCGATCTTTTATAAATAGGGCCCCAAGTTTCTTATTGGCACTTCTAAAAGTTCTACAACCTGTTTGATGTTGAATTAAAGCTCCAATCACCCAGGCTTCCTCTTGCTTGTGGAGCTGTGACACCAACTCCTGGGCTGCACTTTTCTGCGCTATCAACACGGCACCAATTCCACAGTTAAAGTTGTTGACCATCTCAAGCTCGGACAGGGCTCCTTCCTGGTACAGCCAAGAGAATACTGCTGGTATTGTCCAGAAGAGGGCATCTGTCCGACAAACTCACAGTAGAACTCATCAATGAACATAACCCATGTTAGAACTTGTCAATCATAACCCACAATGGAATTTATCAATCATTCAACCCCACAATAGAATTCATCAATGATCAGAACTCATCAATCAATAAAGCCCATAGTAGAACTTGTTAACCATCATAACATGTATTACAATTCATCAATCATCATAACACAGAATTTATCAATTAATAACACCGTAAAACTCATTGAACATCATAACCCGAAGTAGATCTCCTCAACCAACATTACCCACAGTTTAATTCACTAATTAGCATTACCCATAGCAGAACTATACAAGGTTTAATACGGAAGGAATCACAGATTACAATACATAGGATATTGTGTTAATGTTTTTACCTACAATCACCCCTAGATAATCTGGGAGAAGATGGTGAATGGTTCCAAGAAGACCCTTCTCAGTAACAGCTGCAAAGGCTCTTACATGTCCAGATTGGATGCAAGACAAAAGCATTTGGCTATAGATTGGGGATGGACTCACCAGTAGATCCCCTGTAAACAGAAACAAGGATAACTCTTAGCATGTTGTATTACATGTAGTACAGTATATTATCTCATATACTGCATATACTACTATAGGCAAACATGTGGATGAGCCTATAGTTTGTTCATTTGGCTAATTAGTTTCTCCTGTATGTAAATGTAATGAAAAAATCTATTTTGTCTTATACACTCAACTGTGGAGTTTAGAAGTGAAAATTTGCAGGGAAATTCAATAAAAATTCTTGTAGTTAAAAATGGTGCTAATTTTGCCCCAACCAATCAGATCTTAGTTAACATCTGATTGGTTGGGGCAAAATTAGCACCATTTTTTCACAATAAGAACTTTTTTTTTTTTTTTGAATAACCCTGTTGGTGTTTAATAGGGGGGTTCAAGCTTATCAAGTTCCATGATAACGTAAACATTGTACCCCAACTCTTCTCTCCATTATATACTGGTAACGATGATCCATAATCTGCGGAACACTTGTGTAGAATATTCCCAATTAGGCTGGAGCTATTACAGTGCAATCCAGTGTCAGGAAGCCCAATCACTACATCTCCTTCTTTCATTTTATTCAGTCGTGGGAGTTTGTGTTCCCTTTCTACTATTCCAATGGAACAACCACTGAGAGTCCTGGAGCCCTCAGGATACAGATCAGCCACATGGACAATTTCTCTTTCTGTTGAGAAAAAAACAGCAACTGTTGTATTTACTTGTAAATGTATGAAAAGAGTTTGTAAGGTTACTACACACACAGGGAGATTCAATAAAAGTTCTTATCGTTAAAAAGAAATGGTGCTAATTTTACCTCAACCAATCAGATCTTATTTAACATTTGAAAACTAACATCTGATTGGTTGGGGCAAAATTAGCAACATTTTTAACGATAAGAACTTTTATTGAATCTCCCTGATAGACTGTAAGCTCTTCAGTCCAATAACCTCAGTTCTAGGCACACCACCATTGTGTACAACAAATAAACACATATATACACATAGGATCCATATATACACAGTATGCATTGTAACTATAAACTTTATACAATAGCCCGGATAATATGTTCTAGTTCTTTGTATGTGCAAAGTTACTATGGAAACACTTCAGTCCTATGGTCACAGGTGAACAGTGAAGCTGGGCAGGCGCAGGCAAGTTGAATTGTTTCCTGGTGCAATCGGTGAGGGGCACAAAACCACCAATAGGCCCTATTGGAAATAAGCGCATTATTGAAAGGAAAAAGGAAAGTCCAGGTGTTGGACTGATGCCTTATCTTGTGCTAAACATATTAACATAAATCTTATTTAGGTTGGGTACACCGCTGACCTGATCGTGGCCGGCCACCCCACACCATCAGATATTTCTGGCTGACCAACTGATCCATGGCACTATTGGTCGGTCATCCGGAAATATCTGCTGGTATGTACCCAGCCTAAAGTTTTCTGGTCCCCAATTTAGCCATTGGCCCTTTATTTCTCTTTACAGGGCAAGGAAAGGCAGGTTGGGTACTATGGCGGTGAATTAATCCAAAGGCATTTTGTGGGCAGAGCAGCCTGGACCCTCCGCATCAAAAGGAAACTTCCAAATGTTCCAGATTGTACTTTTCTTTCCTTTGTATTATGATTACAATAATAGTATTGTTACGGATATGAATGGGGTTTGGCGCTTACCCAGTAATGTGCTGCCAGCCTTGCTGCACGCGGTAGCCAATCCATCAACTAATGATTTAGCTACGTCCTCGTCTGCTTTTCCACAAGTGATATAGGGCATGAAAAAAAGAACCTGAGCCCCATAACCCAAGATGTCATTCACACACTTTGCTACCAGGTGCTGGGCGGCCATGTTGTATTGGTGGCAGGTCCGGGCAATCTGGAAAGAGACAAGACAATTTTGCTATTGATTGTGTGGTTGGTTGTTTTTGTCATTAATCTTGGCTACTTTGCCAGACTCTGTTCTCTCTGACCTTCGACCTATTACTGGACCTGTCTATCTACCTTCATGTCTGTGACCTTTTAACTTCTTCCATGGTACCATCAATTGGAACCATAAGGTGGCCAAACACTACAAATAGTTATTGTGATTGTAACACCGACCGATACTTTGATTGACAGATGTACAATGTTAATTGTAAGTAGATGTACCATACATATTGTTAAAAGTTCAATTTGTTTGGCAATTAATTTCTATTGTGCAGACATCCCACCCTGCCATTTGAGGCTTCCGGTGAGGGAGGAGGTGTGACGTTAGTGATGTCACACAGGGGGCAGAGTTAACATCTTAGAGGTTGGAGGGGTATGGCGGGGGTGTTCCTGGGCGTGGCAGCCAAAAGAGGGCATCATGGGGAGGAGATTAGACACTCCTCCCCATGAATGAGGTAGACTCCCTTGAGATGCGGGAGGGGTGGGATACCCAATTGTAGTCTATTGTGATGTTAAAATCGATGTTTAATAAGAAATATCCTCACCTTTATTTGAGCTTCAGCACTGTTAGTGGTGCAAACCAACAGCGGATCCTTGAACTGAACAGCAGTTAGTGGCAAACAACTGCAACTTAAACCGGATCCTAAAAGGGTCACATCAACATCAGCTATTAGAACAACATTAAAATCTTTTCAAGTTAATGTATTTAAATGATTCAAAATGGAATCATTTAGATTTTTAAAAAGTTTAAAACTCTTAACGAAACTGGGATTAGGCTATTTATAACCCGTTTATAATTTAAGGGCAAATTACAAAACTGATTTTATAAAAAGTAACATTTTTTGAAACTGAAAAAATGGTTAAAAGTATTTTCTGATGTCATGGCAGCCTGTTAGTATTGTTCCCCACCCCCACCTGCTGGTTGCAGACATATCTGCACATGCTCATTAAGTTCTCTCGCCCACTTCCTCTTCCTCTCTTGCCAGAGCTGCATGATCTGCCGCTAATCTGGCTAAGCAGGCCTAAAACTTATTAAAATGTGATGAGGGGAGGCTGAGGTGAGAGACAGCGGCTAATCATTTGGAATGTTAAAATTTATTAATTCTCATTTATTTTTTCCATTTAATTTCCCTTTAGTTTTTTTTTTTACAACTTAATTGTAAAGTGTTAAATGGCTAGTGAATTATACAGGAAAGAGACATTACCTATATTTGTAGATTGCACAGAATCTGAAGGACCTTCTCTGATTGCAGGGACTGACCAGTCTAGACTTTCTCTGTTTTCCCAACAAGACAAAGTAAACACAATCAATAGGCAGCAATGTTATTAAAGAGATGGAATGAATGGCATTAACACTATCAGAAGGTTTACAGGTGCAGCTTTGTTGCTTGTTGATCCAGAAGATGACATTCCATCTATCCGTGTATGGATGCTGCAGCTTACCGGTAATGAACTAAAAGGCCTATCATTCCGGTCATGTTATAGGGGTTCATATTTAAAGGGACAGTTCAGTGGAAATTATCAATATTTGTTAAATTGTTAGTTTGTGTAATGCCTTCTTAGTTATTCTATAGATTCTCTCCCTTTTTAAAAAATCAGTTGAATTTATCCCCATTGCTATTCCCTGCTGTTGACATTAGTGAGCTGACATTTCAGGTTCTAACGGTCCTTCTTCTTCCCAGAATGCACCACATCCTTGGAATGTTCATAACAGTAATTTCTACTGATTGGCTGTTGGATGGGTCAAAGATGCTCAGATCTCTACTGAGCAACTGAATCAACCAAGGTGCAGGGTCAAGGGCAAGACCATAACGGTCTCTACTAGGGGTCCTGCAAACAGGAAGTCAGTATTTCAGTTGCATTTATTTATATACAGACACAATGCTGAATTGGCAGTTTAAGGTCATTGGGATGAAAAAAATACTGCTCTTTTTCCTGACAAGCAAATGTATTTGCACTGAACTTCCCCTTTAAATAAGGTTACGTGAACATGAACTAGAACTCAAACTCGAACCAGAGTTCGTGACGGATTTTACACACAAATTTTGCACGAACACAAACTATTTAGAACTCTCAGGGCTCGTTCACATAGGACAAAAAAGCGCAACTTTTAAAGGCGTCTAGTGACATTGTAACACGTTTCAGAAAGTTCGGCCATCTCTAGTCACAAGTCATAGAAAAGAAACTTACTCTATGTTCTCTCTGCTTTTAGCACCTGGTAATTGACATCCTTTGCCTTGTAAAGAAGTTGATGCGAGAGAATATTTCAGCATGTCCACGTGGTTCGGTACAGGTGGACCTAAAACAGATCAGTATTTACACAACCTGATTGGCTGGAATGTTGAAAAGATGATGTTGCCTTAATATACCCATATATGGGTATTATATAAACCAATGTCCATTGGTCTTCACAAAAATGTGTTTGTTCGTTCGTCCGTATCAGACGATGGGACGTGTCGGTAAATTCCGATTGATTGTGCGGTTCCCTATGGGACCACACGATAGATCGGTCGCACTTTCGGATGCGGGCGAATTTTCCGCGACCGACGGACATTTGTCCCGGAGCGAGCGCTCGGACAGGACAAATAGTCCCTTTGTGTGTACCCAGCCTAAAATCTGATTGGTTGGGACAAAATGATCACCATTTTTACAGATCATCAGGGAGATTCAATAAAAGTTCTTATCATTAAAAACGGTGCTAACATTGCCCCAACCAATCAGATATTATGTCACATTTGAAAGCTAACATCTGATTGGTTGGGCAAAATTAGCACCATTTTTAACAATAAGAACTTTTGTGATTGAGGCACAAACACCCAAATTCACCGTTACCACAGCTGATGTTCTCCCCCACACAATGTTATAACAGTCAAAATCAGATTGGTATGAATAACACAGGCAAAACTTCTGTATTGGGGCTGTTTCTGTCACAGGGAGTCCTGGAAGCCGTAGAATCCAGGAGAGTGCAGTGTCGGACTGAACTGTTGGGGCCCACCAGGATGAGTTTAGGGGCCCACCTAACATTTCATATCTCTATTATCCCCATTTCTATTTTACACCTACTGACTCCTTTTGTTGATTAAATTACATTTCTTACTGTTCCTGTGTCTCTGTATTTACATTGTAGCAGTTTCCTTGGGTGAATGGGCTGTGGGCCTACCGGTGGATTTCCTTGTAGCCCTGTGGGCCAGTCCGACACCGGAGAGATGTGTCACGTAGACAGACTAGTGACCTGGTTATTTGAGTGGAAATTGATCACCTTTCTTTCTAAAATCTAAGAAAGTCTTTTATTAAATGACCAAGAATGCTAAATCGGAACTGCCCGAAACTGTCCCTTGGCGGCGGCCGTCTCCCTGTACCAGAGTATATGCGCAGTCCCAATTGTCCTTTATATTTTCAGATTTATTTTGCATCAGGTGATAATTAGAGACGGGACCCGGATCCGACACGGACCCCTCGGTACCGTCTGGATTTTGGAATTTTCTAAGATTTTCGAATGTGCGGAGCCATTTTCAATAATTTTCTAAAATAACCTCGAAAATCTTCGGAAATCGGATCGGAAACTCGAAAGTTGTCCCCGATCGTATTTTCGAACGTTCGAAGATATTTTTGAAAATTATCGAATATAGCGCCGTACATTCGAAAAAATCTTTAAAAAAAATTCCGTTTTCGGATCTTCCGGAACAAAACGATGTCGTTTCGGCCATCTCACAATTGATTTATTGTGCTATTACCATCCCCTTTCCTCCCATTGGTTGCAATACGTGTGGGGTAAGACACCAGTGCCCAATCCTGTGCCGACTCCGGTAAACACTGATGGATCCGACCTTCAACTGCTGCTTGGATCATTTTATACAGATCCATCTCCAACAGTGGCAGGATGGCCTGCAAATAGAAATTCTAATTTATTTATTGTATTATTACTTATGTATTATAACAAGTTTTAAAATATTTTATTTCGTTGGTAAAATACAGAACAACAAATGCTCAAGTTAGTCCGGATGGAGGATCTGTGAAAGCTCATGATGTTTTTTATTTTAAATTTGGTTTTCAAAAAAAAAAAAAGTTTCTCACCTGACATTCTAGTGTTTGAAAGCTGCATTTAAGTCCAAGAACTAAAGGACCCCGATTGGTCAGCATGATTCTGGCACCGATTATCCCTAGTGGTTAATCACAAAACATCTCTGTATCAAAAAACACAATTCTTATTGAAAATAACTGCATCTATGTCAGACATCCCACCCTGGCTTCTGGGAAGGGGATGTGGGGACGTGACGTGACGTCACTTAGGGGTGGGCAGAGTTAGGAGTCTAGGGGGGGGGGGGGGCGGGGTTAAGGGTATTTTGGGGGAATGACGGGCAAAAGGGGCATGGCAGGGGAGTTGATTAGAGACTTCTCTTTGTCGTTGGAGTCTAAAGTGGTCTCGTGGGAGACCACCCCAGAATGGGTGAGACTCCTGCAAGTCGGGGGAGGGGTGGGATACTTGCTATGTAAATCCACTGACTCATCTAGAAAGATTTTCCTGATAAATTATTTGAATTAGCAGGTTTTCCATTAGTAGATAAACATGAGCTCCTGTTTGTAGATCCACTTTACACTAGTTCCTGGTTTTCATTCACTCTTGTAGCTTCTTCACCCTTACCTGCATACGACATTCCCTCTTGCCTCATAGCATCAGAAACCTGCTCTAGGATCTTGTCCTGAGTGTTCATTAATGATGAAGCCAAGAGCTAAAAAGATATACTGTACTTGTTATAATGAGTGGCACAGACATAAATATTGATGGCCATGTATTGCACAAGTTCTTAAACCTAAAATTGTAATGACTTAAAGGGTAACTGTGGTCCAAAAATGACTTTAGGTAAATTGATAAGAATTGCTTTCCTGAGCATTTTTGCAATTTACTTTCATTTTTTTTTTTACATAGTTTTGAAGATATTTATATTTTTATGTGTGATCTGGTAGCAGCATTATTATTATTGATTTATATAAGCATCACCAAATTTCCTGCACTTTCTGCTTTCTGCTCTGAAACCATGTGATAGTCCGTCTTCCCCGTGTTTCCTCCTTCTCATGGCACCTCCCCTTGCAGGCCCCTTGAAACCCCTGGTCTTTCACTCCTCCTTCAGTCAACTCTATTTCTTCCTGGTTTCTACTGCACTAAGCATGTGCCAACCGCAGATTAGAAAGAGGAACTAGTATTTGTGACCGCAGATTCAGATCTCCCACCCCAAATCTTTCTGATCAGTGATTTTTTCACATCTCGGGATGTGCAATTTAAAATTAGGAACCTGGTCTTTCATTTAAATTGAAATAGTTTGGAGACCACAGTTCCCCTTTAAACCAGATTATGGACCCTGGACACCAGTGAAACTTACTCTTAAGTCCATTCTTTACTGTATAGGCCCTTCATCCATCTCTGCCTTTTTAACCCCCAAATATCAACGTCTTTGTGCCCATGGTAGACCAGAGGTAAAAACTTCTATTGTTGGCTGTCAATGCTATTTCATAATGTGAACCTTAAACCTTACCTTGGATCCAGCGCGATGTGCTTGAACTGCTCTAGAAACTTGAGATTGAGATTCACCATTCAGATTTTTCTCGATCTCAACAGGTGGCACAGAGTAAAGTGATTTACCATCAGACACTGCAAGACACTGCAAGAACAATCACAAAATGGTGGGTCTTGGACTGAACTGGGTAAAAAGTCTTCCTTTTGAGTTTTGGGGATCATGTGGCTTTAGCTATGGAACCAGATTTTGAGCGAGCATCAGAATCTTTTTCTGTTCTAGCTGTAACATTGCCCTTTTTCTACATTTTCACACAACCAATAAAGGATGGCAAGCAAAGGACATACAGTCATGTCACATGACTTTTTTCGCATTTTAGAAAAACTATAAATGGCCTCGTATTTTAAATGGTCTTGAAACTCTATGGTGAGACTTTGAGTGTGCATATATGATAGGGCAGCACGGTGGCTCAGTGGTTAGCACTGATACCTTGCAGCACTGAGGTCCTGAGTTCGATTCCACCCTTGGACACATCTGCAAGGAGTTTGTATGTTCCCCCCGTGCTTGCGTGGGATTCCTCCGGGCACTCCGGTTTCCCCCACAATCATAAAGACATACTGATAGGTTGTATGTGTACATAAAGTGATTAGATTTAAGTTCTTTGGGGCAGGGGCTGGTGGGAATTCAGTAAATAAATGAAAAGCGCTGCGGAATATGTAGCGCTATATACGAAATAAAATACATACAAACATATATATATATATACATATATAGATATATATAATGACCACATAATTAAATAAACTTCCAACTTACTAAAAATTCCACTCCTTCTAAACGCTCTTCAATGAAAAAAGATTCCATTTCCGTTTCATGTGCAGTCCATGTGTCCTTTAAGGAAATTGATTTCCCAATTTATCCAAGTTACCAGTAATCCATTAGTACTATAAATCTATGGATATGATGTGTCTGATCACAGAGGTCACAGTAATAGTAAGAACAATCTACATTTCAATACAATCCCATTAACTTTCAACTTCCCATCTACATGTAGTCTGCCCCTTTATTTATAAAGTTTATTGAACAGTCAGGCCCAGATTATTTTACATTCCCACTATCCCTCCTGGCCCTACATTGTAATTCCAGTACCAAATCCCATTATTGGAGAGTCATGACAGAGCAGGTGGAACTGACCTGAGTGAGCAGTTGAACGGCTTGGCAAGCCTCATCTTTGTCATTGGCCATGCAGACCTCTCTACTAGATGAACATGGCTTCACCACCAGGGCAGGAAAGTCAACACTGGAGAAGAAACAGAAGCCCTCAATGCCATTTCATCCATGGTCATTATTTTATACAGACAGTAACTTTCTATCTAGGAAGCTGGACCTACCTGAAAATATCTAACTCACAGCACCCACTGAAGGTCTTTAGTTAAGAGATTGA
This sequence comes from Hymenochirus boettgeri, assembly GCA_019447015.1. Lineage (NCBI taxonomy): Eukaryota > Metazoa > Chordata > Amphibia > Anura > Pipidae > Hymenochirus > Hymenochirus boettgeri. The sequence goes on along the minus strand of CM033470.1, from coordinate 23,379,824 downwards.
ATGGAGTTGCCCTTTCCAAGCAGTAGGAAGAACAGAATGTTGCCAATCACCCTGGCTGGACACCATAAATGAAATATGACATACAGGCTCTGGGTAAATGCTCCTTCCGCGATTCAATATCGCGTTTGCAAATGTGGGTAAATCCCAGTAAGGGATTTACCCATTGCGGGATTTTAACGCCAGCTGGCGTTAAAATCCTGCGCTAAAACTAGCACAAACGCCATATTAAATTGCGAGCATCGGATGCGTGGGTGATTTTTGCATAACCCACACATCCGGCGCTAATATGGAGTTAAAGTCGCGCTAACCGGTAGCGAACCGTTTAGCGTGACTTTACCTCCATATATTTGCCCAGAGTCTGGGTAAATGAGGCCCTTAGTATATAGTAGTATACTAATAAAAATAATTGAAAGCAGCATTTTTGGGATAAGATCCGTACAGTATCAGATACAAGATAACCCTCACACATTAACCTAACCTAACTGTGAGCAGTATGAAGAAAGAATTTTAAGGAAGTACAGAGTGATGCGCATAGCGAGGCTCCCCCATTTTCTAATGCATAGTCCTGGTTTTGGGTTGGTGTCTCTGTTTTTGAGAATTAACTTGAAATTGTCCTAGGATTACAGAGATCTGATTGGAAAATATGGATAGGCTTTATATATGAGTCTACCTGATAGGCGGTCTTAATGATAGGCTGTCTACATGATAGGCTCTCTACATGATGGGCTGTCTACATAATAGGCTCTCTAAGTGATAGGCTCCGTACATAATAGGCTCTCTACATTATAGTATCCCTGCATGATAGGTTCTCTACATGATAGGCTCTCTACATTAAAAGTTCTCTACATGATAGGCTCTCTACATGATAGGAACTCTACATGATAGGCTCTCTACATGATAGGAACTCTACATGATAGGCGCTCTCTACATAATAGGCTCTCAACATGATAGGCTCTCTACATGATAGGCTCTCTACATGATAGGCTCTCAACATGCTAGGCTCTCTACATGATAGGCTCTCAACACGATAGGCTCTTGACAGGAAAGACTCTCTATTGTATAGTCTCTCTACGCGATAGGGTCTCTACATGCTGGTCTTTTTTTTTACTGTAGTCTGACCTCAAATGTGTGGATTTACATTACATGACATGATGTGCAAATAAAATTTACTGATCTAGGTGCCCCCCAATAACTCACCAGTTAATAAATCTGCAGGCTTCCTGAGGATCAGTGAATGATCTCCAGCGAGCGGAGGGGATTCCAAACTGGTCCATAAACTCTTTGGCAAAAATCTTATTGGCTTCAAGCTGAGATGCCTTTGCTGTGGGACCAAAACATCTCACACCAGCGGCTGTCAGATCATCTACAAGTCCTAAAAATGAGCAAAATGTACCCTTACTCTATATACTATTCAACATACCTGCAGATCATCCTGCTAAATTCCGAGACCTGCCTGAGCCAAATATTTTTTAATCGATTTTATTTGCAAATGAACATTCCAGGCTGGAGGGGATAACCAGGTAGTAATGCTGGATTGCCCAATAATTAGATCAGTTCAACATCCAATTCATCTTATATCAGGCCAGTGAATGGACAGCATTAGTCTTAAAGCCTTTAACCTAAAAAAGAGAACTAATTGTTAGTGTGATCCCAGGTTGTTAAAGGGTAAGAAATAAAATTGGAGAAATGTGCATTTACAGATGTTGTTTCACTAAATGTTTCCAAATAATAATTGACTCAGTCAGTTCTCGGAATTTTGCAGGATATATTGAATAGTAATTTATTGTCTATTTGATAACATGTAACACATGCTCTATACAATATGTAGGGAGCACTATTAGACCGTTGCAATGTCACCTTCATGAACATATTAGACAAGTGGCCTCTAAAGATGTCTCTAGCCCTGTAGCACGCCACGTTTCTGTATGTAATAATGGCAATATAGCTCAGATAAGCTGCCAAGGCATACAGAGTGTCCAACCTAATTATCGAGGAGGTGACCATGTAGCTTCACTTAGAAGAGCAGAAACCAAGTGGATCTTTGAACAAAGAACAAGGATCTGATTGGACTTAACTTTGTCTTTGATGTTACAGGCTTTCTTGACCCTTAATATCATTTAGAATATCTAGTTCTAGTATTTACTCTACTCTTGATATTTATCTTTGCATATCTTTGTATATATGTGCCTAAATACATTGTTCTGGTTAAATCATTCCAGCATTTGAATGTCTGACTTTTACTTATATTATGAACAGGGGCGTTCCTAGGGTTTTTTGGCACCTCAAACAACTTTTAATTCCGACTATATATATGGAGGGGTGCGGTGGGCTGACTAACACTGACTCGTGAACTGAAGGGCTGAATTAACACTGATTCACTGATTGGTGGACTGGTCTCAAAATATTAGTGGTGGAATCACAGGCTCCTCCCCTTCTACATTCTTCAGTCTGACACATGGAGATTAGAGAAAGAGATCTTACCGCCGGTGAGAAGGGAGATCTGGTTTACCACTACCAGGGCAATGTTGTGGTCAATACAGAACTGCTTTAATAGGTTTGGGTTGCTGATTAACACCCCTGTGGGAAACAGTAACACAAAAATACATTATCAGGTTTAAGGGCACAGTAATTAAAAAAAGCACGAGATCAGCTTTATCTGACATACTAAGATCCCATATCTCATTAAAGGAGAACTATGGTCTAAAATGCATTTTCCCTGACTTATTGCATGGACTAATAAAAATGAGGTATCACTTGTCTTTTTAATTGATTCCAGTGCAAAGATCCCCCTGTAAAGTCTTTTAATACAGAAAGTCTTGTAGTCACTTTCTGGTTCCGCCTTCTGTCCACTACCACTGGTACAGGCACGACCACAGTATTTAACTTAGGTAGGGAGGGACAAAAAAGCTTTCCAATGAGCTAAATTCAGCTCTGACATTAGTGTCCCAGTTTCTCACTTACAAAAACCGTAAAACTATACAGACCCGAGTTGTTGATCTTTCCACGATTAGCAGTGTTGGCATTTCCCGGTGCCACCAGGACCTGCTTCACATTGGCAGATTGTGCCAACTTCCAGGCCAGATGTTGCTCTCGGGTTCCACCACCTACTACCAGCACCCTGTCCGTCATAGCTCTGTGAGTGAAGATCAAAGATAACATGAGGAAAAACAATCAATAACTCTACATTCAAACTGCCCTAAACCAATGAGAATGGCCCTGTGAACTGCAATTGGGCTTCTCAAGTCTGATATTATCCTATTATAATACACAATCCCTATATTGCTCCAAACCAGATGTACAGAGGATGAGGGTTCAGCAATAATCACGTGACCTCTGGGCCATGTACACGTAGGAAAGTCAAAGTCCAATAAAATATTTAATTTTAGAGCCATAAGCGACTCACTCAGCCCTGCTAATGTCTTTACCTTTAAGGGTCCATTAGGCTTTTTTGGCCTATCTAATTTACAACAGAAAGAGAGTGTAAGGTATCACATGATTATGGTATTATTTACATGTACATAGACAAGTATAAATAGATGTATCTTGTTTTGTCTGACTGTCTCAAGAGAAGGGTAAAGGGAGTAGATTCCAAAATGGCCGCCAGGTGCCTACAGGTGACCTATGTGATTTCTATCCAATCGCTAATTAGCATTACAGATGAACAAAATGATGGATGGTCGGTAAACGGGGAAGAAATCGTGACCTTTCAAACGCACAATCATTTCCATATTTTACACCCACTATGCTGGATTTACGTTCGACCAGAAACCCACAGGAGGGTCGTGTGCATTCCAGAAAAGGAATTGAATTAATGTGACAATGACATTATCAAACAACGAGAAACTGCAAATGGGCATCATTAGGAACGGAGTCGGGACCAGAAAATGGCAAACAGGGATAAAGGGCGTGTATAGTGTCCAAAACCACAACATGGGGTAGTACATGGTAAATATAAAGGTGGGTACACACTTTCCAATCCTTCGTCCCAACCGACCATTTGGCTCACTGGTCGTCCAGGACGGAGGACTGTTGGTTGCGGCAAAAGTATTTCTACCGCAGACCACGCAGTCCATAGGGGACCGCACAATTGGCCGTGGTTTTTCGACGCATTCGAAGATTGTTCGCCCAATCCGCGCGTCAGTTGCGGTCGCAACAAAGAAGCATCCAATATTAAGGCCCAATCGACTAAAACGCTGAAATGTTGGCCAGTCGAGCTGAAATATTGGATGGTGTGTACCCAGCTTAACTGATTCTACCCATTGGTATCCACAAACTACAGCTTATATAAAATAATAAGGGGGTTATACCAAACAATTGACTATGATTATCCCAATCAACTCTACAGACTGTTAAGCTAGATTCACACATTGCCGATAAAGCCCCAATAGCGTCTTTCCCTAACGTTCCCCCCGGCATCCCGGTCGTTTGTGAAATACCTAAAATTTCCCTTGGCCGCAATATTCTCCCTTTAGGGGAGTCAGCCGTGGTGTCAGTCAGTCCCGAGCAAGCTTTTTGAACGATTAGTCAAAACAAATGTTTTGACTATAGTTACCCTTTAAGTATGGCTGTCACAGTAATGGATAAGTAGGTCAGTAGTTGTGTGTATCGGTGTCGGGCTATAACAGCATAGACATATACAGCATTATACACGAATAGACCAATACACAGCTATACACAGAATAGACCCTATACAAGCATAGACCCTATACAGCATATACACAGCATAGACCCTATACAGCTATACAGCTAGACCATATACAGTAATAACAGCATGACCCTATACAGTATAAACACCAGCATAACCCTATAAGCAATACACAGCATAGACCCATATACCAGATATACATAGCATATACCCTATACAGTATATACACAGCATAGACCCTATACAGCATATGTACAGCGTAGACCCTATACAGCAAAAACAGCATACACTTACAGCATATAACAGCATAGAACCCTATACAGCATATACACAGCATCAGACCCTATACACGCATACTAACAGCATAGACCCTATACAGATATACACAGCAGAACCCTATACAGCATATACACAGCACAGACCTCTACAGTATATTACAGCACAGACCTATACAAGTAACACACAGCATAGACCTATACGTATACACACCAAGCATAGACCCTATACAGATATACACAGCAAAGACCTAACAGCAATATACACAGCATAGACCCTATACAGTATATACACAGCATAGACACTATACAGTATATGTACAGCATAGACCCTATACAGTATATACACAGTATACACAGCACAGACCCTATACAGCATATACACAGCACAGACCCCTATTACAGCATATATCAACAGCATAGGACCCTATACAGCATATGCACAGCATAGACCCTATAGCATATACACAGCATAGACCCTATACAGTATGTAAGCATAGACCCTATCAGTATATACACAGCATAGACCTATACAGTATATACACAAACATAGACCCTATACAGTATATACACAGCATAGACCTATAACAGCATATACACCAGCATAGACCCTATTTACAGTATATACACAGCATAGACCCTATAAAGCATATAAAAGCATTAGATCCCTATACAGCATATACACAGCCAGACCTTACAGTATATACACAGCATAGACCCTATAAAGCAAGATACAAGCATAGACCCTATTACAGGCATATACACCGCATAGACCCTATACAGTATATACAGCATAAGCCCTATACAGCATACACAGCATAGACCCTATACAGTATACGTACAGCATAGACCCTAGACAGTATATACACAGCAATTAGACCCTATACAGATATACACAGCATAGACTTACAGCATATACACGCATAGCCCCTATACAGCATTAGTAACCACAAGCCTAGACCCTATACAGCATATACACAGCATAGACCCATACGTTATACACAGCTAGACCCATATACAGTATTACACAGCATAGACCCTATACAGCATATAAACACAACAACACACAGCATAGCCTATACATATATCAACAGACATTTAGACTATCAGTATATTCACAGCTAGCCTTATACAGTATTATACACAGCACAGACCCTATACAGGATATACACAGGCAAGGACCCTATACAGTATAGACAGCACAGGACCCTATACAGATTATACACAGCACAGACCACTTTACAGTATATACACCGCACAGACCTATACAGCTATATACACAGCTAGACCCTATACAGCATATACACAGCATAGACCCTAGTATAACAGCATAGACACAGCATAGACCCTATACAGTTATACACAGCATAGACCCTATACAGTATATGTACAGCAAGACCTATACAGCTATATACACAGCACAGACCTATACAGTATACACAGATAGACCCTATACAGCATATACACAGCATAGACCCTATACAGCATATACAACAAGCATAGGACCCTATACAGTAATACACTAGACCTATTATGTAACTAGATATACCAGCATAGACTCTATCAGTATGACACGCATAGCCCTATTCACAGTATATACCACAGCATAGGACCCTATACAGCATATACACAGCATAGACCCTAAACAGCATATACACAGCATAGACCCTTAACAGATATTACACGATAGACCACCAGCATATGACAAAGATAGTCCTATACAGCATACTATAACATAGGACCTTATACAGCATATGACACAGCATAGACCCTATACAGCAATACAAGCATAAGCAACCCTATACAGTATATACACAGCATAGACCCAGATATACCATAGCATATAGACACAAGATTGACCCTATACAGCTATATACACAGCATAGACCTATACAGCATATACACAGCATAGACCCTATACAGCATATACACAGCATAGACCTATACAGTATATGTAGCAGCTAGACTTAGAGATATACACAGCATAGACCCTATACAGCATTACACAGAATAGACCTATACAGTATATACACAGCATAGACCCTATACGTAATACAGCATGACCCTATACAGATATACACAGCAATAGACCCTATACAGCATTCTACACAGCATAGACCTATACATTATACACAGCATAGCCCTTTACAGTATATACACACCGCATAGACCCTATACAGTATATACACAGAAGACCCTATACGTCTATAACAGCAAGACCTACAGTATATACACAGCATAGACCCTATACAGTATATAACAGCATGACCCTATACAGTATATACACAGCATAGACCTATACAGTATATAACATAGCATAGACCCTATACAGTATATACACCAGCATAGACCCTATACAGATATACACAGCATAGACCCTTACAGTATATACACGCATAGACCCTATACAGATTATACACAGCATAGACCCCTAACAGTATATGACAGCCAGACCTATACAGTTACACAGCATAGACCTATACCAGTTATACACAGCTTAGAACCTATACAGCTATACCACAGCAATAGACCCTTCATATACAGCAGTATTACTATACACAGCATAGACCCTATACACGATATATACAAGCACAGGACCCTATCAGCATATATACACAGCATAGACCTATACAGCATATAACACAGCATAGACCCTATTACAGCATTATACACAGCATAGACCCTATACAGTATAGGACAGATAGACCCTATACAGTTATACACGCATAGACTTACGATATAACAGCATACGACCCCCTATACAGCATATACACAGCATAGACCCTTACAGTATATGTACACATAGGACCCTATTTATACAGCATATACACAGCATAGACCCTATACAGCATATACACAGCATAGACCCTATACAGCATATATACACAGCATAGACCCTATACAGCATTATATAACAGCATAGACCCTATACAGCATATACACAGCATAGACCTATACAGCATATACACAGCATAGACCCTCCATATATAACAGCATATACCTATACAGTATATACACAGCATAAAACCCTATACAGTATACACACAGCATAGATCCTATACAGTATATACACAGAAATGACCCTAACAGCATGTTACACAGCACAGACCCCTACAGCATATAACGCACAGCCCTATACCAGCAGATACACAGAAGACCTTAAGCCTATACACAGCATAGACCCATACAGCATATACACAGCATAGACCCTATACAGCATATACACAGCATAGACCTAACAGTATATACACAGCATCGACCCTATACAGTCTATACAGCATAGACTCTGTACAGTATAACACAGCATTTAGACCTTATAAAGTATTCACAGCATAGACCCTATACAGCATATACACAGCATAGACCCTTTACAGTATATACACAGATAGACCTTTACAGAATATACACAGCATAGACCTATACAGTATATTACAAGATAGACCCTATACAGCATATACACGCTAAGACCATACAGCATATACACGCATAGACCTATACAGTAATGATACAGCTAGACTATTACAGATATACCACAGCATAGACCCTATACAGCATATTACACACGCATAGACCCTATACAGCATATACACAGCATAGACCCTATACAGTATATCCACAGCATATACCTATACAGTAATACACAGCATAGACCCTATACAGATACACGACTAGACCCATACAGTATATACACAGCATAGACCTACACAGTATATACACAGCATAGCCTATACAGATATATACACAGCACAGACCCATACAGCATTATACACAGCACAGACCTATACAGATATACACAGCATAGACCCTATAGCATATACACAGCATAGACCTATACAGCATATACAGCATAGACCCTATACAGTATATACACAGCTATAGACCCTATCAGTATATGTACAGCAGACCCTACAGTATATACAAAGCATGACCTTATACAAAATACACGCATAGACCCTATACCGCATATACCACAGCATAGACCCTTTACAGTATTACACAGCATAGACCCTATACAGCATATACACAGCATAGACCCATACAGTATATGTACAGCATAGACCCTTACAGATAACAAGCAGCCCTTACAGCATATACACAGCATAGACCCATTAGACAGCATATAAACAGCATAGACCCTATACAGCATATACACAGCATAGACCCTATACAGCATATACAAGCATAGACCCTATACAGCAACACAGCATAGACCCTATACAGTATATACACAGCATAGACCCTATACAGTATACACACAGCATAGAACCTATACAGTATAACACAGCATGACCCTATACAGTATATAAACAGCATAGACCCTATAACAGTATATACACAGCACAGACCCTATACAGCATATACACAGCACAGACCTATAAGCATATACACAGCATAGACCACTATACAGCGATATACACAGCATAGACCCTATAAAGCATATAACAGCATAGACCTATACAGTATACACAGCATAGACCCTATAAAGTATATGTACAGATAGACTCTGTACAGATATACACAGCATAGACCTATACAGTATATACACAGAAGACCTACAGCATTACGCATAGCTACAGTATTACACAGCATAGACCCTTACAGTATATACACAGCATAGACCCCTATACAGCATATACACAGCATCATTAGGACCCTTTACAGTTATACAGCATAGACCCTATACAGTATATTACACAGCATAGACCCTATACAGTATATACACGCATAGACCCTATACAGTATATACACAGCATCGACATATACCGTATAACAAGCATAGACCCTGTACAGTATATGTACAGCATAGACCCTATACAGTATAGCACAGCATAGACCTATAAGTATATGCCAGCATAGACCCTATACATCATATACACAGCATAGACGCTATCTATCTGTCTGCCTGTATAGCTATCTATCTGTCTGCCTGTATAGCTTTCTTTCTTTTTTCTTTCCTTTTTTTTCCTTTCTTTTTCTTTTTCTTTATTTCTTCTTTCTTTCTTTTTTCTCTCTTTCTTTTTTCTCTCTTTCTTTTTTTCTTTCTTTTTTCTTTTTTTTTCTTTCTTTTTCCTTTTTTTCTTTCTTTTTCCTTTCTTTTTTCTTTCTTTCCTGTATTATTCACTATGTAAAACACTTCTTTTTTTCTTTCTTTCTTTCTCTTTCTTTTTTTCTTTCTTTCTCTTTCTTTCTTTTTTTTCTTTTTCTTTCTTTTTTTTTTCTTTCTTTCTTTCCTTCTTTCTTTCCTGTATTATTCACTATGTAAAACACTTATAGAAGACTCTTTAATCTATGTATTTTCTTGATTGAATAAATTAATATACGGTAGTCAATGTGATGCAACTTTCTGTTGATATGCATTGGAAACGTTACTTAAAGGGACAGTTCACCTAAAAAAACCAACCTTGTTTAATCAACATTAAAATTCTTATGGTGACAGGACACTTGCTCCTGCCTCCCATATCACATCCTGAGCCCAGATCTCACTACTTGTGACTGTGATCCTGCAGCCCTGCTTTATCTCTCCTGCCGGCTCTCCTGTTTATCCATCTACGTATCTGATTATCTTTATTCTATCTATCTTATTAATCAATAGATATCAACGTATCTATCTACTATCTATCTAATTATCTATCTATCATCTATCTATTTATCTGTCTATCTATCATCTGTCTATCATCTATCTATCATCTATCTATTTATCTGTCTATCATCTATCTAATTATCTGTCTATCTATCTATCTATCTATCTATCATCTGTCTATCATCTATCTATTTATCTGTCTATCATCTATCTACTATCTATCTAATTATCTGTCTATCTATCTATCTATCTATCTATCTATCTATCTATCTATTTATCTGTCTATCTATCATCTATCTATCATTATCTATTTATCTGTCTATCTATCATCTATCTATTTATCATCTATCTATCTATCTATCTATCTATCTATCTATCTATCTATCTATCTATCTATCTATCTATCTATCTATCTATCTATCTATCTATCTATCTATCTATCTATCTATCTATCTATGTCTGCTATCTATCTATCTATCTATCTATCTATCTATCTATCTATCATCTATCTATTTATCTGTCTGTCTATCTATCTATCTATCTATCTATCTATCTATCTAATCTCTCTCTATCTCTGTACAAGTAACTGCATTCCCCTTGAGAGCAAATACTGCCCCGGTGCTATTTACAGTAATAACAGCCTGCAGGGATGACGGCCCTGCGGGCTGAAACATGTAGAATCGGAATAAAGTTGTGTGATAATGCCGCTGAGTGCTCTCTACTTGCACAATTTTTATATCAAATTATCTATTTACTATCTAATTATCTGTACAGTTATCTATCTATCCGTGTCTGTCAATCTTTCTATCTATTTAGTGGAAAAAATGTCACTAGTATAACATTTTTGTTATGTTTTACCGGTAATTGTTGGAGCACATGCGAAGTGCAAAAAAAAACCAACAAACGATTATTGAAAACGTAACGCAGCGCACACAATGGAGCCATCCTCATTGTGATACGGATTGCAAAATGCGCTTTACGACCATTATCATGAGAGAATCACATGCCAGTTGTTTTCAATGTGGGTGGCGACACTGTATGTGCTGCAATCTGTTTTTTATTTGCGGATGGCGTGCACTCCGATAACTGTTTATTTACAAAATCAAGACGCAATCGCACATTGAAGGACAACTCCACCCTCATAAGAACATCTTTTAGAATGAATAGCGTCTTTAAAATATGTTGATATATCATAGTTTGTTCTATGAATTCATTACTGTATGCCTGCTATGCTTCTGGAGCCCAATTTAGAAACCTGTACTGAGCCTGTACTGAGCCTGGGCATGCTCAGAAGAGGCAGACAGGGGATTGACATTCAGTCATTGGCTGTGATGTCAACTGTCAAATCCATAACTGACAGTTTCTAACTGGAAGAACCAGGAAGCAGAAACAGGGGAAACAGGACATTGTGCAGGATTTCAGGTTAGACTTACATATTTCACATTTCAAACTATTACTGTTTATGGTTTTGGGGGGTGATTTACCTGTATGTAAGTTTTCATTTTGGGGCTGGACTTGCCTTTTAATGCACGTGAAACATGCTGCATTGCTATCACGCTTTTCACTCAAGTGCCAAGTGTACCATAGTCTGAAAATATTTGCGAACCATTGAGATTTTATGTAGATATCAGACATGTGCTTTACATTGCTGTATTATGTAGGCTACTTGACACTATATACTGATCTGTGCACTTACTTATGTGTGACTGAGATTGCCATACTGTATCTTGGTATAGTATATTCAGTATTCAAATTGAATCCGAACTCTAATATCGACATTTAGGGCACGGCCACACTGCAACACAATCGCAATAGCATGCGATTTCATGTGCGATTTTTTTTGCGTTTGCGCTTGCGATTTCTTCAATAAGTATAGGAAAACACATGCGATTAAAAATGCAAAACGCAATCGCAAACGCACCAAAAACGCGCGTTTTTTTGCGTTGCCGCGTTTTCAATGATTTTGTAAAATCGCAAGCGCAAACGCAAAAAAAACGCAGCAGTGTGGCCTAGCCCTTAAAGTGAAATATTATCGTGGAAACTGCAGTTTGAGTGGTAATCAGTTTATTTACACTGCTAATGGGCTATTAAAATATTACTGTGAAAGTGTTTGTACTATAAATTGTGTTGTCAGGAAACGGCCCTAAATAATAATTCTGTTGAGAAATTAAAACTTCTACATTTACACTGTGTAATGGTCGGGTGCAAGTCCAGCCCTAAAATGAAAACATACATACAGGTAAGTCACCCCCCAAAACCCTAAACAGTAATAGTTTGAAATGTGAAATATATAAGTCTAACCTGAAATCCTGCACAATGTCCTGTTTCCCCTGTTTCTGCTTCCTGGTTCTTCCAGTTAGTAACTGTCAGTTATGGATTTGGCAGTTGACATCACAGCCAATGACTGAATGTTAATCCCCTGTCTGACTCTTCTGAGCATGCCCAGGCTCAGTACAGGCTCAGTAAACGTTTCTAAATGGCTCAGTTTCCATGAGGCATCCAGAAGCATAACAGGCATACAGTAATGCATTCATAGGACAAAGTAGGATATATCAACATATTTTAAAGAGGCCATTCCTTCTAAAAGATGTTCTTATGAGGGGGTAGTTGTCCTTAAAACTTTCCCTTTCGATAATTGAGACGTGTATTTTACGTCTATTCTATTGTGTTGCTTATTAAAATCTATTTTCATGTCAGACTAGTGTCTTTGTCGCTAGCGAATACCAACGCCGATAAGTAAAAGAAATATAATGCAGTATATGGGGTGCACGTCCAGGAATTTAAAGGCTTGTATATGGGAGAATATTAATGATATTAGAGATATCCCAACAGATTTGCCGCCTTAGGTAATGAAGTGGAGGTGGACACTTAGGAATTAGCGTGTATGGAGGGGGCTAGTCCCTTGAGCACCCAGGGCACGGCCATCTCTGATACAAGGGAGGAGGAACGAAGGATCAGGAATGCAAGGCAGGTGGTAGTGGTGGCGGACTCCATTATTAGGAAGGTAAATAAGGTAATCTGCCACCAAGGCCCTACATGCCGAACTGTGTGTTGTCTGCCTGGTGCTAGGGTTCGACATGTGGTGGATCGTATAGATTATTGGGTGGGGCCGGGTGTGACCTGACGGTCTTGGTTCACATTGGTGCCAATGACAAAGTTAGAGGAGGAGGTGAGGTCCCTAAACATGATTTCCGAGAGCTAGGGTCTCGGAAAGCAAGTCAAAAGCAAGGACCTCCAGGGTAGTGTTTTCAGAAATAGTACTGCAGCCACGTGCTAAGCCAAGGAGACAGCAGGAGCATTAATGCGTGGCTAAGAGAGTGGTGTAAGGAAGAAGGGTTTGGGTTTATTGAGAACTGGGCAGACTTTGCTGTTGTCTACAGGCTCTTTAGTAGGGATGGGTTGCACCTCACTGATGGTGGTGCAGCTGTTTTAGAGGAGAAGATGGCTAGAGTGTTGGAGGAGATTTTAAACTAGGTTTGGGGGGGGGGTATTAGCAGTCTCACTGGGATAGATAGCCCAGGAGGAAAGCAGTGTTTAGATAGGCCAGTGGCGGGCGGAGAGGGGGGTGGGGCTAGCATAGGGGATAGGGAGGCATGTGTATTAAAGTGTACAAATAAATTACAAAATCATAATCTAAAATGTATGTTTGCAAATGCGAGAAGCCTGGCTGACAACATTTGTGAATTGGAAATTATGGCATTGAATGAAAAGTATGATGTAATAGGTATAGCAGAAACGTGGTTGAACAGTTCTCATGACTGGGCTGTAAATTTAGAAGGATATGCCTTGTTTAGGCAGGACAGAGAAAAAAGGAAAGGGGGAGGAGTATGTGTTTATGTTAAAAAAGAATTTAAGCCAAATTTTAAGAAGTGATAACTGGCGATATGGATGTTAAAGGACAATTATACTCACCTCCCCCTCGTTCCTTTCCCCCCACTCCTGCAAAGTACCCAGGGTGAGGACCTAAAACGCTAAGTCCTCACCTCTGGGTACTTTACACAAGTCCTGAAGTATTTACTTGTAATCTCCCTCGTCGCTCCGGTCCGATCCTCCCCACTGGCACTTTGAGTGACAGGTCGCGAGGCAGCCAATGGGAAGACACGCTCTGCAAGGAGGCGTGTCTTCCCATTGGCTGCCTCCCGGACTGTCACTGACAGTGCCAGTGGGGAGGATTGGACCGGAGCGACGAGGGAGATTACAAGTAAGTACTTCAGGACTTGTGTAAAGTACCCAGAGATGAGGACTTAGCGTTTTAGGTCCTCACCCTGGGTACTTTACAGGAGTGGATCGGGGAAATGGTGAGTATAATTGTCCTTTAAAGAGGAGGCAATTTGGGTGGAATTAGGCAACAGGAAAGGGGGTAATGTCATTGTTGATGTCTGCTATAAGCCGCCAAATGCTAGCAGAGAGGAGGTGAGTCAACTTCATATTCAGTTGGCAAGGGCTGCAAGTTTGGGGAGTGTGCTCATTATGGGGGACTTTAATTACCCTGACATTGATTGGTGTGGTGGAACTGCCATCACAGAAAAAGGCGATGAGTTCCTGAATTTTCTCTCACAGGTGGTTGAGGTTCCTACTAGAAAAGGAGCTCTGTTAGATCTGGTAATATCTAACATTGTGGAGCGCATTATAGATATAAAGGTAACTGGAGGCTTAGGGAATAGTGACCATGAAATAGTGTCATTTGGACTTTGTTATCGAAAGGAAAAGTGCGCTGGGTTAACAAAGACATTTAATTTCAGGAAAGCAAATTTTCCCAGGTTAAAAGCAGCTCTTCAGAATGTCAACTGGGATAATGTATTATCAGGTAAAGGTACTGAACAGAAGTGGACTGTGTTCAAGGGGATTTTAAGCCAGTTCACATCTAAATTTATATCCTTGGGAAATAAATGTAAAAAAAATAAATCTGCGCCCATGTGGCTGAATTCTGATGTAAAGAGGCAAATGGAAAGGAAGAAAAAGGCATTTAAAACCTTTAAGGCCGAGGGAACGGAAAGGACCTTTAGGGATTATAAAAACTGTAACAAGGAGTGTAGAAACGCAATCAAACTAGCTAAAATTAAGAATGAAGCAAGCATGCTGGGAGTTGTAGTTTCCAAACATCTTGAATGCCAAGTGAGCATGCTTTATTAGCTGGGAGTTGTAGTTTCCAAACATCTACACCACCCTCACTTGGCATTCAAGATGTTTGGAAACTACAACTCCCAGCTAATAAAGCATGCTGGGAGTTGTAGTTTCCAAACATCTTGAATGCCACCCTCACCCTCCCACCCAGTTCAGTTTGTACCTGTGGGCTGTTCTCCATCCAGGAACTGTGGGCTCTCCTCCATCCAAGGGCTCTCTGTTGGGGCTGTGTGCCATTGAAGGTATGCGTCCTCTCCATTCCGGCATCCGCACGCTCATTCCTGTACTGGCGCGCCGGCTGACGTCACTAATTGGCGCCGGGCAGTGACGTCAGGCCGGCGCCCCAGTACAGGGAATGATCGTGCAGCTGCTGGAGTGCTAAGGTAAGTAGTGACTCGAGTATAATCCGATCATCACTTATGGTAGCCATTTCATTACATACTGAGTAAAGCCATGGTAAGTTTATCACTTACTGGTAGCCATGGAAATTTCATCACTTACTGGTAGCCATGTGAATGTAAACACTCACTGGTAGCCATGGGAATTTAATCACTTACTGGTAGCCATGGGAATGTAATTACATATTGGTAGCCATGGGAATTTCATACAACTGGTAGCCATGGGATTTCATCACTTACTGGTAGCCTGGAATTTAATTACATACTGGTAGCCATGGGAATTTATACATACTGGTAGCATGGGAATTCATCACTACTGGTAGCCATGGGAATTTCATCACTTACTGGTAGCCATGGGAATTTCATTACATACTGGTAGCCATGGGAATTTCATCACTTACTGGTAGCCATGGGAATTTAATTACATACTGGTAGCCATGGGAATTTAATTACATACTGGTAGCCATGTTAATTTAATCACTTACTGGTAGCCATGGGAATTTAATTACATACTGGTAGCCATGTGAATTTATCACTTACTGGTAGCCATGTTAATTTATCCCTTATGGGAGCCATTGAATTTAATCACTTACTGTAAGCCATGTGTTATTTAATCACTTATGGTAGCCATGGGAAATTAATTACATACTGGTAGCCATGGGAATTAATTTACATAATGGTAGCCATGTAATTTAATCACTTACTGGTAGCCATGGGAATTTAATTAACATACTGGTAGCCAGTTAATTTAATCACTTACTGGTAGCCATGTGATTGAATCACTACGGTAGCATGTGAATAATTACAACTGGTAGCCATGGTTTAATTACATACTGGTAGCCATGTTAATAATCACTACTGGTAGCCAGGGAATTTAATTACATACTGTAGCCATGTGAGAAACACTCACTGGTAGCCATGGGAATTTAATCACTTACTGGTAGCCATGGGAATGTAATTACATACTTGGTAGCCATGGGAATTTAATTACATACTGGTAGCCATGGGAATTTAATTACATGTAGCGGGATTATAATACTGGTAGCCATGTTAATTTAATCACTTACTGGTAGCCATGGGAATTTATTACATACTGGTAGCCATGTGAATTTAATCACTTAATGGTAGCCATGTTAATTTATCACTTACTGGGAGCCATGTGAATTTAATCACTACTGGTAGCCATGTGAATTAATCACTTACTGGTAGCCATGGGAATTTAATCATACTGGTAGCCATGGGAATTAATACATACTGGTAGCCATGTTATTTATCACTACTGGTAGCCTGGGAATTTAATTACATACTGGTAGCCATGTAATTTAATCATACTGGTAGCCATGTGAATTTAATCACTTACTGGGAGCCATGTGAAGTATTACATACTGGTAGCCAATGGGAATTAATACCATACTAGTAGCCATGTTAATTTAATCACTTACGGTGCCATGGGAATTTATTACATACTGGTAGCCATGTGAATGTAAACACTCACTGGTAGCCATGGGAATTTAATCACTTACTGGTAGCCATGGGAATTTCATTACATACTGGTAGCCATGGGGATTCATCAACTTCTGGTAGCCAGGGAATTTAATTACATACTGGTAGCCATGGAATTTAATTACATACTGGTAGCCATGGGAATTTCATCACTTACTGGTAGCCATGGGAATTTCATCACTTACTGGTAGCCATGGGAATTTCATTACATACTGGTAGCCATGGGAATTTCATCACTTACTGGTAGCCATGGGAATTTATTACATACGGTAGCCATGTGAATTTAATCACTACTGGTAGCCATGTGAATTTAATTACATACTGGTAGCCATGTTAATTTAATCACTTACTGGTAGCCATGTGAAAATCCATGGTAGCCATGTGAATTTAATCACTTACTGGTAGCCATGGAATTTAATTACTACTGGTAGCCACGTGAATTTAATCACTTACTGGTTAGCCATGTGGAATTTAATCACTTATGGTAGCCATGTGAATTAATCATTACTGGTAGCATGGGAATTTAATTACATACTGGTAGCCATGGAATTTAATTACATACTGGTAGCCATGGGAATTTAATTACATACTGGTAGCCATGGGAATTTAATCACATAATGGCAGACAAACTGGCAATTTCATCATATACTGGGGTTGGCTATTACCACCCCAGTGTAGGGCAATCGCTCATTATATAGTGCAGGAGTGGCAGCATTGTCTCGTTCTACTAATATAATGAGTACATTGCCTTGCATATGGGGTAGGTAATAGCCTAATAGGGCTATGTGGCTATCACCTACCCGTGTGCAGTGAAGCAGTTGTAGGTCCGAATGATGCAGAATCAGCGCAGGGAGCAAGCAGTTCCCAGTAGTACGCGGCTCTGTGTGATGACGTCAATGTCAGCTGCGAGGGAGTATACGGGGAAAAGGAGAGATTTGAGGCACCTCTATTAGGTAAGTGTGTTAAAACATTCAGGCACTTTGCCCAAAGATCCAGTACCCCGAATGTTTAACATAGCGACACCACTGGTAAGATGTAGCAATGAACTTAAGTGCAATGCAATTATTTTTTCTGGATCCAAAGGCTTGTTAAAATTTGCTTCACCTGCCTCATTAGGGAGGCAGCCCTGATTTCAGCAAGGGTTCTGAACATTTAAAGGGTATCTAAACTGGAGACTTTTTTAATTGCCTTTAATTGTAAAACTAAATTCTTCCCAACTATAATTTTGTTTGTAGATCTGACCCCTATATATTAGATATTCATTTTCAAGTATTGACAGTTCAACTGTATCAAGTGATCATAAACTCTTCTGCTGTGTGCAGAATGCTGACACTCTAATGGTGACAGTTGGTATGTGTGAATAGCATGGCTCATAGTGATTGAGCATGTTGGCCTCGCAGAAAGTCATGTCAGGTGGAAGGAGGAGTTGGTTAGGGGGGTTACTGAGTAAAACAAGTACTGCATTCAATTCCTGCAGCAAAACACACACCTCAGAGTAATGGGCCCAAATATAATCTCCCATGATATATGATGTTTGATGGTGTATGGCCAATTGCTAGGCATTTTCAATGGGGAGGTGCAGTGGCGAGAATCTATATTACAATCACTCAGTGATGTCACTCAGTGATTCCTGTCTCCCACTGCCCCTCCCACTGTCTCGCCCTCCCTGTATTAGTCATTTATAAGGAAGCCCTGTTTATTTCTGACAGACAATGTTCTGTCCTTCTTTCTCTTTTCAATAGGATCAGTAATTAACTATTTATACATTTAACAGGGATTCCTATATAAATGACTAATACAGGAAGGGGGAGAGGAGAGACAGTGGTAATGGGCAGGTTTTTTTTGTCTGGCCTATGTATTATAATAAATAATACGCTACCTACAGTGTATATGGATTACTTCACCTTGGAGTCCATGCCCTGTATAAAAGCACTCGGCCTGCGACCTCTTCCTTCTATATGGTCATGGAACTCTGGTGCGTAATATCCTTATATACACTGTAGGTAGCGTATATCCCTTATATAATGTATACTGATACTGTATGAGTTTAAAGATAAGTGTGTAATAGAGATAACTATATTCAAAATTAACATTTTTACCCTATGCTTGAATATAACTAGATTGTAAGCTCTACGGGGCAGGGACTCCTTTCCTCTTGTGCAAAGCCCTAGCACTTCTATTTATATCATTTATATATTTATGTACGGAACTATCTATGTATTATCCCTCTGATGACTTTATTGTATTTATAATGACAGCGCTGCGTCCCCAAGTGGCGCTTACATACTAACATACAATAAACTATACATATATACATACATACACACATACATATATTACATACACACAGACACACACATACATACACACATAATAATAAATTAATCAGCCATACTCTGTACATAACTATAGTGTGATTTCATTATGGAACATGGGCGGGTTACAGTTACTCTGATTCCTTCCCAGTAATAATTCTCACTGCCCAGGGGACACGGGCAGGTCAGCTAGTTGATTGACAGTTCTGGCAGGGTGGAAGATGGAGGAGAATTCTAGTCTGACGGTTATACTTGTACCCCTAGTGTAATAACCTGGAAACTACAACTCCCTGCATGCTGGTCAGGGAGTTGATCTAGGACAGGGGAAGGGCACCAGATCTCCAAATGTTTTGAAAACTACAACCCCAGAATTATCTGATTGTAGAGGAATGCTGGGAGTTGTAGGGTATGTACAGGATGACTTGTCCTGATTGACATCTCCCTCTGGAAATCAATCCAACCAATGGGTTAACGGGAGTTTCCGTGTGGGCGGGGTTACAAGGACACACCCCGTGGATGAGAAGTCAGTGACATGCCGTAGGGTGACATGGACGTATGGATTGGTCTGGTGCTATGGTCCGTGCTGTGCGGTACCGGGGTACAGAGCACAGGTCAGTCTACTCACTGGTGTGGCTTCAAATTGCCGAACTACATTACTCGCCATGCTCCTACTTTGTCCGTCAGACAGGGGGCTTCTGGGATATGTAGTTCGATGGAGCTCACTGGTCTCTGCTTCCTGATTTTCTCCCTGGTTGGATACAATTACCAATATCATTCTGTACTGGGGAACTACTGGGCACCTACTGGGTAACTATGGGCACCTACCTGCCATGGGGAACTGCCCATACCTGGATGTGGATCAATCTGGTCTGTCTGTATATATGTCGTCTCTGTGTATAAAGTCTGTCTTGTCTGTCTGTATATGTCGTCTCTGTGATAAAGGTCTGTATAGTTGTCTGTATAATGTTTGCTGTTATCTGTATATATGTCTGTCTGTTTTTCTGCCTGTCTGTATTAGCGTCTATCTGTGTATATGTGTCTGTCTAATATCAGTCTGTACATGTCTGTATAACTGTCTGCCTGTATACATGTCTGTCTACCTGTTGTATATCTGTCTGTTTAGCTATCTATCTGTCTGTCTGTTATAGCTATCAATCTGAAAATCTTCTTATAGCTATCTGTCTCGTAAATTGTCTATATAGCTATCTGTCTGTCTTATATTGTCTGTCTGTCTGTTATAGCGATCTGTGTGGTATCTGCATTGTCTGTATAGCTATCAATCTGAAAATTTCTCTATATAGCTATCTGTCTGTAAATTTGTCTATATAGCTATCTGTCTGTCTGTATATTTGTCTGTCTGTCTGTATAGCTATCTGTCTGTCTGTTTAGCTATCTGTCTGTCTGTATAGCTATCTTCTGTCTGTATAGCTATCTTGTCTGTCTGTAGATCTATCTATCGCTGTTATAGCTATGTATGTTGCTAGTTAGCTATGGTCTGTCTGTATAGCTATCTGTCTGTCGTTCTGTATAGCTATCTATCTGTCGTTTGTATAGATAGCTATGTCTGTCGTATAGCTATCTATCGTCTGTTTGTAGCTAGCTATCTGTCTGTCTGTATAGCTATCTATCTGTCTGCCTGTATAGCTATCTATCTTCTGTCTGTTTGTATAGCTAGCTATCTGTCTGTCTGTATAGCTATCTATCTATCTATCTCCCTGTATAGCTATCTATCTATCTCCCTGTATAGCTATCTATCTGTCTGTTTGTATAGCTAGCTATCTGTCTGTCTGTATAGCTATCTATCTATCTATCTCCCTGTATAGCTATCTATCTATCTCCTGTATAGATTTGATCTGTCTATATCTATCTATATCTATTTATCTGCCTGTATAGCATCTATCTATCTCCTGTAGTATATGTCGTATGTTAGTCTATCTATATATCTATTTATTCTCTCACTGTATAGCTATTATCATCTCCGTATAGCTATCTATCTGTCTGTATAGCTATCTATCTATCTATCTATTTATCTGCCTGTATAGCTATCTATCTATCTCCCTGTATAGCTATCTGTCTGTCTGTATAGCTATCTATCTGTCTGTATAGCTATCTATCTATCTATCTGATTTATCTCCTGATATAGCTATCTATCTATCTCCCGTTATAGCTATTGTCTGCCTGTATAGCTATCGATCTATCTCCTGTTATAGCTATCTGTCGCTGTATAGCTTTCTTTCTTTTCTTCCTTTTTTTTTCTTCTTTTTCTTTTTCTTTATTTTCTTTTCTTTTTTTCTCTCTTTTCTTTTTTCTCTCTTTCTTTTTTCTTCTTTTTTCTTTTTTTTCTTTTTGTCCTTTTTTCTTTCTTTTTCCTTCTTTTTTTTCTTCTTTCCTGTATTATTCACTATGTAAAACACTTCTTTTTTTTCTTTCTTTCTTTCTCTTTCTTGTTTTCTTTCTTTCTCTTTCTTCTGTTTTTTCTTTTTTTTCTTTTTTTTCTTTCTTTCTTCTTCTTTCTTTCCTGTATTATTCACTAGTAAAACACTTATAGAAGACCTTTAATCTGTGATTTGTTGATTGAATAAATTAATATACGGTAGTCAATGTGATGCAACTTTCTGTTGTATGCATTGGAAACGTTACTTAAAGGGACAGTTTACCTAAAAAAAACCAACCTTGTTTAATCAACATTAAAATTCTTATGGTGACAGGACACTTGCTCCTGCCTCCCATATCACATCCTGAGGCCAGATCTCACTACTTGTGACTGTGATCCTGCAGCCTGCTTATCTCTCCATGCCGGCTCTCCTGTTATCATCTAATGATTATTTATTCTATCATCTATTATATGATATCACGTACTTACGTCATCTAATTATCTATTATCATCTATCTATAGTAATCTCTGTCTATCATCATCTATCTTATCTGTCTATCATCCTATCTATTACTGTCTATCTATCTACGATTATCTAATCTGTCTATATCTATATTATTGTCTATCTATCATATCTATTATTCTGTCTATCAATATCTTTCTATCTATCTATCTATCTATCTATCTACTATCATCTATCTATCTATCTTATCTATCAATCTATCTATTCTATCTATTTATCTGCTATCTATCATCGATCTATTATCTGTCTATCATACTATCTTACTATCTATCATTATCTGTCATCTATCATCTGTCTATCATCGATCTATTTATCTGTCTATCTATTCATCTATCGATTTATCTGTCTATCATCTATCTCTATCTAGCTAATTATCTGTCTATATATCGATCTATATATCTATCTATCGATCTATCTATCTATATATCATCTATGATATTTATCTGTCTATTATCATCATCTATCATACGATTATATGCTATCTATCAATCGTATCTATTAGTCATCGATATATCTAGTCTAGAAGCGAATCTAGCGATCAGCTAGCTAGCTATCTATGCGATCTATCTATCTATCTAGATATCATCTATCATCATCGATCTATCTACTATTCTATCTATCTATCATCTATCTTCTATCTATCATCTATATCTATCTATTTATCTGTCTGTCTATCTATACTATCTATCATCTATCTATCTAATCTCTCTCTATCTTGTACAAGTAACTGCATTCCCCTTGAGAGCAAATACTGCCCCGGTGCTATTTACAGTAATAAACAGCCTGCAGGGATGACGGCCCTGCGGGCTGAAACATGTAGAATCGGAATAAAGTTGTGTGATAATGCCGCTGAGTGCTCTCTACTTGCACAATTTTTATATCAAATTATCTATTTACTATCTAATTATCTGTACAGTTATCTATCTATCCGTTGTCTGTCAATCTTTCTATCTATTTAGTGGAAAAAAAGGCACTAGTATAACATTTTTGTTATGTTTTACCGGTTAATTGTTGGAGCACATGCGAAGTGCAAAAAAAAACCAACAAACGATTATTGAAAACGTAACAGCAGCGCACACAATGGAGCCATCCTCATTGTGATACGGATTGCAAAATGCGCTTTACGACCATTATCATGAGAGAATCACATGCCAGTTGTTTTCAATGTGGGTGGCGACACTGTATGTGCTGCAATCTGTTTTTATTTGCGGATGGCGTGCACTCCGATAACTGTTTATTACAAAATCAAGACGCAAATCGCACATTGAAGGACAACTCCACCCTCATAAGAACATCTTTTAGAATGAATAGCGTCTTTAAAATATGTGATATATCATAGTTTGTTCTATGAATTCATTACTGTATGCCTGCTATGCTTCTGGAGCCCAATTTAGAAACCTGTACTGAGCCTGTACTGAGCCTGGGCATGCTCAGAAGAGGCAGACAGGGGATTGACATTCAGTCATTGGCTGTGATGTCAACTGTCAAATCCAAACTGACAGTTTCTAACTGGAAGAACCAGGAAGCAGAAACAGGGTAAACAGGACATTGTGCAGGATTTCAGGTTAGACTTACATATTTCACATTTCAAACTTTACTGTTTATGGTTTTGGGGGGTGATTACCTGTATGTAAGTTTTCATTTTGGGGGGTGGACTTGCCTTTTAATGCACGTGAAACAT
The DNA here is from genome assembly GCA_019447015.1 of Hymenochirus boettgeri. Classification (NCBI taxonomy): domain Eukaryota; kingdom Metazoa; phylum Chordata; class Amphibia; order Anura; family Pipidae; genus Hymenochirus; species Hymenochirus boettgeri. The sequence continues at coordinate 23,355,405 of CM033470.1, read as the reverse complement.
GCTGCATTGCTATCACGCTTTTCACTCAAGTGCCAAGTGTACCATAGTCTGAAAATATTTGCGAACCATTGAGATTTTATGTAGATATCAGACATAGTGCTTTACATTGCTGTATTATGTAGGCTACTTGACACTATATACTGATCTGTGCACTTACTTATGTGTGACTGAGATTGCATCATACTGTATCTTGGTATAGTATATTCAGTATTCAAATTGAATCCGAACTCTAATATCGACATTTAGGGCACGGCCACACTGCAACACAATCGCAATAGCATGCGATTTCATGTGCGATTTTTTTTGCGTTTGCGCTTGCGATTTCTTCAATAAGTATAGGAAAACACATGCGATTAAAAATGCAAAACGCAATCGCCAAACGCACCAAAAACGCGCGTTTTTTGCGTTGCCGCGTTTTCAATGATTTTGTAAAATCGCAAGCGCAAACGCAAAAAAAAAGCAGCAGTGTGGCCTAGCCTTAAAGTGAAATATTATCGTGGGAAACTGCAGTTTGAGTGGTAATCAGTTTATTTACACTGCTAATGGGCTATTAAAATATACTGTGAAAGTGTTTGTACTAAATTGTGTTGTCAGGAAACGGCCCTAAATAATAATTCTGTTGAGAAATTAAAACTTTACATTTACACTGTGTAATGGTCGGGTGCAAGTCCAGCCCTAAAATGAAAACATAACAGGTAAGTCACCCCCCAAAACCCTAAACAGTAATAGTTGAAATGTAAATATATAAGTCTAACCTGAAATCCTGCACAATGTCCTGTTTCCCCTGTTTCTGCTTCCTGGTTCTTCCAGTTAGTAACTGTCAGTTATGGATTTGGCAGTTGACATCACAGCCAATGACTGAATGTTAACCCCTGTCTGACTCTTCTGAGCATGCCCAGGCTCAGTACAGGCTCAGTAAACGTTTCAAATGGCTCAGTTTCATGAGGCATCCAGAAGCATAACAGGCATACTAGTAATGCATTCATAGGACAAAGTAGGATATATCAACATATTTTAAAGAGGCCATTCCTTCTAAAAGATGTTCTTATGAGGGGGTAGTGTGTCCTAAAAACTTTCCCTTTCGATAATTGAGACGTGTATTTTTACGTCTATTCTAGTGTTGCTTATTAAAATCTATTTTCATGTCAGACTAGGTCTTTGTCGCTAGCGAATACCAACGCTGATAAGTAAAAGAAATATAATGCAGTATAGGGGTGCACGTCCAGGAATTTAAGGCTTGTATATGGGAGAATATTAATGATATTAGAGATATCCCAACAGATTTGCCGCCTTAGGTAATGAAGTGGAGGTGGACACTTAGGAATTAGCGTGTATGGAGGGGGCTAGTCCCTTGAGCACCCAGGGCACGGCCATCTCTGATACAAGGGAGGAGGAACGAAGGATCAGGAATGCAAGGCAGGTGGTAGTGGTGGCGGACTCCATTATTAGGAAGGTAAATAAGGTAATCTGCCACCAAGGCCCTACATGCCGAACTGTGTGTTGTCTGCCTGGTGCTAGGGTTCGACATGTGGTGGATCGTATAGATTATTGGGTGGGGCCGGGTGTGAGATGACGGTCTTGGTTCACATTGGTGCCAATGACAAAGTTAGATAGAGGAGGAGGTGAGGTCCCTAAACATGATTTCCGAGAGTAGGGTCTCGGAAAGCAAGTCAAAAGCAAGGACCTCCGGGTAGTGTTTTCAGAAATAGTACTGCAGCCACGTGCTAAGCCAAGGAGACAGAGGAGCATTAATGCGTGGCTAAGAGAGTGTGTAAGGAAGAAGGGTTTGGGTTTATTGAGAACTGGGCAGACTTTGCTGTTGCTACAGGCTCTTTAGTAGGGATGGTTGCACCTCACTGATGGTGGTGCAGCTGTTTTAGAGGAGAAGATGGCTAGAGGGTTGGAGGAGATTTTAAACTAGGTTTGGGGGGGGGGTATTAGCAGTCTCACTGGGATAGATAGCCCAGGAGGAAAGCAGTGTTTAGATAGGCCAGTGGCGGGCGGAGAGGGGGGTGGGGCTAGCATAGGGGATAGGGAGGCATGTGTATTAAAGTGTACAAATAAATTACAAAATCATAATCTAAAAGTATGTTTGCAAATGCGAGAAGCCTGGCTGACAACATTTGTGAATTGGAAATTATGGCATTGAATGAAAAGTATGATGTAATAGGTATAGCAGAAACGTGGTTGAACAGTTCTCATGACTGGGCTGTAAATTGAAGAAGGATATGCCTTGTTAGGCAGGACAGAGAAAAAGGAAAGGGGGAGGAGGAGTATGTGTTTATGTTTAAAAAGAATTTAAGCCAAATTTTAAGAAGTGGATAACTGGCGATATGGATGTTAAAGGACAATTATACTCACCTCCCCCTCGTTCCTTTCCCCCCACTCCTGCAAAGTACCCAGGGTGAGGGACCTAAAACGCTAAGTCCTCACCTCTGGGTACTTTACACAAGTCCTGAAGTATTTACTTGTAATCTCCCTCGTCGCTCCGGTGATCCTCCCCACTGGCAATTTGAGTGACAGGTCGCGAGGCAGCCAATGGGAAGACAGTCTGCAAGGAGCGCAAGGGGGTAATGTCATTGTTGATGTCTGCTATAAGCCGCCAAATGCTAGCAGAGAAGAGGTGAGTCAACTTCATATTCAGTTGGCAAGGGCTGCAAGTTTGGGGAGTGTGCTCATTATGGGGGACTTTAATTACCCTGACATTGATTGGTGTGGTGGAACTGCCATCACAGAAAAAGGTGATGAGTTCCTGAATTTTCTCTCACAGGTGGTTGAGGTTCCTACTAGAAAAGGAGCTCTGTTGGATCTGGTAATATCTAACATTGTGGAGCGCATATAGATATAAAGGTAACTGGAGGCTTAGGGAATAGTGACCATGAAATAGTGGCATTTGGACTTTGTTATCGAAAGGAAAAGTGCGCTGGGTTAACAAAGACATTTAATTCAGGAAAGCAAATTTTCCCAGGTTAAAAGCAGCTCTTCAGAAGTCAACTGGGATAATGTATTATCAGGTAAAGGTACGAACAGAAGTGGACTGTGTTCAAGGGGATTTAAGCCAGTTCACATCTAAATTATACCCTGGGAAATAAATGTAAAAAAAAATAATCTGCGCCCATGTGGCTGAATTCTGGATGTAAAGAGGCAAATGGAAAGGAAGAGAAAAAGGCATTTAAAACCTTTTACGGCCGAGGAAGGAAAGGACCTTTAGGGATTATAAAAACTGTAACAAGGAGTGTAGAAACGCAATCAAACTAGCTAAAATTAAGAATGAAGCAAGCATGCTGGGAGTTGTAGTTTCCAAACATCTTGAATGCCAAGTGAGCATGCTTTATAGCTGGGAGTTGTAGTTTCCAAACATCTACACCACCTCACTTGGCATTCAAGATGTTTGGAAACTACAAAATCCCAGCTAATAAAGGATGCTGGGAGTTGTAGTTTCCAAACATCTTGAATGCCACCCTCACCCTCCCACCAGTTCAGTTTGTACCTGTGGGCTCTTCTCCATCCAGGAACTGTGGGCTCTCCTCCATCCAAGGGCTCTCTGTTGGGGCTGTGTGGCATTGAAGGTATGCGTCCTCTCCATTCGGCATCCGCACGCTCATTCCTGTACTGGGCGCCGGCTGAGTCACTAATGGCGCGGGCAGTGACGTCAGGCCGGCGCCCCAGTACAGGGAATGATCGTGCAGCTGCTGGAGTGCTAAGGTAAGTAGTGACTCGAGTATAATCCGAGTCCAATTTTCAGGCTGATTTTACAGCCTGAAAAACTCGGTTTATACTCGAGTATATACGGTAGTTACGGAGGATGGCGATAAAGCAAATGTCTTGAATACTTTTTTCCCTTATATATACACTATAGATGATCCAAGTACAGATATCATAGAGTATAATAGCAATAATGGTATAAAAGATTTAAGTGCACTTTGGTTAACCGAGGATATGGTACAGAGAAAGAACTACATAAGGTTAATATTAATAAATCTCTGGACGTGCAAGCAGGGGGCCTGACCGGCAGCCGCGTCCCTGATTGGGAGAGGCCTGGACCGGATATAAAATACATCCACGGGTCCTTAGGGAGCTAAGTTCAGTTTTATCTAGGCCATTGTTTCTTATGTTTGCAGATTCCCTCATGTCGGTGGTGTGCCTCTTCCAATATTCAATAAGGGTAGTCTTTCACAGCCGGGTAATTACAGGCCTGTAAGTTTAACTTCAGTGGTGGGGGGTAGATACTAGAAAGTTTAATAAAATGTTCTAGAGTATGTTTCAAGGACTGACATTATAAGTAGTAACCAGCATGGATTTAGGAGGAATAGATCTTGTCAAACTAACTTGCTTGGCTTTTATGAGGAAGTAAGTAAAATTTAGACTCTGGCATAGCAGTAGATGTAGTTTACTTGGATTTTGCAAAGGCTTTTGATACAGTCCCCATAGGCGACTAATGTATAAGGTGAGGTCTGTTGGTCTGGGGAGGCACATTTGTACATGGATAGAAAATTGGTTAATATTTGGATGCAGAGAGTAGTTGTTAATGGGGCTTCATCATTATGGACTAAAGTGCTAAGTGGGGACCACAGGTTTCTGTGTTGGGGCCGCTTCTATTTAATCTATTTATTAATGATTTGGAAGTGGGTATTGTCAGCAAGGTTTCTGTGTTGCTGACGACACAAAACTTTGTGACCATTAAAACTTCAGAGGATGTGCAATCGTTGCAGGGGCATTGATCACCAATAAAAAACATGTCAGAGGACACGAGGACATCCCTTAAGACTTGAAGAAAAAAAAGGTTTAGGCTTCAAAGTTCGGAAAGGGGGTTTTCACTATGAGAACGGTAAAGCTATGGAACTGTCTTCCAGTGGACGTTGTTAGCAGGTTCATTGGTTAGTTTATAAAAAGCTGGATGAGTTTCTACAAACAAGGAATGTTACAAGTTACTGGTATTGATACATAAAGTAGAGTTGGGAAAGGGTTTATCACTGTGAGAACGGTAAAGCTATGGAACGTCTTCCAGTGGACGTTGTTATGGCAGGTTTATTGGTCAGTTTAATAAAAAGCTGGATGAGTTTCTACAAACAAGGAATGTTACAAGTTACTGGTATTGATACATAAAGTAGAGTTGGGAAAGGGTTTGTCACTGTGAGAACGTAAAGCTATGGAACTGTCTTCCAGTGGACCTTGTTATGGCAGGTTCATTGGTCAGTTTAATAAAAGCTGATGAGTTTCTACAAACAAGGAATGTTACAAGTTACTGGTATTGATACATAAGTAGAGTTGGGAAAGGGTTTGTCACTGTGAGAACGGTTAAAGCTATGGAACTGTCTTCCAGTGGACCTTGTTATGGCAGGTTCATTGGTCAGTTTAATAAAAGCTGGATGAGTTTCTACAAACAAGGAATGTACAAGTTACTGGTATTGATACATAAAGTAGAGTTGGAAAGGGTTTTTACTGTGAGAACGGTAAAGCTATGGAACTGTCTTCCAAGTGGATTATAATTTATACTATTCCCTGCCCTGCGGCCTTGTATATTAATATGATCTGGGAATTCCTTGTTGAGGTGATATCCTTATATAACACTGTAAGTTGCACATTATCCCTAAAATTTACCTCCACTTATAATTCTATAATTCCTAAATGATGATCACATTTCAAATCATTATATCTCTGGTTGGTGGTTGGGCAGTGCTACTCTGAGGCATCATTGGCATCAGCATGTAAAGTAGCTACTGTCTAGCTGTTTTTTCTATGGTTCAAACCATACTCTTGGACTTGTAATGACATTAGCTCCCCCTACTGTCCTTCTTTTGTAATGAGGATTTTTCTCTTTTTCTGTGAGTTGAATATAATTGTTACTTTCATTAGGGAAAACTGAGAAGGGAAAAGATATTTATAAAACATCATTATAGTGAAATAATGATTGCTGAAGCATTTTCCATCTATATTTTACTATAACGCAGGCATAATTACCAATGGTGTTATCGTGAAATAACGATCGGTACTGGTAGCGAATCACCTGTACTTTCCTGTTATTGAACATGCCCTTGGTTCTGCTTGTGGATGATTGTGACTGGTTATCATGGGAACCGGTAACAAAGGTGAATTTAATTACAGGAAACTATTGGTATTTTGGTGTTATCGTAAATTAGACATTGCAGGTAAATTTGTATTTCCTGTTGATCCAGAGGAAGGCAAAAAAAAAACTGTGGCAATCGGAAATTTCCCTGGATAGACTTTACTTTATGTATCAATACCAGTAACTTGTAACATTCCTTGTTTGTAGAAACTCATCCAGCTTTTTATTAATCTGACCAATGAACCTGCCATAACAACGTCCACTGGAAGACAGTTCCATAGCTTTACCGTTCTCATAGTGAAAAACCCTTTCCGAACTTGAAGCCTAAACCTTTTTTTCTTCAAGTCTTAAGGGATGTCCTCGTGTCCTCTGACATGTTTTTATTGGTGATCAATGCCCCTGCAACGATTGCACATCCTCTGAAGTTTTTAATGGTCGACAAAGTTTTGTGTCGTCAGCAAACACAGAAACCTTGCTGACAATACCCACTTCCAAATCATTAATAAATAGATTAAATAGAAGCGGCCCCAACACAGAAACCTGTGGTCCCCACTTAGCACTTTAGTCCATAATGATGAAGCCCCATTAACAACTACTCTCTGCATCCTAATTATTAACCAATTTTCTATCCATGTACAAATGTGCCTCCCCAGACCAACAGACCTCACCTTATACATTAGTCGCCTATGGGGGACTGTATCAAAAGCCTTTGCAAAATCCAAGTAAACTACATCTACTGCTATGCCAGAGTCTAAATTTCTACTTACTTCCTCATAAAAGCCAAGCAAGTTAGTTTGACAAGATCTATTCCTCCTAAATCCATGCTGGTTACTACTTATAATGTCAGTCCTTGAAACATACTCTAGAACATTTTATTAAACTTTCTAGTATCTACCCCACCACTGAAGTTAAACTTACAGGCCTGTAATTACCCGGCTGTGAAAGACTACCCTTATTGAATATTGGAAGAGGCACACCACCGGACATGAGGGAATCTGCAAACATAAGAAACAATGGCCTAGATAAAACTGAACTTAGCTCCCTAAGGACCCGTGGATGTATTTTATCCGGTCCAGGCCTCTCAGCCAATCAGGGACGCGGCTGCCGGTCAGGCCCCCTGCTTGCACGTCCAGGAGATTTATTAATATTAACCTTATGTAGTTCTTTCTGTACCATATCCTCGGTTAACCAAAGTGCACTTAAATCTTTTATACCATTATTGCTATTATACTCTATGATATCTGTACTTGGATCATCTATAGTGTATATATAGAGGGGAAAAAAGTATTCAAGACATTTGCTTTATCGCCATCCTCCGTAACTACCGTATATACTCGAGTATAAACCGAGTTTTTCAGGCTGTAAAATCAGCCTGAAAACTTGGACTCGGATTATACTCGAGTCACTACTTACCTTAGCACTCCAGCAGCTGCTCGATCATTCCCTGTACTGGGGCGCCGGCACGCCAGTACAGGAATGAGCGTGCGGATGCCGGAATGGAGAGAACTTCCCCTCAGGACAAATTCCGAAAAAGCTCATTTTTATTCCAGATGTCGTAATCTGGGAATCTCATAACTTTATTACCCAAGTTAAGGGCCTCTTGCGGTTATTGGGAAGGAGGATTCGTTTAAGATAACTTTATCAGACACTGTTTTGTACAGAATAACCGAGGCAATAGCCTGTGGGTATATTCCCATCAAAGATGACCTAAACAATCAGCCAGGGTCTGATAGCCAATCTATCCCGCGGGAACTTTCTGGGTGAATAGGGGGGAGATGCGTTGTTGAGTTCTGTCTGACGAACGTATTGCCCCTGATTGTTTTTTTATCTATAATAAATTATATTTTTTTGTTATTAACTTTATTGGGTGCACCCCGTAGCCTTGGTGTTTCGGTGAGCGTACTCCCTTTCCTCCTCAGAGAGATGAGGGGGTCTCAATTGCGCCCTCCAAAACCTGTCATCGGATCTTAGTTCCTGTGGGTATGCTATCTTTCCCTAGCCGCCCGTTCTTTGTTCGTTTGGAGTACTCGGCCCCACCAGCATCACCTAGGACCTAGAACAACCTACGGCACACCTCTCCACCCCATCCACCAACATCTGCGGATTGAGCTGGAGTGTGCTGTATGAGGCTGATCTTGGTGTCGCACTCTTGATCCAATCGGAGACAGTATGGGTATGTTACTCCGAAGCAGGAGGTAATGCAAACTCGGGCGTTTGTGTTTTTTTTTTTTTGATTTATTAGGGTTTAATAGATTTTTCAGTTCTCCACAATCGGAGAGCTTAATTTATTCGGTCGCTTGTTATTACTATGGCCAAATGTACGTGCTGGGATCTCCTTTGTCTTTATCCAGGAAGGGGTTTTAAACTGGCTTAACCGATGGGTATGTGGGATTAATTCCCGACATGAGGGGCGTTATGTGCGCTAGACGGTCTTTCCGGATTCTAGAAAGTTTGTTGGCCCCTGTGTTCCATACCTCTTTTTAAACATGTTGTGTATTGTATAAGTGGTTCATCTGCCGGTGAGGTTTTTCCCGGATTGGAGTAGGGGACAATATCGGGGATGGGCGGGAGGGAGGTGCATGTAGTTATGAGATTTGCTCGGCTGTCATATAACGGGAAGGGGGTCTTCAGTGTCTGCCCAGTCTCTCCCCTTCTAGGAGTACATCCTAGTTAAATTATTGATAATTGCGGCTAAAATAATAAAATAGAAAAAATTCAGGGGCATAGCGAGACCAGGACTATTCTTAGGTCTTTGTAGGTCTTAAAGCCTAACCGTGGATCTGTCCTAGGGCCCATAGAAAAGTTAGTAATTAACTTTTGAAGTTGTGAAGGATGCTTTTGGGTATATCAGTAGGCTGTTGGAGAGTATATATAAAATTTTGGTAACATGTATGATTTTGATTAAATTCTCCTTGCCCATTCGATTAATTAGGGAGTTGTTTCCATATTCCGGTCTTAGTTTGTGTCATCTCAGAATATGGTGCTACAGTAAGTTGAGATAGAAAAAATCGAGGGTGATTGGTGTATCTGGATAAACCTTAGATACTTGAATGGGTTTACTTACCGGTTGCAATGTTCCAAAACCGTCGGGGGGGGAATATTTGCGGATTTGTGTCTATAGGAAAAAAGTGCATGATTTTTCCCAATTTATATATTATACTTCCTGAGAGAGGGTCTAAATGTCAGAGATCAGCTTGTATGCGGTTTGGAGCGATGTTGTCTGGGGTCTGCTAAATAGAGGGTATCATTGGTGTCATTTCCGCATAAGGGGCTCAGTAGTGATGGGTGCGGGCACCCTGTCTGAGTTCCTTTCAACACGCGGGAGAGGAGAGGAGTTTTATGGGCAAAAAGGCTCTACTGCTAGGGCAAATCGATAAGGAGGACAAAGACATCACGGTATGGGTGTCCCTCTTCCAAAGGGGGAAATCGACCCATTACTCTGATGCAGCTTTGTGGTTGAGCGTCTGCATTTTGAGACCCATTTTTATGAATTTTGGGACGAAGAATACCGAACAAAAAGTGAGCAGGGGAACCATAGGTATTGCCATTTCCGCCCACTGATCAAGGCGTCTTGCGGGCATCAAAGTGGACGCATAACTCTTGTGGCTGAGTTGTTCTGGAGTCTTACTTGGGCTTTTATCCCACAGGGTTTTGATAAATTTACGGGGACGTGTATTTCCCAGGACGTAAAAGTTTGTTTGCTCTGGGTGGAATTATGGTTTGATAATTAATTTTTCAATTATTTGTAACGGATTTTAGCAAAAAAAACAAATTTTAAGTCTCTAAAATTTCGGGAGTGAGATGGTCTGTTGTGACCCACACTTCCTGTGGATGTCTTTCCGGGCTGTAGAATAAAGGTGTTGAGATAATGCTTATACATGGATTTAGGGAGTTGATTGTTGACACAGGACGGCCCGACCCATGTGTTGCAAGAAGAAATGGGCGGATTGTTTGGAGATCAAGTACACGACCCTCGCTGGAATTCCCATCAGGGCCCTGGTGTTTTCGTTTGTAGCCCATTCCACTCAGACAGCCCTTTGTTTGAATTTCCTCAGGGAGGAGTTTCGTAGCCTAAGTGTTAGAGGAATTTGATGCAGAGAGTTGGGATCGGGAGGGTATCTAGGTATTTGTCATTGTAGGCTGGTCTGATGTGTGATTTGTGATTGATATGTAGTGTGTAGTACTTTGTGAGGGACAGCCAGTAATCTGCTGTGTTGTTATGAGACTTTGCTGGATCGTGTTTAATTGCAGTATCACATTTTGGTCTGTGGGGCCATGTGCCGTCTTCGCTAGCAATTTAAGCTGATTGGTGGCAACATCATTGCAAAATATTTTGTGTGTGGATAGATACTTTCTAGAATGCTTTTCAGGTAAGATGTGTAGCAATAGTGATTGTGCAATTGCATTTGTTTGTATAGTCGTGTGGGGTGGGGGATTGTATGTGTGAAGCTCAGCTTATTGTAGAGATGAGTTAGCTTGCTGTCTTTGTGTTGTCTACGCGTTGATATGGGAAATTGGGATTGAAGCTGTTCTCCTGAGGAACTCTTTTGTAGGGCATCCAATGTGGGTGAAAAGGGGTACATGTACATGTCCTGAGTTAGATAGATAGTAGTGATGTATTCAGAAAATTAATTGTCTTGTTTGGGGAATACGTCAGGAAGAAGGAGATTTGCGGGCCGTTGCAGATATGTTTGGTGGGGATATCTAAAGTTGGTGAGGAAGGGGAGGATCCCAGGTGCCATATTGGTATATGGGCCGCTTATGCGTATCTGGAGAGTATAGAGGATATTGAAGAAAATTAATCTATTCTGGAGCGAGCATGGGTTTTGGAGTACGAAAGTGTATTCTTAGTGTGTGTGAATCGTATCTCCAGGTGTCGATCCACTCACTCCGTATTATTTTGTTTGATGCCGTGGAGTGTTAATGACCATTGGGGATACTTAGACCCAAATGGGAGGCTTCCTAAGGGTTCAGGAGGCCGAGGGGCATCATATCATTCAACCAATAACATACTGTGCTGCACATCGGGGCTTAGTGACTACCCAGAGTATTGTGTCCCGTCTGTCGATTTACTTCTAGTATCGGAGTATTGAAGTTGTTTACTTAAAGTATCCGATCCACCTTTAGAATATGAAGGAGTTGTGTTGCTGTGGGCTGTAGAAACCGGATCACAAGTCTTTGCACGTAGTCTAAGGTCGAGTGTGTAAGGTGTGTCCTGGTAAGCATTATGATATCTGTTTGCAGGACTTGGGTGAAATATGCAGGGACGGCTTTAAGGGTCATTACTCCTCTCACGTTCCATGATACTAATTTGAGCTGTTTTTCATTATATATATTTTAGTTCCTGGACACGCCCTTCCCTGAAAACACATAATTCAAATATTCAACACAGAATTATAATAGAAGAAGGTGTAACACACAGAAGCCAAGAACTCCAAACTGGGTTTGGCATAACCGTGCTTGAACATCAACAGACATATAACCCATGGTCTCCTAGCGGAGGCCCAGAATCTGAACCATGGATAGGGCAGAAAATACCTTGCTGGTAGTTTGTGGGGTGCAGGCGGCCGGGAGGCATGGAGTATGTAGGCCGCTGTTGCCAATTCTTTGAGACTTCAACAAAAGTGGCCGTGCCCCTCTGCCAGTCTAAAGAATAGTCGGGCAAGAGGCGTCCGGTGAATTTCGTGCTTCCACATCTTGGATTCTAGAGTGCCGGACGAGGATCCAGTCCCTATTCGGGGAATTTAAACGACGGGCAACTGACTGTGTGCTTCTATTACTATAGTGACGTTGGCAGGAGTTTGAAGGGAGCACGAGCCGACAGGGATGTCGTCTCATAGATAAGCAACACTGCTACCCCCAGAAATCCATTTTTAGATGTGATTCCAAGGAACGGCAGACATAGTTAAGGTTTAAATGAGGTATGACAAGACTGCGACTGAAATGTTCTCCCAAAAACTCATTAACTGACCTCCCGATTCTCATAAAATATTTACTTTAGGCTGTGGGCTCCCGTGTCAGTAAATGGAATAGAGGTTCAGTGGCAGAGGAGGAGTCTTCTATCGTGCCCATGTTAGAGCTAAAGGACGCACTGTGCCGTTTACGCACGTAACTTACTAATAGCTTCTGGGGCACCGACAAAATTTTGGCATTTGCCGCCTTCAGCCTACTGTGCCAGCCCCCCCTGATTCCTGAGATTCCTGAACCAGAACGGTCCTGAGTCAAGTTCGGCCAGGTACATGGATTATTGTAACCAATTCGTGTCTAAACTTTACCTCTGTTCTACAATCCCATGGGTGGAACAATGTCCGTGCACGGTTTATCCTCGTGACATTGACTCCTCTTTATACCTTTTTTTTCCAAACAAAACATCATGCAAGTCATCTTTGACTTGTCTTAGTTTGTAAGATCGTCTTCACTAATCAGGCTTCTCAGATCAGATGGAAACTTTTTCAATACCGGGAAGTCTAGTGGAATTTGATGTAGTACAATTCGATATAAATGACCGATCACAGACCAAGACGTCTATCTCTTCCTGGCATTACCAACGTGCGGCTCTTTAAATAAAACCATTTAGATAAAGAAGATAAAAAATACAATTTGAGCATACAGAACTTACAATAGGCAGTGTAGTAGACGTGTAAGGAGAGTTATTTGAATCAGATACCATGTGGGAGAGTCGCATTTGCATTTACATTTCTTATCCAATCAGGGGTGTTGATCATAAACAAAAGAAGAAGCCTAAGGCTGAAGTGATAACCAAATACCCAGAAAACACATCCTACCCTGCAACAGTTGCAACCTTTTCAATCCACTTTACACAGTATTGTCATGGAGAGAACAGAAATCAGAATAAAAGAGATTTGTACCAGGACATGAACCAAGCTGTATAATAGAGATGGATCCCGGTCCTACTCAGGACCCATGATCCGACAATGAACTCTCGGTTCGAAAACCCAAACGTTTCCTGGCGGCGTTTTGGATTTCGGGGACTTCCGCACATATTTTCGACGGTACCGAATGTCAAGGTTATTTCGAGGGTACGAACATTTAAGGTTATTTTCAAAGGCTACTGAAAATAACTCGAACGTTTCGATAATATGTGTCGATCACATATTCGACGGAAATACTGTTGTCGAACCTGCTCAGAAAGTAAGGTTCCCATTTTAGGTTTTTCCGGTTCCGTAATCCTGGAAAAACAGAACATAAGCTTTAAATATCGGCCATCTTAGTCATAAATAGGCCTGGATCGTGGATCCAAACGAATCTGCTGAGGCAGATTTCGAGAACGTGGCTTATGGATTTAGCCTGATTTCTGTAAAAAAAAAAAAAATCCGGATTTTTTTTATGTATCATACAATATAGTGCCAGGTCTTCTGGGTCTTCGCGGTTTGGAGAAGGGTTTTTCCAGTATTGAACTGTGTATCTTCAGGATGGAATATTTTTCTTATATAAGCACTCCTGTCTGTACTGATTGTTATAAGAAAATGTTCAAGTGGAGCTCCCACACCCCTCTGCCCATCCCATCAAACCCTTCAATGGTTTAAAATATAAGAGTAGAGGAAAATGCTGGACAGGTTTACTTCTTTAAAACCTCAGGTCAACCAGGTTTAATCCTGCATTGCTCAGTGATAGTTTTTACCCAGGATGCCGTCTGCTGTGGAGAGCAGAGAGCATGACCGCTAGGACTCATAGCAAGGATCTGACACTCTCTCAATCTAGCCAGGGTAGAAACTAGTCACCTCAGTTACGGAGGATTAATTCCTGTTGCCTGAGGTTAGGATAGAAAGAAATTCATGGGTAGGAGTATTTTACATGAAATTACAGAATTAACATAGGTAGTGAATCATAAGCTTAGATAAAATAAAATGAATATGTTAAACCTTATATATAAAGTATTATAGTGGACCTTGTTATGGCAGGTTCATTGGTCAGTTTAATAAAAAGCTGGATGAGTTTCTACAAACAAGGAATGTTACAAGTTACTGGTATTGATACATAAAGTAGAGTTGATCCAAGGAAATTTCCGATTGCCACTTGGAATCAGGAAGGAATTTTTTCCCCTTTATAAATTTGGTGTTTTTTTTTGCCTTCCTCTGGATCAACCGTTAGGCAGGAAATGAGGATATTGCTAGATGGGTTGGACTTGATGGACGTATGTCTTTATTCAACCTCAAATACTATACTTTACTATACTATACTATACAAATCAGAATAGCCCGGTTGCTAGACATTATGAGGTGTGTAGTGGGCGCCCTATATAAAGAATAATAATCTGATTGGTATAGTATAGAGTATAGTAAGTATAATTTGAGTTGATATAAGACATACGTCCATCAAGTCCAACCCATCTAGCAATATCCTCATTTCCTGCCTAACGGTTGATCCAGAGAAGGCAAAAAAAACCCAAATTTATAAGGGGAAAAAATTCCTTCCTGATTCCAATGGCAATCGGAATTTCCTTGGATCAACTCTACTTTATGTATCAATACCAGTAACTTGTAACATTCCTTGTTTGTAGAAACTCATCCAGCTTTTTTAAACTGACCAATGACCTGCCATAACAAGGTCCACTGGAAGACAGTTCCATAGCTTTACCGTTCTCACAGTAAAAAACCCTTTCCCAACTCTACTTTATGTATCAATACCAGTAACTTGTAACATTCCTGTTTGTAGAAACTCATCCAGCTTTTATTAAAACTGACCAATGAACCTGCCATAACAAGGTCCACTGGAAGACAGTTCCATAGCTTTAACCGTCTCACAGTGACAACCCTTTCCCAACTCTACTTTATGTATCAATACCAGTAACTTGTAACATTCCTTGTTTGTAGAAACTCATCCAGCTTTTATTAAACTGACCAATGAACCTGCCATAACAAGGTCCACTGGAAGACAGTTCCATAGCTTTATCGTTCTCACAGTGACAAACCCTTTCCCAACTCTACTTTATGTATCAATACCAGTAACTTGTAACATTCCTTGTTTGTAGAAACTCATCCAGCTTTTTATTAAACTGACCAATAAACCTGCCATAACAACGTCCACTGGAAGACAGTTCCATAGCTTTAACCGTTCTCACAGTGATAAACCCTTTCCCAACTCTACTTTATGTATCAATACCGTAACTTGTAACATTCCTTGTTTGTAGAAACTCATCCAGCTTTTTATTAAACTAACCAATGAACCTGCTAACAACGTCCACTGGAAGACAGTTCCATAGCTTTACCGTTCTCATAGTGAAAACCCCCTTTCCGAACTTTGAAGCCTAAACCTTTTTTTTCTTCAAGTCTTAAGGGATGTCCTCGTGTCCTCTGACATGTTTTTTATTGGTGATCAATGCCCCTGCAACGATTGCACATCCTCTGAAGTTTTAATGGTCACAAAGTTTTGTGTCGTCAGCAACACAGAAACCTTGCTGACAATACCCACTTCCAAATCATTAATAAATAGATTAAATAGAAGCGGCCCCAACACAGAAACCTGTGGTCCCCACTTAGCACTTTAGTCCATAATGATGAAGCCCCATTAACAACTACTCTCTGCATCCAAATATTAACCAATTTTCTATCCATGTACAAATGTGCCTCCCCAGACCAACAGACCTCACCTTATACATTAGTCGCCTTGGGGGACTGTATCAAAAGCCTTTGCAAAATCCAAGTAAACTACATCTACTGCTATGCCAGAGTCTAAATTTCTACTTACTTCCTCATAAAAGCCAAGCAAGTTAGTTTGACAAGATCTATTCCTCCTAAATCCATGCTGGTTACTACTTATAATGTCAGTCCTTGAAACATACTCTAGAACATTTTATTAAACTTTCTAGTATCTACCCCCCACCACTGAAGTTAAACTTACAGGCCTGTAATTACCCGGCTGTGAAAGACTACCCTTATTGAATTTGGAAGAGGCACACCACCGACATGAGGGAATCTGCAAACATAAGAAACAATGGCCTAGATAAAACTGAACTTAGCTCCCTAAGGACCCGTGGATGTATTTTATATCCGGTCCAGGCCTCTCCCAATCAGGGACGCGGCTGCCGGTCAGGCCCCCTGCTTGCACGTCCAGAGATTTATTAATATTAACCTTATGTAGTTCTTTCTCTGTACCATATCCTCGGTTAACCAAAGTGCACTTAAATCTTTTATACCATTATTGCTATTATACTCTATGATATCTGTACTTGGATCATCTATAGTGTATATATAAGGGAAAAAAGTATTCAAGACATTTGCTTTATCGCCATCCTCCGTAACTACCGTATATACTCGAGTATAAACCGAGTTTTTCAGGCTGTAAAATCAGCCTGAAAATTGGACTCGGATTATACTCGAGTCACTACTTACCTTAGCACTCCAGCAGCTGCACGATCATTCCCTGTACTGGGGCGCCGGCCTGACGTCACTGCCCGCGCCATTAGTGACTCAGCCGGCGCCCAGTACAGAATGAGCGTGCGGATGCCGAATGGAGAGGACGCATACCTTCAATGCCACACAGCCCCAACAGAGAGCCCTTGGATGGAGGAGAGCCCACAGTTCCTGGATGGAGAAGAGCCCACAGGTACAAACTGAACTGGTGGGAGGGTGAGGGTGGCATTCAAGATGTTTGGAAACTACAACTCCCAGCATCCTTTATTAGCTGGGATTTTGTAGTTTCCAAACATCTTGAATGCCAAGTGAGGTGGTGGTAGATGTTTGGAAACACAACTCCCAGCTATAAAGCATGCTCACTTGGCATTCAAGATGTTTGGAAACTACAACTCCCAGCATGCTTGCTTCATTCTTAATTTAGCTAGTTTTATTGCGTTTCTACACTCCTTGTTACAGTTTTTATAATCCCTAAAGGTCCTTTCCATTCCTCGGCCCGTAAAAGGTTTTAAATGCCTTTTTCTCTTCCTTTCCATTTGCCTCTTTACATCCAGAATTCAGCCACATGGGCGCAGATTATTTTTTTTTACATTTATTTCCCAGGGTATAATTTAGATGTGAACTGGCTTAAATCCCCTTGAACACAGTCCACTTCTGTTCAGTACCTTTACCTGATAATACATTATCCCAGTTGACTTCTGAAGAGCTGCTTTTAACCTGGGAAAATTTGCTTTCCTGAATTAAATGTCTTTGTTAACCCAGCGCACTTTTCCTTTCGATAACAAAGTCCAAATGCCACTATTTCATGGTCACTATTCCCTAAGCCTCCAGTTACCTTTATATCTATAATGCGCTCCACAATGTTAGATATTACCAGATCCAACAGAGCTCCTTTTCTAGTAGGAACCTCAACCACCTGTGAGAGAAAATTCAGGAACTCATCACCTTTTTCTGTGATGGCAGTTCCACCACACCAATCAATGTCAGGGTAATTAAAGTCCCCCATAATGAGCACACTCCCCAAACTTGCAGCCCTTGCCAACTGAATATGAAGTTGAACTCACCTCTTCTCTGCTAGCATTTGGCGGCTTATAGCAGACATCAACAATGACATTACCCCCTTGCGCTCCTTGCAGACTGTCTTCCCATTGGCTGCCTCGCGACCTGTCACTCAAATTGCCAGTGGGGAGGATCACCGGAGCGACGAGGGAGATTACAAGTAAATACTTCAGGACTTGTGTAAAGTACCCAGAGGTGAGGACTTAGCGTTTTAGGTCCCTCACCCTGGGTACTTTGCAGGAGTGGGGGGAAAGGAACGAGGGGGAGGTGAGTATAATTGTCCTTTAACATCCATATCGCCAGTTATCCACTTCTTAAAATTTGGCTTAAATTCTTTTTAAACATAAACCATACTCCTCCCCCCCTTTCCTTTTTCTCTGTCCTGCCTAACAAGGCATATCCTTCTTCTAATTTACAGCCCAGTCATGAGAACTGTTCAACCACGTTTCTGCTATACCTATTACATCATACTTTTCATTCAATGCCATAATTTCCAATTCACAAATGTTGTCAGCCAGGCTTCTCGCATTTGCAAACATACTTTTAGATTATGATTTTGTAATTTATTTGTACACTTTAATACACATGCCTCCCTATCCCCTATGCTAGCCCCACCCCCCTCTCCGCCCGCCACTGGCCTATCTAAACACTGCTTTCCTCCTGGGCTATCTATCCCAGTGAGACTGCTAATACCCCCCCCCCAAACCTAGTTTAAAATCTCCTCCACCCTCTAGCCATCTTCTCCTCTAAAACAGCTGCACCACCATCAGTGAGGTGCAACCCATCCCTACTAAAGAGCCTGTAGAACAGCAAAGTCTGCCCAGTTCTCAATAAACCCAAACCCTTCTTCCTTACACACTCTCTTAGCCACGCATTAATGCTCCTCTGTCTCCTTGGCTTAGCACTGGCTGCAGTACTATTTCTGAAAACACTACCCGGAGGTCCTTGCTTTTGACTTGCTTTCCGAGACCCTACTCTCGGAAATCATGTTTAGGGACCTCACCTCCTCCTCTATCTACTTTGTCATTGGCACCAATGTGAACCAAGACCGTCACCACACCCGGCCCCACCCAATATCTATACGATCCACCACATGTCGAACCCTAGCACCAGGCAGACAACACACAGTTCGGCATGTAGGGCCTTGGTGGCAGATTACCTTATTTACCTTCCTAATAATGGAGTCCGCCACCACTACCACCTGCCTTGCATTCCTGATCCTTCGTTCCTCCTCCCTTGTATCAGAGATGGCCGTGCCCTGGGTGCTCAAGGGACTAGCCCCCTCCATACACGCTAATTCCTAAGTGTCCACCTCCACTTCATTACCTAAGGCGGCAAATCTGTTGGGATATCTCTAATATCATTAATATTCTCCCATATACAAGCCTTAAATTCCTGGACGTGCACCCCTATACTGCATTATATTTCTTTTACTTATCAGCGTTGGTATTCGCTAGCGACAAAGACACTAGTCTGACATGAAAATAGATTTTAATAAGCAACACTAGAATAGACGTAAAAATACACGCTCAATTATCGAAAGGGAAAGTTTTTAAGGACACACTACCCCCTCATAAGAACATCTTTTAGAAGGAATGGCCTCTTTAAAATATGTTGATATATCCTACTTTGTCCTATGAATGCATTACTTGTATGCCTGTTATGCTTCTGGATGCCTCATGAAACTGAGCCATTTGAAACGTTTACTGAGCCTGTACTGACCTGGGCATGCTCAGAAGAGTCAGACAGGGGTTAACATTCAGTCATTGGCTGTGATGTCAACTGCCAAATCCATAACTGACAGTTACTAACTGGAAGAACCAGGAAGCAGAAACAGGGGAAACAGGACATTGTGCAGGATTTCAGGTTAGACTTATATATTTACATTTCAACTATTACTGTTTAGGGTTTTGGGGGGTGACTTACCTGTTATGTTTTCATTTTAGGGCTGGACTTGCACCCGACCATTACACAGTGTAAATGTAAATTTTAATTTCTCAACAGAATTATTATTTAGGGCCGTTTCCTGACAACACAATTTAGTACAAACACTTTCACAGTATATTTTAATAGCCCATTAGCAGTGTAAATAAACTGATTACCACTCAAACTGCAGTTTCCCACGATAATATTTCACTTTAAGGCTAGGCCACACTGCTGCTTTTTTTTTGCGTTTGCGCTTGCGATTTTACAAAATCATTGAAAACGCGGCAACGCAAAAAACGCGCGTTTTTGGTGCGTTTGGCGATTGCGTTTTGCATTTTTAATCGCATGTGTTTTCCTATACTTATTGAAGAAATCGCAAGCGCAAACGCAAAAAAAATCGCACATGAAATCGCATGCTATTGCGATTGTGTTGCAGTGTGGCCGTGCCCTAAATGTCGATATTAGAGTTCGGATTCAATTTGAATACTGAATATACTATACCAAGATACAGTATGATGCAATCTCAGTCACACATAAGTAAGTGCACAGATCAGTATATAGTGTCAAGTAGCCTACATAATACAGCAATGTAAAGCACTATGTCTGAATCTACATAAAATCTCAATGGTTCGCAAATATTTTCAGACTATGGTACACTTGGCACTTGAGTGAAAAGCGTGATAGCAATGCAGCATGTTTCACGTGCATTAAAAGGCAAGTCCACCCCCCAAAATGAAAACTTACATACAGGTAATCACCCCCCAAAACCATAAACAGTAAAGTTTGAAATGTGAAATATGTAAGTCTAACCTGAAATCCTGCACAATGTCCTGTTTACCCTGTTTCTGCTTCCTGGTTCTTCCAGTTAGAAACTGTCAGTTTGGATTTGACAGTTGACATCACAGCCAATGACTGAATGTCAATCCCCTGTCTGCCTCTTCTGAGCATGCCCAGGCTCAGTACAGGCTCAGTACAGGTTTCTAAATTGGGCTCCAGAAGCATAGCAGGCATACAGTAATGAATTCATAGAACAAACTATGATATATCACATATTTTAAAGACGCTATTCATTCTAAAAGATGTTCTTATGAGGGTGGAGTTGTCCTTCAATGTGCGATTTGCGTCTTGATTTTGTAATAAACAGTTATCGGAGTGCACGCCATCCGCAAATAAAAACAGATTGCAGCACATACAGTGTCGCCACCCACATTGAAAACAACTGGCATGTGATTCTCTCATGATAATGGTCGTAAAGCGCATTTTGCAATCCGTATCACAATGAGGATGGCTCCATTGTGTGCGCTGCTGTTACGTTTTCAATAATCGTTTGTTGGTTTTTTTTTGCACTTCGCATGTGCTCCAACAATTAACCGGTAAAACATAACAAAAATGTTATACTAGTGCCTTTTTTTCCACTAAATAGATAGAAAGATTGACAGACAACGGATAGATAGATAACTGTACAGATAATTAGATAGTAAATAGATAATTTGATATAAAAATTGTGCAAGTAGAGAGCACTCAGCGGCATTATCACACAACTTTATTCCGATTCTACATGTTTCAGCCCGCAGGGCCGTCATCCCTGCAGGCTGTTTATTACTGTAAATAGCACCGGGGCAGTATTTGCTCTCAAGGGGAATGCAGTTACTTGTACAAGATAGAGAGAGATTAGATAGATAGATGATAGATAGTATAGATAGACAGACAGATAAATAGATAGATATAGATGATAGATAGAAGATAGATGATAGATAGATAGACATAGTAGATAGATCGATGATGATAGATGATATCTAGATAGATAGATAGATCGCATAGATAGCTAGCTAGCTGATCGCTAGATTCGCTTCTAGACTAGATATATCGATGACTAATGATACGATTGATAGATGCATATATCGTAATGATAGATGATGATAAGATAGACCAGATAAATATCATAGATGATATATAGATAGATAGATCGATAGATAGATATATAGATCGATATATAGACAGATAATTAGCTAGATAGAGATAGATGATAGACAGATAAATCGATAGATGAATAGATAGACAGATAAATAGATCGATGATAGACAGATGATAGATGACAGATAATTGATAGATAGTAAGATAGTATGATAGACAGATAATAGATGATGATAGATAGCAGATAAATAGATAGAATAGATAGATTGATAGATAAGATAGATAGATAGATGATAGTAGATAGATAGATAGATAGATAGATAGAAAGATATTGATAGACAGAATAATAGATATGATAGATAGACAATAATATAGATATAGACAGATTAGATAATCGTAGATAGATAGACAGTAATAGATAGGATGATAGACAGATAAGATAGATGATGATAGACAGAGATTACTATAGATAGATGATAATAGATAATTAGATGACGTAAGTACGTGATATCATATAATAGATGATAGAATAAATAATCATTAGATGATAACAGGAGAGCCGGCATGGAGAGATAAGCAGGCTGCAGGATCACAGTCACAAGTAGTGAGATCTGGCCTCAGGATGTGATATGGGAGGCAGGAGCAAGTGTCCTGTCACCATAAGAATTTTAATGTTGATTAAACAAGGTTGGTTTTTTTTAGGTAAACTGTCCCTTTAAGTAACGTTTCCAATGCATACAACAGAAAGTTGCATCACATTGACTACCGTATATTAATTTATTCAATCAACAAATCACAGATTAAAGGTCTTCTATAAGTGTTTTACTAGTGAATAATACAGGAAAGAAAGAAGAAGAAAGAAAGAAAAAAAAGAAAAAAAAGAAAAAACAGAAGAAAGAGAAAGAAAGAAAACAAGAAAGAGAAAGAAAGAAAGAAAAAAAAGAAGTGTTTTACATAGTGAATAATACAGGAAAGAAGAAAAAAAAGAAGGAAAAAGAAAGAAAAAAGGACAAAAAGAAAAAAAAGAAAAAAGAAGAAAAGAAAGAGAGAAAAAAGAAAGAGAAAAAAAAGAAAAGAAAATAAAGAAAAAGAAAAAGAAGAAAAAAAAAGGAAGAAAAGAAAGAAAGCTATACAGCGACAGATAGCTATAACAGCAGAAGATCGATAGCTATACAGGCAGACAATAGCTATAACGGGAGATAATAGATAGCTATATCAGGAGATAAATCAGATAGATAGATAGATAGTCTATACAGACAGATAGATAGCTATACAGACAGACAGATAGCTATACAGGGAGATAGATAGATAGCTATACAGGCAGATAAATAGATAGATAGATAGATAGCTATACAGACAGATAGATAGCTATACAGGGAGATAGATAGATAGCTATACAGTGAGAGAATAAATAAGATATATAGATAGCACAACATACGACATATACTAAGGGAGATAGATAGATGCTATACAGGCAGATAAATAGATATAGATAGATATGACAGATCAAATGCTATACAGAGATAGATAGATAGCTATACAGGGAGATAGATGATAGATAGCTATACAGACAGACAATAGCTAGCTATACAAAACAGACAGATAGATAGCTATACAGGGAAAGATAGATACTATACAGGGAGATAGATAGATAGATAGCTATACAGACAGACAGATAGCTAGCTATACAAACAGACAGACAGATAGCTAGCTATACAAACAGACAGATAGATAGCTATACAGACAGACAGATAGCTAGCTATACAAACAGACAGATAGATAGCTATACAGACAGACAGATAGCTAGCTATACAGACAGACAGATAGCTATACAGAACGACAGACAGATAGCTATACAGACAGACCATAGCTAACTACAGACATACATAGCTATAACAGGCGATAGATAGATATACAGACAGACAGATAGCTATACAGACAGAAAGATAGATATACAGACAGACAGATAGCTATACAGACAGACAGATAGCTATATAGACAGACAGATAGCTATACAGACAGACAGATAGCTATATAGACAAATTTACAGACAGATAGCTATATAGGCATTTTCAGATAGATAGCTATACAGACAAGCAGAACACACAGATCGCTATAACAGACAGACAGACAATATAAGACAGACAGATACTATATAGACAATTTACGAGACAGATAGCTATATAGAAATTTTCAGATTGATAGCTATAACAGACAGACAGATAGATAGCTAAACAGACAGATATACAACAGGTAGACAGACATGTATACAGGCAGACAGTTATACAGACATGTACAGACTGATATATAGACAGACACATATACACAGAAGACGCTAATACAGACAGGCAGAAAAACAGACAGACATATATACAGATAACAGCAAACATATATACAGACAACATACAGACCTTATCACAGAGACGACATATACAGACAGACAAGACAGACTTTATACACGAGACGACATATATACAGACAGACCAGATGATCCACATCCAGGTATGGGCAGTTCCCCATGGCAGGTAGGTGCCCAAGTTACCCAGTAGGTGCCCAGTAGTTCCCCAGTACAGAATGATATTGGTAATTGTATCCAACCAGGGAGAAAATCAGAAGCAGAGACCAGTGAGCTGCCATCGAACTACATATCCCAGAAGCCCCCTGTCTGACGGACAAAGTAGGAGCATGCGAGTAATGTAGTTCGCAATTTGAAGCCACACCAGTGAGTAGACTGACCTGTGCTCTGTACCCCGGTACCGCACAGCACGGACCATAGCACCAGACCAACCATACGTCCATGTCACCCTACGGCATGTCACTGACTTCTCATCCACGGGGTGTGTCCTTGTAACCCCGCCCACACGGAAACTCCCGTTAACCCATTGGTTGGATTGATTTCCAGAGGGAGATGTCAATCAGGACAAGTCATCCTGTACATACCCTACAACTCTCCAGCATTCCTCTACAATCAGATAATTCTGGGGGTTGTAGTTTTCAAAACATTTGGAGATCTGGTGCCCTTCCCCTGTCCTAGATCAACTCCCTGACCAGGCATGCAGGGAGTTGTAGTTTCCAGGTTATTACACTAGGGGTACATAGTATAACCGTCAGACTAGAATTCTCCTCCATCTTCCACCCTGCCAGAACTGTCAATCAACTAGCTGACCTGCCCGTGTCCCTGGGCAGTGAGAATTATTACTGGGAAGGAATCAGAGTAACTGTAACCCGCCCATGTTCCATAATGAAATCACACTATAGTTATGTACAGAGTATGGCTGATTAATTTATTATTATGTGTGTATGTATGTGTGTGTCTGTGTGTATGTATATATATGTGTGTGTGTATGTTGTATATATGTATAGTTTATTGTATGTATAGTATGTAACGCCACTTGGGGACGCAGCGCTGTCATTAAAATACAATAAAGTCATCAGAGGGATAATACATAGATAGTTCCGTACATAAATATATAAATGATATAAATAGAAGTGCTAGGGCTTTGCCACAAGAGGAAAGGAGGTCCCTGCCCCGTAGAGCTTACAATCTAGTTATATTCAAGCATAAGGGTAAAAATGTTAATTTTGAATATAGTTATCTCTATTACACACTTATCTTTAAACTCATACAGTATCATATACATTATATAAGGGATATACGCTACCTACAGTGTATATAAGGATATTACGCACCAGAGTTCCATGACCATATAGAAGGAAGAGGTCGCAGGCCGAGTGCTTTTATACAGGGCATGGACTCCAAGTGTGAAGTAATCCATATACACTGTAGGTAGCGTATTATTTATTATAATACATAGGCCAACAAAAAAAACCTGCCCATTACCACTGTCTCTCCCCCCCCTTCCTGTAATTAGTCATTTATATAGGAATCCCTGTTAAATGTATAAATAGTTAATTACTGATCCTATTGAAAAGAGAAAGAAGGACAGAACATTGTCTGTCAGAAATAAACAGGGCTTCCTATAAATGACTAATACAGGGAGGGCGAGACAGTGGGAGGGGCAGTGGGAGACAGGAATCACTGAGTGACATCACTGAGTGATTGTAATATAGATTCTCGCCACTGCACCTCCCCATTGAAAATGCCTAGCAATTGGCCATACACCATCAAACATCATATATCATGGGAGATTATATTTGGGCCCATTACTCTGAGGTGTGTGTTTTGCTGCAGGAATTGAATGCAGTACTTGTTTTACTCAGTAACCCCCCCTAACCAACTCCTCCTTCCACCTGACATGACTTTCTGCGAGGCCAACATGCTCAATCACTATGAGCCATGCTATTCACACATACCAACTGTCACCCATTAGAGTGTCAGCATTCTGCACACAGCAGAAGAGTTTATGATCACTTGATACAGTTGAACTGTCAATACTTGAAAATGAATATCTAATATAAAGGGGTCAGATCTACAAACAAAAATTATAGTTGGGAAGAATTTATTTTACAATTAAAGGCAATTAAAAAAGTCTCCAGTTTAGATACCCTTTAAATGTCAGGAACCCTTGCTGAAATCAGGGCTGCCTCCCTAATGAGGCAGGTGAAGCAAATTTTACAGCCTTTGGATCCAGAAAAAATAATTGCATTGCACTTAAGTTCATTGCTACATCTTACCAGTGGTGTCGCTATGTTAAACATTCGGGGTACTGGATCTTTGGGCAAAGTGCCGAATGTTTTAACACACTTACCTAATAGAGGTGCCTCAAATCTCCTTTTCCCCGTATACTCTCGCAGCTGACATTGACGTCATCACACAGAGCCGCGTACTACTGGGAACTGCTTGCTTCCCCTGCGCTGATTCTGCATCAATTCGGACCTACAACTGCTTCACTGCACACGGGTAGGTGTAGCCACATAGCCCTATTAGGCTATTACCTACCCCATATGCAAGGCAATGTACTCATTATATTAGTAGAACGAGACAATGCTGCCACTGCCTGCACTAATATAATGAGCGGATTGCCCTACACTGGGGTGGTAATAGCCAACCCCAGTATATGATGAAATTGCCAGTTTGCTGCCATTATGTGATTAAATTCCCATGGCTACCAGTATGTAATTAAATTCCCATGGCTACCAGTATGTAATTAAATTCCATGGCTACCAGTATGTATTAAATTCCCATGCTACCAGTAATGATTAATTCACATGGCTACCATAAGTGATTAAATTCCACTGGCTAACCAGTAAGTGATTAAATTCACGTGGCTACCAGTAGTAATTAAATTCCATGGCTACCAGTAAGTGATTTAAATTCACATGGCTACCATAGGATTTTCACATGGCTACCAGTAAGTGATTAAATTAACATGGCTACCAGTATGTAATTAAATTCACATGGCTACCAGTAGTGATTAATTCACATGGCTACCGTATGTAATAAATTCCCATGGCTACCAGTAAGTGATGAATTCCCATGGCTACCAGTATGTATGAAATTCCCATGGCTACCAGTAAGTGATGAAATTCCCATGGCTACCAGTAAGTGATGAAATTCCCATGGCTACCAGTATGTAATTAAATTCCCATGGCTACCAGTATGTAATTAAATTCCCTGGCTACCAGAAGTTGATGAAATCCCCATGGCTACCAGTATGTAATGAAATTCCCATGGCTACCAGTAAGTGATTAATTCCCATGGCTACCAGTGAGTGTTTACATTCACATGGCTACCAGTATGTAATTAAATTCCCATGGCACCGTAAGTGATTAAATTAACATGGCTACTAGTATGGTATTAATTCCCATGGCTACCAGTATGTAATACTTCACATGGCTCCCAGTAAGTGATTAAATTCACATGGCTACCAGTATGATTAAATTAACATGGCTACCAGTATGTAATTAAATTCCCAGGCTACCAGTAGTGATAAATAACATGGCTACCAGTATGTAATTAATTCCCATGGCTACCAGTATGTATTAAATTCCCATGGCTACCAGTAAGTGATTAATTCACATGGCTACCAGTAGTGATTAAATCACATGGCTCCCAGTAAGTGATAAATTAACATGGCTACCATTAAGTGATAAATTCACATGGCTACCAGTATGTAATTAAATTCCCATGGCACCAGTAAGTGATTAAATTAACAGGCTACCAGTATTATAATCCGCTACATTAATTAAATTCCCATGGCTACCAGTAAGTGATGAAATTCCCATGGCTACCAAGTATGTAATGAAATTCCCATGGCTACCAGTAAGTGATTAAATTCCCATGGCTACCAGTGAGTGTTTCTTCACATGGCTACAGTATGTAATTAAATTCCCTGGCTACCAGTAAGTGATTATTAACATGGCTACCAGTATGTAATTAAATTCCATGGCTACCAGTTGTAATTATTCCATGGCTACCAGTAGTGATTCAATCACATGGCTACCAGTAAGTGATTAAATTAACTGGCTACCAGTATGTGTAATTAAATTCCCATGGCTACCAGTAAGTGATTAAATTCACATGGCTACCATTATGTAATAATTCCCATGGCTACCAGTATGTAATTAAATTCCCATGGCTACCATAAGTGATTAAATCAACACATGGCTA
The DNA here is from genome assembly GCA_019447015.1 of Hymenochirus boettgeri. NCBI lineage: Eukaryota > Metazoa > Chordata > Amphibia > Anura > Pipidae > Hymenochirus > Hymenochirus boettgeri. The sequence goes on along the minus strand of CM033470.1, from coordinate 23,327,495 downwards.
CCAGTAAGTGATTAAATTCAATGCTCCCATAAGGATAAATTAACATGGCTACCAGTAAGTGATAAATTCCATGGCTACCAGTATGTAATTAAATTCCCATGGCTACCAGTAAGTGATTAAATTAACATGGCTACCAGTATGTAATTAAATTCCATGGCTACCAGTAATGTAATTAAATTCCCAGGCTACCAGTAAGTGATGAAATTCCCATGGCTCCAGTATGTAATGAAATTCCCATGGCTACCAGTAAGTGATGAAATTCCCATGGCTACCAGTAGTGATGAATTCCCATGGCTACCAGTATGTATAAATTCCCATGGCTACCAGTATGTAATTAAATTCCAGGCTACCAGTAAGTGATGAAATCCCATGGCTACCAGTTGTATGAAATTCCCATGGCTACCATATGTAATTACATTCCCATGGCTACCAGTAAGTGATTAAATTCCATGGCTACCAGTGAGTGTTTACTTCACATGGCTACCAGTAAGTGATGAAATTTCCATGGCTACCAGTAAAGTGATAAACTTACCATGGCTTTACTCAGTATGTAATGAAATGCTACCATAAGTGATGAATCGGCTCGGGGAAATAACTGAGCACATGTGATTTCTAATAAACTAGGGAAAGAGGCAGTGTCATTTTATCACCTATGAAAACTGGGAAATGTGAGGTTTTTTGTTCCTTTACTTTTCTTTTTCTTTATATAGTCTGGGTAGGTTGTTCTGTGTAACTAGAATAGTGTTCATGTAGAAGTCACAGATCCAGGCTCATAGGGTTTCTGGGACTTGTTGCCCTACATTAGATTTATGTATACATACAGTTTCCAATAGTTCCCTGCAACTGATGATGCCAACCCCATTTAGCTCGCTGTGGTTGGTGACAAATGGAGATTTGGTCAGCTGGAAAGGGTTAACAGCAGCAAATTCAAGTTAATTGAATTTTAAAAATGTTGGCTACATTTAAAGGACAACTATACTGTAAAAATTATCTTTTTAAAAATAAAAAGTACCAGGGGCAGGGAGGTAGGTAGGTAGGATTGATTATTCTTACCTCCCAATATTGTTTTATTGAGGAGCTATAGCACATACATATCTGTTGTATTCAATTAGATCAACTGGACTTGAAATGTAGTTCTTGAAGACGTTTCGCTAGTCATCGACTGGCTTTCTCAATTCAGAATGACTTGTACAAGAAGCCACTATCTAATCACACCCTTAACACCTGGCTGTGATATGCTAATTGGGATTTTCCAGGGTACATAATTGCCCCGCTCTTGATGAACGTTAGGGCGAAATGAGGATATTGCTAGATGGGTTGGACTGGATGGACGTATGTCTTTATTCACACCTCAATACTATACTTCACTATACTGTCTATACTTTTACTACTAACTTCATGTTAGGGGCGGGGCATGGGCAGAACGGTTAAAGGCTACACTCTGTGGTTAGCCTCGGCAGCGCTGAAGTTTCAACCCTTGGTGCTATATAAACATACAATTGTATATGTAGCGCTTAATAAGATATACAATACATCTACACATACAAAGCAGCTCACATAGGGATGTTCCTGATTGTTGAACAGCCCGTGTTACAATGAGAAATGGAACACACATTTCCTTTTTATTTGCAATAACCAGAATTTACTGTTAGACTTGGCCCCAACATCTAAATTATGACCCACTGGACCTCCTATGTTAAACAGCCAGGAAAGGACACAATACTAAGCAGTCAAAGTAACCAAGCACCCGTCCTAGGGGAACCAACTATACAAATGCACACCATAGAATTGTAGGTTGGGCACACCCCATACAATTCTTGCTCCTGACCGGTTCCGATCGTGCTTTCTTCTGATTCGAACGAACGAACGGTCAGCGATCGGTTGGAGCCACCATACATAAACACTGAGATGTCTGTCGGTCAGGCCCAGCTTAATTCTGCTAAATGGTTATTTGCGTATATCACAAGGTTAAATGAAGCTAGTCTTTCTATATTAAAGGAGAACTAAACCCAAATTTTTACACTCCAGAATCTGAACATTTCCCCTCTAAAACACCAATAAACTGTAAAATAGCAATACAGTAAATAGCATTAAAGTAAATGTTACCACTTGAAGAACTGGATGAAAAAACTGTGTATCGTGACTGGCCACACCCCTGATCTCAGTCACATGCTCCCTTGCCTATTCTGTCCTTTAAAGGATTGGCTAGAGGCTACTAGTGGGTGTGACCAACTATAACAAGTTTCCTACAGTATCTTAGGACTGAGCATGTGTAAAAAAATAAGGGTCAGTGACCACACTGTGTGATACGGAACACTGGGAAATAAGACACAAACCTCATGTTAGAAAGGTAACTTTCTCAACAACCATATTAAAATGAAAGGTTAGACACAGATTACTGTTTTAATCAAGGAGATCTACCTTCTAATTCAATGTTGTTGTGAGGATTTAATTGTCCTTTAATGATATACGGACTTCATTTATGTGATAAAGGATGGACGTTTTGTCCGTCCACTGTCCACAGTAATTTGTGCAAACAAAGGTCCATTCTTGCACCATGACAAGCTGCATTAAGGGCCATGCACCACTAGCATTTTTTGGATTGCAATTTACGTTCCAATTGCGCCGGTGGGAGTCAATGCCTATGGTAGCTTATTGAAGCAGCCCTACTACATTGGCTGCGCTTCTGTACGCTATTGGAGCGCATGCGATTACCATTGTTGGTCTGTTTAGCGTGCATTCCGTTTAGCGTGTAGTAATTGCGATTGTGTGTAAAAATGTAATGACACCCTGTACATCCAACTGACCTTTACTGTTCCTTTACAAACCACAAAAGAAAGGGCTAAATTCATAACAAGTAAAAGGTTCGACTTTCCATTGTACAAAGTGATATTATCACAGAAACTGCACAACAATCTCAGAAATTCATAAATGAATTGACCACAGACTTCAGTGATGACTCAAACATCACAGTTCAGAGCGAACCTGTGGTTTTAAACCTGGGGATGTCAGGATCTTTCAAATGGCAAAGCCCATTAAGGGCGGTTAGTCACTGATTAATGCGGTGAAGAAAGCGAGAAGGGAAATTTGTTCTTTTTGTCAATAACAGAAAAGACCTAACTTTATATATTCAATATGCAAATATCATGAACATGCTGTACGTATATCCATAATTTTACTTAGCTATGTTTCAGTTGTATGCCATAATTACAATCAGTGTTAGCTATGGCATCAGTTATAATCAGTGTTTATCTTGTCATCAGTTATAATCGGTATTATCTATGTCATTTCAGTTATATCAGTGTTTAGCTATGTCATCATGTATAATCATTGTTTAGCTATGTCATCAGTTATAATCAGTGTTTAGCTATGTCATCAGTTTATCGGTGTTTAGCTAGTCTCATGTTATAATCGGAGTGTTTAGCTAGTGTCATCAGTTATAAATCGGTGTTTAGCTATGTCTCAGTATAATCGGGTTTAGCTATGTCATCAGTTTATATCGGTGTTTAGCTATGTCATCAGTTTATAATCATTGTTTAGCTATGTCATCAGTTATAATCGTGTTTTGCTATTCATCATTAATCATTTTAGCTATGTCATCAGTATAATCAGTGTTTAGCTAAGTCCCAGTTATATCATGTTTAGCTATGTCATCAGTTATAATCAGTGTTTAGCTAAGTCATCAGTTATAATCAGTATTTAGCTGTTATCAATGTCATAAGTTCTAGAGCCAGGACACTAACCTGGCAGATGAAAACTGTATGTGCTATATGCTTGTGAAGGTTCTCATTCATCCAGGTCATGGTATATCTGTTGTATTCAATTAGATCAACTGGACTTGAAATGTAGTTCTTGAAGACGTTTCGCTAGTCATCCGACTGCTTTCTCAATTCAGAATGACTTGTACAAGAATTTGTGGCAATTATGTTACCCTGGAAAATCCCAATTAACATATCACACCAGGTGTTAAGGTGTGATTAGATAGTGGTTCTTGTACAAGTCATTCTGAATTGAGAAGCCAGTCGATGACTAGCGAAACGTCTTCAGAACTACATTTCAAGTCCAGTTGATCTAATTGAATACAACAGATAGTATGTCTATAGCTCCTCAATAAAACAATATTGGGAGGTAAGAATAATCAATCCTACCTACCTACCCCCTGCCCTGCCCGTATTTACTTATTATTTTTAAAAAGATATTTTTTACAGTATAGTTGTCCTTTAAATGTAGCAAACATTTTAAAATTCAATTAACTTGAATTTGCTGCTGTTAACCCTTTCCAGCTGACCAAATCTCCATTTGTCACCACCACAGCGAGCTAAATGGGGTTGGCATCATCAGTTGCAGGGAACTATTGGAAACTGTATGTATACAAAATCTAATGTAGGGCAACAAGTCCCAGAAACCCTATGAGCCTGGATCTGTGACTTCTACATGAACACTATTCTAGTTACACAAACAACCTACCCCAGACTATAAAGAAAAAGAAAGTAAAGGAACAAAAAACCTCACATTTCTCCCAGTTTTCATAGGTGAAAAAGACACTGCCTCTTTCCCTAGTTTATTAGAAATCACATGTGCTCAGTTATTTCCCCGAGCCGATGTTGCCAGGATCATTAACAAACCGGGACTCTGACTAGGCCAGGTAGAGGAGGCGTGCATGCTAATTAAGTGCTGCCATTGTGTTCAGCTGATAGAAATGAAAAATATATCAAAGATCTTGTAAAGCACCACGGATGATGTGGGCACTATATAAATCCATAATAATAATAATAATAAAAACGGAAGTAAAAAAATAATATGTGACCCACGTATAAATATACTACACATATACAATGCAAATTTAGGACTAGGCCACACCAAGACGATTGGTGTCTTGGTGCGCTACAATACGCTAATCGGAGCGCACGCGTTCTGCAAGTATGAGGCCACGCTCAGGGGGTCAGCACTAAAAATTGAGAATTCTGGTCCAAAAACTTACCTTGTGCCTTCTGCTGAGCTGTTGCATGAGGCAGACCCTTCTTCAGATTTATAGGTAATACAAATGGTCACGGGAAATTGCCTTGCGTGCCAAGTCAGCGATGGTCACAAGGTATACAAAATCACTTTTATTAAGATTAGCGCTAAACTTAACGTCGTTCTGTATGGGACATTAATCCGGCACATCTTACCTTTGCACGATCCAACGATGCAATACCAGATGTAATCTCGTTTACGGCTCGCATTGTATCACAGGGTCGCGCAAAGGTAAGTAACGCTCCCAGACCATATTGAATCTCCACGTATATCAACACAAAATATAATTAAAAAACATTAACAATTAAAATTCCTATGAATTAAATCCATCTTCTGTGACGTTACAAAAAATATATTAAATACCATCATCTAATTCATGTAAATAATGACATCATATTCAGTTTCAAATCAAGTAAATCCTTACCTAGATCAAGCTATAAGAGTAACTTGGAAGATCAATCATAGGGGAATACATTAAATATATATTAGATATACATTAGTTACTGTTATACATTTATTTCTAATGTAATAAAACATTATGCTATGTGCATACACGCAAAAACTACATATACACTCATACACCAAACCCTGAAAACATAGAGATATATCACTAATCCACCATCTCAAAAGAGCCCAATTCAGGAATGGATAAAACAGGATATATCAAATAATGACTTTAAACCATTTGGGGTTCTGCTTCCCATCTCAAAGATCCAATAGGCCTCCTGCTTTAAAAGTAGGGAGACTATACTTACCCCTCGATTCTGTTCTGCATTATTATTCTTTATATAGGGCGCCCACTACACACCTCATAATGTCTACTAATGCATAACAGAATCGAGGGGGTAAGTATAGTCTCCCTACTTTTAAAGCAGGAGGCATTGGATCTTTGAGATGGGAAGCAGACCCAAATGTTTAAAGTCATTATTTGAATATATCCTGTTTTTATCTTCCTGAATTGGGCTCTTTTGAGATGGTGGATTAGTTGATATATCTCTATGTTTTCAGGGTTTGGTGTATGAGTGTATATGTAGTTTTTGCGTGTATGCACATAGCATAATGTTTTATACATTAGAAATAAATGTATAACAGTAACTAATGTATATCTAATATATATTAATGTATTCCCCTATGATTGATCTTCCAAGTTACTCTTATAGCTTGATCTAGGTAAGGATTTACTTGATTTGAAACTGAATATGATGTCATTTACATGAATTAGATGATGGTATTTAAGATATTTTTTGTAACGTCACAGAAGATGGATTTAATTCATAGGAATTTTAATTGTTAATGTTTTTATTATATTTTGTGTTGAATATACGTGGAGATTCAATATGGTCTGGGAGCGTTACTTACCTTTGCGCGACCCTGTGATACAATGCGAGCCGTAAACGAGATTACTCTGGTATTGCATCGTTGGATCGTGCAAAGGTAAGATGTGCCGGATTAATGTCCCATACAGAACACGTTAAGTTTAGCGCTAATCTTAATAAAAGTGTTTTGTATACCTTGTGACCATCGCTGACTTGGCACGCAAGGCAATTTCCGTGACCATTTGTATTACCTATAAATCTGAAGAAGGGTCTGCCTCATGCAACAGCTCAGCAGAAGGCACAAGGTAAGTTTTTGGACCAGAATTCTCAATTTTTAGTGCTGACCCCCTGAGCGTGGCCTCATACTTGCAGAACGCGTGCGCTCCGATTAGCGTATTGTAGCGCACCAAGACACCAAATCGTCTTGTGGGCCTAGTCCTAAATTTGCATTGTATATGTGTAGTATATTTATACGTGGGTCACATATTATTTTTTCTTCCGTTTTTTATTATATTATTATTTGGATTTATATAGTGCCCACATCATCCGTGGTGCTTTACAAGATCTTTGATATATTTTTATTTCTATTAGCTGAACACAATGGCAGCACTTAATTAGCATGCACGCCTCCTCTACCTGGCTAGTCAGAGTCCCGGTTTGTTAATGATCCTGGCAACATCGGCTCGGGGAAATAACTGAGCACATGTGATTTCTAATAAACTAGGGAAGAGGCAAGTGTCATTTTATCACCTATGAAAACTGGGAAATGTGAGGTTTTTTGTTCCTTTACTTTTCTTTTCTTTATATAGTCTGGGTAAGTTGTTCTGTTGTAACTAGAATAGTGTTCATGTAGAAGTCACAGATCCAGGCTCATAGGGTTCTGGGACTTGTTGCCCTACATTAGATTTATGTATACATACAGTTTCCAATAGTTCCCTGCAACTGATGATGCCAACCCCATTTAGCTCGCTGTGGTTGGTGACAAATGGAGATTTGGTCAGCTGGAAAGGGTTAACAGCAGCAAATTCAAGTTAATTGAATTTTAAAAATGTTGGCTACATTTAAAGGACAACTATACTGTAAAAATATCTTTTTAAAAATAAAAAGTACCAGGGGCAGGGAGGTAGGTAGGTAGGTTGATTATTCTACCTCCCAATTTGTTATTGAGGAGTCTATGCACTATACGTGTATCAATTGATCTGGACTGAATGATCTGAAGTTTTAGTCTGATGGTTATAGTGCTTTCCTTTTGGCTATTCTATTGATTTCGATGATTCTGACAGTCTGAAGAAGCATCGGATACTACGAACGTTAGATAAATTAGTATTGATTAATGAACATATACGACATGAGCCTTCAAAATATAACTCAGTTTTCATCTGCAGGTTAGTGTCTGGCTCTAGAACTTATGACATTGATAACAGCTAAATACTGATATATGATATAGACTGATCTGACTAGCTAAACACTGATATAACTGATGACTTAGCTAACATGATTATAACTGATGACATAGCTAAACACTGATTATAACTGATGACATAGCTAAACACTGATTATAACTGATGACATAGCTAAACACTGATTATAACTGATGACATAGCTAAACACCGATTATAACGATGACATAGCTAAACACCGTTATAACTGATGACATAGCTAAACACCGATTATAACTGATGACTAGCTAAACACCGATTATAACTGATGACTTAGCTAAACCAACGATTAGAACTGATGACAATAGCTAAACACTGATGTATAACTGATGACATAGCTAAACACTGACTATAACTGATGACATAGCTAAACACTGATTTAAACTGATGACATAGCTAAATACCGATTATAACTGATGACATAGATAAACACTGATTATAACTGATGCCATAGCTAAACACTGATTGTAATTAATGGCATTACAACTGAAAACATAGCTAAGTAAATTATAAGGATATACGTACAGCATGTTCATGATATTTGCATATTGAATATATAAAGTTAGGTCTTTTCTGTTATTGACAAAAAGAACAAATTTCCCTTCTCGCTTTCTTCACCGCATTAATCAGTGACTAACCCGCCCTTAATGGGCTTTGCCATTTGAAAGATCCTGACATCCCCAGGTTAAACACCACGTTCGCTCTGAACTGTGATGTTTGAGTCATCACTGAAGTCTGTGGTCAATTCATTCTATGAATTTTCTGAGATTGTTGTGCAGTTTCTGTGATAATATCACTTTGTACAATGGAAAGTCGAACCTTTTACTTGTTTATGAATTTAGCCCTTTCTTGTGGTTTGTAAAGGAACAGTAAAGGTCAGTTGGATGTACAGGGTGTCATTACATTTTTCACACACAATCGCAATTACTACACGCTAAACGGAATGCACGCTAAACAGACCAACAATGGTAATCGCATGCGCTCCAATAGCGTACAGAAGCGCAGCCAATGTAGTAGGGCTGCTTCAATAAGCTACCATAGGCATTGACTCCCACCGGCGCAATTGGAACGTAAATTGCAATCCAAAACATGCTAGTGGTGCATGGCCCTTAATGCAGCTTGTCATGGTGCAAGAATGGACCTTTGTTTGCACAAATTACTGTGGACAGTGGACGGACCAAAACGTCCATCCTTTATCACATTAAATGAGTCCGTATATCATTAAAGGACAATTAAATCCTCACAACAACATTGAATTAGAAGGTAGATCTCCTTGATATAAAACAGTAATCTGTGTCTAACCTTTCATTTTAATATGGTTGTTGAGAAAGTTACCTTTCTAACATGAGGTTTGTGTCTTATTTCCCAGTGTTCCGGTATCACACAGTGTGGTCACTGACCCTTATTTTCTTTACACATGCTCAGTCCTAAGATACTGTAGGAACTTGTTATAGTTGGTCACACCCACTAGTAGCCTCTAGCCAATCCTTTTAAGGACAGAATAGGCAAGGGGCATGTGACTGAGATCAGGGGTGTGGCCAGTCACACAGTTTTTCATCCAGTTCTTCAAGTGGTAACATTTACTTTAATGCTATTTACTGTATTGCTATTTTACAGTTTATTGGTGTTTTAGAGGGGAAATGTTCAGATTCTGGAGTGTAAAAATTTGGGTTTAGTTCTCCTTTAATATAGAATGACTAGCTTCATTTAACCTTGTGATATACGCAATAAACCATTTAGCAGAATTAAGCTGGGCCTGACCGACAGACATCTCAGTGTTATTGTATGGTGGCTCCAACCGATCGCTGACCGTTCGTTCGTTCGTCAGAATCAGAAGAAAGCACGATCGGACCGGTCAGGAGCAAGAATTGTATGGGGTGTGCCCAACCTACAATTCTATGGTGTGATTTGTATAGTTGGTTCCCCTAGGACGGGTGCTCTGGTTACTTTAGTATTGTGTCCTTTCCTGGCTGTTTACATAGGAGGTCCAGTGGGTCATAATTTAGATGTTTGGGGCCAAGTCTAACAGTAAATTCTGGTTATTGCAAATAAAAAGGAAATGTGTGTTCCATTTCTCATTGTAACACGGGCTGTTCACACATCAGGAACATCCCTATGTGAGCTGCTTTGTATGTGTAGATGTATTGTATATCTTATTAAGCGCTACATATACAATTGTATGTTATATAGCACCAAGGGTTGAAACTTCAGCGCTGCCGAGGCTAACCACAGAGTGTAGCCTTTAACCGTTCTGCCCTGCCCCGCCCCTAACATGAAGTTAGTAGTAAGTATAGTACAGTATAGTAGTATAGTATTTGAGGTTGAATAAAGACATACGTCCATCCAGTCCAACCCATCTAGCAATATCCTCATTTCCTGCCTAACTGTTCATCCAGAGGAAGGCAAAAAAAACCCACCAAATTTATGAAGGGGAGACAAAATTCCTTGTCATGCAACTTCCAGTCGCGCAATCCGTAAAGATTTCCCTTTCCCAACTCCTACTTTATGTATCAATACCAGTAACTTGTAACATTCCTTGTTTGCAGAAAACTCATCCAGCTTTTATTAAACTGACCAATGAACCTGCCATAACAACGTCCACTGGAAGACAGTTCCATAGCTTTACCGTTCTCACAGTGAAAACCCTTTCCCAACTCTAATTTATGTATCAATACCAGTAACTTGTAACATTCCTTGTTTGCAGAAACTCATCCAGCTTTTTTATTAAACTGACCAATGAACCTGCCATAACAACGTCCACTGGAAGACAGTTCCATAGCTTTACCGTTCTCACAGTGAAAAACCCTTTCCCAACTCTACTTTATGTATCAATACCAGTAACTTGTAACATTCCTGTTTGTAGAAACTCATCCAGCTTTTTATTAAACTGACCAATGAACCTGCCATAATAACCTCCACTGGAAGACAGTTCCATAGCTTTACCGTTCTCACAGTGAAAAACCCTTTCCCAACTCTACTTTATGTATCAATCCCAGTAACTTGTAACATTCATTGTTTGTAGAAACTCATCCAGCTTTTTATTAAACTGACCAATGAACCTGCCATAACAACGTCCACTGGAAGACAGTTCCATAGCTTTACCGTTCTCACAGTGAAAAACCCTTTCCCAACTCTACTTTATGTATCAATACCAGTAACTTGTAACATTCCTTGTTTGTAGAAACTCATCCAGCTTTTTATTAAACTGACCAATGAGCCTGCCATAAAACTCCACTGGAAGACAGTTCCATAGCTTTACCGTTCTCACAGTGAAAAACCCTTTCCCAACTCTACTTTATGTATCAATACCAGTAACTTACAAACTTCCTTGTTTGCAGAAACTCATCCAGCTTTTTATTAAACTGACCAATGAACCTGCCATAACAACGTCCACTGGAAGACAGTTCCATAGCTTTACCGTTCTCACCGTGAAAACCCTTCCGAACTTGAAGCCTAAACCTTTTTCTTCAAGTCTTAAGGGATGTCCACGTGTCCTCTGCATGTTCTATTGGTGATCAATGCCCCAGATAGTTTATTGTATGGCCCGTTAATGTATTTATACACAGTAATCATATCCCTACGCAAGCGCTTTTCTCCAGCGTACATAATTGTAACTTTTCCAGTCTCTCTTCATATTCAAGCTCCCCCAATCCCCTTATTAATTTAGTTGCCCTTCTCTGAACCCTTTCCATTTCTAAGATGTCCTTTTGTACACAGGATTCCAAAATTGCACTGCATATTCCAAATGAGGCCTTACCAATGCTTTGTAAAGAGGAGAATTACATTTCCTTCCTTGAATCCATACCTCTCTTTAACAAGACAATACCATGCTGGCTCTGGCTGTTGCCGCCTGGCACTGCTTGCTACCTTTAAGTTTGTTATCCACCAAAAACTCCAAGATCCCTTTCCAACAGGGATTCACTTAACACAGAGCCATTTATAGTATAAGTAGCACAAGGATTTTTAAGTCCAAAATGCATCACCTTACATTTCTCAACATGAATCTCATCTGCCACTTAGCAGCCCAATGTGACAATCTATCTAGATCCCTCTTGCAACGATTGCACATCCTCTGAAGTTTTTAATGGTCGACAAAGTTTTGTGTCGTCAGCAAACACAGAAACTTGTTGACAATACCCACTTCCAAATCATTAATAAATAGATTAAATAGAAGGGGCCCACACACAGAACCCTGTGGCACCCCATTAGCACTTTAGTCCATAATGATGAAGCCCCATTAACAACTACTCTCTGCCTCCTATTCATTAACCTTTTCTATCCATGTACAAATGTGACTCCCCAGGACTAACAGACCTTAGCTTATACATTAGTCGCCTATGGGCAAAATCCAAGTAAACTACATCTACTGCTGTGCCAGAGTCTAAATTTCTACTTTCTTCCTCATAAAAGCCAAGCAAGTTAGTTTGAAAAGATCTATTCCTCCTAAATCCATGCTGGTTACTACTTATAATGTCAGTCCTTGAAACATACTCTAGAACATGTTCCCTTATTAAACTTTCCAGGATCTTACCCACCACATGAAGGTAAACTTACAGGCCTGTAATTACCCGGCTGTGAAATACTACCTTTTTGAATATTGGAATAACATCAGCCTTTTTCCAATCCAGAGGCACATCACCGGACATGAGGGAATCAGCAAAAATAAGAAACAATGGCCTAGATAAAACTGAACTTAGCTCCTTAAGTACCCGAAGGATGTATTTTCCGGCCCAGGAGATTTATTAATATTAACCTTCTTTAGTTCTTTCTTTACCATATCCTCGGTTAACCAAAGTGCACTTGAATCTTGTATACCATTATTGCTACTATACTCTCTGTACTTGGATCTTCTATAGTATATATAGAGGAAAAAAAAATTATTCAAGACATTTGCTTTATCGCCATCCTCCGTAACTAACTTATCCCCATTAATTAATGGTGCCACATTCTCAGTCCTCATCTTCTTACTATTAATATACTTAAAAAAATTTTAGGCTTAGTGATGCTTTGTCAGCTATCCTAACTTCATTATTAATTTTAGCTATCGATACATATAAAGATGTGGGAAGTTTTGCTGTGGCACTCAATAAGACCCCACTGTCCGGTGCACAAATGTTCCAAAAGGGTAAACCCCCCAGGTCCGGGGTCTGAGACAATATAGTTATGGGAATACGGAACAGTGCAATACTCACGAACAGGAGTGTGTTTAAAATCAGTCTTTTATTTCAAACATCTCATCTAAAAACATGGAGGCATAATCACTCAGTTGCTTCCACCTTGCCTGACGCGTTTCGTGGAGTGTCGGTCATCAGAGGCCAGGTGGCTGCCAGCAAAAACACGTATAAATAGGTATAAATAGGTACCTCCCCTTCCAAGGGAAAGAGAGAGACCACATACAAAAATGTAACAAATAGACATAAGATAATGATAAAAACATCGAATTGGATTCCATATACAGATGGACAAACAGATATCACTACTGAGTGGTATGAATGAAAAATCGATATTATTGCAGCATATAGATGGTCCTAACATATAGTACATTTGATGATTATAAACTTAGTATAAAACATGTGACTAATAGTAATTTTTTGACTAATAGTGATTTTATATAGCTGGAAATACACGTAAACCAAAATTTGTATCGTACCATTAGTGAGGAGAGGACTGGCCTAAAATAAGTGGAATGTAAGGTAAGGGATGTAAAACTCGTAAATGAAAAACAATTGGGAAGTTTTTCACAGTTCTTTATACATATAATATTAAATATATGGAAATGGAAACAAATATATCTGGACAGTTGTTAACAAAATATCTAAAATGTGACCCATGTACAATATGATTCTATTGTCTAAAAAACAGTTTAGTTCCCATTCCCAACTAAGCTGTTTTTTAGACATATGAATCATATTGTCACGCGTCAGGCAAGGTGGAAGCAACCGAGTGATTATGCCTCCATGTTTTTAGATGAGATGTTTGAAATAAAAGACTGATTTTAAACACACTCCTGTTCGTGAGTATTGCACCTGTTCCGTATTCCCTAAACTATATTAATTTTAGCTAGTTTGATGCTTTCTTACACTCCTTGTTACAGTTTTATAATCCCTAAAGGCCTCTTTCCGTTCCCTCGGCCTTAAAGGTTTTAAATGCCTTTTTTTTCCTCCATTTGCCTCTTTACATCAGAATTCAGCCACATGGGCGCAGATTTATTTTTTTTATTTATTTCCCAATGGTATAAATTTAGATGTGAACTGGCTTAAAATCCCCTTGAACACAGTCCACTTCTGTCTCAGTACCTTACCTGATAATACATTATCCCAGTTGACATTCTGAAGAGCTGCTTTTAACCTGGGAAAATTTGCTTTCCTGAAATTAATGTCTTGTTAACCCAGCGCACTTTTCCTTTCGATACAAAGTCCAAATGCCACTATTTCATGGTCACTATTCCTCATAAGCCTCCAGTTACCTTTATATCTATATGCGCTCCACAATGTTAGATATTACCAGATCCAACAGAGCTCCTTTTCTAGTAGGAACCTCAACCACCTGTGAGAGAAAATTATCCTGCAGCAAATTCAGGAACTCATCGCCTTTTTTCTGTGATGGCAGTTCCACCACACCAATCAATGTCAGGGAAATTAAAGTCCCCCATAATGAGCACACTCCCCAAACTTGCAGCCTTGCCAACTGCATATGAAGTTGACTCACCTCCTCTCTGCTAGCATTTACACTGTGACATTATACGATTTAAATGTCACAGTGTTAATAAAATGAAATATCATAGGAACCTAATCTAGACCTTATTCGCTCCTCCGATTAACATGCATCTGATTTGGGATCACTTGTCCTTATCATGATTTTGCGTATTTACTTTCCTTTGATTCTTTTTTCTACCACTGAAATTTCAATAGAAAAGGCAGCTAGAAAGCTTAGGGAGAGAGGGGCCAAAGGAGCAAAAAGCCCTTCACATGAGCATAAAAATGGAGAAACACCTTCTTATAACAGAAGGAATCTTGCAGTCTCATGCTATATGAATAACATTGCCCACAAAATCTAAGAAACAAGAAGTAATTTCTTACTCCCATGTTCTCTAGAGTAAGGGGCGGAGATATGCAAAATACTCCTTTATGTCCCTTAGCTTATGCATGTGTCCAGAACCGCTGGCTAATAACATGCATATGGCTTAATATATGAGCCAATCATCTGACCTGCAGACACGACGTATTTCGATCTGTTATATAGCATGAGACTGCAAGATGCCTTCTGTTATAAGAAGGTGTTTCTCACATTGAAATTTTAATGAAATGCTTTTACTTACGGTATCTCTGCAGTTAGTTACATGTAATTGGTTGTTTCAGATTAAAGGAAAACTATACTGTAAAATAAACTTTTTAAAAATTAAACATACCTGGGGCAGAGAAATAGGATTGATGATTCCTACCTCCCAATATTGTTCATTAAGGAGCTACAGCGCATATAGTTTTCATCTGCCAGGTTAGTGTCCTGGGCCTTCCTGTATTAAAGATAGTGTCGAAGCACTCGGAAGCCTGGCAGAATCCTACCAACTTGCACCAGGTACTTCATACCCTATATAGTTCTCCTTTAACTTTCCTCCTTTTAGAGTGAGTATAAAATTGATGCCCAACCCCGAACAGTTGTGATGTCACAGTGGTTATTGATATTGTATTTGGTAGAAACCATTAATACAAGGAAGGTAGCCCTAAACAAGCAATATGTAGCAGATTTCATTCCAGAAATACAGAATTATAATTCCACGTGTTCCCAGCCTTTTTTGCTTCTGCTTTTGTAGTTCTAATAACACTTGCTAGAAACATCGAACAAGCTAATTATCATTATGTTTAATGTTTTTAGGTGGATTCGGCCCTCCCTCGGTCACATACAGCTTTGATGGAGACATTCTGGTTCATATCGAAAACCCTTGGAAACGAGACATAATCATTTAGGCTATATCGTCATGCTGTGGAAAAATAACTCCCAGGAAGTGGAGGAGGTGAGCGGATACTTGTACAAATTGCATGTCGCAACATTTCATCCATATAAACGTTTACATGTTTATCACCAAAATGTTGTGTGACCTGCAATATAATGATCGGGGCTGATGCAATAAGGTGCAAAGGTTTACTGTACCTGTTCTATCTTTGTGCAGCAACAAATTAGATGTTGTCTTTTACTGGTCTACGGAAATCAGTACCATTTGATTGGTGGATGTAGATAATAAATAATCATGGAAACCTTTACACTTTGCGAGAGAAAGGGCTAGGCCACTCCAATACGCCTTTAAGACCCCAAAAACCTGGTAATTAGTTTTAAAGGCAAATACCATGGAAACAATATGGGTAGTCTCTCTGGAATGAGGAAAAAACGTATCTTACTTGTTACTATAAAATTGTAAAAACTTATCCCCTTTGGATCTGAATTCCTTTGTGTTTGACTGGAAACTTAAACCACTTTCTGAAATAACAGGGATATCCCGAATATTATTACATAATCCAGGAATTTCATCAGAATTCCTGGACCCTTCATCAAAACATAAGAGAGGTAATAGGAAAGTGTCCCAAATGTTTTGTGTTTATTCCAATGCCAATATTTGGAGGACACACCTCCACCCACACACACACACTCCACCCACACACACACACATTCCACCCACACACACTCCACCCACACACACCCCTTTCCAAATCCAATTCTTATTTTGCTTATCTAGTTGTATACTTCTTGCTAAGAAAATGACATCATATTGGTCATCATATTATATCACATTACACATATCGGTACGATGGGAGCCACAAGAAGAAAGACTTAAAGTCAGCCCATGTCATAAAACACATGTCATGTCAGAGTTAAGGACACATTCTTTTTTACCTTTTTTTCTTATTGTTATAGAGAATCTTTATCGATTCATCATTTCTACTACATAACCTCACGCCTGGCGAAAGCTACTGTTTCAAAGTAAAAGCCCATGACTACATAGAAAATGAGTTCAGCTTTGTTTAGTCCTGACCACTGTTTGAAAATGAAGCCAAAGGTAAGTAAATCGGAAAACTCCACACATTGAAATCCCTGGTGTGTAGGTGGCCCTGTAGTATGAATAGAATTTCGTCATTCTACAAACCATCAGTAGAATTTGTTCAGATCTCATCAGTGTCAATAGTGTAAGGAAATATGTCTCCATGTGACCCCATGTCAAGATCATGTGACTACTGCCAAATAAAAAACATGAAGTCTAGTCATATACACAGGTGGAATTTTTGATCAATGCAAATGAATCAACAAAAAACGATTCTTGTTCCCACCGGTCAAAAGACTGCTTTTTCATTTCCAGTAGATTTCCCCACCACAAATGTTTTGCCATACTTACCATTACCAATAATGGCTTCTATCATATTACTACACATTGACCCCTGCTGGCCAGTAGACGCCTCCTCTGCTCTCTTCTGTAGTCCCGGGAATGGAATTCGATTGCCCATTAAGTAAGCTCTGATAGGTGTATGTGTCAAATAAATGTGATTAGATTGTAAGCTCTTCGGGGGAAGGGCCTGCCGAATGTATACATGTCATTGTAAAGCGCTACGGAGATGTTGGCACTATTATAAATCCACAATAATAATATATTACATACTATAAAACGCATTATCTCATATATTTAAATATAGTTTCTTTTTTGTTAAATTTTTTGCAAAACGCCTATCAATTAAATGGAATTCATGCACAGGGGACACTTTTTTGCTGTTATACACAAATGATTTACCCACCATTTAAAACTGCTGTGGAAATAACATTAGAAGGAAGCAATCTGATGAAAAAGAGAAAACTTTATTGTGCAAACAAACAACACATACAAGGAGCTCTCTCAGCACAACAATACATATGGGAAAGTGATCGAGCGAGATAGAATATATATAAAAGCCTTTTGGCCAATCACAGGAGGGCCCCTTCCTCAGCTTCGTGCATGGAAAAGGCACGGAAGCAAGGCAGAAGACAGCCAAGGGAACGAGGGTATGGAGTACATTTGGGAGCACATTTCAAAGTGAGGGGGTCATTTAAGCCTCAGGAGAAAGTTGTTTAGGGGGTGGACATACCCTTTAAATATTCTTATATATATTTATATATATGTTGGATATGGTTAAGAGACTATGTAAGGTTAAAGGGCTGGACAGTGTCCAGCTATGAAGTCCTATCTAGATACAGGAGAGTATTCATATATGTGGTCAGCAAAGTAAGTTATTCCATTACCATATCCTGGACCTCACTTTTCTCCAAGTCTCACACGATAATGGAACCCTCAAGGCTGGCAAAACTGAGTCTCCCCCTACTGCAGCATTCCCAACTGAGCTCCATTAAGTTACATATGCTGGCAGTGCAGAACACCAGACCACCAGGGGGAGTCAGAGAGCTGGCAAGATCTCAGCTTGTAAATTGAATTTGGAGATAGCAGCTAGTGATCCTATCTCAATCCATTTGATGTTTTTAATGGGATTATTATTGATATTATTGAATAAGGGTTTTTTTTTAATTATATTTTTGATTGTGTTGTAGGCACTAGGTATTATTTTACAAGCTATTAGGTATTTATATTATTACTTAGTGTGGGCACAACTCTTACTACTTTATTATTATAAAGGGATATCGCTACCTACAGTTTAATATAAGAATATTACAGCCACGTATTAGTAATGTACAACAAAGCCTGTTTTTGTAAATACAAATAGTTAATAAGGAGGAGCGAGTGGAGCGTATGCCTGTGATTCATAATTGACTCGGCCCGCTCGCTCCTCCTTATCAGCACAGTAAGGCTGAGGCCACAACTGCAACGCACAGCAATCGCGCACAAAATCGCGAGCATTACGCACGCGATTGTGTGCGTTTTTTCTGTGCGGTCGCACTTGTGTTCGCGTTTTGCGGCATGCTTTTTCGCCTTTTCGCGTTATGGAAACTCTGCGTTAACGCACGGCAAAACGTTGCACCAAAACGCGAACTAATCACTAGGTGACTGTAATATAGATTCTCGCCACTGCACTTCCCCATTGAACTGCCAGAGCCTTATGTATTATAGTTGTTCCATGAATCCTGTTGCTCTTTCCAGCTGTTGAAGTTATCTTCAATATTTGGATTTTTCCCAGCCAATGGGAAATATTCCTGGGGTAAGATCGTCTAGTTGCCCTCTCCGATTGGTAAATTGGCTCCCACCTCCTGTGGAAGAGAAGACATTTTGAGAATTTTTTACACGGTAATCGAGCATCCCTCCCCTGTATCGATCAGTATTGGGGGGTTTCCTGGGGGATTTCTCATGTTCATGCAACTGTCTTTGGTATCTCATATAAGAAGCTAGCGGCAATGCTTGCACCCAGTTTAGCTCAGTTTCTGCACATATTTTTGCCTGCATATTATTCAATGTTCCATTCTCCCTCTGCTGCTCCCCACTCGCACAATTTTAATGATAAGAAAAGGTTTTCCTTATTGTTATATTATGTTTCTAGTAATCATCCT
Source organism: Hymenochirus boettgeri (assembly GCA_019447015.1). Classification (NCBI taxonomy): domain Eukaryota; kingdom Metazoa; phylum Chordata; class Amphibia; order Anura; family Pipidae; genus Hymenochirus; species Hymenochirus boettgeri. The sequence goes on along the minus strand of CM033470.1, from coordinate 23,308,213 downwards.
ATCTTGGGATGATCCCCAAGAAGATGTTTCCCTACTGGCTGAGGACATCAGCTTTAAATTCAACCCATTTTGAAAACATGTCCGCCATCACCGAAAAGTATTTCTTGCCTGACATTGTCAGTTTCAGTAAACTCCCAGTCCATATGTAAAATGGGCCCAATGGTTACGCCGTAGTGTCATTTCAATACCCTTCCCTACAGAATTCCACAAGCTCTATGCAAAACCAGAGAGCCAACTAGCAACGGGTTTCGGCTTTATGAGCCATCATCAGAGTTAGTACGGAGTCTCTGGTTTTACAGTGTGAAGCGCCTATAGACAGACGTCACTAATAAATTAAATAAGATCGGGAGGAATTAGACTTCGCGCTTTCCATACAGTACACTTCAGAATAGGGAGCAGATGAAATTGGCCATGTATGGGCACAGGATTTCATATAAGATAGAGCTGTGTTGTATCTGTGATGGCACTTGTATAAAAATTCTGCGAGTGATTACTGGTCCCTACTTATTATCACTTTCTATACAGTGATTACTGGTCCCTATACTTTATACAGGATTGATTACTGGTCCCTATACTTTTATATCTAGTGCTTACTGTCCCTATACTCGTTATACAGTGATGTACTGGTCCCTATACTTTATAAAGCGATTACGGTGCACGTCTACTTTGATAAAAGCGATTCACTGGTCCCTTATACTATTATAACAGCGATTAGCGGGCCGCTATACAATTTAATAGTACAGGCGATAACTGGTCCCTATACTTTATAAACGATTACTGGTCCCTTTACTTATACAGCGATTACTGGTCCCTTATACTTTATACATGCGATTACTGCCCATACGTTATACAGGATACTGGTCCCTATCTTTATACAGAGATTATGTTCCTTATACTTTATACAGACATTACTGGTCCCTATACTTTATACAGAGTCTACTTGTTCTCTTAAACTTTATACAGCGATTACTGCCTCTATACTTTTGATACGTCGATTACTGGTCCCTATACTTTATACAGCGATATATGATACCAAGTGTTCAGACGAAAGCCTGAAGTTGTTTCTTATTCAAGAAAAGTTGGTTTCTTTTTTTCAGTCTTAGTTCTTATTCGCAGACTGAAGTTGGTTTCTTATAAGGATTTGAATAAGAAACTGGTGTATTGCAATCAGTAAACTGCTTTGGGGTTCCGGCCCGAAACGCGTCAGACCACCCATACCACTTGTCTCCCGGCAGCCTAGCTGGATTTTAAAGGATTGAAATAAAGGATGATTTGCTTTTAAAATGAAGATGGCCGTCTTGATTTAAATCGCTAAAACAGAGTACGATCGAGGAAAGGGTGCGGTGTGGACTTCTCTCTTCTGCCGTTTCTACTATTGATTAACGGGATCGGGACTGCTGGCCGGTCGCTCATCACTTATGGTAGCCATTTCATTACATACTGAGTAAGCCATGGTAAGTTTATCACTTACTGGTAGCCATGGAAATTTATCACTTACTGGTAGCCATGTGAAGTAAACACTCACTGGTAGCCATGGAATTTAATCACTACTGGTAGCCATGGGAATGTAATTACATATGGAGCCATGGGAATTTCATACACTGGTACCATGGGATTTCATCACACTGTAGCCTGGGAATTTAATTACATACTGGTAGCCATGGGAATTTAATAATACTGGTTAGCCATGGGAATTCATCACTTACTGGTAGCCATGGGAATTTCATCACTTACTGGTAGCCATGGGAATTTCATTACATACTGGAGCCATGGGAATTTCATCACTTATGGTAGCCATGGGAATTTAATTACATTACTGGTAGCCATGGGAATTTAATACATACTGGTAGCCATGTTAATTTAATCACTTACTGGTAGCCATGGGAATTTTAATTAACATACTGGTAGCCATGTGAATTTATCACTTACTGGTAGCCATGTTAATTTAATCACTTATGGAGAGCCCATTGAATTTAATCACTTACTGGTAAGCCATGTGTGTGAATTTAATCACTTATGGTAGCCATGGGAATTTAATTACATACTGGTAGCCATGGGAATTAATTACATACTGGTAGCCATGTAATTTAATCACTTACTGGTAGCCATGGGAATTTAATTACACATACTGGTAGCCATGTTAATTTAATCACTTACTGGTAGCCATGTGATTGAATCACTACGGTAGCATGGAATAATTACATACTGGTAGCCATGGAATTTAATTACATACTGGTAGCCATGTTAATTAATCACTACTGGTAGCCAGGGAATTTAATTACATACTGGTAGCCAGTGAAGAAACACTCACTGTAGCCATGGGAATTTAATCACTTACTGGTAGCCATGGGAATTTCATTACATACTTGGTAGCCATGGGAATTTCATCACTTACTGGTAGCCATGGGAATTTAATTAACTGTAGCTGGGATTTATTAATACTGGTAGCCTGTTAATTTAATCACTTACTGGTAGCCATGGGAATTTAATTACATACTGGTAGCCATGTGAATTTAATCACTTACTGGTAGCCATGTTAATTTAATCACTTACTGGTAGCCATGTGAATTTAATCACTTACTGGTAGCCATGTGAATTTAATCACTTACTGGTAGCCATGGGAATTTAATTACATACTGGTAGCCATGGGAATTAATCATACTGGTAGCCATGTTATTTATCACTTACTGGTAGCCATGGGAATTTAATTACATACTGGTAGCCATGTTAATTTAATCATACTGGTAGCCATGTGAATTTAATCACTTACTGGGAGCCATGTGAAGTATTACATACTGGTAGCCATGGGAATTAATACCATACTAGTAGCCATGTTAATTTAATCACTTACTGGTAGCCATGGGAATTTAATTACATACTGGTAGCCATGTGAATGTAAACACTCACTGGTAGCCATGGGAATTTAATCACTTACTGGTAGCCATGGGAATTTCATTACATACTGGTAGCCATGGGGATTTCATCACTTACTGGTAGCCAGGGAATTTAATTACATACTGGTAGCCATGGGAATTTAATTACATACTGGTAGCCATGGGAATTTCATCACTTACTGGTAGCCATGGGAATTTCATCACTTACTGGTAGCCATGGGAATTTCATTACATACTGGTAGCCATGGGAATTTCATCACTTACTGGTAGCCATGGGAATTTATTTACATACTGGTAGCCATGTGAATTTAATCACTTACTGGTAGCCATGTGAATTTAATTACATACTGGTAGCCATGTTAATTTAATCACTTACTGGTAGCCATGTGAAAATCCTTATGGTAGCCATGTGAATTTAATCACTTACTGGTAGCCATGGAATTTAATTACTACTGGTAGCCACGTGAATTTAATCACTTACTGGTTAGCCATGTGAATTTAATCACTTATGGTAGCCATGTGAATTAATCATTACTGGTAGCATGGGAATTTAATTACATACTGGTAGCCATGGGAATTTAATTACATACTGGTAGCCATGGGAATTTAATTACATACTGGTAGCCATGGGAATTTAATCACATAATGGCAGACAAACTGGCAATTTCATCATATACTGGGGTTGGCTATTACCACCCCAGTGTAGGGCAATCGCTCATTATATTAGTGCAGGCAGTGGCAGCATTGTCTCGTTCTACTAATATAATGAGTACATTGCCTTGCATATGGGGTAGGTAATAGCCTAATAGGGCTATGTGGCTATCACCTACCCGTGTGCAGTGAAGCAGTTGTAGGTCCGAATTGATGCAGAATCAGCGCAGGGGAGCAGCAGTTCCCAGTAGTACGCGGCTCTGTGTGATGACGTCAATGTCAGCTGCGAGAGAGAGTATACGGGGAAAAGGAAGAGATTTGAGGCACCTCTATTAGGTAAGTGTGTTAAAACATTCAGGCACTTTGCCCAAAGATCCAGTACCCCGAATGTTTAACATAGCGACACCACTGGTAAGATGTAGCAAGGTGAACTTAAGTGCAATGCAATTATTTTTTCTGGATCCAAAGGCTTGTTAAAATTTGCTTCACCCTGCCTCATTAGGGAGGCAGCCCTGATTTCAGCAAGGGTTCCTGAACATTTAAAGGGTATCTAAACTGGAGACTTTTTTAATTGCCTTTAATTGTAAAATAAATTCTTCCCAACTATAATTTTGTTTGTAGATCTGACCCCTATTATTTAGATATTCATTTTCAAGTATTGACAGTTCAACTGTCAATCAAGTGTATCATAAACTCTTCTGCTGTGTGCAGAATGCTGACACTCTAATGGGTGACAGTTGGTATGTGTGAATAGCATGGCTCATAGTGATTGAGCATGTTGGCCTCGCAGAAAGTCATGTCAGGTGGAAGGAGGAGTTGGTTAGGGGGTGGGTTACTGAGTAAAACAAGTACTGCATTCAATTCCTGCAGCAAAACACACACCTCAGAGTAATGGGCCCAAATATAATCTCCCATGATATATGATGTTTGATGGTGTATGGCCAATTGCTAGGCATTTTCAATGGGGAGGTGCAGTGGCGAGAATCTATATTACAATCACCAGTGATGTCACTCAGTGATTTCCTGTCTCCCACTGCCCCTCCCACTGTCTCGCCCTCCCTGTATTAGTCATTTATAGGAAGCCCTGTTTATTTTGACAGACAATGTTCTGTCCTTCTTTCTCTTTTCAATAGGATCAGTAATTAACTATTTATACATTTAACAGGGATTCCTATATAAATGACTAATTACAGGAAGGGGGAGAGAGAGACAGTGGTAATGGGCAGGTTTTTTTTGTTGGCCTATGTATTATAATAAATAATACGCTACCTACAGTGTATATGGATTACTTCACCTTGGAGTTCCATGCCCTGTATAAAAGCACTCGGCCTGCGACCTCTTCCTTCTATATGGTCATGGAACTCTGGTGCGTAATATCCTTATATACACTGTAGGTAGCGTATATCCCTTATATAATGTTATATGATACTGTATGAGTTTAAAGATAAGTGTGTAATAGAGATAACTATATTCAAAATTAACATTTTTACCCTATGCTTGAATATAACTAGATTGTAAGCTCTACGGGGCAGGGACCTCCTTTCCTCTTGTGCAAAGCCCTAGCACTTCTATTTATATCATTTATATATTTATGTACGGAACTATCTATGTATTATCCCTCTGATGACTTTATTGTATTTTACATGACAGCGCTGCGTCCCAAGTGGCGCTTACATACTAACATACATAAACTATACATATATACAACATACACACATACATATATTACATACACACAGACACACACATACATACACACATAATAATAAATTAATCAGCCATACTCTGTACAATAACTATAGTGTGATTTCATTATGGAACATGGGCGGGTTACAGTTACTCTGATTCCTTCCAGTAATAATTCTCACTGCCCAGGGGGACACGGGCAGGTCAGCTAGTTGATTGACAGTTCTGGCAGGGTGGAAGATGGAGGAGGCAATTCTAGTTGACGGTTATACTTGTACCCCTAGTGTAATAACCTGGAAACTACAACTCCCTGCATGCTGGTCAGGGAGTTGATCTAGGACAGGGGAAGGGCACCAGATCTCCAAATGTTTTGAAAACTACAACCCCAGAATTATCTGATTGTAGAGGAATGCTGGGAGAGTTGTAGGGTATGTACAGGATGACTTGTCCTGATTGACATCTCCCTCTGGAAATCAATCCAACCAATGGGTTAACGGGAGTTTCCGGTGTGGGCGGGGTTACAAGGACACACCCCGTGGATGAAGAAGTCAGTGACATGCCGTAGGGTGACATGGACGTATGGATTGGTCTGGTGCTATGGTCCGTGCTGGCGGTACCGGGTCAGAGCACAGGTCAGTCTACTCACTGGTGTGGCTTCAAATTGCGAACTACATTACTCGCATGCTCCTACTTGTCCGTCAGACAGGGGGCTTCTGGGATATGTAGTTCGATGGAGCTCACTGGTCTCTGCTTCTGATTTTCTCCCTGGTTGGATACAATTAACCAATATCATTCTGTACTGGGAACTACTGGGCACCTACTGGGTAACTTGGGCACCTACCTGCCATGGGGAACTGCCCATACCTGGATGTGGATCAATTGGTCTGTCTGTATATATGTGTCTCGTGTATAAAGTCTGTCTTGTCTGTCTGTATATGTCGTCTCTGTGATAAAGGTCTGTATGTTGTCTGTATATATGTTTGCTGTTATCTGTATATATGTCTGTCTGTTTTTGCCTGTCTGTATTAGCGGTCTATCTGTGTATATGTGTCTGTCTATATATCAGTCTGTACATGTCTGTATAACTGTCGCCTGTATAATGTCTGTCTACCTGTTGTATATCTGTCTGTTTAGCTATCTATCTGTCTGTCTGTTATAGCTATCAATCTGAAAATCTTCTATATAGCTATCTGTCTGTAAATTGTCTATATAGTATCTGTCTGTCTTATATTGTCTGTCTGTCTGTTATAGCGATCTGTCGTGGTTCTGCATGTTGTCTGTATAGCTATCTATCTGAAAAATGTCCTATATAGCTATCTGTCTGTAAATTTGTCTAATAGCTATCTGTCTGTCGGATAAGATATCTGTCTGTCTATATAGCTCTATCTGTCTGTCTGTATAGCTATCTGTTGTTGTATAGCTATCTTTCTGTCTGTATAGCTATCTTGTCTGTCTGTGATCTATCTATCTGCTGTTATAGCTATGTATGTTGCTAGTTAGCTATGTGTCTGTCTGTATAGGCTATCTGTCTGTCGTCTGTATAGCTATCTATCTGTCGTTTGTATAGATAGCTATCGTCTGTCGTATAAGCTATCTATGTCTGTTTGTAGCTAGCTATCTGTCTGTCTGTATAGCTATCTATTTATCTGTTTGTATAGCTAGCTATCTGTCTGTCTGTTTGTTATAGCTAGCTATCTGTCTGTCTGTATAGCTATCTATCTATCTATCTCCCTGTATAGTATCTATCTTTCCCTGTATAGCTATCTATCTGTCTGTTTTGTATAGCTAGCTATTGTCTGTCTGTATAGCTATCTATCATCTATCTCCCTGTATAGCTATCTATCTATCTCCTGTTAGATTTGATCTGTCTATATCTATCTATATCTATTTATCTGCCTGTATAGCATCTATCTATCTCCCTAGTATATGTCGTATGTATAGTCTATCTATATATCTATATTATTCTCTCACCTGTATAGCTATTATCTATCTCCGTATAGCTATCTTCTGTCTGTATAGCTATCTATCTATCTATCTATTTATCTGCCTGTAGTAGCTATCTATCTATCTCCCTGTATAGCTATCTGTCTGTGTATAGCTAGGTCTTATCTGTCTGTATAGACTATCTATCTATCTATCTGATTTATCTCCTGATATAGCTATCTATCTATCTCCCGTTATAGCTATTTTGTCTGTCCTGTATAGCTATCTGATCTATCTCCTGTATATAGCTATCTGTCTGCTGTATAGCTTTCTTTCTTTTCTTCCTTTTTTTTTCTTCTTTTTCTTTTTCTTTATTTTCTTTTCTTTTTTTTCTCTTTCTTTTTTCTCTCTTTCTTCTTCTTTTTTCTTTTTTTTCTTTTGTCCTTTTTTCTTTCTTTTTCCTTCTTTTTTTCTTCTTTCCTGTATTATTCACTATGTAAAACACTTCTTTTTTTTCTTTCTTTCTTTCTCTTTCTTGTTTTCTTTCTTTCTCTTTCTTCTGTTTTTTCTTTTTTTTCTTTTTTTTCTTTCTTCTTCTTCTTTCTTTCCTGTATTATTCACTATGTAAAACACTTATAGAAGACCTTTAATCTGTGATTTGTTGATTGAATAAATTAATATACGGTAGTCAATGTGATGCAACTTTCTGTTGTATGCATTGGAAACGTTACTTAAAGGGACAGTTACCTAAAAAAAACCAACCTGTTTAATCAACATTAAAATTTTATGGTGACAGGACACTTGCTCCTGCCTCCCATATCACATCCTGAGGCCAGATCTCACTACTGTGACTGTGATCCTGAGCCTGCTACTCTCCAGCGGCTCTCCTGTTTCTCTAGATTTTTATTTATCACTATTTAATGTATCACGTACATTACGACTAATATCTATTACTCTATCTTAGTTCTCGCTTATTCTATCTATCTGTCTATCTCCTATCTTTACTGTATCTATCTACGATTATCTAACTGTCTATATCTATATTATGTCTATCTATCATATCTATTATTCGTTCATATATCTTCATATCTATCTATCTATCTATCTATCTACTATCATCTATCTATCTATCTTATCTATCAATCTATCTATTCTATCTATTTATCTGCTATCTATCATCGATCTATTATCTGTCTATCATACTATCTTACTATCTATCAATTATCTGTATCTATCATCTGTCTATCATCGATCTATTTATCTGTCTATCTATTCATCTATCGATTTATCTGTCTATCATCTATCTCTATCTAGCTATTATCTGTCTATCATATCGATCTATATATCTATCTATCGATCTATCTATCTATATATCATCTATGACTATTTATCTGGTCTATCTATCGATCATCTATCATACGATATATGAGTCGTATCAATCGTATCATTAGTCCATCGATATATCTAGTCTAGAAGCGAATCTAGCGATCTAGCTAGCTAGCTATCTATGCGATCTATTCTATCTATCTATGATATCATCTATCATCATCGATCTATCTACTATTCTATCTATCTATCATCTATCTTCTATCTATCATCTATCATCTATCTATTTATCTGTCTGTCTATCTATATCTATCTATCATCTATCTATCTAATCTCTCTCTATCTTGTACAAGTAACTGCATTCCCCTTGAGAGCAAATACTGCCCCGGTGCTATTTACAGTAATAAACAGCTGCAGGGATGACGGCCCTGCGGGCTGAAACATGTAGAATCGGAATAAAGTTGTGTGATAATGCCGCTGAGTGCTCTCTACTTGCACAATTTTTATATCAAATTATCTATTTACTATCTAATTATCTGTACAGTTATCTATCTATCCGTTGTCTGTCAATCTTTCTATCTATTTAGTGGAAAAAAAGCACTAGTATAACATTTTTGTTATGTTTTACCGGTTAATTGTTGGAGCACATGCGAAGTGCAAAAAAAAACCAACAAACGATTATTGAAAACGTAACGCAGCGCACACAATGGAGCCATCCTCATTGTGATACGGATTGCAAAATGCGCTTTACGACCATTATCATGAGAGAATCACATGCCAGTTGTTTTCAATGTGGGTGGCGACACTGTATGTGCTGCAATCTGTTTTTATTTGCGGATGGCGTGCACTCCGATAACTGTTTATTACAAAATCAAGACGCAAATCGCACATTGAAGGACAACTCCACCCTCATAAGAACATCTTTTAGAATGAATAGCGTCTTTAAAATATGTGATATATCATAGTTTGTTCTATGAATTCATTACTGTATGCCTGCTATGCTTCTGGAGCCCAATTTAGAAACCTGTACTGAGCCTGTACTGAGCCTGGGCATGCTCAGAAGAGGCAGACAGGGGATTGACATTCAGTCATTGGCTGTGATGTCAACTGTCAAATCCAAACTGACAGTTCTAACTGGAAGAACAGGAAGCAGAAACAGGGTAAACAGGACATTGTGCAGGATTTCAGGTTAGACTACATATTTCACATTTCAAACTATTACTGTTTATGGTTTTGGGGGGTGATTACCTGTATGTAAGTTTTCATTTTGGGGGGTGGACTTGCCTTTTAATGCACGTGAAACATGCTGCATTGCTATCACGCTTTTCACTCAAGTGCCAAGTGTACCATAGTCTGAAAATATTTGCGAACCATTGAGATTTTATGTGAGATTCAGACATAGTGCTTTACATTGCTGTATTATGTAGGCTACTTGACACTATATACTGATCTGTGCACTTACTTATGTGTGACTGAGATTGCACATACTGTATCTTGGTATAGTATATTCAGTATTCAAATTGAATCCGAACTCTAATATCGACATTTAGGGCACGGCCACACTGCAACACAATCGCAATAGCATGCGATTTCATGTGCGATTTTTTTTGCGTTTGCGCTTGCGATTTCTTCAATAAGTATAGGAAAACACATGCGATTAAAAATGCAAAACGCAATCGCCAAACGCACCAAAAACGCGCGTTTTTTGCGTTGCCGCGTTTTCAATGATTTTGTAAAATCGCAAGCGCAAACGCAAAAAAAAAGCAGCAGTGTGGCCTAGCCTTAAAGTGAAATATTATCGTGGGGAAACTGCAGTTTGAGTGGTAATCAGTTTATTTACACTGCTAATGGGCTATTAAAATATACTGTGAAAGTGTTTGTACTAAATTGTGTTGTCAGGAAACGGCCCTAAATAATAATCTGTTGAGAAATTAAAACTTCTACATTTACACTGTGTAATGGTCGGGTGCAAGTCCAGCCCTAAAATGAAAACATAACAGGTAAGTCACCCCCCAAAACCCTAAACAGTAATAGTTGAAATGTAAATATATAAGTCTAACCTGAAATCCTGCACAATGTCCTGTTTCCCCTGTTTCTGCTTCCTGGTTCTTCCAGTTAGTAACTGTCAGTTATGGATTTGGCAGTTGACATCACAGCCAATGACTGAATGTTAATCCCCTGTCTGACTCTTCTGAGCATGCCCAGGCTCAGTACAGGCTCAGTAAACGTTTCAAATGGCTCAGTTTCATGAGGCATCCAGAAGCATAACAGGCATACATAGTAATGCATTCATAGGACAAAGTAGGATATATCAACATATTTTAAAGAGGCCATTCCTTCTAAAAGATGTTCTTATGAGGGGGTAGTTGTCCTTAAAAACTTTCCCTTTCGATAATTGAGACGTGTATTTTTACGTCTATTCTAGTGTTGCTTATTAAAATCTATTTTCATGTCAGACTAGTGTCTTTGTCGCTAGCGAATACCAACGCTGATAAGTAAAAGAAATATAATGCAGTATAGGGGTGCACGTCCAGGAATTTAAGGCTTGTATATGGGAGAATATTAATGATATTAGAGATATCCCAACAGATTTGCCGCCTTAGGTAATGAAGTGGAGGTGGACACTTAGGAATTAGCGTGTATGGAGGGGGCTAGTCCCTTGAGCACCCAGGGCACGGCCATCTCTGATACAAGGGAGGAGGAACGAAGGATCAGGAATGCAAGGCAGGTGGTAGTGGTGGCGGACTCCATTATTAGGAAGGTAAATAAGGTAATCTGCCACCAAGGCCCTACATGCCGAACTGTGTGTTGTCTGCCTGGTGCTAGGGTTCGACATGTGGTGGATCGTATAGATATTGGGTGGGGCCGGGTGTGGATGACGGTCTTGGTTCACATTGGTGCCAATGACAAAGTTAGATAGAGGAGGAGGTGAGGTCCCTAAACATGATTTCCGAGAGTAGGGTCTCGGAAAGCAAGTCAAAAGCAAGGACCTCCGGGTAGTGTTTTCAGAAATAGTACTGCAGCCACGTGCTAAGCCAAGGAGACAGAGGAGCATTAATGCGTGGCTAAGAGAGTGTGTAAGGAAGAAGGGTTTGGGTTTATTGAGAACTGGGCAGACTTTGCTGTTGCTACAGGCTCTTTAGTAGGGATGGTTGCACCTCACTGATGGTGGTGCAGCTGTTTTAGAGGAGAAGATGGCTAGAGGGTGGAGGAGATTTTAAACTAGGTTTGGGGGGGGGGTATTAGCAGTCTCACTGGGATAGATAGCCCAGGAGGAAAGCAGTGTTTAGATAGGCCAGTGGCGGGCGGAGAGGGGGGTGGGGCTAGCATAGGGGATAGGGAGGCATGTGTATTAAAGTGTACAAATAAATTACAAAAATCATAATCTAAAATGTATGTTTGCAAATGCGAGAAGCCTGGCTGACAACATTTGTGAATTGGAAATTATGGCATTGAATGAAAAGTATGATGTAATAGGTATAGCAGAAACGTGGTTGAACAGTTCTCATGACTGGGCTGTAAATTTGAAGAAGGATATGCCTTGTTAGGCAGGACAGAGAAAAAGGAAAGGGGGAGGAGGAGTATGTGTTTATGTTTAAAAAGAATTTAAGCCAAATTTTAAGAAGTGGATAACTGGCGATATGGATGTTAAAGGACAATTATACTCACCTCCCCCTCGTTCCTTTCCCCCCACTCCTGCAAAGTACCCAGGGTGAGGGACCTAAAACGCTAAGTCCTCACCTCTGGGTACTTTACACAAGTCCTGAAGTATTTACTTGTAATCTCCCTCGTCGCTCCGGTCGATCCTCCCCACTGGCAATTTGAGTGACAGGTCGCGAGGCAGCCAATGGGAAGACAGTTGCAAGGAGCGACAAGGGGGTAATGTCATTGTTGATGTCTGCTATAAGCCGCCAAATGCTAGCAGAGAAGAGGTGAGTCAACTTCATATTCAGTTGGCAAGGGCTGCAAGTTTGGGGAGTGTGCTCATTATGGGGGACTTTAATTACCCTGACATTGATTGGTGTGGTGGAACTGCCATCACAGAAAAAGGTGATGAGTTCCTGAATTTTCTCTCACAGGTGGTTGAGGTTCCTACTAGAAAAGGAGCTCTGTTGGATCTGGTAATATCTAACATTGTGGAGCGCATATAGATATAAAGGTAACTGGGGCTTAGGGAATAGTGACCATGAAATAGTGGCATTTGGACTTTGTTATCGAAAGGAAAAGTGCGCTGGGTTAACAAAGACATTTAATTCAGGAAAGCAAATTTTCCCAGGTTAAAAGCAGCTCTTCAGAATGTCAACTGGGATAATGATTATCAGGTAAAGGTACGAACAGAAGTGGACTGTGTTCAAGGGGATTTAAGCCAGTTCACATCTAAATTATACCCTGGGAAATAAATGTAAAAAAAAATAAATCTGCGCCCATGTGGCTGAATTCTGATGTAAAGAGGCAAATGGAAAGGAAGAGAAAAAGGCATTTAAAACCTTTTACGGCCGAGGAAGGAAAGGACCTTTAGGGATTATAAAAACTGTAACAAGGAGTGTAGAAACGCAATAAACTAGCTAAATTAAGAATGAAGCAAGCATGCTGGGAGTTGTAGTTTCCAAACATCTTGAATGCCAAGTGAGCATGCTTTATAGCTGGGAGTTGTGTTTCCAAACATCTACACCACCTCACTTGGCATTCAAGATGTTTGGAAACTACAACATCCCAGCTAATAAAGGATGCTGGGAGTTGTAGTTTCCAAACATCTTGAATGCCACCCTCACCCTCCCACCAGTTCAGTTTGTACCTGTGGGCTCTTCTCCATCCAGGAACTGTGGGCTCTCCTCCATCCAAGGGCTCTCTGTTGGGGCTGTGTGGCATTGAAGGTATGCGTCCTTCCATTCGGCATCCGCACGCTCATTCCTGTACTGGGCGCCGGCTGAGTCACTAATGGCGCGGGCAGTGACGTCAGGCCGGCGCCCCAGTACAGGGAATGATCGTGCAGCTGCTGGAGTGCTAAGGTAAGTAGTGACTCGAGTATAATCCGAGTCCAATTTTCAGGCTGATTTTACAGCCTGAAAAACTCGGTTTATACTCGAGTATATACGGTAGTTACGGAGGATGGCGATAAAGCAAATGTCTTGAATACTTTTTTCCCTTATATATACACTATAGATGATCCAAGTACAGATATCATAGAGTATAATAGCAATAATGGTATAAAAGATTTAAGTGCACTTTGGTTAACCGAGGATATGGTACAGAGAAAGAACTACATAAGGTTAATATTAATAAATCTCTGGACGTGCAAGCAGGGGGCCTGACCGCAGCCGCGTCCCTGATTGGAGAGGCCTGGACCGGATATAAAATACATCCACGGGTCCTTAGGGAGCTAAGTTCAGTTTTATCTAGGCCATTGTTTCTTATGTTTGCAGATTCCCTCATGTCGGTGGGTGTGCCTCTTCCAAATTCAATAAGGGTAGTCTTTCACAGCCGGGTAATTACAGGCCTGTAAGTTTAACTTCAGTGGTGGGGGTAGATACTAGAAAGTTTAATAAAATGTTCTAGAGTATGTTTCAAGGACTGACATTATAAGTAGTAACCAGCATGGATTTAGGAGGAATAGATCTTGTCAAACTAACTTGCTTGGCTTTTATGAGGAAGTAAGTAAAATTTAGACTCTGGCATAGCAGTAGATGTAGTTTACTTGGATTTTGCAAAGGCTTTTGATACAGTCCCCCATAGGCGACTAATGTATAAGGTGAGGTCTGTTGGTCTGGGGAGGCACATTTGTACATGGATAGAAAATTGGTTAATATTTGGATGCAGAGAGTAGTTGTTAATGGGGCTTCATCATTATGGACTAAAGTGCTAAGTGGGGACCACAGGTTTCTGTGTTGGGGCCGCTTCTATTTAATCTATTTATTAATGATTTGGAAGTGGGTATTGTCAGCAAGGTTTCTGTGTTGCTGACGACACAAAACTTTGTGACCATTAAAAACTTCAGAGGATGTGCAATCGTTGCAGGGGCATTGATCACCAATAAAAAACATGTCAGAGGACACGAGGACATCCCTTAAGACTTGAAGAAAAAAAAGGTTTAGGCTTCAAAGTTCGGAAAGGGGGTTTTCACTATGAGAACGGTAAAGCTATGGAACTGTCTTCCAGTGGACGTTGTATAGCAGGTTCATTGGTTAGTTTAATAAAAAGCTGGATGAGTTTCTACAAACAAGGAATGTTACAAGTTACGGTATTGATACATAAAGTAGAGTTGGGAAAGGGTTTATCACTGTGAGAACGGTAAAGCTATGGAACTGTCTTCCAGTGGACGTTGTTATGGCAGGTTTATTGGTCAGTTTAATAAAAAGCTGGATGAGTTTCTACAAACAAGGAATGTTACAAGTTACTGGTATTGATACATAAAGTAGAGTTGGGAAAGGGTTTGTCACTGTGAGAACGATAAAGCTATGGAACTGTCTTCCAGTGGACCTTGTTATGGCAGGTTCATTGGTCAGTTTAATAAAAGCTGGATGAGTTTCTACAAACAAGGAATGTTACAAGTTACTGGTATTGATACATAAAGTAGAGTTGGGAAAGGGTTGTCACTGTGAGAACGGTTAAAGCTATGGAACTGTCTTTCCAGTGGACCTTGTTATGGCAGGTTCATTGGTCAGTTTTAATAAAAGCTGGATGAGTTTCTACAAACAAGGAATGTTACAAGTTACTGGTATTGATACATAAAGTAGAGTTGGGAAAGGGTTTTTTACTGTGAGAACGGTAAAGCTATGGAACTGTCTTCCAGTGGACCTTGTTATGGCAGGTCATTGGTCAGTTTAAAAAAGCTGGATGAGTTTCTACAAACAAGGAATGTTACAAGTTACTGGTATTGATACATAAAGTAGAGTTGATCCAAGGAAATTTCCGATTGCCATTGGAATCAGGAAGGAATTTTTCCCCTTATAAATTTGGGTTTTTTTTGCCTTCCTCTGGATCAACCGTTAGGCAGGAAATGAGGATATTGCTAGATGGGTTGGACTTGATGAGACTATGTCTTTATCAACCTCAAATTATACTTACTATACTTCTATACTATACAAATCAGAATAGACATATGAGGGTGTGTAGTGGGCGCCCTTATAAAGAATAATAATGCAGAACAGAATCGAGGGGTAAGTATAGTCTCCCTACTTTTAAAGCAGGAGGCTATTGGATCTTTGAGATGGGAAGCAGAACCCTAAATGGTTTAAAGTCATATTTGATATATCCTGTTTTATCTATTCTGAATTGGGCTCTTTGAGATGGTGGATTAGTGATATATCTCTATGTTTCAGGGTTTGGTGTATGAGTGTATATGTAGTTTTTGCGTGTATGCACATAGCTAATGTTTTATACATTAGAAATAAATGTATAACAGTAACTAATGTATATCTAATATATATTTAATGTATTCCCTATGATTGATCTTCCAAGTTACTCTTATGCTTGATCTAGGTAAGGATTTACTTGATTTGAAACTGAATATGATGTCATTATTACATGAATTAGATGATGGTATTTAATATATTTTTTGTAACGTCACAGAAGATGGATTTAATTCATAGGAATTTTAATGTTAATGTTTTTAACCATATTTGTGTTGATATACGTGGAGATTCAATATGGTCTGGGAGGCGTTACTTACCTTTGCGCGACCCTGTGATACAATGCGAGCCGTAAACGAGATTAGTCTGGTATTGCATCGTTGGATCGTGCAAAGGTAAGATGTGCCGGATTAATGTCCCATACAGAACTACGTTAAGTTTAGCGCTAATCTTAATAAAAGTGGTTTTGTATACCTTGTGACCATCGCTGACTTGGCACGCAAGGCAATTTCCGTGACCATTTGTATACCAAAATCTGAAGAAGGGTCTGCCTCATGCAACAGCTCAGGCAGAAGGCACAAGGTAAGTTTTTGGACCAGAATTCTCAATTTTTAGTGCTGACCCCCTGAGCGTGGCCTCATACTTGCAGAACGCGTGCGCTCCGATTAGAGTATTGTAGCGCACCAAGACACCAATCGTCTTGGTGTGGCCTAGTCCTAAATTTGCATTGTATATGTGTAGTATATATTTATACGTGGGACATATTATTTTTTTACTTCCGTTTTATTATATTTATTCTGGATTTATATAGTGCCCACATCATCCGTGGTGCTTTACAAGTCTTTGATATATTTTTCATTTCTATTAGCTGAACACAATGGGCAGCACTAATTAGCAATGCACGCCTCCTCTACCTGGCTAGTCAGAGTCCCGGTTGTTAATGATCCTGGCAACATCGGCTCGGGGAAATAACTGAGCACATGTGATTTCTAATAAACTAGTGAAAGAGGCAGTGTCATTTTATCACCTATGAAAACTGGGAAATGTGAGGTTTTTTGTTCCTTTACTTTTCTTTTTCTTTATATAGTCTGGGTAAGTTGTTCTGTGTAACTAGAATAGTGTTCATGTAGAAGTCACAGATCCAGGCTCATAGGGTTGCTGGGACTTGTTGCCCTACATTAGATTTATGTATACATACAGTTTCCAATAGTTCCCTGCAACTGATGATGCCAACCCCATTTAGCTCGCTGTGGTTGGTGACAAATGGAGATTTGGTCAGCTGGAAAGGGTTAACAGCAGCAAATTCAAGTTAATTGAATTTTAAAAATTTTGGCTACATTTAAAGGACAACTATACTGTAAAAATTATCTTTTTAAAAATAAAAAGTACCAGGGGCAGGGAGGTAGGTAGGTAGGATTGATTATTCTTACCTCCCAATATTGTTTTATTGAGGAGCTATAGCACATACAGTTTTCATCTGCCAGGTTAGTGTCCTGGCTCTAGAACTTATGACATTGATAACAGCTAAATACTGATTATAACTGATGACTTAGCTAAACACTGATTATAACTGATGACATAGCTAAACACTGATTATAACTGATGACTTAGCTAAACACTGATTATAACTGATGACATAGCTAAACACTGATTATAACTGATGACATAGCTAAACACCGATTATAACTGATGACATAGCTAAACACCGAATTTTTTTACATATCTGATGACATAGCTAAACACTGATTATAAACTGATGACATAGCTAAAAACCGATTATACTGATGACCTAGATAAACACCGACTTAAACTGCTTATGATGAACTAGCTACACACTGTCTATATATACTTGAGAATAAGCTATAAACCATCTGACATATTAACTGATGACATAGCTAAACACTGATTATAACTGATGACATAGCTAAACACTGACTATAACTGATGACATAGCTAAACACTGATTATAACTGATGACATAGCTAAATACCGATTATAACTGATGACATAGATAAACACTGATTATAACTGATGCCATAGCTAAACACTGATTGTAATTAATGGCATTACAACTGAAAACATAGCTAAGTAAATTTATAAGGATATTACGTACAGCATGTTCATGATATTTGCATATTGAATATATAAAGTTAGGTCTTTTCCTGTTATTGACAAAAAGAACAAATTTCCCTTCTCGCTTTCTTCACCGCATTAATCAGTGACTAACCCGCCCTTAATGGGCTTTGCCATTTGAAAGATCCTGACATCCCCAGGTTAAAACCACAGGTTCGCTCTGAACTGTGATGTTTGAGTCATCACTGAAGTCTGTGGTCAATTCATTCTATGAATTTTCTGAGATTGTTGTGCAGTTTCTGTGATAATAATCACTTTGTACAATGGAAAGTCGAACCTTTTACTTGTTTATGAATTTTAGCCCTTTCTTGTGGTTTGTAAAGGAACAGTAAAGGTCAGTTGGATGTACAGGGTGTCATTACATTTTTCACACACAATCGCAATTACTACACGCTAAACGGAATGCACGCTAAACAGACCAACAATGGTAATCGCATGCGCTCCAATAGCGTACAGAAGCGCAGCCAATGTAGTAGGGCCGCTTCAATAAGCTACCATAGGCATTGACTCCCACCGGCGCAATTGGAACGTAAATTGCAATCCAAAACATGCTAGTGGTGCATGGCCCTTAATGCAGCTTGTCATGGTGCAAGACTGGACCTTTGTTTGCACAAATTACTGTGGACAGTGGACGGACCAAAACGTCCATCCTTTATCACATTAAATGGAGTCCGTATATCATTAAAGGACAATTAAATCCTCACAACAACATTGAATTAGAAGGTAGATCTCCTTGATATAAAACAGTAATCTGTGTCTAACCTTTCATTTTAATATGGTTGTTGAGAAAGTTACCTTTCTAACATGAGGTTTGTGTCTTATTTCCCAGTGTTCCAGTATCACACAGTGTGGTCACTGACCCTTATTTTTTTACACATGCTCAGTCCTAAGATACTGTAGGAAACTTGTTATAGTTGGTCACACCCACTAGTAGCCTCTAGCCAATCCTTTAAAGGACAGAATAGGCAAGGGAGCATGTGACTGAGAGTCAGGGGTGTGGCCAGTCACGTATACACAGTTTTTTCATCCAGTTCTTCAAGTGGTAACATTTACTTTAATGCTATTTACTGTATTGCTATTTTACAGTTTATTGGTGTATTTAGAGGGGAAATGTTCAGATTCTGGAGTGTAAAAATTTGGGTTTAGTTCTCCTTTAATATAGAATGACTAGCTTCATTTAACCTTGTGATATACGCAAATAACCATTTAGCAGAATTAAGCTGGGCCTGACCGACAGACATCTCAGTGTTATTGTATGGTGGCTCCAACCGATCGCTGACCGTTCGTTCGTGCGAATCAGAAGAAAGCACGATCGGACCGGTCAGGAGCAAGAATTGTATGGGGTGTGCCCAACCTACAATTCTATGGTGTGCATTTGTATAGTTGGTTCCCCTAGGACGGGTGCTCTGGTTACTTTACCGCAACCTGCTTAGTATTGTGTCCTTTCCTGGCTGTTTACATAGGAGGTCCAGTGGGTCATAATTTAGATGTTTGGAGCCAAGTCTAACAGTAAATTCTGGTTATTGCAAATAAAAAGGAAATGTGTGTTCCATTTCTCATTGTAACACGGGCTGTTCACACATCAGGAACATCCCTATGTGAGCTGCTTTGTATGTGTAGATGTATTGTATATCTTATTAAGCGCTACATATACAATTGTATGTTTATATAGCACCAAGGGTTGAAACTTCAGCGCTGCCGAGGCTAACCACAGAGTGTAGCCTTTAACCGTTCTGCCCATGCCCCGCCCCTAACATGAAGTTAGTAGTAAAGTATAGTACAGTATAGTAAGTATAGTATTTGAGGTTGAATAAAGACATACGTCCATCCAGTCCAACCCATCTAGCAATATCCTCATTTCCTGCCTAACTGTTCATCCAGAGGAAGGCAAAAAAAACCCACCAAATTTATGAAGGGGGACAAAATTCCTTCCTGACTCCAAGTGGCAATCGGAAATTTCCCTTTCCCAACTCTACTTTATGTATCAATACCAGTAACTTGCAACATTCCTTGTTTGCAGAAACTCATCCAGCTTTTTATTAAACTGACCAATGAACCTTCCATAACTACGTCCACTGGAAGACAGTTCCGTAGCTTTACCGTTCTCACAGTGACAAACCCTTTCCCAACTCTACTTTATGTATCAATACCAGTAACTTGTAACATTCCTTGTTTGCAGAAACTCATCCAGCTTTTTATTAAACTGACCAATGAACCTGCCATAACAACGTCCACTGTAAGACAGTTCCATAGCTTTACCGTTCTCACAGTGAAAAACCCTTTCCCAACTCTACTTTATGTATCAATACCAGTAACTTGTAACATTCCTTGTTTGTAGAAACTCATCCAGCTTTTTACTAAACTGACCAATGAACCTGCCATAATAACCTCCACTGGAAGACAGTTCCATAGCTTTACCGTTCTCACAGTGACAAACCCTTTCCCAACTCTACTTTATGTATCAATCCCAGTAACTTGTAACATTCATTGTTTGTAGAAACTCATCCAGCTTTTTATTAAACTGACCAATGAACCCTGCCCTACAGGTCCATGGCAGACAGTTCATAGCTTTACCGTTCTCACAGTGACAAACCCTTTCCCACTCTACTTTATGTATCAATACCAGTAACTTGTAACATTCCTTGTTTGTAGAAACTCATCCAGCTTTTATTAAACTGACAATGAACCTGCCATAAACAAGTCCACTGGAAGACAGTTCCATAGCTTTACCGTTCTCACAGTGAAACCCTTTCCCAACTCTACTTTATGATCAATACCAGTAACTTGTAACATTCCTTGTTTGTAGAACCATCCAGCTTTTAATTAACTGACCAATGAACCTGCCATAACACTTCCACTGGAAGACATTTCCATAGCTTTACCGTTCTCACAGTGACAAACCCTTTCCCAACTCTACTTTATGTATCAATACCAGTAACTTGTAACATTCCTTGTTTGTAGAAACTCATCCAGCTTTTTATTAAACTGACCAATGAACCTGCCATAACACGTCCACTGGAAGACAGTTCCATAGCTTTACCGTTCTCACAGTGACAAACCCTTTCCCAACTCTACTTTATGTATCAATCCAGTAACTTGTAACATTTCCTTGTTTGTAGAAACTCATCCAGCTTTTTATTAAACTGACCAAAACCTGCCATAACAACGTCCACTGAAGACAGTTCCATAGCTTTACCGTTCTCACAGTGAAAACCCTTTCCCAACTCTACTTTAGTATCAATACCAGTAACTTGTAACATTCCTTGTTTGTAGAAACTCATCCAGCTTTTTATTAAACTGACCAATGAACCTGCCATAACAACGTCCACTGGAAGACAGTTTCATAGCTTTACCGTTCTCACCGTGAAAACCCTTTCCGAACTTGAAGCCTAAACCTTTTTTCTTCAAGTCTTAAGGGATGTCCACGTGTCCTCTGACATGTTCTATTGGTGATCAATGCCCCAGATAGTTTATTGTATGGCCCGTTAATGTATTTATACACAGTAATCATATCCCCACGCAAGCGACTTTTCTCCAGCGTACATAATTGTAACTTTTCCAGTCTCTCTTCATATTCAAGCTCCCCCAATCCCCTTATTAATTTAGTTGCCCTTCTCTGAACCCTTTCCATTTCTAAGATGTCCTTTTTGTACACAGGATTCCAAAATTGCACTGCATATTCCAAATGAGGCCTTACCAATGCTTTGTAAAGAGGGAGAATTACATTTTCCTTCCTTGAATCCATACCTCTCTTTATACAAGACAATACCATGCTGGCTCTGGCTGTTGCCGCCTGGCACTGCTTGCTACCTTTAAGTTTGTTATCCACCAAAACTCCAAGATCCCTTTCCAACAGGGATTCACTTAACACAGAGCCATTTATAGTATAAGTAGCACAAGGATTTTTAAGTCCAAAATGCATCACCTTACATTTCTCAACATTGAATCTCATCTGCCACTTAGCAGCCCAATGTGACAATCTATCTAGATCCCCTTGCAACGATTGCACATCCTCTGAAGTTTTTAATGGTCGACAAAGTTTTGTGTCGTCAGCAAACACAGAAACCTTGTTGACAATACCCACTTCCAAATCATTAATAAATAGATTAAATAGAAGGGGCCCCAGCACAGAACCCTGTGGCACCCCACTTAGCACTTTAGTCCATAATGATGAAGCCCCATTAACAACTACTCTCTGCCTCCTATTCATTAACCAATTTTCTATCCATGTACAAATGTGACTCCCCAGACTAACAGACCTTAGCTTATACATTAGTCGCCTATGGGCAAAATCCAAGTAAACTACATCTACTGCTGTGCCAGAGTCTAAATTTCTACTTACTTCCTCATAAAAGCCAAGCAAGTTAGTTTGAAAAGATCTATTCCTCCTAAATCCATGCTGGTTACTACTTATAATGTCAGTCCTTGAAACATACTCTAGAACATGTTCCCTTATTAAACTTTCCAGGATCTTACCCACCACTGAAGGTAAACTTACAGGCCTGTAATTACCCGGCTGTGAAATACTATCCTTTTTGAATATTGGAATAACATCAGCCTTTTTCCAATCCAGAGGCACATCACCGGACATGAGGGAATCAGCAAAAATAAGAAACAATGGCCTAGATAAAACTGAACTTAGCTCCTTAAGTACCCGAGGATGTATTTTATCCGGCCCAGGAGATTTATTAATATTAACCTTCTTTAGTTCTTTCTTTACCATATCCTCGGTTAACAAAAGTGCACTTGAATCTTGTATACCATTATTGCTACTATACTCTCTGTACTTGGATCTTCTATAGTATATATAGAGGAAAAAAAATTATTCAAGACATTTGCTTTATCGCCATCCTCCGTAACTAACTTATCCCCATTAATTAATGGTGCCACATTCTCAGTCCTCATCTTCTTACTATTAATATACTTAAAAAAATTTTTAGGCTTAGTGATGCTTTGTTCAGCTATCCTAACTTCATTATTAATTTTAGCTATCGATACATATAAAGATGTGGGAAGTTTTGCTGTGGCACTCAATAAGACCCACCTGTCCGGTGCACAAATGTTCCAAAAGGGTAAACCCCCCAGGTCCGGGGTCTGAGACAATATAGTTATGGGAATACGGAACAGTGCAATACTCACGAACAGGAGTGTGTTTAAAATCAGTCTTTTATTTCAAACATCTCATCTAAAAACATGGAGGCATAATCACTCAGTTGCTTCCACCTTGCCTGACGCGTTTCGTGGGAGTGTCCAGGTCAGAGGCCAGGTGGCTGCCAGCAAAAACACGTATAAATAGGTATAAATAGGTACCTCCCCTTCCAAGGGAAAGAGAGAGACCACATACAAAAATGTAACAAATAGACATAAGATAATGATAAAAACATCGAATTGGATTCCATATACAGATGGACAAACAGATATCACATACTGAGTGGTATGAATGAAAAATCGATATTATTGCAGCATATAGATGGTCCTAACATATAGTACATTTATGATATATAAACTTAGTATAAAACATGTGACTAATAGTAATTTTTTGACTAATAGTGATTTTATATAGCTGGAAATACACGTAAACCAAAATTTGTATCGTACCATTAGTGAGGAGAGGACTGGCCTAAAAATAAGTGGAATGTAAGGGGAATGTAAGTGGAATGTAAGGGGAACTCGTAAATGAAAAACAATTGGGAAGTTTTTCACAGTTCTTTATACATTAAATATTAAATATATGGAAATGGAACAAATATATCTGGACAGTTGTTAACAAAATATCTAAAATGTGACCACATGTACAATATGATTCATTTGTCTAAAAAACAGTTTAGTTCCCATTCCCAACTAAGCTGTTTTTTAGACATATGAATCATATTGTCACGCGTCAGGCAAGGTGGAAGCAACCGAGTGATTATGCCTCCATGTTTTTAGATGAGATGTTTGAAATAAAAGACTGATTTTAAACACACTCCTGTTCGTGAGTATTGCACTGTTCCGTATTCCCATAACTATATTAATTTTAGCTAGTTTGATTGCTTTCTTACACTCCTTGTTACAGTTTTTATAATCCCTAAAGGCCCTTTCCGTTCCCTCGGCCTTAAAGGTTTTAAATGCCTTTTTTTTCCTTTCCATTTGCCTCTTTACATCAGAATTCAGCCACATGGGCGCAGATTTATTTTTTTTACATTTATTTCCCAATGGTATAAATTTAGATGTGAACTGGCTTAAAATCCCCTTGAACACAGTCCACTTCTGTTCAGTACCTTTACCTGATAATACATTATCCCAGTTGACATTCTGAAGAGCTGCTTTTAACCTGGGAAAATTTGCTTTCCTGAAATTAAATGTCTTTGTTAACCCAGCGCACTTTTCCTTTCGATAACAAAGTC